>JALAZF010000092.1:13980000-15180000 GCA_022829125.1 Lathyrus tuberosus | reverse complement strand
CTATATGGGGAATCGACATGATTGAACCCAAAGCCTCAAATGGACATCAGTTCATCTTGGTAGCTATTGACTACTTCACTAAATGGGTCGAAGCAGTATCATACACCAATGTGACCCGATAAGTGGTGGTCCGATTTATCAAGAACAATCTCATTTATCGTTATGGTGTTCCAAGCCAGATTATTACAGATAATGGATCCAACTTGAATAACAAGATGATGAAAGAGTTGTGTGCTGAGTTCAAGATTGAACACCATAACTCATCTCCCTACCGACCTAAAATGAATGGAGCGGTATAAGCGGATAACAAGAGTATCAAAAAGATCATTCAAAAAATGGTCGTAACCTACAAAGATTGGCATGAGATGCTACCCTTTTCTCTTCACGGTTATCGCACATCTGTCCGCACTTCAACAAGGACAACCCCTTTCTCTCTAGTATATGGCATGGAAGTCGTGCTCCCCATAGAAGTAGAGATCGCGTCAATGAGAGTATTGATGGAAGCCAAGCTAACAGAAGCTGAATGGTGTCAGAGCAGATACTATGAACTGAATCTGATCGAAGAGAAAAGAATGATGGCTTTATGCCATGGTCAGTTCTATCAGCAAAGAATGAAAAAGGCGTTTGACAAAAAGGTAGGCCCCATGTCTTCAGAGAAGGAGACCTCGTACTCAAGAAAATACAATCATTTCTTACTGATTCTAGGGGCAAATGGACTCCGAATTACGATGGGCCTTATGTTGTTAAGAAAACCTTCTCAGGAGGTGCCTTAAGACTCGCAACCATGGATGGAGAAGAGTTTGCCTACCCCAAGAATGTTGATGTAGTCAAGAAATACTTCGCCTAAGTAAAAAAAAGAGAGAGAGAAAAAAAACGTCTCGGTGGATTGAAAACCCGAAAGGGCGGTCCAAGAAAAAATTAGAGACATAACCAATGATCATTCTGATAGATTGAAAACCTGAAAGGGCAAACTAGGCAAAAATTAGGGATTCATGGCAAGTAACTACGTCCGACAAGATTGGCTCCTCGGCGGTAACATCATCTGTCTGGAAAACTTCAGTCAAGGCCACCTTCGACAGAAGCTCCGAATGTCCAAAATTCAAAGTTATTGAAAGGATAGCAGTTGTTATGTTTCAATGCAGCCACTTTTCCTTTAAATTACCATTTTCTAAACTTTGTAATGCTCTATGGGATCATGCGTTTGGTTGATTTCCATTCTATCAATAAAATTTGAGCCCTTGTGCCTTTTGTTTGCAATTCTCACTTATTCAGCTTTGCGAAATGATATTTTAATATGATCAACGATTCTTGAAACAAAAAATGAGTTTACTTTTGTTTTCAAAATTACTTCTGCTTTTAAAATAAAGATGGAAATTTCCTTTTGATTAATGAGCACAAGAGGGAATATCGACGACTTCTCCGAAAATGATCAAACATTAAAATGCAGAATCAAAATAATCCCTGAATGAAGGATCAACTGCTTCAGACGGGATGTCCCGTCTGACATCCCCGGTAGAGTTCTTACCTCTAAAAACCAATTGTTGGGTTTTCTCCCCAGTAGGGTCCACCCCTGAAAAACAAGAACAAATTTCTATGTCTAGCAGGTTTGTACCTCCGGAAACCAGAACAAACGCAGGAATCCCTGCTCCCAAGCAAAAGTGCTACCTTCAAAATCTCCAAAGGTACCCCCGTCTCCCAGAGTGGCCGAGTATCCCGTTGAACAATCACCAGTCTGTATGGCGTGTCTATCTTGTTAGCATAAGCATTTCATACATACATCATGCATAATTAATTCATATTCATACTCATATTGCATTAATATCACTCTGGTCATATTCATCCCCAAGTAATAAACGTACTCTCTCTGATAGAGTTATCAATCTTCCTTACCACATTAGATAGGACAAATTCCAGGTCTAAGTTTTTTCCTCGTCAGGAAAATTTATCGTCTAAACAATCTCTCCAGTTTATTCCTGGACTGGAGTCTGTCCTCGACCCTTGTCAACCCCTTCAAGCCTAGAAGTAGGAGTTTCTTTCTCTATGAAAAAACCGCAATCTTAACCTTGGGATGGGTAGTTCTCAGTTAACTTGGTTATGCGTTCATTCAAGGCACCTTTCATATAAAGGTTGTATTCACAAATTCTCCTTCGCACACAGCAAGCAGGTGTCGAAGATGTCTTTCAAGTCAAACGCAAATGATGGTTCACTGTAATCACTAAGCCAGACAGTCACAACCTTTCAACTCTTCCAAATTAAATGAATAAATATTGTACAAGTTGTTCGCAAAGTGATAAATAAAGAAGGATCGTCAAGAAGTCCTTACTCAAAGAATGAGCCGAGTCCCTTTCGAGGAAAAAGCTAAGAAATATGGGAAGCTCATGACCTTACCTTATACAAAGAGAAATAAGAACGAGCCTGTATGGCAACCAAATATTGTAAGGGAGCAGTGACTGCTATTTCAAAGTCCCTCGACTTCTTGTCATACCCCAAATTTTGACCATTCATTGTTAAAACTTTGTTTATTCGACTGTGTTTTCACTTCGTGTCATCTGCATATCATATCATCTGTTTTTGTCATGCATATTATTTGAATTTTCAGTCAAAAAAGACGCGTTGAAATCTCAGTCATTTTTGGTTAATTATGCGAAAAATCGATGAACGGACATTTTTTCAATTGAACTTGCAAATGTCCATTATCCATTTATCTTTCGCATGAATTTAAATCGATCTCTCATTTTTGTTTTATTTTTACATATAAAATAAAAATAAAAATAAAAAATCATATATATATATATATATATATATATATATAAATAAATATAATTTCGTGTTTTTTTATATATGTATAAATATTTTTGTTTTTATTATATCTTTTTATTTTATATATATTTATATATTTCATTTATATATATATATATATATATATTTATTTATTTATTTATTTATTTATATATATATATATATATATATATATATATATATATATATATATATATTCATATTTTTATATAAATTCATATATTTATTTTTTTAATACAATTTTGTTTTTCATCTAATTTGTTTCTTATGCCAAATACATTTTTGTTTTATAGCCATGAATTCTTGAACAAACTTATTCAAAATTCATCATTTGTTTACCACAATTTTCAAACTCTTATATGTCATGCCATACATCACTTTCTTCATCTCCAAGTTATATTTCTCCTATAAATACCACATAGTTTCTCATTTCAAAATACACCAAACAATGTTCCTATACTTGTTTCTCATTTCCATCTCTCTCACATATTTCTTCTATGATTAGTAAAGTTTAGGAAAGGAAGAGAAAAAATGTGATATACACACACCAAGGGTGGAGCGCCCTATTTCCTCCCCTTCACTCACTATTTTTTCTTTCTTCTTCCATATTTCTTCACACATGTTTATTTAGTAGTTATTTTATTAAATAATTATTAAATAAATTAATTATTTATTTAGTTTTACTAATATTGATTAATTGTTTTATAAATATATTTCAATTAATTTAATTTGTGTGAATGATCATTTAATGGTTTAATTGATTATTATTCGATTATTTGATTTCATCTTTGCTAAATACATGGCTTATTTTTAAGCTTGTTTTCAAAAGAATTATTTGTAAATAAGTGTTAACATCACTTATGATTTCAATTCAATTCTAACCACTTAATGAGACCAAAGGCATTTCTATGTGATCTCTGGTTTTCTCTGTTTGTTTGTGGTTTTTCATCTGATGCAGGAATTCTTAATCAATATCTTGACGATCATTGGATGCTTAAAAGCTTTGTCGGGTACCTTGGGCTCGTCTGACGCTCCTCTGCTTGCGTGAAAATTCACCGGTGTCCGGTATACTCTATATTTAATCTTTGTTTATGCAACATGTTTATGATTAAATAAATCTTACACAAAAACACTTTTGGGCCTCTAATAGAGTGTTAGATCCATCCCTTATCAAACAAAACCATTTTGGGCCTCAGTCATTGTATAAGTCCCGATATGATTTTCAAAAACGACGTTGCGATCACTGTTATTCATCTTGGGCCTCTCCCTGAGTTGTAACCCTCATTCTTCTTTTTTTAAAACATTTTTGGGCCTCTTGATAGAGTGTAAGACCCATCCCTTTGTAAATAAACCATTTTTGGGCCTCATTTATATAAGTTCCGATACAATTTCAAAAATCTCGGCACAATCGCCGCTTTTCAAACAATTTTCATCTGGGCTTCCCTTGTGTTGTAAGTCTCATCTTTCTTTTTTCAAACACTTTTTGGACCTCTAATACAGTGTAAGACCCAACCCCCTTTGTACATAATTAATTTGGATCTCAGTCATTGTAAAAGTCCTAGTACAGTTTTCAAAATAATGGTGTGATCGTTGTTTTTGATCTGGGCCTCTCCTTGAGTTGTAAGCCCCATCTCTTGTATAAAAATAAACTTTGAGCCTCTAATAGAGTGTAAGACCCAACCTCTTTTGTAAATACAATAAATTTGGGCCTTAGTCATTGTATAAGTCCCTTTGTGCTTTTCAAAACTACGACGCGATCATCGCCTTTTCAAAAGAATAAATCTGGGCCTCTCCTTAAGTATAAGCCCTAAACTTCCTTTCAAAACAACTTCCATTTTGATTTAGAATCAAATTAATAGTTGTTATCAAAACTCTCTTCAATTTCTTGAATAAATAACCATACAGCTGTAATACTGGAAGCTTGCTCACCTGTAAGTTCTACCAGCTTTCTTTTACATACTTCTTATATATTTCATCTGAATATATATATATATATATATATATATATATATATATATATATATATATATATATATATATATATGCCTGTGTATCTTGCTTAGAGTTTTCCCCAGCAATTAGTTTTAGGATTAGATCAAACCAGGGGTCACTCTTTCAACACAGTCAAAACTAGTTCCCCATAGGAAATTCCAAATACAATCTTGCCTCCTCTTGGGCTTATACAATATGGAACAGAGAAAGGCATTATTCCCGGTGAAACTTTTCTCAAGACTGTCACTACTAGAAATATGTACAAGAAATTCATTTCCCCCAGAGAGGATTAATTCCCTGTGAAACCTCTCTTGAATTTCTTCAAACCCTAGAATTGTTCACTAAAGAAAGGATTATTCCCGGTGAAACCTTTCTTGAACTTTTCTTAGGTTTGGACCCACAGGCTTCCTAAAAGCATCCCCAACCTCCTCTTGGGCTTTGTACAAGGACCCTCAGGCTTCTTAGAAGTTCTCATGCCTACTCTTGGGCTTAGTACAAGGACCCAAAGACCTCCTACAGGTATAGGACAAAACTTAGTCATCCTTTGAAAGTTCAATCCTCCAGAGAATCAAAATCTCAGACCAATTTAGGGTTGATTCTCATCCCTTAAAACATCAGCCTCCTCTTGGGCATCATACAAAGATCAACCTTCTCATACCAGTAGACTTGGACAGTCTCATCTCCTTTTGGATCTCAAGAAACCCTCAAGTTTCCTAAAAACACAGGAAAAACCCTGATCAATCACCAACAGAGTTAAGACCTCTGCAGGTTTCAAAACTCCATCTTTAAACTTTCACTTTCTAAATCCCCCAGCTAGGGTCAAATTACTATCAATAAACCTCAATCAGAACCTCAAGGTATCTGATATTTCAACTCTTTTGTAAATCCTCAGCAAGAGTTGATTCCCCAATTTAGACCTGTCTCTGGATCTCAACAATCCTCAGCAGAAGCTAGCCTCCTCTTAGGCTTTATATAAGAAATTCCCCCCAGCCTCTTCTTAGGCTTTATATAATGATCTTTCCTCAGCTAATTTAGCCTCAATCTTGGGCTTTGTACAAGACACATATAAATATTCTCCAGTTGAGTCATCCCTTTTAGCCTCAATCTTGGGCTTTGTACAAGACAGATAAAACCTCTCCCCAGTGGAGTCAATCCCTTTTAGCCTCAATCTTGGGCTTTGTACAAGACAGACAAAATATTTCCCCAGAAGAGTCAATTTCTTCTAGCCTCCTCTTAGGCTTTGTATAATTATCTCCCTAAGCAGAGTCATTCTCTTTTCAGCCTCAATCTTGGGCTTTGTACAAGACAGATATAAAACTCCCTAGTAGGGTTAACCTTTTAGCTTCAACCTTGGGCTTTGATCAAGGCACATAAAATTAAAATCCCCTCAGAGGAAATCAAGAGTTCTCTTTGCAGGAAGACATTTCTCTGTACAATCACACATCAAAACAGATAATCAAACAAACCTAATCCCAAATAACTGCTTTAAGTGGCACACTTGTTAATTCAAAAATCCAAGTTGTTGTTCCTCTTTTATCCCGATAAACTTCCTCTTTCATCTAACAGCTGTAAGTGGCAAGCCTCTGGATTACTTACATCCAAGCCAATGTCCCTCTCTTAGAATGGAAGACTCCTAAGGAAAAATGACATTGCTCTACTCTGAGTTAAAGTTTATTCCTTTAGGACACCTCCCTTATAAAGGAAATTATGGCATTGCTGGATTCCATACATTCCAGTTAAAGTAATTCTCCTTTATAATCAGTTACCCAACAACTGTGATAAACAGATGAGATATCTCCCTTTAGAGATGACAAATTCTCTCTCAAATACCCCTTTAGCTTCAATCTTGGGCTTTGAACAAGACACAAATAACTTTTAGCTTCAATATTGGGCTTTGAACAAGACACCAAACATCTTTCCTGCCGTAGAATAGGAGGAACTACGATTGCTTTGATTTCCCTATTTTCTTTAAAGGGAATACGTAGGCATAAGATTGCGAAATCTTAGCGAGCACACAAATCAAAAACCTTAGGTCCAGTACCTTACCAAAAACATCGAAAAACCCAAAATCAACAAAAATACTCTCTCAAACATTCCCAAAGGAGAAACTTTCCCAACCCATGACAGATAAACACCAACAAGTAGATAACAGAAGAAAATGCCAAACAATCTATGGATAACCATATATAGGATGGGTAATTGACAACTCCCCATTGTATAACCTGACCCCGGACCCCCCAATCTCTTAGCATTTGTTAAAGAAAACATTTGCGTGCAAGGTTAGTTTTAGATAGCTTCCCTTTCCTTTCCAGCTTCATAGGATAAATAAGAAATCAGAAAGTAGCACCCAATTCCAACCAATGCGGTAAGGTGGTCGCATCACCGACAAAAATTGCACGCTACAGAAAAATGGCGACTCTGCTAGGGAGATAGGAGTCATACTAGGATTAAGAGTTCCTAAGAGGTCTAGGTTGTTTAGCATTTTCTATAATATATACTATATATATATATATATATATATATATATATATATATATATATATATATATATTACTGCTATTCCTACTTGATATTCGTGTTTATTTTTCTGTCAAATGGGAATGTGATTGATACGCATGTGGAAAGTTTGAGAGAACATTAAGATAAGGGTGGCATAGATAGGAGATACTTATAGGGAGTGAATCCCGAACAAGCTATCCTGGTAGCCCACTGAATCAGTCGAGGTACCCGTGTAGAAATGTTGATGTTAAATGACCGATTGTCGTGAAAGCATCGTTTATCCCAGTGCGGTACCCATGACCCTGAGGATTTAGTCGACATTAACCATATGACCATTTGATAGTGCGGTGACTATTGGGAATAGGTTATAGGCAATACTACACTCAAATGAGATTTAACCTAGGATATTATAGCTCGCTCGAGTGAATCAGCTTGTTAATGATATCCCTAGGTGGGTCAATGATTTTGGGAACCTTAGAACCCATTCTACAAGTACAAAAATTGACCAAAATAGTACAACCTTTGGGGATGGGTAGAGCCATGACTCCATGCTCGTGACGTTGAACCCTTGAACCCATGTTTTTTCAATGTTTTTGTGTGCTGCATTCATGCATTCATTTAAAAAACTCTTTTAAAAAAGAAATCTTTTTCAAAATAAACTAAAACAATAATTGCAAATATCAGAGATTGCGTTATGGATTTTGGTAGAAGAAAGACGCACAAGTACACCTTCAAGGCTCTGAAACTAGAGGATTTAAGGAGGTTGTCAAGGATGGTTACCAACCCTGAGGCTTTCAGAGCTAAGCACGGAGGACTGTTGTCTCTGTTAAGGGTCCACGTAGTTGAAGGAATCATGTCTACGCTGATTCAGTTCTACGATCCGATTTATCATTGCTTCACATTTTCGGACTACCAACTAGCACCAACATTGGAAGAGTACTCTCATCTGATTGATTTACCTATCACTAATCGAGCTCCATTTTCTGGACTGGAAGAAATTCCAAAGGAACAAACCAATGCAAGAGCAATCTCTTTGGACGAGTCAGAAATTAGGACTCACATGACCACCAAAGGAGGAATCCAGGGTTTACCAGCTAAATTCCTGATAGAGAAAGCTCTGTACTTTGCTAGTATAGGAAATGTAATTGCTTTCAAAGACGTCTTTGTTCTGCTCACATATGGGTTATTCCTTTTTCCCAACATTGACAACTTCGTTGATACCAACACTGTTAAGATATTTCTGATTGGGAACCCCGTACCAACCTTGCTCGCGGATGCTTATCATTCCATACACTTAAGGAATTTGTACAGTGGAGGAATGATCACATGTTGTGTACCCTTACTCTACAAATGGTTCATTTCTCATTTACCCAAGTCTGCTGCTTTTTGGGATCACAAGAGTACTCTACGTTGGTCACAAAAGATTATGTCCCTTATCAACTCTGACATAGATTGGTATAATAGGATTTACGAAGGGATAGAGATCATCGACAGATGCGGAAATTTCGCTAACGTACCCCTCATTAGAACTAAAGGAGGAATCAACTATCATCCAATTTTAACTCGCTGTCAACTCGGATACCCGATGAAGAATATCCCACATATTGTTCATCTAGAAGGTCTTTTCATCAAGGAAGGGGAAAATGACAGGGCACTAAAGAAAGAAATAGTGCATGCCTGGAAACACATTCCCAGGAAAGGAAGAGAGTCTCTAAGAAGACCAAACTGTATCTCCATGGAACCTTATCTCCACTGGGTGCAAACTAGAGCCCTCAAGTTGAGGATGCCTTACCCTCATCAAGAAGTTTTTCCGTTAAAGGAACCTGTCCTTTATTTCATGTCTGATGCGGAAAAACTCCAGGTCGCTCTCAACAAAGTTCAGTGTGAGAGGAACTCTTGGAAAAACAAGTACTGTATCCTCAATGTGGAATGTACCAAGATTCAGGAACTATTAAAGGAAAAGGATGCTCTGATTGAGATATTAGAACAACATGTTATGGAAAGTCAAAAAGATCGAAGAAATTTGCTTGCTCCTTTCACTTGGCAAAGGACTGACAACCCGACAACGGCTGAAGAGCCCGGTCAAAGAAAAAGAAAATACAAGAACTAGCATCTGAGCTCTCTTCAGAGAGGACTCAGGATCCATGAGCTTAGCCATTTTCCTTACAGCACTTTGTAAAATACTGTACTTTTCCTTGTAAAATACTGCAATCTTTTGAATTCAATAAAAGGGGTCTCACCCCACTATATGATATTTGCAATCTATTTGTTGAAGTTTCTTTTTGATTAAAACAAAAACTAAAAATATGTCATTGCATATCATTCATCATTCTCGCATAGCGCATTTTTTCTTATCCTTGAGTCTCAAGTACGTGTCACAATTCTAGAGTCAAACTGTCTCACTCATACAACACTCGGGCCAATCGACAAAAGAAAATGGACGATCTCAAGGAAGAGAACAGAGAGTTGAGAGAAGAAATCGACGCTCTGAAGGAAAGTTTGGAAAAACTTCACAATGACATGCAATCCATGGCAACAGCTCAGGAGCAGCGGCATCAAAAGACTGTAATCTCTGAGATTACATCTACGCCCATTATGGAGACACATGAGAATCATCCTCAGAAAACATGCCCAAGGGTCGCCCCTGGGGCATGCTGTCGTAACCCGAAATTCGACCTCCTTTTTCGCCTTTTGCATAAGCACGTGCATTCGCATCGCCGGCATACGCATTCGTACTTTTCCCTATGTGTTTCTTGTTGCATGATTCTCAGGTATTTAAGCCCGATTAATTGCATCCTCACAAGGTCATCACATCATCAAAACAAGCACAAAGCAAAGGTTTCCATGCATATTCATCAAAACAAGAGGTGGAAAATCGAAATCGGGACCTCAACACTTGTTTTTGAGTGATCTGGGCAATTTTTGCCTGGAGTAACCGGTTACTCAATATAGGGTAACCGGTTACTCAGTACAGATTTGCAGATTCTGCTGCATTTTTTGGGACAGCAACTCTGCACTCTCTTTGTTTTGGAATTCTACTTGATTCTAGAAGTGTGTGGAACATTCTAGACATCTCTAGACATTTCAAGCCTATTCAAGACACTTCACTTACATTTATTACAATGCCTCACTTTAAATTAAGTGCACCATGTTCCTTGATTTCCAAGCATCTCAACATTTGATTGGAAGCTTACATTAGGATTGCTACCGAGTTAACTTCCTAACTAACTGAGTTAACCGCTTGACTCGGTGAGTCAAGTGTAACTAACTCCTAGCCTAATTCCAAACCACCCAAAGCTAGCTCCTAGCTTAATTCCAATCCTCTCACACTCCAAACCAAAACTCTATATAAACAAAGCTTCCCTAGTTTCACAAGGCCTCCATAATTTCTCAACCATTTCTCACACTTCACTCTCAATTCTCTCACATTCTCTCTGAATTTTTTCTGCAACTTCTTCATCTTCATCTCAATTTTCTTCCCAAACATCACTATAGCTCTTCACCATTGAAGATTAATCACTTTTACATTGGAAGTGATTATTTCTTGAGCTTAACCTTCATCATCTTGCAATTATACTTGAGTTTCTGGAGTTTACTAGCTTTGGATTCATCTCAAGTGTTTATTTCAAGAATCAACGGTTCTAATTCGTATTTTGGAGTTTCTTCGCCATTTGCTCGGTTTCGATACAATTCGATTCTAATTGAAGATTCCTCTGGTTTTTTTTTATTATTTTCATCAAGACCACTTTGCAACAATCACCAAGCCAAATCTCCGGCTTGTAGGTTGATAGATCTCACTCATTTGACTGTTTCGCACATTTTCGTATCATTCGCGATGTAGTTTCGATGCTTTTTTGTGTGTGAATTGATTTTGCATTGCTTGATCCATAATCTTGATGTGTTAATTGATTCCATCACTACTTATTTTCCGCTTTCAAGCCTGATTTTCGTGCACTAATTCATACCCTAGCATGTGGTAACTTGAACAAGTGATTTAGTTGCTTTAAGTGATTTTTCAAAAGCTGTTTTTTCCACTGTTATAGTGGTAACCAGTTACTCAATATAAGGTAACCGGTTACTCTTCACAAAATTTGCTTCAGCGCTGCCTTTTTCAACTGAGTAACCGGTTACTCAATATAAGGTAACCGATTACCCTGCACAAATTTCACCAGATTTTCTTTTTTCAAGCAAGTAACCGGTTACCCACTTTGAAGTAACCGGTTACCACTGTAACAGAGTGCCATTTTTGGTGTTTTTCAAGCTTGTTTTCCATGCTCTCTCCCTCTAACTTCCATGGAATGATATGCTTGATTTTTAGGGATATTTTGAGTGACGTTTAACTCCTGTTTGAAGCATATACATGAACTTTCGATGCATGATTTCGATTATTCAGTTTGTTCATATGCTTAACATTGCATGAACAAGACCATTCTTGCATAATTTTGCTCACATAGTGACATGATTTGTGTTGCATTCTAAGTGTCATTTGTTACTATTTTGCATTCTTTCATTACGTTTTTTCTTCATGGACAAGCTTAATCTTGTTTAATCAATAATACACCTTTTTGCTTTAATAATTTTTCATTCATTTGGAAAATTATTAGCATATTCGTCCCTTTTGATTAATTAATCGAGACTTTGTTTCGATTATTAATCATCCCATTGGAGCCTCTCTTTAGGTTTACTTTAGAGTTTTCTCTCGATCCCCTGCTGAGTCAGAGATTCGCGCGTCGCACGACACTGGAGCACTGTACAACTTGGGGTTGTTATGCTGTCTGTTTCAACTTCCGCACTACACCATGTGTGTTAGAGAAGGAATGAGAAGGGAGAATTCCTACTCTTATTCTGACTACTTCCGGTAGGGGACGAATGACCCTGGGCCTGGCTTAGTCACCTCTATCCTCAGGCGGTGGTGTATCTCCTTCCCCAGTCGCGTCGATCCTTTATCACTCCTATCTCTTGCAATCTCTTTTGGTCAATCACCACATTCTTGGTTAAGATCTTTGTCCTTTGGGTTAGCAAACTCTCTTTGTTTCAATACCCTACTTTCTTTTCTTGTGGTCAGTCATTGCTCTTGATTCCCCAATAAGAGTTTCTTTTTCGGTTAAACACAGTCTTTCGGTTAAAACCGAATCCCCAGCAGTTAGCAACCTTCTCTTGGTTCGAATACTTGCACCCTTGGGTTAGTAACCTTTCTTTGGTTCAAATACCTTTTCTTCGGTCACATACTGTTTGTTCAGTCAGTGTACCAAATGTCCTTCGGGTCACGACCTTCGCTTGGTCCCACACCCATCCTTTGGGTCACGACCTTCGCTGGGTCCCACACCCGTCCTTTGGGTCACGACCTTCGCTTGGTCTCACACCCTTTCTTCTGGTTTCAACACCACCCCTTTGCTCACTCCCCGGTGAAGTCTCTATTTTTCTTTTGCTCCTTTATCTTCTTGGTTTTGACACCACTCTTGCACGTTATCCTCAGCACAGTTACTATCTTTTCCTTTGCACTCATTTCTTTAGTTATGACACCAATTCTTTTGCATCCCCAGCGGATCTTTCTCTACCTCTTTTTCTCTTGGTTTTGACACCAGTTTCCATTTCCTTTTCCGTCTTAGTTTCCCAAACTACGGAAGCTCTGATTCTGCATTCGTTCGAATGTCAGATACGTAGGCACGAGATCGCGATGATCTTGGCGAGCACACTTCCACCCTCCCTTCCTTTCCCTTTTCTTTTCCTTTGTTCCTCTGAACTACGGTGCTCTGATTTCCTCATTGCACTATGAGGGTACGTAGGCACGAGGGCCCTAATCCTTCACGAGCACTCTCTTTCTTTTTCTCTTTCTCTCTCTCTCTCTCTCTCTCTCTCTCTCTCTCTCTCTCTCTCTCTCTCTCTCTCTCTCTCTCTCTCTCTCTCTTCTTTTAGCTAGAAGCCTTTAGATAGATAACCCATCCAGGCCTAGAAGCAAGCGAAATGATTCCCGTCGCGTACGACGGATGCGTAAGGTGCTAGTACCTTCCTTTCGCATAACCGACCCCCGTTTTTGTTTCTCTTCCCCTTGGGTTTTATCGATATTTTCCCTGTCCTTTGGGACTAAATAAAGTTCGGTGGCGACTCTGTTGTATCTTTGAGTGTGCGATTCACTCAGGTATAAACCAGTCATCTTCAGCTGGCGACTTTGCTGGGGAGTCCTTGCTCTTGCAAGTTTGGGTCTCGCCTAGTTTTGTTTGCTTTCTTGTTTGTTTGGGTGTTTATCTTTTGCGCTTTACTTGCTTTATCTTTATGCTTTAGCTTTATGTTTATTTACTGCATTTCTTTACTGCTTTGAATATTCATATGCTGTATATTCTGGATATCTGCTATATTCTGCTGTTGTTGGGATGTGTAGATATTATTGGAGAGAAAAGTCCTAACACCGGGCTTAGTATACACATAGGCTAGAATGTGGATAGTCGTGAGGTTTGCGTTTCACGCGCTGGGTTACAACGAGAGCCATATCCCAGATCGTGATTCGCTTGAGAATACTCCCGTCCTATGAGAATTCACTACGGCGGGGTGTTTTCACTAAGAGTCCTATGGTTTGGTCAACCTTTCTAGGGACAACCTTGTTGTGTCTAGATCACACCTGCGAGGGGGATGGGTTTTTACAGGAAACCAAGCCACTTCATACCTTTGTTCTCTCACACACGTCAGATTTTGCACTGACACATCAGATTATGTTGCATCGACATAGAATGATATGCAGATATCCAGATTGTTCAGATTTGATTATTCAGACTGTGTTGGCTTCTTGTTGTTTGTGTTGCATATCATGTCATCATGTAAATTAATTTTTGCATGTGCATTTCCAGGTTATTCGGAGACTTATTCTTTGTTGACATTATCATAGAGATGAGTACTGGTTGTCGAGGCATCTTTAGCTACAAGTTTGTGGAGCCTAAGCTGGGTACTTTGAGAGGTCTAGCACCCCGTGTGGTCGAATATAACATAGGGGTTTTCAAGGATATTTATGGTAATATGTTTTCCATCCTCAACACGAAAGTCAACATCGCCGCCATTCATACTCTGATTCAGTTCTATGATCTACCCTTAGGTGCTTTACATTTCAGGATTATCAGCTAGCACCTACACTCGAGGAGTATGCTTATATTCTGGGGGTTGAGATCAAGAGGCTGGTTCCTTTTGTCTACACTAGTGGTTGTCCGAAGTTTCCTCTTATTGCTGATGCTCTTTGCATTAGTAAGAAGGATGTGGAGGATAATCTCAAGACCAAGGGGAAGGGTATTCGAGGGTTTGCTTTGAAGTTCTTGGTTGACAAAGCCATTTCTTTTGCTACAGATGGAAACTGGAAGGCTTTCAACGCCGTTCTTGCTTTGCTGATATATGGGATTGTCTTGTTTCCGAACATGGAGGATTTCATAGATCAGACTGCCATCAGTATTTTCTTGTCCAAGAACCCTGTTCTGACGCTCCTTACTGATACCTATCATTCTATTCATTCCAGGAATGAAAAGAAGAAGGGAACTATTGTCTGTTGTGCTCCTCTGCTGTATCGATGGTTCATGTCTCATCTCCCACAGAAGGGTCCCTTTGTTGAAAATAAGGGTAATCTTAAGTGGTCGCAACGGATCATGTCTCTTACTGCTGATGACATTTCTTGGTATTCTCGAGTCTTCGATGATACTATGATCATTCTTCATTGTGGGAAATTCTCCAATGTGCCTCTTCTGGGTACAAAGGGCGGAATTAACTACAATCCGAGGCTTGCCTTCCGACAGTTGGGATATCCTATGGTTGCCGAGCCAGATCCTGAGGTAGTGGAAGAATTCATCTTTCATGAAGGGGTTAACGACATGGGATTATTGAAGAGGTTTAGTGTTGCTTAGACTCAGATTCATTTTGAGGGAAGAGCCGATTTGGGTAAGAAGAATTGCATAGCCAAGGAAACTTACACACTTTGGGTTAAAGAGTGTGTCAAAGAGATCTTGTTGCCATTTTCTTTCGAGCCTTCCATGAATGCCAAGCCTCCTGAACTTGCCATTGTTCCTCCATCTGAAGTCGACCAACTCAAGCTGACTATCGAGAAGTTGAAGAAGGAGAATGATGATCTTCGTCTCAACCTTGTTAGAGAGACTTCCGAGAAGGATAGTCTACAGATTAAGCTCCATCAAAAGCGTGAGCGCATGCTCAAAGAGGTGGAGGTTGAACAGAACAAGCAAAGGAAAATGGGTGATTCTTTGAAGAGCACCTATGATGGGCTTGCTTCAAAGAAGAGACAACTCGCTGATACCCAGTATCAAGCATACAAGGATGATTTGAGCTACAAGAAACAACTTGAAGAGCTTCGAGGGAAGTTATCCGAGTTCAATACGAAGTGGCAAAGTGAGCAAGATCGTGCTAATCAGTTGGCAAATGACTTTTCTCAGTGTCAAGCCGATCTCGACAAAATCTTCAGGGAGATTCAGAAGTTGCAAGATCAAGCACATCAGAGCCGAGAGCAGATCAGTCAGCTTAACACAGAGAGCACTCATTGGGAGCAACAAAGCCGTCATCTGCAAAACCTCCTGGATCAGAAAGAGGCATTTCTTCAGGATATGTGTTGCAATGAGAATCGGATATCAAGCTATTAATTAACTTGAATCACACATCTTTGAATTCACCACCGAGCTTTGATTTATCCAAAAGAAAGGGTAAAGATCAAAGAAAAGCCTAAGTGCGCTATGTGAAGACAAAGTTAAGAGATCGGGGATCGGGGGTTTGTTATACTAAGGGAAAGTATTAGCACCCTAAGTATCTGTAGTACTCTACAGGAGCCTCTTGTTCGTATGTGTGTTATGTTATATTTGCTTGCTAAAGGATCTATACTAAGGCAAAGGCCTAGGGGTATATACACTAAGTATGCTCGCCAAGACGTCACATCTTGTGCCTACGTATCCTGACTAAAGAATCAGAGCAACCGTAGTTCACCTAACTAAAGGTGAGGAAGCATTGACTATGGCCAAAGTTCCAAGGGGGATGAGTATGGTACTCATGTAGAGTTTGAAGAACTCTCTAAGTCTAAGTTATAAAGGGTAAGTGAATACTCATAAAGATGAGAATCACATAGAGTTGAAGAACTCTAGCCTATTTCTAAGTTTGAAGGTAAATGACTCTAAGGAGGCCAAAGAGGAAGGAACATCATAATGATGATGCTCACATAGAGTTGAAGAACTCTAGGTGAATCCTAAGTCATGAGGTAAGTGGCTCAAAGGAGGCCAAGGAGAGAAGTGAGCAACTATGAGGATAGTGCTCACAAAGGGGGGAACCTAATGAGGTTAAAGGGAGAAGAGGCTCTAATGAGGCCAAGGGTGGATCCTAATGAGGATAAGGGATGGCTCTAAAGAGGCCAAGGGTGGATCCTAATGAGGATAGGGGATGGCTCTAAAGAGGCCAAGATGGTATATGAGCTATCTATGACCTTGAGGTCAATAGAGAGTCTTTCCTTTGGAAGGAGGGGGAAACAACTTCTTGTAAAGACAAGTGTTGAAAAAAAGGGTTTTGAAGTATGAGTGATAAGAAATAAAAGCTTTAAGAACTCAAGTAGGATGAACATCCAAGAAGGGAAATAGCATAAAGCAAGTATAGACAACATCAAAGGTCAAGGTAAACAGATTATGTGAATTACCTCATAGCATGACAAAGTGTAATGAAATGATGCACATAACTTTAACATGAATAAATGGTAAAACAACCAAGACAAAACCAAAGGCAAAGCCTACTTTCAAGTTACAACATTTAAGAATGTGTGTGTGAAGTGTCATACAAGTGTGGCAAAGTGGTACTCTCAAGAATCAAATTTCAAGGTGAATAACAAAGGTTTTAGGTCTAAGAATCGAGGGTCGAATATTGAGCCATAAACCTAAACAAAAGACCTCATTCAAGGTCACAAGTTAGCCCTCAAACATACCTCTAATGTGTCCTAAGACACTTTGGAAAATTAGCTCAAGAAGATAAAGAGCAAAAGGGTTGTGCAAAAGTGTTTCAAAAATTAAGTTCAAATTACTCCTAATTTTAGAAAATCAGAAATAATTATTAAAATTAAGTAAAAATGAAAATAAAAATTTCATAAAATTAAATTAAACCTTGAAGTATTAACTTGGATTTTTTGGGAGTTTTTAATTATCAAAAACTATTTTTAATAAAACAGATTTGAAAAGAAATAGCATTTCAACCTCATTTTTTCATCTTTTTTCACAACAATTTCATAAAAATTGTTGAACATGAGTACTCACTTACCCTTTATAACTTAGACTTAGAGAGTTCTTCAAACTCTACATGTGTACCATACTCATCCCCCTTGGAACTTTGGCCATAGTCAATGTTTCCTCACCTTTAGTTAGGTGAACTACGGTTGCTCTAATTCTTTAGTCAGGATACGTAGGCACAAGATGCGACGTCTTGGCGAGCATACTTAGTGTATATACCCCTAGGTCTTTGCCTTAGTATAGATCCTTTAGCAAGCAAACATAACATAACACACATACGAACAAGAGGCTCCTGTAGAGTACTACAGATACTTAGGGTGCTAATACCTTCCCTTAGTATAACCAACCCCGGGTCCCCGATCTCTTAGCTTTGTCTTCACATAGCGCACTTAGGGTTTTCTTCGATCTTTACCTTTTCCTTTGGATAAATCAAAGCTCGGTGGCGAATTCAAAGATGTGTGATTCAAGTTAATTAATAGCTTGATATTCGATTCTCACCGCAACAGAAATGGCGACTTCACTGGGGAGTCACTCGAGGGTTAAGCCATCTTGTTTGTGCTTGTTTGTTATTTATGTTTTTGTTTATCTGTATATTTGTACATATCTGTATATCTATTTTGTTGGGTTCTTCTGTTTGGTAGGGTGCTACTATTGAGTGGTGAGATAAGTCCTAACATGGACTTGAAGTGCACTTATGATAGGACGATGGTATATTCAAGGAGGCTTTGAGGGAGTCGATTCCCAAAAAACTTGACTTGAGACACCATCACTCAGTTAAGGCCCTCTTGAGAGTCTAGTCATGTTGAACGAGTCTATTCGTGAAAACATGCTACTCTCGACCTAGGTGCCCTTGATATTGAGAACCGTAATTACCTCTAACCCCACTTGGCCTTTTTAGGATGTAGTACAAGGACTATGAGGGAGTCTATTCCTGAATTGGTTGCTACGCGATACTACACTCAGACGAGATTCTCTTGAGAATATTATTGACTACCGAGTCATTCGGGAAATTGATAATATCCGAAAGATGGGTTGTCAACTCTGGGAACTTCTTAGAACCCCGTTCTACAGTTGATAAACCATTAGTACATACCAATTGAGGAGGGTAAACCCTGGATCCACGCTCATGACCTTAACCTAAGCCTTTTGTCTGTGTGCTTGTACATTTGTGAATATGTGTGCATCTATGTGCTTATACTTGCTTTGCATTCATACATCATAAGCATTCATTTCATGTCAGTTTCATGGAACTCAGACCTGCTTTTTGTGAAAATCATAGGGATATCATGGACAGTGCAAGAAGGAATACCGTGAAATACACTTTCAAGAGTCCTAAATTGGACAGCCTAAGGAGGTTGGGAGACTTGTTGACAGTCCCTGAAGGATTCAAGGACAGATTTGGGAAGTTGTGGATCTTGTTGAAGAAGAAGGTTGATGAAGGACTCCTCTCTAATTTGCTTCAATTCTATGACCCGAAGTACCATTGCTTTACTTTCCCCGATTATCAACTCTTACCTACCATTTAAGAGTATTCTCCGATAGTTGGTTTACCTATTAAGGATGAGTCTCCTTTTCCTATCTTCGAGAGGAACCCCAAAGAGCAAGAAATATCTAAGGCTACTCACTTGGAGTTAGTTGACATCCAAAACAACATGACTGCCAAGGGAGGAATATTTGGTTTGACTGCTAAGTTCTTAATTGGAAAGGCTCAATACTACGCCAAGCACTCAAATAGGGATGCCTTTGAAGCCAATTTCACATTACTTATATATGGGCTCTTTCTTTTCCCAAACTTTGATAATTTTGTGGACCTAGATGCTATCAAGATCTTTTTGAAGAAGAATCATGTACCAACCTTGCTAGCCGATGCTTACCATTCAGTCCATTTGAGGAATGCCCATGATGGAGGTCAGCTCACTTGTTGTGCTCTTGTGTTGTATATATGGTTTGTTTCATATCTGCCAAAGGCAGCGCTTTTTGGGACCCTAAGAAGGGATGGTGGTCTAAGAAGATTATGGATCTTTCTCATTCCGATATTGATTGGTATAACCGTGTGTATGATGGGATAATGATCACAGACAGTTGTGGGAACTTTCGCAACGTACCTCTTCTTGGTACCAAAGGAGGAATCAGCTACAACCCTGTGTTGGCTCGTCGACAATTAGGGTACCCTCTAATAGATAAGCCTCTTGGTATTCATTTGGAAAGCATATTTTTTGAAGGATATGACAAATATGAAGAGCAGAGAAGATTGATCTTGAGTGCTATGGGAAAACCTAATTGTGTGTCCTTGCAACCGTATCTCCAATGGGTCCGAATAAGAGCTATTCCGTTAAAGATGCCTTATTCTAAACAAGAACCAATTACTTTGAAGGAAGAACCCATTCTGTTTTTCATGTCAAAGGAAGAAGAGCTGAAGATTTCATTGAACCAAGCCCAACAGACAGGAGAAGCTTGGAAGCACAAATATCAAGTGGTTGTTGAGGAGAACTTAGAGCTTCAAAAGCAACTGCAAGCCAAGAATGAAGAGCTTCTTTCATGCAAGAAGAGGAAGACCCAAGAAGGACCAAGCACCTCTGATACTCAATCTACTCCATGGAAGTTGATCATCGACAAACTCGTCATGGAAAAGGCTCAGATGGAGAAGGAAATTAAAAAGCTCAACATGAGGCTCCTATGAGAATCTCCTTAGGTCTTTTTGGCTTTTATTAAGCATTATGTTTAAGACTTTTGAAAGTGTATTGACTCTTGTAAGTCACTTTGCTATTAATGAGAATGAGACTTTTTTGTATCCCTTGGTATTTCACGAGTTGCTGAATTCCATGAAACTTTGCATTTGCATCCTGCTTTTTTTTCGCTAAACTATCAAGAAACTAATCTTGTTTTGCAGACTTTGTAGAGATGGATGCTGAAAGAAGAAGAATATGGCCATATACTTTTGAGGTTCCCGAGTTGGAACAACTGTTGGGGTTGGGAGATATGATTGAAGACCCGTCAACATTCACTGAAAAGTATGGGAGGATCCTGCCATTGCTGAAATTCCAAGTGACTGAGGGACCGCTTGAGACTTTGGTCCAACTCTACCATCCTGTCTACTGCTGCTTTGTGTTCCCAGACTATCAACTAATGCCAACTTTGGAGGAATATTCAACTCTGATGGGCATCCCTATCAAAGACTCTCCTCCGTTCTCTGGAATAGAAGATGAACTCACCGACAAAGACATCGCAAGAGGAACGAGGCTAAGATTGTCTGACATCAAAGCTCACTTGACTAACAAGGGAGAACGTCGTGGATTACCTGCTCAATTCCTGCTCGAGAGAGCTCTCTATTATGCTGATAGAGGAAACTCTGCACTCTTTGAATCAACCTTTGCTTTACTTGTCTATGGTTTGTTCCTGTTTCCTAATGCCAAGTACTTCGTCGACGTTCAGGCTATTCCAATCTTCATGCTTAACAACCAAAATCCTACACTTTTGGCTGATACTTATCATGTCGTCCACACAAAATACATGCGGAATGGAGGACCAGTTGTCTGTTGTGTTGCCCTCTTCTATAGGTGGTTTATTTCGCACCTACCGAAGATGCCAACCTTTTAGGAAGTAGAAGATAGCAAGATTTGGTCCAAGAAACTGATGGAGCTGACCCACACTGACATTGAATGGTACGACCCAATCTATGGGGGAATTCTGATGATCCACAGCTGTGGGGACTTCCCCAACTTGCCTATCATGAGCAGTAATGGGTGCATCAGCTACAATCCTGTACTCGCTCTCCGTCAGTTAGGCCATCCAATGGAGGAGATTCCTGATTTCAACGACCTTGAAATGCTTTTTCTTGAAATTTTTATGAAATTTTTATGAAAAAATGAAAAAAGATGTTCATCAATGCTATTTTTTCATTTTTTCATCTTTTTTCCCAGCCCTGTTCAACCTCATTTTTTCATCTTTTTTCACAAACTAAAATCCAAAAATGTTCAGCAATGATCAAGGATTTCAACTATGCCATTTGTTTGCCCTAAAACTAGACATACAAATCATACGAAAGCAAAAACTAGTGCAACAACAACAAAGTTCAGAGTTTTAAAGCTTCAAACACACCGGCCATAATAAGGATACAATGGTTCACATAACTTAAACACAATAACAGACATATGCCAGCATCAAAGAATAAATCATATCATGGCATGCTAATGAGTTTCAAAGTTTTAAAGGATTACCTCTTGGAGAAAGTCCAAGGCTCCTTCTACAACACTTGTAAATGATGCAAACCACCTTCTAGGACTTTGTTGGTCCTTGGAGAGAAAGTGCAGGTGATTAGAAGCTTTTGAATATGCTTGGAGAATGTAACATGATCCCTTGTGCAAGTTGAAGCTCAAAAGTGGAAGAGGGTGATGAAGGTGTTACAGTTAGGGTTTAAGTGTTTGAAGCGTCTCTATACAGTGCTTAGAGAAGGTTTGTGGAGTTTGGATGGAAGTGCACGAGTGGAAAGAGTGTTTGGAGTGTTCTTGCAAATTTGCAAGAGTTGGTGAATGAGAGAATGGAGTGAGTATTCAGCCTTCTTTTGGGGTGAATCTGGTGTGATTTGGAGTGAAGACCAAGCCCCTATTTATAGGAAATGTTGAAGGCATGAGGTATGGTCAGAATAGCACAACTTGCCAACTTTTCCCTTTTGGAAAACTTCCCTCGTGTGAGCTGGCTTGGTCCCAAAAGTCTTTAAGAACTCTGGTAACTGATCAGGATAGGGTTTGGTTTGATTTTGTGTTCTGATGGGATTGGGGTAGAGTCCAAGTTTCAAGGAAAGTATAGTTGCCATGCTTTTGGTTGGAAACATTTCTCTTTCCTTGTGTCAAGTTGCATCAACTTGCCTAAACTTCAATATTTTAATGTTTCAACTTGTTAAATTTGTGGCAGAGGTTTAAATCATGCTAGTCTTGTACCTAAACATCAGAATAGTGAGTATTTTGGCGATTAGAAATGGTAATGCATCATTATGCATCATGTGTGAAACTTGAAATTCAAGAAAAGACACCAAACTTCAACCATTCGAATCTCTCAGCTCACTCAATGGTTTGTGGAGTTCTACTACTTTTTGGAAAGCCCCAAATGTCCTCTAAAACTTTCATGTTCACTCCAAATTTTGGATCAAAAGGGATCTTGGTGAAAAGTGGAGATGAAGTCAGCTAGTTTTTAAGGCAAAATGTAGTGAAATTTCACTGTATTTTGAACTTCCAAGCCTTGTAACTTAAAAATCAAGCCTCATTTGGCTAAGGACCCTCTAATAGGTTTTGAAGTTCATGATGAGAGCTTCAATTTGAGCTTTGAGTCACAAAATTTGGATGTGTGATTTGAAAGTTATGACCTTCCCAATTTTGCACAAGGAGTGAATTCTTCTTTACTTAGAAAAATTTAAGAACAAAACCTTGCCCTTTTTGCAAGAAACCTTTCAAATGTGACCTCTCATGCTCTAATTCAAGGATTGAACATGTTAAAGTAGAATGTGACTTGAACACTTCATATTAGGCAAATAACAACCAAAGTCAGAGGTTTAACTTTTCAGTCGAAACCCTAATTTCCTCAAGAATTCCATAGGATGATCTCTGATGATCTTGCTTACTCAATCCCTTATAATGCCAATGGATGGCCTCCAAAGATGTTTATGAACATATGGAACCATGTCTCAAAGTTTGGGAACATGCCTTAATCAAAAGTCAAAAGTCAAGGTTGACTTTCCACAAAACCCTAATCTGGGGACAAGATGAACTTGTGACTCTTTGTACTAGTGACGAAATCCAGATGCTCTTGATTTCTTGTTGAGTAAGACCTCTTGAATGTAGGTAATTTCAATTGGTTGATGAATTAATCAAACCTTGACTGATCATGACAAACCTCTTCAGTGATTCTTCAAGTTAAAACCCTAATTCCACAACTTTGGTCTGATAATCTCTTGTTGACTTGATTTGATCCAATGTCTTGAGATCCTGGCAGGTGATTTGAGAACTTCATGATTTGTCTTTAAGAACAAAAATGGTTGAAACTTTGGAGTCTCAATTGGCTTCTTGCACAAATGACTTCCCACTAATTTCCATCAACTGGTGAACACTGATGATGGATGTATAGAGCCAAGAAGAGTCTTAGGAGACCTTGAATCATGTGAGAGCCTGGCTTAGGAGACCTTGCCCTCTTTCTGGTGTAAACCCTAGTTTTCAATACAAAAGAAACACTTGCAAGATGAAGTGGTTAGTATACAATGCATAGATGATTGATCCCTATATGTAATGTGCAAGATGTTATGACATCTGAGGGGTAAAATTTAGGGTACAAAAATATGCTTCAGGGACCTAACCATTCCTTACTACGCAACCTCATGAAGAATGCGAAGTACTGGAGTGAGAAGCATGGCCGTCTAGCCAGATTTGCTGAGCACGCGCTAGAGGACTTACCTGGGTTGTTGAGAGATGCATATGCTGATGTGTTGCCCCACCAGCTTCCTTGGGCTGTTTTCCACTTCTTGTCTGTTTGCAGGGTGGTCTTTGATAGGATCCATGTTGATCTTATTGTAGCCCAAAAGGCGGATATTTGATTTGTACTTGACTTGTACTTCTTTCTTTTATTGTTGAATGAATAAATGAAGTTTCTTACCAATCTTATCTTTCACACCTTTACATGTATACTTTATGATTTCTGTCAATAAAGATAAGTTTAAGAATTCCTGGAATTTAAAAATTTATTTTTGCATGCATGACATACATTCATTTTCACACATATGCACGTCCCTTCATCCGGAAACCGTTGCTCATCCTTGTCCGTCTTCCGTTTGTAGCAAGACGACGACTCGACATCAGTATTTCACTCGATCAAGCAAATCCAGAATCATGGCTGACTTCGAAGCTGAGAACGCCGCTTATAAGGAAACTCTGGCTCAATTCCAAGGTCGGATAGATCAGTTTCGGACGAACATGGATGCTATTATGGAACTCTTTCGTGTTCAGAAGGATGCTTCTACTGTTTCCGCTGTTGTTGTAATTGTCACTGATGCAACCATTGTCACTCCTGCTGTGACTGTTCCTCTTGTTGTTACGGCTACTCCTGCTGTTGTTCCTTCTCCCGCTACAGTTGAAGTTGTTGAGCCTGTAATCCAGCATGTTGTTCATCCGTCAAATTCTCAGTCTGGTTTGAACAAAATGCCTGCTGCTTTTCCTTGGGGTATGCCTCCGAACTACACTCCACAGATTGCAAATAATGGTAGTGCCTTCGTACCATATCAGCCGTTTGTTGTGCCCATGCCTAACGGGAATGCTGTTGCATATCCATGGGGTATGCCTACTCCGGTTCCACCTCCGGTGGTGAATGATGATCATGAGAATCTTCAGGTTCAGACTCGTCAGACTCCTGTATTGACTGGCATTGAAACTCCTGATGAAGAAGAGCATGTGTATAGGGGTCCTCCTATTCATGTTCCAGTTTCATCTCAAGCTGCTCAAAGTGTTATTCAAAATGTTCATCCTGGAATGCTCTACCCTGGGGCATCTTCATCTACTATGGTTCCTCCTCCGAATTATCCGTTTGGTGTTTGGTTGGGTCAAAATGATGGTCAAATGGTTAATCCGGGTTTGGTATATCCTTCTCAGTTTACTACTCCGCAAGTGCATGCTCCGGCCGCATCTCAGCTGCCAAATCCTCAGATTCTTGTCAGGCCTGCTAATCAGAATAGACCTGCTAACTACAAGTTGTTGGAATATTGCATCAGAGCTATTGAAGAGTTTTTTGCTTTTGGCATGGAATCCAAGGACTTGTGTTTAGTTCCGAATGTGGTACTGCCGCAGAAATTCAAGATACCTGAGCTTCCAAAGTATAAAGGTTTGAGTTGCCCGCATAGTCACATCACTATGTACTGCAGGAATATGGCATCATATATTGATAATGATGAATTGCTAGTTCATTGTTTTCAAGATAGTTTGTCTGGTGCTTCATTGGATTGGTACATGGGCTTGGAACGCAGCAAAATTCATACTTGGAGGGATCTGTCTGAAGCGTTCTTGAAACAATACAATTATAATCTTGATCTGGCGCCTACTAAATTACAGTTGCAGAACCAGTCTTAACGCTCAGCTGAAACATTCAAAGAGTATGCACAAGATGGCGCGAGATGGCATCTCGTGTGCGACCTGCTCTCTCGGACAATGAGTTGGTTGACATCTTTATGGGTACATTGCAAGGATCCTATTATGAGAAAATGGTGGGCAGTTCTTCATCGAACTTCGCTGATGTTGTGACCAGTGGTGAGCAAATTAAGAACGGTTTGAAGACTGGAAAGATTTCTGGGGCTACTTCCCAGCATCCATCCAATAGAAAATCTCAGAACAGTTAGTCCAAGAAGAAAGAAGGTGAAACCAACGTTGTGACAACTCAAGTTTCTCCTTAGTATCAAGCTCCCATGGCTCCTGTGCCATACTATCCATATCCATACATTGCTGTTGCACAATATCAACAACCACCATACCAGTATCATCCGCAACAACCAGTTCAGAACACTCAGAATCAGCAATAACTCCAGCGTCAGCAACAAAATCAACAAAATAACAAAAGTCTGCAGAATCAAAACCGTCAGAACAAAAACAATCAAGGAAATCGTAAACGTCCGAATTTTGATAGAATTTCGGTGTCATACACTAAATTATTCCCTTACTTGGTTCATAAAGGGGCAATTGTTCCCAAGGAGATCGCACCTGCAATTCCTCCATTCAATCCGAAGCATAATCTAAAGGCGTCTTGTGCCTATCACGCTGGATATATAGGACATGCGACAGAGGACTGTTTGGTTTTCAAAACCAAGGTTCAAAAGCTTATTGATCGAAAGATTTTGATGTTCGCTGAAGAAGGTCCTAACATTCAGCATAACCCATTGCCTAATCACGGTGGACCTGAGGTGAACATGGTTGAGGATAATTCAAGAGCTGAATTGATCATGGATGTCGACGAGGTAAAGACTCCAATGACTGTGGTTATCAATAGATTGAATGAACATGGGTTGTTGAAAGGACTGCATGGCAAGTGTCAGATTTGCGACGATAATCACAACCAGTGTCGAAAGCTGAAGGGTTGTGTTCAAATTTTGATGAATCGAGGTGAGGTTCAATTTTCCAGATCTAAGCCTGTTGAAGAGGTTACTACTATCGAGCCATTCACCATCGTCTATAGGAAGGTTCCTGTTGAATCCCCTAAGAAGAAGGTACAACCTATCGTTGTTTGCCCACCAAAACCATTTCCGTATCAGAATTCTAAGGAGGTACCTTGGAAGTATGGGTCTACTGTGTTTTCTGGAGGTCAAGAGATAAGGATTGCTGAATCTGAGATTGTGAATGTTAGAGCCTCTGAAGGTATGGCTCGTAGTGGACGCCTATCCGCTCCAAAGGTCACTACAAAGCCGGTTCAAGTTCCAACCGTTGTTCCTCTCAAGGACACATCTGTAACCCCTATTGTTCAACAAGAGCCATCTACTGCCGTGCCAGTGCCAACTATTCCGTCTGAGGATGCTTCAAAGAACAAAGAGACCCTTGATGATCAAGAATTCCTAAAGTTGATCAAGAAAAGTGACTTTAAAATTGTGGATCAGCTGGGACAGACTCCCTCGAGGATCTCAATCTTGTCCTTACTCATGAGCTCTCCAGCGCACAGATAAGCTTTGTTGAAGGTCTTGAACACTGCCCACGTTATGCATGATATCTCTGTTGTCGAGTTCGATGATGTAGTGGCCAATATAACTGTAAGCAGATACTTGGGCTTTAATGAATCAGAATTGCCTCCTGCAGGAGCTGCCCACAACAAAGCACTACACATATCCGTAACTTGCATGGATGCCTTAGTATCTCGTGTTCTGGTGAACACCGGTTCTTCTCTCAATGTGTTGCCTAAGGGCACATTGAGCCAACTGCAGGTAGAAGGGAGCGAGATGTGACCAAGCGCCCTAGTTGTCAGAGCCTTTGATGGTTCTCGAAGACAGGTCATTGGAGAAGTGGATTTACCCATCAAGGTTGGACCGAATTTGTTCACCATTACTTTCCAAGTGATGGACATCAATCCCGCGTACAGTTGCCTATTGGGTCGCCCATGGATTCACGTCGCAGGCGCAGTTACTTCCACTTTACATCAGAAATTGAAATTCATGTTCGACGATCAGCTGGTCATCATCTGTGGTGAAGAAGATCTTATTGTGAGCGAGTTATCGTCTTTTCGATACGTCGAGACCGAGGAAGGCATAGCTGAGGTGCCGTTGCAGTGTCTCGAGTTCGAAGATGTCAGCTCTGCTTCAACTAGCCAAAGTAGATCACCGCAAATGACTTTAGCATCTGCCAAGAGTGCTAAAGAGACCATCGAGAAAGGTGCCTTGTCAGGCTGGGGGCATGTGATTGATGTGGTCGAAAAGCATAACCGTTTTGGATTGGGTTACCGTCCTGGTCGACAATCTAGTTCGCTTGGTCAGAAACAGTGCAACTCCATCAAGTTCAGTAGCGCGGGTTTTCAAAAAGGTGACATTGTGGCAGCTATTGATGACGTTGGTCCTAGTAACTGGATTTCAAGCTTTGTGCGCAAGTGCCCGCCGGGTTTCAAGCTCAACAACTGGACATCTACCGTGATTCCTGTGGTTTTCCCGAATAACATAACTAATAAAAGCATTGATAACAACATGGAAAACATCTGTTGTAATTTTGGGATTCCAATTAACAAAGCCGAAGAAGATGGTGAGGAAGATTGTGAATTACCGACTGAACTAGCAAGACTCCTTGAGCACGAGCATAGAGAGATTCAGCCACAAAAAGAGCCAGTGGAAGTTGTCAATCTTGGTACTGATGAGGTCAGAAGAGAAGTCAAGGTTGGCGCCTCCCTTACAGAGCATGTACACTTCGAGTTGGTCAAGTTATTGAAAGAGTATGTTGATATTTTCGCCTGGTCTTATCAAGATATGCCTAGGTTGGATACCAACATCGTTGAACATCACTTGCCACTCAAGCCCGGATATCCTCCTGTCAAATAGAAACTCAGGAAGACTAGACCCGACATGGCACTTAAAATCAGAGAAGAGGTGAAGAAACAGCTTGATGTTGGGTTCCTAGCCACTTCCGAATATCCTGAATGGATTCTCAACATCGTCCCGGTTCCAAAGAAAAACGGGAAGGTCAGAATGTGTGTGGATTATCGAGATCTCAACAAGGCAAGCCCGAAAGGTGATTTTCCTTTGCCTCATATTGATGTCTTGGCGGATAACACAGCGCAGTTCTCTATCTTTTTCTTCATGGACGGTTTCTCAGGATATAATCAGATCAAAATGTCCCCAGCTGATATGGAAAATACTACTTTCATCATGCCATGGGGCACATATTGTTACAAAGTCATATCGTTCGGTTTGAAGAATGCAGGGGCAACATACCAACGTGCCATGACAACCCTCTTTCATGATATGATTCATAGAGAGATTGAGGTTTACGTGGACGATATGATTGCCAAGTCCAAAACTGAGGATGATCACCTGGTTCATCTGAAGAAACTGTTTGACAGACTCCAAAAGTTTAGACTGCGGTTGAATCCTGCGAAGTGTACCTTCAGAGTTCGATCTGGTAAACTGTTGGGCTTTATTGTAAGTCAGAAAGGCATTGAAGTGGATCCCGACAAGTTTCGAGCAATTTAGAACATGCCGCCTCCCAAAACAGAATAAGAAGTCTGTGGCTTTCTGGGCAGACTTAATTACATCTCAAGGTTCATTTCCCACTTGACGGCTACCTGTGAACCAATGTTCAAATTACTAAGAAAAAATCAATCGGTCGAATGGAACAATAATTGTCAGGAAGCATTTGACAAAATAAAACAATATTTGCAAGAACCACCGATCTTAGTACCGCCGGTTCCTGGTAGGCCTTTAATCATGTATCTCACCGTTCTCGATGAATCAATGGGATGTGTATTGGGTCAACATGACGACACTGGCAATAAAGAGCATGCAATTTACTATCTAACCAAAAACTTCACTGATTGTGAGACCAGATACTCACTCTTAGAGAAAACTTGTTGTGCTCTGGTCTGGGCTGCTCGACGCCTAAGACAATACATGATTTGCCATACTACTTTGTTGATATCCAAAATGGATCCGATAAAGTACATATTTGAAAAGCCTGCTGTCTCTGGAAGGATTGCTCGGTGGCCGATGCTGTTAACTGAGTATGACATCCAACATGTTACCCAGAAAGCAATAAAAGGGAGTGTCTTGTCAGACTACCTTGCTCATCAACATGTAGAGGGTTATCAACAAAAAAAGTTTGACTTTCCCGATGAGGATGTTCTGTTTATCAGAGACTATGAGACTCCAGACCTTGACATAGGACCCGAACTAGGAGCGCGATGGACGCTCGTGTTTGATGGTGCCTCCAATTCTAAATGTCGTGGAATCGGTGCTATCCTCATCTCTCCGACAGGTTTTCACCTTCCCTTCACTGCCAGATTATGCTTTGCATGCACCAATAATATGGCTGAATACGAAGCATGTATCTACTGTATTGAAGCGGAAATTGACATGAGAATCAAGATTCTTGAGGTCTATGGAGATTCTGCTTTGGTTATTGGCCAAGTCAGAGGGAATTTTGTGACTCGGGATTCCAAGCTGGTTCCGTACCAACAACACATAGAGAAATTGATTCCTTACTTTGATGAGATCTCTTTTCATCATATCTCCAGAGAGGAAAATTAATTAGCTGATGTTGTTGCCACTTTAGCATCCATGTTCAAAGTCAAGTGGAAGAATGAGGCTCCTCATATCCGTATTGATCATTTGAAAGAACCAGCACACTGTTTAGCAATCTAGGATGAGTCTGATGACAATCCTTGGTTCTACGACATCAAGAGATATTTGTAAAAATAGGAATATCCCGAGGGTATTACTATCACTGACAAGAAAGCTCTTAGGTGGCTCTGCGCCAAATTCTTCTTAAGTGGTGGTGTACTGTACAAGAGGAATTATGATTATGTGTTGCTCAGATGCATGGATAGACACGAAGCAAATACGATCATAAGGTCCATATATGAGGGTTGCGAGGGTGTACATGCTAAAGGTCCTACCATGGCCAAGAAGATCCTTCGAGCTGGGTATTATTGGACAACAATGGAGGTAGATTGTTGCAACTTTGCCAAAAGGTGTCACAAGTGCCAAATCTACGGAGACAAGATCCATGTGCCTCCAACTCCATTGAATGTTTTGACTTCACCTTGGCCATTTTCTATATGGGGAATAGATATGATTGGAATGATCGAACCAATGGCTTCCAGCGGTCATCGATTCATTCTAGTTGCTATCGACTACTTTACCAAGTGGGTTGAAGCTGCTTCTTACGCAAATGTTACACGACAAGTGGTTGCCAGATTTATCAAGAAAGAGATAATCTGTCGTTATGGAATTCCTAGAAACATTATCACCGACAATGCAAGCAACCTAAACAATAAGATAATGAAGGAGTTGTGTCAAGAGTTCAAGATCGAGCACCACAACTCTTCACCATATCGGCCCAAGATGAATGGTGCTGTCAAAGCAGCAAACAAAAACATCAAGAGATATGTCCAGAAAATGGTCAAGACTTATAAGGATTGCCATGATATGCTTCCATTTGCATTACATGGCTACAGAACCTCAGTCCGCACTTCTACTGGGGTAACTCCGTATTCACTTGTGTATGGTATGGAGGTTGTTCTACCCATTGAAGTTGAGATTCCTTCGCCCAGAGTCATCATGGAAGCAGATCTTAATGAAGCCGAATGGGTTCAATCCCGATACAACCAGATGGATCTCATCAAAGAGAAGCGCCTTACAGTCATTTGTCATGGTCAATTGTATCAGAAATGCCTCAAACGAGCTTTTGACAAGAAGGTTCTTCCTCAAGCGTTCCAAGAAGGCGAGCTCGTGCTCAAGAGATATTCACATGTTCATTCGGATCCACGCGGCAAGTGGACTCCTAGTTACGAAGGACCTTTCATTGTCAAGAAGGCCTTCTCAGGCGGATCCCTGATCTTCACTACCATGGATGGGGAGAAGTTGCCGTCGCCCGTGAATTCTGATACAGTAAAAAATATTATGCCTGAAAAAAATGGATAAAGAGCCCGCTAGATTGACATCCGCAAGGGAAATCTAGGAAAAAACGGGCGTCCCGATGGACAAAAAAAGAAATGTCCATGCAAAATTTAGGGACAATGAAAAACAATAACAGCCCGCTAAGTTGAAAACCCGAAAGGGCGACTTAGGCAAAAATGGGTATCCCGGTGGACGAAAAAAAATAATAATAGAAAAATGTCCAGGAAAAAATTAGGGATAAAGGCATTTGACTGGGAATACTTGAGCCTCTCTTCATCATAGCTGGACCTCAGACGGCAACAGAGCAGTCGAATCATTATCAACTGGTGTAAGGCGTTGGAACCTAGACTTACACTGGATGGTAGCCAATGTTGTAATCAATGCAAAGCATGATTTCCCTTTGAAATTTTCATTTGTTTTTCAATTTTATTGCAAATCTCCTCATCAAGGATTTTTGCATCCTTGTACACATCTTATGTACATATTTTTCACATTCAATAAAAATATACCATTTGTTTTCTAAATTGTTTTCTTTCCAGTATTTTGTTTGCAAAATAAACAATTATTTATGATCACATAATACTATAAAACGTTGAGAACAATAAAAAGCTAAATCAATCGAGAAAGCATTATGCATTGCATATTTTACTAGTAATTCATGCAGGATAATCAGTAATATCCAGTGACAAGCCGAACGTCCGGCCAACACCGTGATGGTTCTTTGAAGAGTTGTTGGTTCCTCAGCAGAGCCATCGTTTTACCCCAGTAAGCGCCGTTATGGTTCTCCGGAACGGTTGATTACATTCCATTTCCCCAACAGATCCATAAGGTTCCCAGTAAAATTGTCATGATGTACCCTAAGAAGGGACTTGGGTGTTCTTCTCCCCAACACGGGTCGTGCATCATCCCTTAGCATGTCAAATGTCACGCACCAGCAGTCGTACAATTTGGTTCCTCGTCTTCCTCAAGCAGAGAAGATCCGCCGAGCCTTGTGAATTCCCTGCAGCAGAGTTAGTGACAGCTTAGAAATTGGAGTTTTCTGATTTCATTCCCCAGGCAGAGTAAGTAATGGTGAAAAGGTTGGCCTGATTCTCTTATCCCCTGCAGTGTCAATGGTGATGGTCTGGAGATTTGAGACTTCTCAGTTTCTTCCCCAGCGGAGTCTTCGCCATTTTTGGGTTTTTCCATAGCAGAGTTGTCACCCTTTGGGGGGTCGTTCCTCAGCAGATTCTATCTTCATCTGTGGATTCTCTCCCCAACTGAGGGTGTCGAGTTTTGTTTTGCTACAATCTCTGCCTAAACCACCGTGCAATACCTTAACCTGCACCTTTGCATGACATGATATCAATAATCATATAGAACAACATTATACATAGCATATGCATCGAGCATACTCCTTCCTTTTGGCCTGATCCATCTCCCCATCAGATATTCAGCCAAACCTCAAACTTTCTCTTCACTTGTAGCTCTTCTTTTGTCGCCGTCGGCCAAAATTTTGAGTTCCTCTTTTATTGAATCCCCTTTTACCTCGAATCATCGAAAAGCTAGCATAATTTGTACATTCAGATCTAAGAGGATTAAATAGGGGCAGCTGTCGTAACCCAAAATTCGACCTCCTCTTTTTGCCTTTTGCATAAGCACGTACATTCGCATCACCGACATACGCATTCACACTTTTTCCCTATGTGTTTCTTGTTGCAGGATTCTCAGGTTTTTAAGTCCGATTAATTTCATTCTCACAAGGTCATCACATCATCAAAACAAGCACAAAGCAAAGGTTTCCATGCATATTCATCAAAACAAGAGGTGGAAAATCGAAACTGGGACCTCAGCACTTATTTTTTAGTGATCTGGGCAATTTTTGCCTAGAGTAACCGGTTACTCAATATAGGGTAACCGGTTACTCAGTACAGATTTGCAGATTCTACTGTATTTTTGGGGACAGCAACTCTGCACTCTCTTTGTTTTGGGATTCTACTTGATTCTAGCAATGTGTGGAACACTCTAGACATCTATAGACATTTCAAGACTATTCAAGACACTCCACTTACATTTATTCCAATGCCCCACTTTAAATTAAGTGCACCATATTCCTTGATTTTCAAGCATCTCAACCTTTGATTGGAAGCTTACATTGGGATTGCTACCGAGTTAACTTCCTAACTAACTGAGTTAACCGCTTGACTCGGTGAGTCAAGTGTAACTAACTCCTAGCCTAATTCCAAACCACCCAAAGCTAGCTCCTAGCCTAATTCCAAACCTCTCACACTCCAAACCAAAACTCTATATAAACAAAGCTTCCCTAGTTTCACAAGGCCTCCATAATTTCTCAACCATTTCTCACACTTCACTCTCAATTCTCTCACATTCTCTCTGAATTTTTTCTGCAACTTCTTCATCTTCATCTCAATTTTCTTCCCAAACATCACTATAGCTCTTCACCATTGAAGATTAATCATGTCTACATTGGAAGTGATTATTTCTTGAGCTTAACCTTCATCATCTTGCAATTATACTTGAGTTTCTTGAGTTTACTAGCTTTTGGATTCATCTCAAGTGTTTATTTCAAGAATCAATGGTTCGAATTCGTATTTCAGAGTTTCGTCGCCATTTGCTCGGTTTCGATACGATTCGATTCTAATTGAAGATTCCTCTGGGTTTCTTTGATTATTTTCATCAATATCACTTTGCAACAATCACCAAGCCAAATCTCCGGCTTGTAGGTTGGTAGATCTCACTCATTTTACTATTTCGCACATTTTCGTATCATTCGCGATGTAGTTTTGATGCTTTTTGTGTGTGAATTGATTTTGCATTGCTTGATCCATGATCTTGATGTGGTAATTGATTCCATCACTGCTTATTTGCCGCTTTCAAGCCTGATTTTCGTGCACTAATTTATACCCTAGCATGTGGTAACTTGAACAAGTGATTTAGTTGCTTTAAGTGATTTTTCAAAAGCTGTTTTTGCCACTGTTACAGTGGTAACCGGTTACTCAATATAATCTAACTGGTTACTCTTCACAAAATTTGCTTCAGCGCTGCCTTTTTCAACTGAGTAACCGGTTACTCAATATAAGGTAACCGGATACCCTGCACAAACTTCACTAGATTTGCTTTTTTCAAGCAAGTAATCGGTTACCCACTTTGAAGTAACCGGTTACCCCTGTAATAGAGTGCCATTTATGGTGTTTCTCAAGCTTGTTTGCCATGCTCTCTCCCTGTAACTTCCGTGGAATGATATGCTTGATTTTTAGGGATATTTTGAGTGACGTTTAACTCATGTTTGAAGCATATACATGAACTTTCTATGCACGATTTCGATTATTCAGTTTGTTCATATGCTAAACATTGCATGAACATGACCATTCTTGCATAATTTTGTTCACATAATGACATGATTTGTGTTGCATTTTAAATGTCAATTGTATTGTTTTGCATTCTCTTTCATTAAGTTTGTTCTTCATGGACAAGTTTAATCTTGTATAATTAATAATACACCTTTTTCCTTTAATAATTTTTCATTCATTTGGAAAATTATTAGTATATTCCTCCCTTTGATTAATTAATCGAGACTTTGTTTCGATTATTAATCATCTCGTTGGCGCCTCTCTTTAGGTTTCCTTTAGAGCTTTCTCTCGATCCCCTGCTGAGTCAGAGATTCGCGCGTCGCACGACACTGGAGCACTGTACAACTTGGGGCTGTTACGCTATTTGTTTCAACTTCCGCACTACACTCTGTGTTATAGAGAAGGAATGACAAAGGAGAATTCCTACTCTCATTCTGACTACTTTCGGTAGGGGACGAATGACCCTGGGCCTTACTTAGTCACCTCTATCCTCAGGTGGTGGTGTATCTCCTTTCCCAGTCGCGTCGATCCTTGATCACTCATATCTCTTGCAATCTCTTTTGGTCAATCACCACATTCTTGGTTAAGATCTTTGTCCTTTGGGTTAGCAAACTCTCTTTGTTTCAATACCCTACTTTCTTTTCTTGTGGTCAGTCATTGCTCTTGATTCCCCAAGAAGAGTTTCTTTTTCAGTTAAACATAGTCTTTCTGTTAAAACCGAATCCCCAGCAGTTAGCAACCTTCTCTTGGTTCGAATACTTGCACCCTTAGGTTAGAAACCTTTCTTTGGTTCAAATACCTTTTCTTCGGTCAGGTACTGTTTGTTCAGTCAGTGTACCGAACGTCCTTTGGGTCACGACCTTCGCTTGGTCCCACACCCGTCCTTTGGGTCACGACCTTCGCTTGGTCTCACACCCGTCCTTTGGGTCACGACCTTTGCTTGGTCTCACTCCCCGGTGGAGTCTCTATTATTCTTTTGCTCCTTTATCTTCTTAGTTTCGACACCACTCTTGCACATTATCCTCAACACAGTTACTATCTTTTCCTTTGCACTCCTTTCTTTTGTTATGACACCAATTCTTTTGCATCCCCAGCGGATCTTTCTCTACCTCTTTTGCACTTGGTTTTGACACCACTTTCCTTTTCCTTTTCCGTCTTAGTTCCCCGAACTACGGAAGCTCTGATTCTGCATTCGTTCGAATGTGAGATACGTAGGCACGAGATCACGATGATCTTGGCAAGCACACTTTCACCCTCCCTTCCTTTCCCTTTTCTTTTCCCTGGTTCCTCTTAACTACGGCGCTCTGATTTCCTCATTGCACTATGAGGGTACATAGGCACAAGGGCCCTAATCCTCCGCGAGCACTCTCTTTCTTTTTCTCTTCTCTCTCTCTCTCTCTCTCTCTCTCTCTCTCTCTCTCTCTTCTTTTAGCTAGAATCCTTTAGATAGATAACCCATCCAAGCCTAGAAGCAAGCGAAATGGTTCCCGTCGAGTACGACGGATGCGTAAGGTGCTAGTACCTTCCTTTCGCATAACCGACCCCCGTTCCCGTTTCTCTTCCCCATGGGTTTTATCGATATTTTCCCTGTCCTTTGGGACTAAATAAAGTTCGGTGGCGACTCTGTTGTATCTTTGAGTGTGCGATTCACTCATGTATAAACCATCCATCTTCACATGCCTCTCAACTTTATACCTGAAGGATACATCCTGCCGGTCACTGAAGACCCGGAAACCATGGCAGGAACCACTGGACCTGAAGGTTACAAACTTCAGGAAAATGAAGATGCAAGGGTTACAACAGCAACTCCTGAAGGTTACAAACTTCGGGGCATACAAGCGCCATGTGTTGACACGGGATTTCGACTGAAGGCGGGAAACAAGGATTCCCTGGTCGCGTCGGCGCAAAGGGCGGATCATGGTGTCGATTCGACACCAGCAGGGAGGCGCATCGGAGAGATGGCGACAAGCCTCGGCGTTGGAAGGAAACATAGTACGAAGAGCTGACCCCAACTTCAAGAACAAATGTTTAGGCAGGAAAAGTTTGAAACTTCCAAGGCTATGGGAAGTTGAAAAGAAAGTGGGGTGCCACGTGTCAGCTTCATAAGACATTTGGGTAGACAAACAGTTACATTTTTGGCCTATATAAGGCGCTGTACTTTTCATTTTCAAAGGTCGCATTTTTTCACATTGTAAAGGGAAAACACTCAAAGTACCCAGCGTAGAGAGAAACGAGTTCACTCCCGCGAATATGTATCGTTGCGCCCAAATTTACTTAATGCAATTTACTTTCAGCGTCTAATTTAAATTACTGCCCTTTTTGTTTTCTGCTCAGCCTTTATTTTCGTTTATTTCTTCGCTTTATATCCAAACCCGTGATCGTTAAGAAACTCTTTGCGTCACCAAGGTCACTTCAGAGTGACGAATTGCACTAAAAAACCGAGAAACTAAACACGCAGCATAGACGTACGCTTCTAATTCTCTATTCTGGGATTTGTGTGGCCGATCCCGCGAGCGAACCTGCAACGGAAGGCCAGCGGTTGTTCGCGTCGGCGAACAAAGTGGCACGCCCAGTGGGACCCGTGTGAATTGAGTATATTTTTTGCGTAGTGGTAAGATGGTAATACCACGACCAAACGAAGAACCATCTTCGACGGAAAGTACGGTGGGAACGCAGACCACAGATGTTGGCTCCGGTACTGTGTCAGCGGTGTCAACCACTCCTAGCGGACCAATCGTAACACCGCGTCGAAACGACCCGAAATCAACAATGGCAGGGACTACGGGGCAGTATATGCCTAGTATCACCATGCCTATACCTAGATCGTATGGGATGCCAACGGAGTTCATGTCAAGTTTGCACTCTAGCGGCCATTTATTTGGGGAAAGTTCGTCCCCAGCGTTCTCAACTTATCAGGGGGCAGGACACATGTCCAACCAGATGGTTCGTCCCCCAGGTTTTAACCTTTTCTCCCAATCCATACCGACCTTTACCTTTAGTTCTGTCGCGGTCATGAGGTAACAGATGGATGAGAGTAATCATGAGATGGTCCACATGTTGACTCAACAGATGGGTACAATATTAAGACCACTGATACAAGAGTCAACACAGAGTTACCAATAACTGGCGACTCAAATGACACGAATCGATGACTTCTTAGGCGCTCCTAGAGCTCAGGGTCGACAGACCCCACCACCGCCTCGATCGGAGACTCCCCGTCGTCAGAACGAAGTCTTCGACGAAACGATAGAACAACCCCGTGAGTTCGAAGAGATTCCTAGGAGAGTTCAAAGGCCTCCTGTGATTGTCCATAGGAACCAAGATCCAGATTTTGTTGTCCAACAGGTTCGACAAGACGCCTTGTCTGGAGAGCATAACTTGGAGGCCGTAGTCGAACGTATCATGGTCCGTAATGGGGCGAACCCAGGCCTTCGACGGCCAACATATACATCCCCATTACCTGATTTCGTATTACAAACCGAATTACCCAGGGGATGGAAAGTGCCAAAATTCACCAAGTTCGCTGGGGAGACGGAAGAGTCCACCATCAAACACGTCGCTAGGTATCAAACCGAAGCAGGCGACATAGCAAACAATGAGGACCTGAAAATGAAATATTTCCCAAGTTCCCTCACCAAAAATGCATTCACGTGGTTTACCACATTTCCCCCTCAGTCCATCCATACGAAGTAATAATGAGTGTTTAGTAACAACGCATACGAAGTACGGGAGTTGGGAGTAGATCAACGAATCTTAAGAGTAAATGGGAAATATTTGAAAAAATATAAACCTATGTTACAAGAGGTTCGCATCAAAACATAGTTTTCATTAATTCAAAGCCAAACTAGGCTGAGGGGCCAAAAATGGCTTACAAAATATGGTTCGTTACATTACATCGACATACAAACTAAGGAAACTCAGGAAATCTAGCCTTAAAATCATCAAAGAGGATCTTCTCATGAACTATTTGCTCTCAAGAAGAACCTTTCGTCACTGCATGCGGCTAATAGCATCTTTGATCTTCATAGTCGCTCCGACGTGAACAAGTCCTTGAGCCACTTCATGGTCGATGGTCTCCTGAGAAGGCAGAGGTTCAGCTGAGTCTAGAGAAGCTTTTTGGTGTTCGACCTCAGCAATCTTTTTTGTCAGCTCCGTTATCTGGGCTTGATATTCAGATATCTGTTGGTCGAAAGCCTGGCGCTTGTTGGAGAGATCTTGTTTTTTGGGTTCATAGTCCCCAAGTTTTTGTTCACAAACTGAGCTAAGGTGCCACTCACGTTTCATGTCATCGTGGCGGAACCGAATTTGGGCGTCGGCCTGATGATGCATAGCAAGGTCTTTGGCCAGTTGAGTGAAGAAGGCTTCGAACTCGATCAGGTATGTGACCATGGGGGCAGGGATCCGAAATCCAGAAAGTTCATTTAGAAGGTTGAAGTCGTCATTGGCTATGTCGGATTCCTCGACGACAACCGCCAGAAACTGTTCTTCAAAAAGATAAGACCGCAACTGTTGAAGTTTGAGATTGAAGGAAGCATCCACTTCTGGAGTTGGGATTGCGGTCGAACTGGTGGGGTGAATTTCTTCGGCTGCCTGGCGAAGCTTGTGTAGCACTTTCAGAGTCGCTGCTGGATCTATTGCCTTGGCTGCTAAAAGGGCCTCCGGAGTAAGAGATTCCTCAACAGCAGGTGAAGCCTTCTCTGGTTGGTGTTCAGAGATGCGGAGTTTCTCTCCGACGTCAGTAGTAACGGCGGGCGAAGGATGGATAGTCGCCCCAGGAGATACATCATTAAGCTCAAAGTTGTCATTTGAAGCCGGAGGCGTCTTCGCCAAGTTTTCCTCGGGCATGAGTGGGTGGAATTCATCAATCTTCTGAGGACTTGGTGTAATGGCGACGCCAGCAGAAGGGGTGTCTGCGGCCGATTCAGTATCACCATCACCAACGGTGGTCTAAGTGACCACATTTTCCTGCAAAAAACAAAATGCTAGTGAGCTTTGTCACCCCAAGGTCATCTAGGACACAAATGAAGTTGGAAATACCTGTACAGGATGAGCTGTTGTCTTGGGAAGGGCGACAGAAGGAATTGGTTCGAAAACGTCTTCAATATTTCTTGGGACGAATTGGGCCACTGTCGAGACGCTGGGCTTTGAAGGTGTCCTCCGCGTTAAAGCTTTTTTCTTCCTCACCAAAGGGGTGGATGGAGGAGACGCTGGAGCTGCTGCGGTGAAGACTCGAGAGTGAGTGCTCTCATTTGATTCAGTCCTTTCTGGATAAGGTATCTTCTCAGAAGCCTGCGCAGAAATAATTTCAGAACAAAGGAAAGACAAGGATGCAGGATAATAAAATAAATATACCTGTGAAGGGTTGGTCTTGGGTTTTTTGGCAGGTCTAGTGGAAGTCGACGCAGCAGCTGTTTCTCGTTTGCGCCCCTGAAAACAAAGCTGAAACTATTTAGTCCAGATCTAAGGGCAAATGAGATCAAAAGTCCAAGGTCTACCTTTGTCGAAGGATCCTCGGCAGGGCCGACATCTATGACAGGGGTCGTAGCCGATGGTTTAGGGATGCCACCAGACATGGAGGCAAAAGCGTCGACCACGTTCGCTAAGAAGAGATTTGGAGTGAAGGATTGAGTTTGATACTCCAACCACCAAGCATCAAATTCTTGAGTGGTGAAAAAGGAAGGTTGGAAGGAAAAAACCGGCAACTCCAAGTGTTGCGAGGCTCTGACGAACCTCATGCAAGCCCTATGACCTACTTGAGTCAAGCGTCGACCGGACCGTACTATATCCTCAGGGTGCCTCACTAAGGGTTTTGGCAACATCTGGCTCAGGCCAAATTGTCGGGCCACCAAGTTTGGACAGTAGTTCATGAAACCATAGCCATTATTTCCCGTTTCGATACGAAAAGAGATCATGATGGGAGTAAGAAACGCCCGCCATATAACATTCGACTGTGCAGCGGCTTTTGGTGAGACTCCAGGAAGTGGGTTTCTGAACCAGTCGGGACCAAACTTACGCTCCACAAATGGAGTCATGTCAGGGACGAAAGAGGTGGTTTCCACGAACATACTGAGATACCTCGTAAATAGGGCCTGTCTTGGAGCTTCTTGGGTGGTCTTCAAGGCAAGACGCATTCCCTCGACAGAACGTTCTCTGTTTAGACGCTCCATCTGCGCAGAGGCTGGATATCCCAATTTGTGCTCAAAAGTGGCGTTGAGCCAATGTTGCAACAGCCACATAGGCCCTGAGATGTTTAAAGCCTAAGTGGTTTGGTGGAGGAGTTTCAGTCTCATAACCGACAGGCCAAGAGAATGGTAGAGAGAGGCCAACAGAAGTTTGGCCAGAGATATTTGTCGACCTTCGTGAATCTTGTCATACCCCAAATTTTGACCACTTAGATTTCCCATCATTGTGCAAATCATCATCATAATATGGATGTACCTTCATGCCTCATCAGTCTCCCCAAAGATGGGTGAGCATTCACTACTATCAAAATTAGGGTTTCAGGCCCTCTCAGAGTTCTTAGACAAAGGATCAATCAAGGAATGACATGATCTTCAACTTGTCTAACCTCTCTAACATATTCAAAATGGATCAAAAGGACTCCCACTTCAAGGATCAAGCACAAGGCTGCTCCCTTCTAGGTGGATCAAGTCTCAAGATCGACAGTGTCACCAAATTAGGGTTTTGGTCGACCAGGGCCTCCAGATGGAAATTTTTCATCTGGGCACAAGCCAATGATCCAAAACATAACCTAATATACTTCATGGGACCTCATGGACCCAATCATCAAGTCAATTTGACCTCAGGGGATGCATTCATCAAAAATCAGGAATTAGGGTTTCTTGACCTAATTCACCCCAAAGTTGACTTTTAGGGCAAATCATGAGCCAAGACCTCAAGAGAGGGTTTGAGGGTCTCTAATGAACTATATTGACCCATTTGGAACAATGGATTAATCCAAGAAGCTTGAGCAACAAGTCTCAATTTCATCTGCACCACAATTAGGGTTTCGCGAGGAAAGTCAACTGTAACTTTGACTTTTGACCAGGACATGCTCCCAAGCCCTAACACATGATTCAATATACCCTATGACACCCATGGAACATGTCCATCAAGTTTGATTTAAGTCAAGGACATGATTTCATGAAGAATTGCACAGTTTGGAATTCTTCGGATAAAAAGTCAACTGTGCACAAAAGTCAACTTTGACTTTTTGAGATTTTTCACCAAAATGGATTTTTAACCCTAAAATGATGTTAATGTATGATTTTAATCATCATTCATCAAGAAAAATCAAAGAAAGTGGGATAACTTGTAAAAGGGGTAACTATAAAAACTTAGAAAAATTTCAAAGTTATGGAAAAAGTGACACTAATGTGCCAACTTTGGAGGACCATAACTCCTAAACCACAAGGCCATTGTTCCCCATTCAAAGCTTGATTTGTTTATCTCATTACCCTCTACAAAAGCTTCATACTGACCTATGTCCAAATTCCTCATGGATTTTGAGTTATGGAGTGATCAAAATCAAGAAAAGTCACTTTGTTCCAACACTTAGTGAAAATTTCACTAAGTCAGATTTTACCTTACGTTTTGCCAAATGTAGGGGGTTTTTCACTTAGATTCAAAAGAGATCAAAACCAAACATGTTCAAACAGTTGTTGTATCATGTAAGGGCTTTCCAAAATGACCAAGAACATTACCAAATTCAATTTGAGTCATGAGATATAACATTGGCAAGTTGCCTTGTTGAAATCTGTCAAGGCAAGGCAGATTTTGCATTTTTGCTCAATTTGCCAAAATCAGCCAAATCCAAATGCTCCTATCCACTTGGACACCTCTGAGGATTGAATCTAAAGGGGACAATCACTGAGCCAAGCCTCCAAAGTCTTTGGAACAAGAAATAACATGTTGAACCTAGAATTGCCAAAATAGGGACAAGACTCCAATTTTGGATTGGAGCATTCAATGGAAGCATCAAGGTGGCATGGACTGAGCCATTCTCAACTGAATTCAGTCAAGACTTATCCAAGACCAAGGGAACCAGCAGCCTGTGCCCTAACCTCTAGTCAATGGCTAGAGGAGACTTGGATTTTCATTTGCCAACATTGGCCAAACCTACTCAGCAGTTGCCATTCACTATTCCTTGCAAAACAAACTTACTCTACTATAAATAGAGCTCAATTGTGATCAGTTTAAGTACACCAAAGCCATCAAACAGATGCTTTCCTCAAAATATCTTCTTTCACTCCAATTTTTCCTTCTAAGGCAAGTCACTATCGGGTTTTGAGTTTGAGAGATTTTCCAACCAAACCAATCACACACACACCTCACATACATCATATAGAAGTGATCCAAACACTCACATAACATCTGGAACACAGATTTCACAAAATCACCAGCCAATTGCTCAAGTTCTTGACAGTTTTGCAGTTGAGGTACCATCTTCAGCTCCAAACCATTTCAATCCATTCCAAACATTCATACACACTCCATGGCACCTAGGGAAGCTATCCAGATCATTGGAACCTAGCTGTAACACCTCCAACACAAATCACGATCACCAGCTACAAGTGGTAAGCATGAGCTCTTCTAACTCTATGATCCATGCAATTTTTGCTGCACAATAATTTGGCCATATGTTCATAATCATGCATGGAATGTTTCCCCTCAATTAATTGCATTGTTTGAATCGTGTATCAAAAATCCTAGCATTCATGCAGGAATTAGGGTTCGTGAGGATTTTTCATGATTTCTTGTTATATGTTTAATTTAAATGAAATTAAATACCATAGACATGATCGTGAGGTTGAAACGAGTTGATTGGTATGGGGATTGCATGATATGATTAAGTATTCAGTGAGATTGGATAGAAAATGCAAATCTGGGCAAAACTGAAAAACGCGCGTGTTCTTCAGCTCTTCTTGGCGCCATTTTTCACAAATTCAAATATTTGAATTTTGTGATTTTTATTTAATTGATTCAAAAATTAATTTCTCTCTGAGTTTTAATGATTTTGAGTTGATTATTTTTTTAATAATTCACAAAAATGTTAAAATATTTTATTTTCCCCAAAAATCCCAAAAATATTATTTATTTTGTATAATTGATATTTTTGCAAAGAATTAATGTTTTAATTGTTTTTAACACTTAAAATATTTTTTCCACCTTGATTTTGCAACTTTTAATGCTTTCTAATTATTTTGTAGGTCAATACTTAATTTTTGAAGCATTAATCCAAGATCACAATTTGTTTTCTATATGTTAAACAATTTTGATCATTTTAATTGAATTTTTATTCAATTAAAACACATTTTTGAAAACAAATTAGGGTTTTTGGATTAATTCAACCCTCACAAATCATTTTCAAAACTTTTGGGACTCTAATAGAGTGTAAGACCCAATCCTTTTTTTGACCAAATCATTTTTGGGCCTCAGTATATTGTATAAGTCCCGATACCGTCAAAAAACAAACGGCGCGATCGTCGCCTTTTCAAAATAAAAAAACCCTGGGCCTACCCTCGAGTAGTAAGACCCATTTCTTTTCTTAAAACTCATTTGGGCCTCTATTAGAGTGTAAGACCCAACCCACTTGTACAGAAATATTTTGGGCCTCACTTATTGTATAAGTCCCTCTGTACATTTTTAAATTCGGCACGATCGTCGCCAGCTTAAAAATAAACCATCTGGGCCTCTCCTTGAGCTATAAGACCCATTCAAAACTTTTGGGCCTCTAATAGAGTGTAAGACCCAATCCTTTTTTTAACCAAATCATTTTTGGGCCTCAGTATATTGTATAAGTCCCGATACCGTCAAAAAATAAACGGCGTGATCGTCGCCTTTTCAAAACAAAAAAACCCTGGGCCTACCCTCGAGTAGTAAGACCTATTCCTTTTCTTAAAACTCATGGGCCTTTATTAGAGTGTAAGACCCAACCCCCTTGTACAGAAAACTTTTTGGGCCTCATTCGTTGTATAAGTCCCTCTGTACATTTTCAAATAAACGACGCGATCGTCGCCAGTTTAAAAATAACCTTGGGCCTCTCCTTGAGCTATAAGACCCATTCAAAACTCTTTGGGCCTCTAATAGAGTGTAAGACCCAATCCCCTTTTAACCAAAACATTTTGGGCCTCACTTATTGTATAAGTCCCTCTGCGTTAAAAGAAAACCTCGGCGCGATCGCCATTTTAAACGAAAATTCAACTGGGCCTACCCTCGTGTTATAAGCCCCACTCTTTTTCTTTAAACCTTTTGGGCCTCTTGAGAGAGTGTAAGACCCATCCCTTTGTACAGAAAACAATTTTTTGGGCCACAGTCACTTGTATAAGTCCCTCTGTACAAATTCAAACAGTGCGCTCACTGATAAAACCTTGGGCCTCTCCTTGAGCTGTAAGCCCCAAATCTTTCTTTTTCAAAGCACTTTCTCCTTTGATTTTGAATATACTGTTGTTTTCAATCTTTCTTTGTTGAACAACTAACCAAACAACATGGAAGCTCTACAACCGAGTAAGTGTTTATCCGCTTTCATTTACCGCTTTCATATACATATAACTGTATTGTGGGGTTGTTTCGCTGTAAGTCTTCTTTCATAAACTCATATCAACTGTGTAATAATAGTATAGATATTTAGAGTTTTCCCGGCAACTACGTCTAGAACTAGGTGACGCCATTTCATTTATTCGTAGAAATAGACAACTAGATCCCCAATAGGATCACCAGATACAGTCTTCTCTTCGGCTGTCCTCATTAGGAATTGTCAAGAAACTCTACTCCCAGAGATGAATGTATTCTCCGCGAATGGCATCTTTGAGTTTCTTCCAAATTCTCGAACTTTCCTGGCTTGATCTATTCCTTGTGAATAGCCTGTCTTGAATTTCTCGGGGTTTGGGGACCCACGGGCTTCTTAAAAGCATCGGCCTCCTCTTGGGCATCGTACAAGGACCCACAAGCTTCCTAAAAGCAACCCCGCCTCCTCTTGGGCTTAGTACAAGGACCCTACGGCTTTTTAGAAGTATTCACAACCTCCTCTTAGGCTTCGTATAATGATTCTTCCTCCGGGAATGACCGCCTCCTCTTGGGCTTAGTACAAGGACCCGTCGGCTTCTTAAAAGCTGCCAGCCTCCTCTTGGGCTTCGTACAAATTGTCCTGACGACCTCCTAGAGGTATAGGAACAGAACTTAGTCATCTGCATAGAACAGTCCTTTCAAAGAGTCTACTACTGTTTCTCAAAGCATAGTACAAAAGATGAAACTCTAGACACAGACAGTCTAATATCCTTGAGTCTCAAAGACATTCTCAAGTGACCCCTTCGTTAAATAGGAAGAAAACCCATAGACTCGGACAGTCTCAATGCCCTTCGGATTTCCCACTTCCTTAAAGAACAGGAATAACACGGATCCTCGAATCAAATCCCTGAGTGCAAACATTACTCATATAAGAACTGATTTTCTCTTTAAATCAGCATACTGGACCTGTCACTCAACTGAAACAGCACCATAGCCTCCTCTTAGGCTTTGTATAATGATCCTTCTCTAGTGAAGTTAGCCTCTCTCTTGGGCTTTGTACAATGATTCTCCCCAGCGGAGTCAAACAACGCTTAGCCTCTCTCTCGGGCTTTGTACGAGACACATAAAGAGACTCCCTCGTTGAGTCAATCACCCTTTTGCCTCCATCTCGGGCTTCGTACGAGATACAAAAAACTCTCTTGTTGAGTCAAATAGCCTTCATCTCGGGCTTTATACGAGATACCAAAAGACTCCATCGTCGAGTCAAAACCTTTTAGCCTCTCTCTCGGGCTTTGTACGAGACACATATTAGCCTCCTCTTAGGCTTTATATAAGAAAACCACTGGTTGATCCAATTAACCTTTTAGCATCAAAGTTGTGCCTCGTTCACAGTACACAAACATCAACAACTCCTTCCATCTAATTGCTGTAAGCAGCAAGCCTCTGGCTCATCTACATCCATGCCACTGTCCCTCTTTTAGAATGAGAAATTCCTAAGGAAAGATAGCATTGCTCTACACTGAGTTAAAGTCTTCTCCTTCAAGTTAAAATCCCCTTTAAAGGAAATTATGGCATTGCCGGATTCACAAATCCCGGTTAAAGTAATTCTCCTTTATAAACAGTTGTGACATACAACCCCCTCTTTAGAGATAACAAATTCTCTCTAAGGTCAACACTTTTAGCTTCACATCTTGGGCTTTGAACAAGATACAAACTACCTTTCGCTTCACGTCTTGGGCTTTGAACAAGACACTAAAACAACCATTTCCTCCCATAGAATAGGAGGAACTACGATCGCTCTGATTTCCCTGTTTCGGTAAATGGGAATACGTAGGCATAAGATTGAAAGAAAAAATCATAGCGAGCACACTAAACAAAAACCCAAAATCCCATACTCTCATACATTCGTCCTAACATCCTAACCGATAGCCTAAAGCACCCCTTGTCAACAAAATAACCTAGGAGAAACCCCAAATCTTTGTAGCATCTGTAAACCAACAGTTTTGACTGTTTAATCTCAGTATGCAAGCAGGGTTAATTGGAGACATCTATTTCCCTTCCTTCATCAGCTTTAATAGGATAAAAAATGAATCGAGCTGTAGTACCAGAGCGATCGTGCTTCGCAACCACATCCAAAAATCACTCGCTACAGAAAAATGGCGACTCTGCTGGGGAGAATTACAGGTCTCTTTAGGGATCTTGTTCTTTTTTTTTTGTCCCCTAGGTAGAAACCTTGACGTCATTAGGATCTTAGGTCAAAACGCCGTTAATTTGGAATGAAACCACAGGATGGTAATTCCGCCGGGGAACCCATTTTCTGTCAGGAACTTAGGATTCATAGCTTTAAAGGTCTAGGATGTTTAGGACAAATATATATACTGCTTTTCCTAATTGCTATACGTGTTTATTTTTCTGCTAATGGGAATGCGTGTGATGCCGCATATGGAAAGATTAAGTATACACTTAAGATAAGTGATGGCGACTAGGTCGACCATCAACCTCAGTGGAGGCTGACCAATGCAACCCATTCTCTCACCTAGACAATGGGCCGATTGTGATGTCTGAGAAGCTGAGGAGCCAAACCCTTTTGTAGTGCGGAAACTACCGGGAATAGTTGTTACGCGATACTACCCTCATTTGAGGCTGGTGATCTATTCTCGGTGAATGGCACTTACTCTAAGATCGCTCAACAACTCGCTGGCGATCCGCTTGTTGTTTTGCTTTCCTGGGAGGAGCTGATGATAATGAGTACAGGTACAAAAATCACCCTAGTATAAACCTTTGGGGATGGGTAGAGCCTTGACTTCATGACAACGACCCTTTGACCCCATGTTTTTCTATGTTTTTGTGTGCTGCATTCATGCATTCATCTAAAAAAACATTAAAACATTCAAAAAAATCTTCTCTTCTAGTCTCTCTGTTTTTCAAATTAAACTAAGACTGTGATTGCAAATATCAGAGAAAAGGATTACGCTAATGGATTTCGGTAGAAGGAGAACTCATAAGTACACCTTCAGGATTCCAAAACTAGAGGATTTAAGAGGTTTGGCGAGGATGATCACAAACCTAGAGACTTTCAGAGCCAAATACGGAGGTCTGCTACCTCTGTTAAGGGTCCATGTGATTGAGGGAATCATGGACGCGCTCGTTCAATTCTACGATCCGGTTTATCACTGCTTTACATTCCCGGATTACCAGCTCGCACCAACGCTGGAGGAATATTCTCATCTGATTGATTTACACATCACTGATCGAGCTCCATTTTCTGGACTGGAAGAAATTCCAAAGAATCAGACCATTGCAAGAGCAATTCATTTGGACGAGTCTGAGGTTAGGACTCACCTAACCACTAAGGGTGGCATCCAAGGTGTGCCAGCCCGGTTCTTGACAAAGAAGGCCCTGTATTTTGCCAGTATAGGAAACGTGACTGCTTTTGAAAGCGTCTTTGTCTTGCTCACCTACGGGTTATTTTTGTTTCCCAACATCAATAACTTCGTCGATATCAACTCCATTAAGGTTTTTCTCATTGGAAACTCTGTGCCGACTTTGCTCGCAGATGCGTATCATTCTGTACATTTGGGAAATTTGTACAGCGGAAGGGAGATCACATGCTGTGTACCTTTGCTTTACAAATGGTTTATCTCCCACTTGCCCAAGTCTGCTGCTTTTTGGGATTGCAAGAGTGCCTTATGTTGGTCGCAGAAGATCATGTCTCTTACCAACTCTGATATAGATTGGTGTAATAGGATCTATGATGGAATCCGAATCATTAATCGTTGTGGAAACTTCCCCAACGTACCCCTTATAGGAACTAAGGGAGGAATCAATTACCATCCAGTTCTCGTTCGTCGTCAATTTGGATACCCGATGAGACACATCCCACGGGGAGTTCATCTGGAAGGTCTTTTCTTCAAGGAAGGAGAAAATGACAGAGCACTAAAGATGGAAATAGTGCACGCTTGGAAGCATGTTCATAAGAAAGGACGGGAGTCTCTAGGAAAACCGGACTGTGTCTCGGTGGAGCCTTATCTCTATTGGGTACAAACTAGAGCTCTCAAGCTAAAAATGCCTTATCCTCGTTATGGAATTCTTCCGCCGAGGGAATCTGTCATGTACTTCATGACGGAAACTGAAAAGCTTCAGGTTACTCTCAACAAAGTTCAAAAGGAGAGAAGGTCTTGGAAGAACAAGTACCGCACCCTCGACGTAGAGTGCATCAAAATACAACAATTACTAAAAGAAAAGGATGCTCTGATTGAGATTTTAGAGCAACATGTTGTGGATAATCAGGATGACCAAAGGAATTTGCTCGCTCCTTTCACCTGGAAAAGGAATGAAAACCCGACAACAGCCTAAGAGCCCCGGTCAAAGAAAAGGAAAGTACCAGAGTCAGCACCCGATTTCTCTTCAGAGAGGACTCGGGACCCATTAGCTTAGGTTTCTGTTTCTGCACCTTGTAATCTACTGTATTTCCATTTTTGTAATCCTTTGAATTTCAATAAAAAGGGGTTTCCCCACTGTTTGATATTTGCAATCTAATTGTCGAAGTTTATTTTGATTAAACCAAAAATCAATTAATATAATCATTGCATTCATCATTCTCACATCGCGTATTCTTCTTACCTACGAATCTCACGTTTGTGTCTCGATTCTAGAGTCAAACTGTTTCATTCGTATAATACTCGGGCCAATCGTCAGAAAAAGATGGATGATCTTGAGGAAGAAAACAGAGAGTTGAAAGAAGAGATCGACGCTCAGAGAGAGGATATGAGAAAGCTTCGTAATGACATGCAAGCCATGGCAGAAGCTCAGCTACAAAGGACTGTGATCTCAGAGATCACCTCAACGCCCATATTGGAGAAGTATGATCCTAGGTATCAAATGCCGAAAGATCGTCCCTGGGGCATGCCTGCAAACTATATCCCGGAAGGATATGTTCCGCCGATCACTGAAGATCAGGGAATCATAACAGAAGTCGCTGGGCCTGAAGGTTACAAACTTCGGGAAAGCGAAGATGCCAGGGGCATACTAAAGACTCCTGAAGGTTACAAACTTCGGGAAACGCCAAGATTCGCTACCGTAGTCACGATACCACCCCCCTGTGGTGCACACTGTCCCGGAAGGACAGATTCCACCTTTACCTTCTGGTAAAAAGGAAACTCTGTTTGACAGAATGGATGAATTCCAGGAGCAGTTTCTGGAAATGCAGAAGGAGCTGCAAGCCATTCGCGGTCAGGATTTATTTGGAAAGGACGCCGCAGACCTCTGCTTGGTCCCCAATGTAAAAGTTCCGCACAAATTTCAAGTGCCCGATTTTGAAAAATACAAGGGTAACTCTTGCCCTCAAAGCCATCTGGTGATGTACGCTCGGCGGATGTCAGCTCAGACGGAGAATCAGGACCTACTGATTCACTACTTCCAGGATAGTTTAACCGGTACCGCACTCAAATGGTAATGGGTTTAAACTGTGCCACGATCAGCACATTCAGAGATCTTGGCACTGCCTTCGTCCAACAATACAAATACAATTTGGACATGGCACCCGACAGAGATCAACTCAGATCGATGTCGCAAAAGGACAAGGAAACCTTTAAGGAGTATGCTCAAAGGTGGCGTGAGATTGCCGCTCAAATTTGTCCACCTCTTAAGGAAAAAGAGATGACAAAGATCTTCTTAAAAATCTTAAGCTCATTTTACTATGACCGAATGGTTGCCAGTGCACCCAGTGACTTCACCGAGATGGTGGGCATGGGCGTACATCTTGAGGAAGCCGTCCGAGAAGAACGTTTGGTAAAAGACACTGGATCGACGAGCGGTATTAAAAAATACGGTAGTGCTCTCCCTAAGAAAAAAGAGCAAGATATTGGGAATATCTCTCTCGGAAAGCAAAGGCGACGTTATCAGCCGGTAGCAGCTGTAACTCCTGCTATCAGCCCTGCGCCTATTCCTACGTATCAACCTCAGGTTGCGCAGAGCCAACCTGATCAGCAAAGGACACAACAGCCTCTTCAGCAGGCTCGTCCCCAATACAACAACAACCGTACAACACGGCCATCAGGGTTTGATCCTATACCCATGTTGTACGCATAACTATTTCCATTACTACTGGCTAAGGGGCACATTTAAACTAAATCTCCTCTTACAGTACCGGAAAATCCGCCTTTTTGGTTTAAGGTGGATCAAACTTGCCCTTACCACCAAGGAGGATCAGGGCATAACATTGAGACTTGTCTCAATTTCAAGTCCGACGTGCAAAAACTTGTTAGGAGAGGGGTCTTATCTTTCAAGGATACAAATCCTAATGTTCTCACGAACCCGCTGCCTCAACATGAGAAGGCTGCAGTCAATTTGATAGAAGGAGAGACTAACGATGTTTATCAAATTCACGATGTACTCTTGTTGAAAATCAATCTGGTCAAGATGCATTGTAGACAGAGTAGATATGGCCATGTGCCACCTCATAATTATCACCAGTGTGATGTCTGCTCTAAAAACAATCAAGGATGTTCTGTGGTGCAAACAGCTCTACAGGAACAGATGGATCTCGGATGGATCCAAGAGCACCGAGTTCGTGGAGTTAACATGGTCTACACGAATTCTAACGTCATTCAGAACCACGACATCCGTGTGATGAATATCAACTTGGTGGCAATGCACTCAAGGCAAAGCCAGTATCATAATCTACCACGGCACGATTACAGTTCCTGTCTGACTTGCTCGGTAAACAAACAGGGATGCTCTTTCATACAAGAGGCCCTCCAGCGTCAGATGGATCTTGGATGGATCCAAGACTACCATGATAGGAACCCTTATCAGATCAACATGGTTCAGATCTTTGATATTTGCGTGATGAATACCAACTTGGTAGAGTTACATGCTGAACAGGTCCGACTCGGATTCCTGATATCACACGACTATCAAAGCTGTAAAGCGGGTTGCAAAAACGATCGAGGTTGTACCCTTGTCCAGGAGGCACTTCAGCACTTGTTAAATCACTGGTGGATGCCAATTTATATGGATGAAGATACTCAGCAAATTAGTATCAATAACAGAAACCCCACTCGGCGTCAGAGTCAGGATGTCCGATCTGTGGAAGCTAACCTAGTGAGGTTACATTGTATTCAAAGTGGGCGTGGCCAGGTGCCACCACACAATTATGACCGTTGTAGCGTCTGTTCGGAAAGTAACCAAGGGTGTTACCTTGTGAGAGCAGCTCTTCAGGGTCAGGTGGATCGTGGAGAGATTCTTCCATATCCGGGTTCTGGACCCATCAACTGGACGCCGAACTACCTTGCCGATCAAGTTTAGGATGTTGTCACGATCGCTGACCATCATCCCTCTACTTGACGAATCTAAAGTTCCCAACTGGGAACGGATCGAGATTACTTACGATGGTCAGAAAAATCAGAGGGCTCCCGTAGTCATCTATCTGCCGGGACCACTACCTATAAATCAGCTTAGGCAATCCCTTACAAATACGGTGCAACGACAATTGAAAATGGAAAGGAAATTCCATTACCCTCCGTTGTGAATATTGCAGACATCAGTCGTGTAACACGGAGTGGTAGAATCTTCAACCGAGGGGTTGGGGAATCCAACAAAGAAAAGGAACTTCAGACGGAAGCTCCTGATCCACCAGTCGGTCAATCCAGTAATCCCGACCTTTCAAAAAACGATGATGAGATGCTAAAGCTCATCCAAAGGAGTGAATACAACATTGTTGATCAACTGTTACAAACTCCTTCAAAGATCTCGGTATTATCATTATTACTCAGTTCAGAAGCCCACAGGGAGGCTCTACAGAAAGTCTTGGAGCAAGCCTTTGTGGAACAGGATGTAACGATTAGACAATTCGATAGTATTGTCTCTAACATCACTTCCTGCAACAATTTGGGATTTAGTGATGAGGAATTACCTGAAGAGGGTCGTTGTCATAACATGGCGCTCAATATCACAGTCAACTGCCAGGAAGATGCTTTAGCCAGCGTACTGGTAGACACAGGGTCAACCCTGAATGTTATGCCGAAGTCCACTTTGATGCAATTATCATTCAAAGGCCCTCCGATGAGAATCAGCGAGGTCGTCGTCAAAGCGTTCGACGAATCCAGAAAAACTGTTATCGGCGAAGTTGATCTTCCCATAACTATCGGTCCTCACACTTTCCAAGTCACTTTCCAGGTCATGGACATCCGGGCAACATACAGTTGTTTATTAGGAAGACCTTGGATACATCAGGCTGGAGCGGTCACTTCAACCCTCCACCAAAAGCTAAAGTTCGTTCAGAACGATCAACTTGTCACAATCTGTGGAGAACAGGCCTTGCTCGTGAGTAACTTGTCATCATCTACTTGTGTAGAACCCGAGGAGGTTATTGGGACGCAGTTCCAAGCACTATCGGTGAGCAAGACCAATCAGTTCAAAGGAGGAACTTCGATTTCCTCATACAAAGATGCCATCAAAGCAGTCGAGAGTACCGATACAACTGGATGGGGACAGCTTGTCATTCCTACTAGCAATACAACAAAGAAGGGTCTTGGTTTTTCTACAACCTGTACCCAGATAGCTGCCAACGATGAAAGTCTTCATCCCCTTCAAAACTTCTTCCACAGTGGAGGTTTTCTTCAACCAGTGTCTCAAGCAGTACATGCTATCAATGAGGAAGATCCCTCTGACACAGATGAAGAATGGAAGTCCTACCTTAACGGGGACGGTTATATGTCTCAGAAAAAGGTGCCTATACCATTTTGCTATCCCGCACAGAGTCCGAGATTTATACCACGGTCAGACGTCGAAATGATCTATGGAGATTGTGATCCGGAATGATGTTGTGCTCCACCAAACTCATTAGAGGAGGACACTCTGATGAAAGACCAATTTGACTACAACTACTATGGCCCAATGGATGGTCTGCCAATGTGGCAGCCCTACCCAGGAAACTTGGGGCAAGAGAGTCAGCCGAACAATGAAAATCAGCTGACCATCATTGAACAGAATACCTGTGTCCCCACCATGTCATGGGATCAACACTCAGGTCATTCAGAAACTACTCAACATGAAGATGAATTCGCAACGTTTGCAGGACTTGAATTCATCAACTATGCTTTTCCCGAGGTCAACGTCATCGAGAGAGATGACTCCTCCAGTTCCAAAGAAGTTTGGGACACCTTGGGACAACCGAGTGGAAAATACGACTATATGGTCAAGTACACCGCTCCCGAAAGCTCTCGTATCAGGCTCGAAGATATCCAGCCTACTGGATGGGGAGATACAGCTGAGAGCACAAATGCTATGCAAAATGCAACAAAGAAATTCTCCTACGACAATTCTGCCTGGGAGACAGATTCCAATGATCCTGCTCTGCCAGAAATCAACGTCATTTCTGAAGACAAATCAAGGAAGGTACCAGACTTTGTGATTCACCGAGGAGTTCGCCGCCAATGGGTTGCCGTCGAGGTTCCGGAGGTCGTTCATCAGTCAAAGTAACTGCCATCTTTAACCTTTCACCCTGCCCAGGTGAAACGGATGTTTTGATAGGGCTCGCTTTTTGTAAATTTTCCCTCTTCGCTTCGCCCAAAGCGACAGAGTTTTGTTTTATAGGGCTGTAGTTTCAAGGATCGACTTGTTCATTAATAAAATAATGTCGTTCTGTAATTTCCGCATTAATTGTTGTTTTCTCTTTTTGCTTTTTCAGAAAATGGTAATCCTAAAAAACAATTAAAAATAAAAACAAGCAGTAAAATAAAACACTGCACACACTTGCATTTTCTCTATCTCTTCTAAACACGAATCATCACGTCATGCAGATTGCTTGTTTTAAACCCCGTTGAAACATACGATCCGATGCCTTCTCCCAACTTTGAGTTCCCGATATTTGGGGCTGAAGAAGAAAATGACGACGAAATTCCAGAAGAGATCTCCCGACTACTTAGACAAGAGGAAAGGTCCATTGAACCTCATAAAGAACCATTGGAAACAGTAAACTTGGGTTCAGAACAAGAGAGAAAAGAAATCAGGATTGGGGCACTTCTCAGTCCAACTGCCAAAGAGAGTTTGATAAAGCTTCTCAAAGAATTCCCCGATGTATTCGCTTGGTCCTATCAGGATATGCCAGGGTTGGATACCAGCATCGTGGAACATCACTTACCGTTGAAATCGGAATGTCCGCCAGTAAAGCAGAGGTTGAGACGGACTCACTCGGACATGGCCATCAAAATCAAAGAGGAGGTACAGAAACAGATTGATGCGGGTTTCCTCGCTACGTCAGAATATCCTCAATGGTTAGCCAACATCGTACCCGTTCCCAAAAAGGACGGAAAGGTCAGAATGTGTGTTGATTACAGGGATCTGAACAAGGCAAGTCCAAAGGACGACTTTCCTTTACCACACATTGACATGCTGGTAGACAGCACAGCAAAGTTCAAAATTTTCTCCTTCATGGATGGATTCTCGGGCTATAACCAGATCAAAATGGCGCCGAAAGACATGGAGAAAACTTCGTTCATTACCCCATAAGGTACCTTTTGTTACAAGGTGATGCCGTTCGGTTTGAAGAACGTCGGGGCAACCTATCAAAGGGCCATGACTACTCTTTTTCATGACATGATACATAAGGAAATAGAGGTATATGTCGATGACATGATTGCAAAATCTAAGACAGAAGAGGAGCATGTGACCCACCTGTCGAAACTATTTGAGCGTTTGAGGAAATACAAACTCCGCTTGAATCCCAACAAGTGCACCTTCGGTGTCCGTTCAGGGAAACTCTTAGGGTTCATCGTCATCCAGAAAGGAATTGAGGTTGATCCTGACAAGGTCAAGGCCATTCGAGAAATGCCTTCTCCGAAAATTGAAAAACAAGTCAGAGGATTCCTGGGACGTTTGAACTACATCTCCAGATTCATATTCCTTATGACCGCCACATGTGCGCCGATTTTCAAATTACTCAAAAAGAACCAGGATTGCGTTTGGTCAAGAGATTGCCAAACCGCCTTCGACAGTATTAAGGAATACTTGTTGAATCCGTCGATTCTATCACCTCCAGTGGAAGGAAGACCACTGATCATCTACCTCACAGTCTTGGAAGACTCAATGGGGTGTGTACTTGTCCAACAAGACGAAACCAAACGGAAAGAGTCTGCCATTTACTATTTGAGCCAGAAATTCACCGACTGCGAAACTCGGTACACGATGCTTGAGAAAACTTATTGCGCTTTGGCTTGGGCAGCCAAACGTCTTCGCCAATACATGATTCGTCATACTACTTGGTTGGTTTCCGAGATGGATCCAATCAAGTATGTCTTCGAAAAGCCTGCTCTCATGGGAAGAATTGCCCGTTGGCAGATGCTGTTATCAGAATATGACATAGAGTACCACGCTCAAAAAGCCGTTAAGGGGAGTATCTTAGCCGATCATTTGGCTCATCAACCGATTGACGATCTAGAATCAATCGGGTTTGACTTCCCAGACGAATATGTCATGTATCTAAAAATGAAAGATTGCGATGAACCGTTACCCAGTGAAGGGCCAGAACCAGGTTCCCAATGGGGACTTATCTTTGACGGAACAGTTAATCATTATGGAAACGGAATTGGGGCAATAATTGTTACCCCTCAGGGTACCCACATTCCTTTCACTGCCAGACTTACGTTCAAATGTACGAACAACGAGGCCGAATACGAAGCTTGTATTATGGGTCTCGAAGAAGCAATTGATTTAAGGATAAAAAACTTGGACGTATACGGCGATTCAGCCTTGGTTATCAATCAGATAAAAGGAGATTGGAACACATACCAATCAGGGCTGATTCCTTACAAGGACTACGCAAGAAGGTTGCTACCTTTCTTCAACAGAGTTGAGTTTCATCATATCCCTCGTGATGAGAATCACATGGCTGATGCATTAGCCATTCTCTCTTCCATGATTAGTGTAGGTCAATGGAACGGCTTACCTAAGATCGACATAATGTGCCTTGAACGGCCCGCCTACGTCTTCACGATCGAAGCAGTCATAGACGACAAACCTTAGTATCATGATATCAAATGCTTCCTTCAGAAACAAGAGTATCCACCTGGGGCACTAAGAAAAGACAGGAAAACCCTCAGAAGATTGGCTGGAAACTTCTTCCTGAGCGGTGACACTCTCTATAAGAAAATTTTTGACATGGTCTTGCTCCGATGTGTAGACAGACCAGAAGCAGAAATGCTGATGAAAGAAATTCATGAAGGATCCTTTGGCACTCATGCCAACGGACATACAATGGCGAGAAAAATTCTAAGAGCAGGGTACTACTGGTTGACAATGGAATTCGACCGCTACAAGTACATGAGGAGGTGTCACAAGTGTCAGATATACTCCGACAAAATTCATGTACCGCCATCGCATCTCAAAGTTCTCTCTTCCCCATGGCCATTCTTGATATGGGGAATCGACATGATTGGCATGATTGAGCCCAAGGCTTCAAACGGACATCGGTTCATCCTAGTAGCCATTGACTATTTCACCAAGTGGGTCGAAGCAGCGTCATTCGCCAATGTAACCCGACAAGTGGTGGTCCGATTTATCAAAAACAATATCATCTGCCGTTATGGTGTTCCAAGCGAGATCATTATTGATAATGGATCTAACTTGAACAACAAGATGATGAAAGAGTTGTGTGCAGAGTTTAAGATCGAACATCATAACTCATCTCCCTACCGACCAAAGATGAACGGAGCGGTAGAAACGGCCAATAAGAACATCAAGAAGATCATTCAAAAGATGGTTATAACCTACAAAGACTGGAACGAGATGCTACCCTTTGCTCTTCACGGTTATCGCACATCTGTCCGCGCTTCAACAGGGGCAACCCCTTTCTCTCTAGTGTATGGCATGGAAGCAGTGCTCCCCATAGAAGTAGAGATCCCGTCAATCCGAGTATTGATGGAAGCTAAGCTCACCGAAACTGAATGGTGTCAAAGTCGACACGACGAACTGAATCTGATCGAGGAGAAGCGAATCAAGGCACTATGCCAGGAAAGCTTTCTCAGGTGGCGCCTTGAGACTTGCAACCATGGAAGGAGAGGAATTTGCCTACCCCAAAAATGTTGATGTAGTCAAGAAATACTTCGCCTAAAAAAAACATCTCGGTGGATTGAAAACCCGAAAGGGCGGTCCAGGAAAAAATTAGAGACAAATAAAAAAAATCATCCCGGTGGATTGGAAACATCACATTACAATCCAGACAAAAGTTAGGGATAATGGCAAGTAACTATGTTCAACAGAGGCAGGTCCCTCAGCAGCAGTTACACCATCCATCGGAGGAAAACTCCAATCAAGGTTATCTTCGACAGAAGCTCAGGATGCCCCGAATTCAAAGTTGGTAGAAGGATAGTGGTCGTTATGTTTCAACGTAGCCCTTTTCCCTGTAAATTACCATTTTCTAACTTTGTAAATACTCAATGGAATCACGCGTTTGGCTGATCTCCATTTTATCAATAAAATTTGAGCCCTTGTGCTTTTGTTTGTAATTCTTATTTGTTTTAGCTTTACAAAACGACGTTGTTAACATGATTAACGATTCTTGAAATAAAACAAAAATGAATTTACTTGTTAAAACTTTTTCTGATTTTTAATAAAGACGGCAATTTCTTTTGACTGTTGAACATCAGAAGAACATCGGTCGCTTCTCCAGAAGTAATCGAACCTCAAAGTACGGAATCAAAGTACTCCTTCTACGCCAGTACGCCTGAATGAAGGGATCAACTGTGTCAGAGACCTTGTTTCCTCTGACACGCTTCGGCCGAGTTCTCATCTCCTAAGCCCGACCAACATAGCTCCCAACAGGGACTATCTTTCCTAAGCAAGGTGGAATTGCTATCTTGAACCAGCGGTACTTCTTCGCCCTGCAATGGCCGAGTATCCAGTCATGTTCACTCGTCAGTCTGTATGTCACGTCAGTTTTGTCAGCATATACATACATGCATCATGCATTATTGATTTACATTCACATTCATATTGCATCACTATCACTCTAGTCGGTCTTGTCCCCTAGTGATAAAAATCCTCTCAATCGAGTTGTCAGCCCTTTCCTCGTCAGGAAGTGTTACGTCTGAACAATCTCTCTCCTCCAGTTTTATTTCTGGATGGAAGTTGGCCCTCGACCACTTTGATAACTTGAACCTCTGAAAGACCAGAGAGCCCTCAGTTAACATCACTCTTCGCCATTAAAGATGATATCCTTGTTTTCCCGGATTAAAGAAAATCCCGAGAGAAAGCCTCCTAAATCGGAGATTCGGCAGTACGGCAGTTTTTCTCCGAAAAACCCACTTATGAAAAGGTCATCGGCACCTCAAAATTGGATCACATCATATGGCATTTCTCCGAGAAGATCTCCGAGAAAAGTATGATGTAAAGATCCCGAACGAAAGTAGTATCTCAAGAGACTCATTTTCCCCAGTAGATTCAACAAATAGCGTCTCCAAACAGAGAAGTTTGTGCACCTCTACAACTCAGATGCCTGGTTTCCCCAGCAAGTCTGACATCAAAACTTTTTCCACTCAAATAGCATCTCCCTAGGAAAATTCGGCGAGAAGTTTGAAGGAAAGCCGCTACGAATAGCGTCCCTTGTCAAGAAAGTTTATTGACAAAAGAAACTAAGACCAGTTCCTCGGTAGGAAACCAGGATCGAGGGGAAGTTTACATCAGAAACTAAGACCAGTTCCTCGGTAGGAAACCAGGATCGAGGGGAAGTTTAAATCAGAAACTGAGACCAGTTCCTTGGTAGGAAACCAGGATCGAGGGGAAGTTTACATCAGAAACTAAGACCAGTTCCTCGGTAGGAAACCAGGATCGAGAGGAAGTTTAAATCAGAAACTGAGACCAGTTCCTTGGCTGAAGACCATGATCGAGGGGGAGTTTACCTTTTCTAAGCATCATTGCTTAGTAAAAGAAGATGAATGCGTGAATTACCATTCATAGACGCCGTCAAAATTTCGGGTATTCCGATATCTAATCCTCTTGCACCCCGAATGCCCGAATACCTTCGTCATTCACACCTTCGTGTCCAAGAAGATTAAATAGGGGCATCTGTCATACCCCAAATTTTGACCACTTAGATTTCCCATCATTGTGCAAATCATCATCATAATATGGATGTACCTTCATGCCTCATCAGTCTCCCCAAAGATGGGTGAGCATTCACTACTATCAAAATTAGGGTTTCAGACCCTCTCAGAGTTCTTAGACAAAAGATCAATCAAGGAATGACATGATCTTCAACTTGTCTAACCTCTCTAACATATCCATAATGGATCAAAAGGACTCCCACTTCAAGGATCAAGCACAAGGCTGCTCCCTTCTAGGTGGATCAAGTCTCAAGATCGACAGTGTCACCAAATTAGGGTTTTGGTCGACCAGGGCCTCCAGATGGAAATTTTTCATCTGGGCACAAGCCAATGATCCAAAACATAACCTAATATACTTCATGGGACCTCATGGACCCAATCATCAAGTCAATTTGACCTCAGGGGATGCATTCATCAAAAATCAGGAATTAGGGTTTCTTGACCTAATTCACCCCTAAGTTGACTTTTAGGGCAAATTATGAGCCAAGACCTCAAGAGAGTGTTTGAGGGTCTCTAATGAACTATATTGATCCATTTGGAACAATGGATTAATCTAAGAAGCTTGAGCAACAAGTCTCAATTTCATCTGCACCACAATTAGGGTTTCGCGAGGAAAGTCAACTGTAACTTTGACTTTTGACCAGGACATGCTCCCAAGCCCTAACACATGATTCAATATACCCTATGACACCCATGAAACATGTCCATCAAGTTTGATTTAGGTCAAGGACATGATTTCATGAAGAATTGCACAGTTTGGAATTCATCGGATAAAAAGTCAACTGTGCACAAAAGTCAACTTTGACTTTTTGAGATTTTTCACCAAAATGGATTTTTAACCCTAAAATGATGTTAATGTATGATTTTAATCATCATTCATCAAGAAAAATCAAAGAAAGTGGGATAACTTGTAAAAGGGGTAACCATAAAAACTTAGAAAAATTTCTAAGTTATGGAAAAAGTGACACTAATATGCCAACTTTGGAGGACCATAACTCCTAAACCACAAGGCAATTGTTCCCCATTCAAAGCTTGATTTGTAGATCTCATTGCCCTCTACAAAAGCTTCATACTGACCTATGTCCAAATTCCTCATGGATTTTGAGTTATGGAGTGATCAAAATCAAGAAAAGTCACTTTGTTCCAACACTTAGTGAAAATTTCACTAAGTCAACTTTTGCCTTACTTTTTGCCAAATGTAGGGGGATTTTTCACTTGGATTCAAAAGAGATCAAAACCAAACATGTTCAAACAGTTGTTGTATCATGTAAGGGCTTTCCAAAATGACCAAGAACATTACCAAATTCAATTTGAGTCATGAGATATAACATTGGCAAGTTGCCTTGTTGAAATCTGTCAAGGCAAGGCAGATTTTGCATTTTTGCTCGATTTGCCAAAATCAGCCAAATCCAAATGCTCTTATCCACTTGGACACCTCTGAGGATTGAATCTAAAGGGGACAATCACTGAGCCAAGCCTCCAAAGTCTTTGGAACAAGAAATAGCATGTTGAACCTAGAATTGCCAAAATAGGGACAAGACTCCAATTTTGGATTGGAGCATTCAATGGAAGCATTAAGGTGGCATGGACTGAGCCATTCTCAACTGAATTCAGTCAAGACTTATCCAAGACCAAGGGAACCATCAGCCTGTGCCCTAACCTCTAGTCAATGGCTAGAGGAGACTTGGATTTTCATTTGCCAACATTGGCCAAACCTACTCAGCAGTTGCAATTCACTATTCCTTGCAAAACAAACTTGCTCTACTATAAATAGAGCTCAATTGTGATCAGTTTAAGTACACCAAAGCCATCAAACAAATGCTTTCCTCAAAATCTCTTCTTTCACTCCAATTTTGCCTTCTAAGGCAAGTCACTATCGGGTTTTGAGTTTGAGAGCTTTTCCAACCAAACCAATCACACACACACCTCACATACATCATATAGAAGTGATCTAAACACTCACATAACATCTGGAACACATATTTCACAAAATCACCAGCCAATTGCTCAAGTTCTTGACAGTTTTGCAGTTGAGGTACCATCTTCAGCTCCAAACCATTTCAAACCATTCCAAGCATTCATACATACTCCATGGCACCTAGGGAAGCTATCCAGATCATTGGAACCTAGCTGTAACACCTCCAACACAAATCACGATCACCAGCTACAAGTGGTAAGCATGAGCTCTTCTAACTCTATGATCCATGCAATTTTTGCTGCACAATAATTTGGCCATATGTTCATAATCATGCATGAAATGTTTCCCCTCAATTAATTGCATTGTTTGAATCGTGTATCAAAAATCCTAGCATTCATGCAGAAATTAGGGTTCGTGAGGATTTTTCATGATTTCTTGTTATATGTTTAATTTAAATGAAATTAAATACCATAGACATGATCGTGAGGTTGAAACGAGTTGATTGGTATGGGGATTGCATGATATGATTAAGTATTCAGTGAGATTGGATAGAAAATGCAAATCTGGGCAAAACTGAAAAACGTGCGTGTTCTTCAGCTGTTCTTGGCGCCATTTTTCACAAATTCGAATATTTGAATTTTGTGATTTTTATTTAATTGATTCAAAAATTAATTTCTCTTTGAGTTTTAATGATTTTGAGTTGATTCTTTTTTTAATAATTCACAAAAATGTTAAAATATTTTATTTTCCCAAAAAATCCCAAAAATATTATTTATTTTGTATAATTGATATTTTTGCAAAGAATTAATGTTTTAATTGTTTTTAACATTTAAAATATTTTTTCCACCTTGATTTTGCAACTTTTAATGCTTTCTAATTATTTTGTAGGTCAATACTTAATTTTTGAAGCATTAATCCAAGATCACAATTTGTTTTCCATATGTTAAACAATTTTGATCATTTTAATTGAATTTTTATTCAATTAAAACACATTTTTGAAAACAAATTAGGGTTTTTGGATTAATTCAACCCTCATAAATCATTTTCAAAACTTTTGCGCCTCTAATAGAGTTTAAGACCCAATCCTTTTTTTGACCAAATCATTTTTGGGCCTCAGTATATTGTATAAGTCCCGATACCGTCAAAAAACAAACGGCGCGATCGTCGCCTTTTCAAAATAAAAAAACCCTGGGCCTACCCTCGAGTAGTAAGACCCATTTCTTTTCTTAAAACTCATTTGGGCCTCTATTAGAGTGTAAGACCCAACCCACTTGTACAGAAATATTTTGGGCCTCACTTATTGTATAAGTCCCTCTGTACATTTTTAAATTCGGCACGATCGTCGCCAGTTTAAAAATAAACCATATGGGCCTCTCCTTGAGCTATAAGACCCATTCAAAACTTTTGGGCCTCTAATAGAGTATAAGACCCAATCCTTTTTTTGACCAAATCATTTTTGGGCCTCAGTATATTGTATAAGTCCCGATACCGTCAAAAAACAAACGGCGCGATTGTCGCCTTTTCAAAACCAAAAAACCCTGGGCCTACCCTCGAGTAGTAAGACCCATTCCTTTTCTTAAAACTCATGGGAATTTATTAGAGTGTAAGACCCAACCCCCTTGTACAGAAAACGTTTTGGGCCTCATTCGTTGTATAAGTCCCTCTGTACATTTTCAAATAAACGACGCGATTGTCGCCAGTTTAAAAATAACCTTGGGCCTCTCCTTGAGATATAAGACCCATTCAAAACTCTTTGGGCCTCTAATAGAGTGTAAGACCCAATCCCCTTTTAACCAAAACATTTTGGGCCTCACTTATTGTATAAGTCCCTCTGCGTTAAAAGAAAACTTCGGCGCGATCGCCATTTTAAATGAAAATTCAACTGGGCCTACCCTCGTGTTATAAGCCCCACTCTTTTTCTTTAAACCTTTTGGGCCTCTTGAGAGAGTGTAAGACCCATCCCTTTGTATAGAAAACAATTTTTTGGGCCACAGTCACTTGTATAAGTCCCTCTGTATAAATTCAAACTGTGCGCTCACTGATAAAACCTTGGGCCTCTCCTTGAGTTGTAACCCCCAAATCTTTATTTTTCAAAGCACTTTCTCCTTTAATTTTGAATATACTGTTGTTTTCAATCTTTCTTTGTTGAACAACTAACCAAACAGCATGGAAGCTCTACAACCGAGTAAGTGTTTATCCGCTTTCATTTACCGCTTTCATATACATATAACTGTATTGTGGGGCTGTTTCGCTGTAAGTCTTCTTTCATAAACTCATATCAATTGTGTAATAATAGTATAGATATTTAGAGTTTCCCCGGCAACTACGTCTAGAACTAGGTGACGTCGTTTCGTTTATTCGTAGAAATAGACAACTAGATCCCCAATAGGATCACCAGATACAGTCTTCTCTTTGGCTGTCCTCATTAGGAATTGTCAAGAAACTCTACTCCCAGAGATGAATGTATTCTCCGTGAATGGCATCTTTGAGTTTCTTCCAAATTTTCAAACTTTCCTGGCTTGATCTATTCCTTGTGAATAGCCTATCTTGAATTTCTCGGGGTTTGGGGACCCACGGGCTTCTTAAAAGCATCGGCCTCCTCTTGGGCATCGTACAAGGACCCACAGGCTTCCTAAAAGCAACCCCGCCTCCTCTTGGGCTAAGTACAAGGACCCTACGGCATCTTAGAAGTATTCACAGCCTCCTCTTAGGCATCGTATAATGATTCTTCCTCCGGGAATGACCGCCTCCTCTTGGGCTTAGTACAAGGACCCGTCGGCTTCTTAAAAGCTTCCAGCCTCCTCTTGGGCTTCGTACAAATTGTCCCGACGACCTCCTAGAGGTATAGGAACATAACTTAGTCATCTGCATAGAACAGTTCTTTAAAAGAGTCTACTACTGTTTCTCAAAGCATAGTACAAAAGATGAAACTCTAGACACGGACAGTCTAATATCCTTGAGTCTCAAAGACATTCTCAAGTGACCCCTTCGTTAAATAGGAAGAAAACCCGTAGACTCGGACAGTCTCAATGCCCTTCGAATTTCCCACTTCCTTAAAGAACAGGAATAACCCAGATCCTCGAATCAAATCCCTGAGTGCAAACATTACTCATATAAGAACTGATTTTCTCTTTAAATCAGCATACTGGACCTGTCACTCAACTGAAACAGCGCCATAACCTCCTCTTAGGCTTTGTATAATGATCCTTCTCCAGTGAAGTTAGCCTCTCTCTTGGGCTTTGTACAATAATTCTCCCCAGCGGAGTCAAACAACGCTTAGCCTCTCTCTCGGGCTTTGTACGAAACACATAAAGAGACTCCCTCGTTGAGTCAATCACCCTTTCGCCTCCATCTCGGGCTTCGTACGAGATACAAAAAACTCTCTTGTTGAGTCAAATAGCCTTCATCTCGGGCTTTATATGAGATACCAAAAGACTCCATCGTCGAGTCAAAACCTTTTAGCCTCTCTCTCGGGCTTTGTACGAGACACATATTAGCCTCCTCTTAGGCTTTATATAAGAAAACCACTGGTTGATCCAATTAACCTTTTAGCATCAAAGCTGTGCCTCGTTCACAGTACACAAACATCAACAACTCCTTCCATCTAATTGTTGTAAGCGGCAAGCCTCTGGATCATCTACATCCATGCCACTGTCCCTCTTTTAGCATGAGAAATTCCTAAGGAAAGATAGCATTGCTCTACACTGAGTTAAAGTCTTCTCCTTCAGGTTAAAATCCCCTTTAAAGGAAATTATGGCATTTCCGGATTCACAAATCCCGGTTAAAGTAATTCTCCTTTATAAACAGTTGTGACATACAACCCCCTCTTTAGAGATGAAAAATTCTCTCTAAGGTCAACACTTTTAGCTTCACATCTTAGGCTTTGAACAAGATACAAACTACCTTTCGCTTCACGTCTTGGGCTTTGAACAAGACACCAAAACAACCATTTCCTCCCATAGAATAGGAGGAACTACGATCGCTCTGATTTCCCTGTTTTGGTAAACGGGAATACGTAGGCATAAAATTGAAAGAAAAAATCTTAGCGAGCACACTAAACAAAAACCCAAAATCCCATACTCTCATACATTCGTCCTAACATCCTAACCAATAGCCTAAAACACCCCTTGTCAACAAAATAACCTAGGAGAAACCCCGAATCTTTGTAGCATCTGTAAACCAACAATTTTGACTGTTTAATCTCAGTATGCAAGCAGGGTTAATTGGAGACATCTATTTCCCTTCCTTCATCAGCTTTAATAGGATAAAAAATGAATCGAGCTGTAGTACCAGAGCGATCGTGCTTCGCAACCACATCCAAAAACTCACTCGCTACAGATCTGAATGGCCAGACTGATAAAGCTTTTGTCTATTTGCAAGGAGCCAGGGCAAAACATATAATATGACAACCAGAGGGTCAAGAAGGCAATATGTTCCTCATCAGAGACTTCTTTAGAGCGTTTGTCATGATGATCTTCGATGTAGTTTTGGAAGCTAGCACGCTCGAATGTTGGATCGAACGTCTCACCTACTGGCGAAAGGCCAGTGATGCCTGCCACGTCGAAAAGTGTTGGCGTGAACATACCACAAGGAAGGTGGAACGTATTTGTCGATCCTTCCCAAAAATACATCGACGCCAGCAGCAAACAAGGGTTAACTCTGTGGGCGGTTCTGGAGAGTTGGATGGCGTCGAAGTTACTGTATTCCTTCCATTGCCTTTGGCGCTGCCCTTCGACTCTGTCAAGCCAGGCAAGGTAATCTTTGTTGCCTGGAGTAGGCATGGATCTGAAAACTCGAGATTTGGGTGCCATATATTTGAGGTCCAAGGTGCCACCTTTCTCGAAAGCAGGGGGAATCGTTAGATCAAAGCAAGGAAAGAACTTCTGGAGTTCTTGTGGATTAGGTTTGCTGTCTGGAAGGGGGCCGTGGAAACCACACAACTATTTCTCCACCGTAAATGGAATGACCATTTGGCGGCACCAGTTGGCCACCACCGTATCGTCAGCGGAGGATGGTTGAGGAAGAAGATGGAGTGTTTCTTTTTCAGAGAGTACGTACGCGACCGGATTGTTACCAGTGGTTTGAGGAATGTGAGTTGCAGTGGTATTTGATGAAGCCATTGGCAAGAAAGAAACGCAAAGGGCGCTTTGAGACGGTAAAAGCTTCAGGAAGAGGAGATCAAAGTTTAGGTCTCAGAGCAAATAAGCGGTTTTGTAAAGAAGGAGTTATGGAAAATGGCAAGGGTTCCTGAGAGAGGCTATTTATAAGGCGCATGCAGAAAAGTGAAAGATCAAAACTTTTCAACTTCTGATAGTAAGTGGGGTTTGGTTTCAAGGCCCATAACTTGGACGAGACTAGCCATCATGGCGTTTTTCTTGGAAATCGTGGGATGAGATTGCCATCATCATGTCAGACGGTGCTCGCCACGTGTTGAGAGAAGAGACCAAACGATTGGCAAATGCGTCAAAAGAAAAGCCGTCGAAATCCTACAAGAAACCAAAAAGCCAGATTTCTCCATCGACACAGTATTCAGTCGAAATTGGCCTTTTGGGGGGGGGGGCAATTTGTTGACACAGGATTTCGACCGAAGGCGGGAAACAAGGATTCCCTGGTCGCATCGATGCAAAGGGCGGATCATGGTGTCGATTCGACACCAGTAGGGAGGCGCGTCGGAGAGATGGCGACAAGCCTCGGCATCGGAAGGAAACATAGTGCGAAGAGCTGACCACAACTTCAAGAACAAATGTTTAGGCAGGAAAAGTTTGAAACTTCCAAGACTATGGGATGTTGAAAAGAAAGTGGGGTGCCACGTGTCAGCTTCATAAGACATTTGGGTAGACAAACAATTACATTTTTGGCCTATATAAGGCGCTGTACTTTTCATTTTTAAAGGTCGCATTTTTTCACATTGTAAAGGGAAAACACTCAAAGTACCCAGCGTAGAGAGAAACAAGTTCACCCCCGCGAAAATGTATTGTTGCGTCCAAATTTACTTAATGCAATTTACTTTCAGCGTCTAATTTAAATTACTGCCCTTTTGTTTTCTGCTCAGTCTTTCTTTTCGTTTATTTCTTCGCTTTGTATCCAAACCCGTGATCGTTAAGAAACTCTTTGCGTCACCAAGGTCACTTCAGAGTGACGAATTGCACTAAAAAATCGAGAAACTAAACACGTAGTATAGACGTACGCTTCCAATTCTCTGTTCTGGGATTTGTGTGGCCGATCCCGCGAGCGAACCTACGACGGAAGGCCGTCGAACACCATGATTCACTGCTATAATGTCTATACCATAACCAATGGTACACACTGTCCCAGAAGGACAGATTCCACAAGCAATTTCTGGTGGAAATGAAGACATGTACGAAAGGATGAATGAGTTCCAGGAACAATTCTTGGAGATGCAGAAGGAACTGCATACCATTCGCGGTCAAGACTTATTCATAAAGGACACCGCCGACCTTTGTTTGGTCCCTAATGTAAAGATACCGCACAAATTCAAGGTGCCTGACTTTGAAAAATACAAAGGCACCTCTTACCCTCAAAGTCATTTGGTGATGTATGCTCGAAAAATGTCAACTCAGACAGAAAATCAACAGCTACTGATCCATTACTTCCAAGACAGTTTAACCGGTGCTGCATTCAAATGGTACATGGATTTAAACCGCACCAAGATCAGTACATTCAGAGATCTCGGCGCAGCTTTCGTTCAGCAGTATAAATACATCTTGGACATGGCACCGGATAGGGATCAGCTCAGAGCAATGTCGCAAAAGGACAAAGAAACTTTTAAAGAATATGCTCAAAGATGGCGTTAAATTGCCACTCAGATTTGTCCCCCTCTTGAGGAAAAGGAGATGACCAAGATCTTTTTGAAAACCTTAATCTCACTCTATTATGACCGAATGGTCGCCAGTGCGCCCAGTGATTTCACTGAAATGGTAAACATGGGAGTACGCCTTGAAGAAGCAGTCCGAGAAGGACGATTGGTCAAAGATGCAGAGCCATCAAGCAGTACCAAAAGATACGGTAGTGCTTTCCAAAAGAAGAAAGAGCATGAGATCAGTAATATCTCTCTCGGAAAACAAAGGCGAAGGTATCAACCAGTAGCGGTGATAACTGCCGCTATCAACCCCACGCCGGCTCCGACTTATCAACCTCAGGTTGCTTAGAGCCAACCAAATCAACAACAATATCATCAAAGGACGCAACGGCCTCTTTAGCAGGCTCGTCCACAGTACAACAACAACAATCATACGACACGACCATCAGGGTTCGACCCTATACCGATGTTGTACGCATAACTATTTCCACTTCTACTGGCCAAGGAGCACGTCCAAATCAGGACTCCTCTTACAGTACCGGAAAATCCGCCTTTTTGGTTCAAAGAAGATCAAACTTGCTCTTACCATCAAGGAGGATCGGGGCACAATATTGAGAATTGCCTCAACTTCAAGTCTGATGTACAAAAGCTTGTTAGGAACGGGATCGTATCTTTCAAAGATACTAATCTGAATGTTCAGACGAACCCGTTGCCGCAACATGAGAAGACAGCAGTAAATTTAATAGAGGAAGAATTTAGCTGCAGTTATCAAATTCACGATGTACTCCTATTAGGAACCAATCTGGTCAGGATGCATTGCAGACAGAGAGGGTACAATCATGTGCCACCTCACAATTATCACCAGTGTGATATCTGCTCAAAGAATAATCAGGGGTGTTCTATAGTGCAATCAGCTCTACAATAACAAATGGATGGGTTGGATTCAGGATCATAGGATCCGGGAAGTCAACATGGCCCATACGCATCCCAACATTGTTTAGAACCGCAACATTCTTGCGATGAACATCAATTTGGTGGCGATGCACTCAAGGCAAAGTCCATATCATAATCTGCCACGGTACGATTACAACACTTGTCCGATCTGCTCAACAAGTAATCAAGGATGCTCTTTTGTACAAGAGGCCCTTCAACGTCAAATGGATCTCGGATGGATCCAGGACTACCGTGAGATAAATAACCCTCAAGTCAATATGTTTTAGATCTTTGACATACGCTAGATAAATACCAGTCTGGTAGAATTACATGCTAAGCAAGTCAGGCTCGACTTTCTGGCTTCACATGATTATCAAGACTGTGAAGAATGTCGTGAAGACGACCAAGGGTGTGCGATTGTCCAAAGAACACTTCAACACTTGTTGGACCACTGGTGGCTTCCAATCTACTTGGATGAAGCTACACAATAGATTAGTATGACTGACAGGAATCCTGGTAGACATCAAAGTCATGATGTCCACTCGATGGAAACAAATCTAGTAAAGATGCACTGCATACAAAGCGGGCGTGGCTGGATTCCACCCCATAACTATGAGCGCCTTAGAGTTTTCTAAGACAACGACCAAGGATGCTATCTTATGCGAGCGGCTCTTCAAAATCAGTTGGACCGGAAAGAGGTTCGACCATGTTCAAGTTCTGGGTCGATCAACGTGGTACAAGACTATCTCCCTGATCAAAGCGAAAACGTTGTCATAATCTCCGATCATGAAATGACCAAGGACATATGCGCCATAATTCCTCTACTCGATGAATCGAGAATCCCTCTTGATATTAGAAAAGTTCCCGACCAGGAACTGATTGAGGTTGCCTATAACGGTCAGAGAAATCAAAAAGCTCCTGTGGTTATCTACCTGCCAGGACCAATACCGTACAAATCAGAGAAGGCTATCCCTTACAAGTACAGTGCAACGACCATCGAAAATGGAAATGAAACTTCATTACCATCCGTCGTGAACATTGCCGACATTAGTCGAGTCACACGGGGCGGCCGGATCTTCAACAGAGGAGTTGGAGAACCTGCTAAAGAGAAGGAACCTCAAATAGAAGTTCCCAATCAACCAGTCGGTCAATCCGATAATCCAGAACTTATAAAGAACAACGATGAGATGCTGAAGCTCATCCAGAAAAGCGAGTACAACATTGTGGACCAACTGTTGCAAAATCCATCTAAAATCTTTGTGCTATCTCTCCTGCTTAGTTCCGAAGCTCATAGGGAAGCTCTGCAGAAAGTCTTGGAGCAAGCTTTCGTAGAACAAGATGTGACGGTAAGACAGCTTGACAGCATCATTTCCAACGTCACTTCCTGTAACAACTTAGGATTCAATGATGAAGAACTGCCGTAAGAAGGCAAAAATCACAATATGGCGCTTAACATTACAGTCAACTGCCAGGACGATGCTTTAGCCAGCGTACTGGTAGACACAGAATCATCTTTGAATGTCATTCCAAAATCAACTCTGATACGACTATCATTTCAAGGATCTCCGATGAGAGGCAGTGAGGTCATCGTCAAAGCCTTTGACAGATCTAGAAAAACAGTTATCGGCGAAGTTGATCTTCCCATAACCATTGGTCCTTACATTTTCCAAGTTACTTTCCAGGTCATGGACATCCGGGCCGCATACAGCTGTTTATTAGGAAGACCTTGGATACACGAGGCTGGGGCAGTCACTTCGACACTTCACCAGAAGCTGAAGTTCGTCAAGAATGACAAGTTAGTCACAGTATGCGGAGAACAAGCATTAATAGTGAGCAACTTATCATTATTCTCCTGTGTAGAACCCGAGGAGGTTGTTGGAACCCAGTTTCAAGCACTATTGGTGAGCAATGAGAATCGATCAGAAAGAGGGACATCGATTTCCTCATACAAGGACGCTCTCAAAGTGATCGAGAGTAATAACGTAAAGGGATGGGGACAGCTTGTAATTTCTACGGATAACAAGACAAAGAGAGGTCTTGGTTTCTCCCCAGCCTCTACCCAGACTACTAAAGATGAAAATTTTCATCCCATTCAGTACTTCTTCCACAGTGGAGGCTTCCTCCACCCAGTGTCTCAAGAAGTGCACACCATCAATAAAATTGACTCCTCCGATACAGACGAGGAGTGGAAATCTTATCTCAATAACAACGGTTATATATCTCAGGAAGAAACGCACATGCCATTCTGTTTTCCAAAGCAGAACCCGAGTTATATACCGAGATCAGACGTCCGAATGATCTATGGAGAGTGCAATCCTAAAGGATGTCGTGCTCCACCTAACTCATTAGAAGATGATCTAATGAAAGACAACTTTGACTAAGATTATTATGATCCCCTAGATGATTTTCCTATCTGGAAGCCGTACACAGAAAACTTGGGGCAAAAGAGTCAGCCAAACGATGCCTATTAGCTGAGTAATATTGAAAAGAACACCCACGTCCCCACCAAGCCATGGGATCATTACTCAGGACATTCAAAAAATATCCAACACAATGATGAATCTGCTAAGATTGCAGGACAAGAGTTCATCAACTATGCTTTCCCTGAGATCAACGTCATTGAGAAGGATGACTCCTCTATCCCCACAGAAGTATGGGACACTTTAGGACAGCCGAGTGGCAAATACGACTTCTTAGTCAAGTACACCGCTCCTGAAAGCTCTCGCATCTGATACGAGGACATCCATCCAACTAGATGGGGAGATCCTTTTGGGAATGAAAACACTAAGTAAGATACAACAGAAGAGTTCGATTATGACAATTCTGCTTGGGAGGAAGACTCCAATGATCTTACTCCGCCAGAAATCAGCGTTGTTTCTGAGGACAAACCAAGAAAGAAAGTACCAGACATTGTGTTTCACCGAGGAGTTCGTCGCCAATGGGTTGTTGTTGATGTCCCAAAAGTCGTCTATAATTCTAAGTAATTATCATCTTTGTTTTAACCTTTCACCTTGCCCAGGTGAAATGGATGTTTTTATAGGGCTCACTTTTCTGTAAATGTCCTTCTTCGCTTCTCCCAAAGCGACAGAGTTTTGTTTTATAGGACTGTATTTCAAGAATCAACAAAATCATAAATAAATAATGTCATTCTGTCATTCCTGCATTTATTGCTGTTTTCACTTTTCGTTTTTCAGAAAATGGTAATCCTAAAATAACCCAAAAAAAAACAAGCATTTTTCAGAAAATACACTGCATACACTCTTGCATTCTCCCTATCTCTTCAAAAAAACAAATCATCACGTCATGCAGATTGCTTGTTTTAAACCCCATTGAAATATATGACCCGATACCTTCTCCCAACTTTGAATTCCCGGTATTTGAAGCTGAAGAAGAAGAGGACGCAAAAATTTCAGAGGAGATCTCCCGATTACTCAGACAAGAGGAAAGGTCTGTTGAGCCTCACAGACAGCCGTTGGAAACGGTAAATTTGGGTTCAGAGGAAGAAAAGAAAGAAGTTAAGATTGGGGCACTGCTCAGTCCAACTGTCAAAGAAGGCTTAATAAAACTTCTCAAAGAGTTTCCAGATGTATTTGCTTGGTCCTATCATGACATGCCAGGGTTGGATACCAGCATTGTGGAACATCATTTACCGCTAAAGACAAAATGTCCTCCGATGAAACAAAGGCTGAGACGGACTCACCCGGATATGGCTATCAAAATCAAGGAGGAAGTGCAGAAACAGATCGACGCAGGTTTCCTTGCTACCTCAGAATATCCTCAATGGCTAGCTAACATATTTCCAGTTCCGAAAAAGGACGGAAAAGTCAAAATATGTGTAGAATACAGGGATATGAACAAAGCAAGTCCAAAGGATGACTTCCCCTTACCACACATTGACATGCTGGTAGACAGTACAGCGAAGTCCAAAGTCTTCTCCTTCATGGATGGATTCTCGGGCTATAATTAAATTAAAATGGCGCAAGAAGATATGGAGAAAACTTCATTCATCACCCCATGGGGCACCTTTTGTTACAAGGTAATTCTGTTCGGTTTGAAGAACGCGGGGCAACTTATCAAAGGGCCATGACAACTCTATTTCACGACATGATACAAAGAAATCGAAGTGTATGTCGATGGCATGATTGCCAAATCTAAAACAGAAGAAGGGCATGTGACCCGCCTGTCAAAGTTATTCGAGCATCTGAGGAAATACAAACTCTGCTTGAATCCCAATAAATGCACGTTCGGTGTCCGCTCAGGAAAACTTTTAGGGTTCATCGTCAGCTAGAAAGGAATTGAGGTTGATCCTGACAAGGTCAAGGGCATTCAAGAAATGCCTTCACCAAAGACTGAAAAATAAGTCAGAGGATTTCTGGGACATCTGAATTACATCTCAAGGTTCATATCCCTCATGACCGCGACATGCGCGCCAATATTCAATCTACTCAGAAAGAATCAAAGATGTGTATGGACATAAGATTTCCAAAAAAGCGTTCGATAGTATCAAAGAATATCTGTTGAATCCACCAATCCTGTCACCTCTAGTGGAAGAAAGACCACTGATCATATACTTAACAGTCTTGGAAGACTCCATGGGTTGTGTACTCGTCCAACAAGACGAAACGAAAAGAAAAGAGTCTGTCATTTACTACTTAAGCAAGAAATTCACTGACTGTGAAACTCGGTACACTATGCTCGAGAAAACTTGTTGTGCTCTGGCTTGGGCAGCCAAACGTCTTCGCCAATACATGATTTGTCACGTTACTTGGTTAATCTCCGAAATGGACCCAATAAAGTATATCTTTGAAAAACCTGCTCTCACGGGAAGGATCGCCCGTTGGCAGATGTTGTTATCAAAATATGACATCGAGTACCACGCTCAGAAAGCCGTCAAAGATAGTATTTTAGCCGATCATTTGGCTCATTAACCGATTGACAATTAGGAATCAGTCGGATTTGACTTCCCAGACAAAGATGTCATGTACTTAAAAATGAAAGATTGCGATGAACCGCTACCCAGTGAAGGGCCGGAACCAGGTTCACAATGGGGACTAATATTCGACGGAGCTGTCAATACTTATGGAAACGGAATTAGGGCAATCATCGTAACACCTCAGGGTACCCATATTCCTTTCATTGCCAGATTAACATTCAAGTGCATAAACAACGAGGCCAAATACGAAGCTTGTATCATGGGTCTCGAAGAAGCTATTGACTTGAGGATTAAGAACTTGGATGTGTATGGAGACTCAGCCCTGGTTATGAATTAGATCAAAGGAGATTGGAACACATACCAATTAGGATTGATTCCTTACAAAGATTTCGCGAGAAGGTCGTTACCATTCTTCAACAGAATCGAGTTTCATCACATTCCTCGTGAAGAAAATCACATGGTTGGCCACTCTCTCTTCCATGATTAGTGTAGGTCAATGGAACGACGTGCCTAATATTGACATAATGCGCCTTGAAAGGCCCGCTTACATCTTCACAATTGAAGCAGTCATAGATGACAAACCTTGGTATCATGATATCAAGTGCTTCCTTCAAAGACAAGAGTACCCGCCTGGGGCATCAAGAAAAGATAGAAAGACTCTCAGAAGCCTGGCAGGCAACTTCTTCCTGAACGGTGATACACTCTATAAGAGAAACTTCGACATGGTTTTGTTCAGATGCGTAGACAGACAAGAAGCAAACATGCTGATGAAAGAAATTCACGAAGGATCCTTTGGCACTCATGCCAATGGACACACAATGGCGAGAAAAATTTTGAGAGCAGGATATTATTGGTTGACAATGGAATCCGATTGCTACAAGTACATGAGGAGGTGTCACAAGTGTCCAATATACGCTGACAAAATCCGTGTACCGCCTACGCATCTCAAAGTTATTTCTTCCCCATGGCCTTTTTCTATATGGGGAATCGACATGATTGGCATGATTGAACCCCAAGGCTTCGAACGGACATGGGTTCATCCTGGTTGCCATTAATTACTTCACCAAGTGGGTCGAAGCAGCATCATACACCAATGTAACCCGACAAGTGGTGGTCCGATTTATCAAGAACAATCTCATCTGCCGTTATGGTGTTCCAAGCCAGATCATTACTGACAATGGATCCAACTTGAACAACAAGATGATGAAAGAATTATGTGCTAAGTTCAAAATCGAACACCATAACTCATCTCCCTGCCGACCCAAGATGAACGGGGCGGTAGAAGCGGATAACAAGAACATCAAAAAGATCGTTCAAAAGATGGTTGTAACCTATAAAGACTGACATAAGATGCTACCCTTTGCTTTTCACGGTTATCGCACATCTGTCTGCACTTCAACAGGGGCAACCCCTTTCTCTCTAGTATATGGCATGGAAGCAGTGCTCCCCATAGAAGTAGAGATACCATCAATCAGGGTATTGATGGAAGCTAACCTAACAGAAGCTGAATGGTGTCAAAGTCGACACGATGAACTGAATCTGATCGAAGAAAAGTGAATAACGGCTCTGTGCCATGGTCAGTTGTATCAGTAAAAAATGAAGAAGGCGTTCGACAAAAAGGTCTGACCCCGTGTCTTCAGGAAAGAAGACCTTGTGCTAAAAAAGATACAATCATTCCTTACTGATTCCCGGGGCAAATGGACTCCGAATTATGATGGCCCTTATGTGGTCAAGAAAGCCTTCTCAGGCGGCGCCTTGAGACTCGCAACCATGGATGGAGAGGAGTTTAACTACCCCACGAATGTTGACGTAGTCAAGAAATACTTCGCCTAAACAAAAAAACCGTCTCGGTGGATTGAAAACCTGAAAAGGCGGTCCAAGAAAAAATTAGAGACACAAGTAAAAATCATCTCGATGGATTGGAAACCTCAAAAGAGACAATCCAAGAAAAAGTTAGGGATTCATCGCAAGTAACTATGTCCGACAAGATTAAATCCCCAGCGGTAACACCATCCATCAGGAAAAATTCAATCAAGGTCATCTTCGACAGAAGCTCAGGATGTCCAGAATTCAAAGTTGGTAGAAGGATAACGGTCGTTATGTTTTAATGTTGCCCCTTTCCCCTACTATTACCATTTTCTAAACTTTGTAAATGCTCTATGGGATCACGCGCTTGGTTGATTTCCATCCTATCAATAAAATTTGAGGCCTAGTGCTTTTGTTTACAATTCTTATTTGTTTTTGCTTTACAGAATGACATTTTTAACATGATCACCGATTCTTGAAACAAAAAAAATCTTACTTGTCAAATTTTCTTCTACTTTTAAAATAAAGATGGCATTTCTTTTTAACTGTTGAACGCAAAAAGAACATCGATGGATTCTCCAGAAGTGATCAAGCCTCAAAGTGCAGAATCAAAGTACTCCTTCTAAATTAGTACACCTGAATGAGGGATCAACTGTTTCAGATGTAATGTCCCATATGACATCCACGACAGAATTCTTACCTCTTAAGACCGATTGACGATTCTCTCTTCCCCACAGGGTCTACCTCTCCAAAGCAAGACAAGATTTCTATCTTGAACCGATGGTACTTTTCATCCCCCGCAGTGGCCGAGTATCCAATCGTGTTCATCCACTAGTCTGTATGTCGCGTCAGTTTTATCAGTATAAACATACATACATTATGCATAATTAATTCACATTCATATTCCTATTGCATTGCTATCACTTTGGTTATACTCATTCCCAAGTGATAAAGTCCTATTGTCAATCAAGTTGTCGGTTTCCCTTTCCGCGTCAGATAAGACAAAATCTCGGTTTAAGTTCTTTCCTCGTCAGGAAATGTATCGTCTGAGCAATCTCTCCCCCAGTTTACTTCTAGATTGGAGACGGTCCTCGACCACTTTGATAACTTGAACCTCTGAAAGGAAAAAAGACATTCGACAGACACCTTTGGAACATCACTCTTCACCATTGAAGATGATATTTCTCGCTTTCCCGAATTAAGGAAAATCCCTAGAGAAAGCCTCTCAACCGAAGAATCTCAGCAATACATCGGTTTTTCTCCCAAGAAATTCGATGTTAATAAAGTCATCAGCACCTAAAAATTGGATCACATCACATGGCATTTCTCCGAAAAGATCTTGAAGAAAAGTATGATGTAATATCCCCAAGCAAAAAATAGTCTTTCAAGAGACTCGTTTTTCCCCAGTAGAGTCAACAAATGGCATCTCCAATAGAGAAGTTTGCACACCTCTACAGCTCAGACAAATGGGTGTCCCCAGCAAGTCTGACCTCAAATTTTTTCCATCGAATGGCGTCTCCCCAGTAAAACTCGGCGAGAAGTTTGATGAAAGCCGCTGCAAATAGCATCCCTTATCAAGGAAGAAACTCGACAAGAAGAAACTGAGACCAGTTCCGTGGCTAAAAACCAGGATCGAGGGGAAGTTTATTTCAGAAACTGAGACCAGTTCCGTGGATGAAAACCACGATTGAGGGGAAGTTTATTTCAAAAAGAAACTGAGACCAGTTCTGTGGCTAAAAACCAGGATCGAGGGGAAGTTTATTTCAGCAACTTAGACCAGTTTCGTGACTGAAGACCAGGATCGAGGGGAAGTTTTACCCTTTTCTAAGTAACATTGCTTAGCAAAAGAAGATGGATGAGCAAACTGCCATTCATAACCACCGTCAAAATGTTGGGTATTCCGATATTTAATCCTCTTGCACCTTGAATGTCCGAATATCTTCGCCATTCACACCTTCGGGTCCAAGAAGATTAAATAAGGGCATCTGTCATACCCCAAATTTTGACCACTCATTGTTAAAACTTTGTTTATCCGACTGTGTTTTCACTTCGTGTCATCTGCATATCATATCATCTGTTTTTGTCATGCATATTGTTTGAATTTTCAGTCGAAATATACGCGTTGAAATCTCAGTCATTTTTTGTTAATTATGCAAAAAATCGATGAACGGACATTTTCTCAATTGAACTTGCAAATGTCCATTATCCATCTATCTTTCGCATGAATTTAAATCGATCTCTTATTTTTGTTTTATTTTTACATCTAAAATCAAAATCAATATATATATATATATATATATATATATATATATAATTTCGTGTTTTTTATATATATAAATATTTTTGACCACAATATAGATGTACCTTCATGCCTCATCAATCCTCTCAAAGATTGTTGAGCATTCACCTCAACCAAGAATTAGGGTTTTGGACCCTCTCAGAGCACTCAGACAAAGGATCAATCAAGAATTGACATGATCTTCAACTTGTCAAGTCTCTCAAACATCCATAAAGGATCAAGAGGTCTCCCACATCAAGAATCAAGCACAAGAGTGCAACATTTCAAGTTGATCAAGCCTCAAAATCATCAGTGTCATCAAATTAGGGTTTTCGTCGACAAAGGCCTCCAGAGAGAAGTTTTCATCTGGGCATGAGCCAATACTTCAAAAAATGATCCAAGAAGCTCAAAGGGACCTCATGGATCTAATCATAAGTTCAATTTAGCCTCAGGGGATGCATTCATCAAAAATCAGGAATTAGGGTTTCTTGACCTAATTCACCCCTAAGTTGACTTTTGGAACAAGACATGAGCCAAGACATCAAGGAATATTTTGAAGACCTCAAATATCTTATATAGATCCTCTTAGAAGTTCAAATTGACACAAAGAACATGGTTCATGATCAATATAAAGATTCAAATTCATTTGGACCACAAACTAGGGTTTTTGAGAAAAAGTCAACCATATCTTTGACTTTTGACCAAGACATGATCTCAAGCCTTGGGACATGATTCAAGACACTCTAAAACACCTATGGAATCCATCCATTAGGTTTGAATTAGGTTAAGAACTTGATTTCATAGAAAATCACAAAGTTTGAAATTCATTTGACAAAAAGTCAACTGTGCCAAAATACCAAGTTTGACTTTTGGAATTTCTTAACAAACATGGCTTATTTAAGTCAAAAACAATGTTAAATTATAATTTAGATCATCATACATCAAGAAAAATCAAGAAAAGTGAGGTTACTTGCAAAAGGGGCAATCTTAAGAAACTTGAAATTTCACTTAGTCATGAAAAAAGGTGATTTTTACCCAACTTTGCAAGACCATAACTTGTGTTCCAAGTAACCTTTTTCTTCCATCCAAAGCTCAAATGAAAGCTCTCATTACATATTTCAAGATTATCAACTACAACCTTTTCCAAATCCTCATGGATTTTGAGTTATGGATTGATCAAAATCACAAAAATGGAAAATGAACATTTTTCAAACACTTAGTGAAATTTTGGACAGAATCTGTTTGCATTTTTTTCAACTTTGAGGCCATTTTTCATTATGATCCAAGATGATTCAAGACCAAGTTAAACATCAAAGTTGAAGTATGATATAAGGGCTTTCTAAAAAGTACAAGAGCCTCCCATGATTCAACTTGAGCAAGAAGTTATAAGCCTTCAAAAATGGCATTTTTCACCCTGCCTACACAACAGCATTGGTACTTGACTTGTATCCCACGATTTCTTGAGCCAAATTTGGACACTTGCATCATTGTATTTCTGTCCAAAATCAACATGAATAATGAATAATCTGATCACAAGGACACCAAGTCAAAAATTCAATCCCTTAGGCATGTGGGATTCAAGATTCATTTTCAAAAACTCCAACTTTGTCATGAAGCATTGAATGGATGCATAGAGCTGGCATGTATCTGTTCATAACATTAAAAATGAGTCAAGATTAGTCCAAGAATCAGAAGACCATAGGCCTGCATGATTGACTCAAGTCAATGGTTAAAGGAGACTTTGGCTACATGACAAAACTCAATGGATAATAGGGTGATCCAACCCCCAATCACTACTGCTCCTAAAAAAACCTGCTCTACTATAAATAGGGATCCTTTCTGATCAGTTTGAGTTCACCAAAGCATAACAACATATGCTTTTCTTCATTTCACTCTCAAAAACTAGAAATTGCTTCCTTTTCAAGTAACATGCGAATTTTTCAATAGGAAGCAATTCTATCAAAACCAAAGTTGTAGACACAGATTATACATCATATGTGAGCTAGCCAAACACTTCTCACACATCTGTAACCTCAGAATCACAAAGCACAAAATCAAACTCAGACCTGTTTGCAGTTGGGTTGCCACAAAGTGATCCAGGTTGTTTCAATCCATTCCAAGCTTCCAAACACCTTACATAAGGTCCATTGAAGCTGTCCAAGTCATCAAACAACATCTGTAACACCTCCAACACACAATTCGATTTCTTCTTGCAAGAGGTAAGCCTGAATTCTCAAACTCTATGATCCATGCATCATAGATGTGTTTTCAAGTTACAAACATGTTTCTGCACTTATGTAGAGTGTTTCCCCTTAATCAATTGCTTTGTAGCTATCGTGTATAGGATTTCATAGTGTTCTTGCAGAAATTAGGGTTCATGTGTTCATCACTTGATTTCTCACTCCACACTGAAAATAAATGCAATTAATTGGTACCATTGAAATCCTTGTTCAAAAACGAGTGAGATTGATGTTTGGATCGTGCAAAATTATTGAGTAATCAGAGAGAAAAGTGAGGTTTTGCAAATCAGCCATGGCGCGGGCACGGGGAAGAAGAAGATGACTGTTGGCGCGTATTTTCAAATTATTTGAATTTTTTAATTTTTAGGTTATTTTCTTAATTGATTTCAAAAATTAATTTCTTCCTCAATTTTAATCATTTTTTAATGGTTCTTTTTTAAAAAATTCACAAAAATGATAAAATATTTTATTCTACCAAAAAATCAAATTTATATTATTTATTTAATATATTTGGAATTTTTGTAAAGAATTTCATTTTTTATTATTTTTAAACATTTTTAATGAAATTTTCCTCTTGATTTTTCAAATTCAAATGAATTTCAAACTTTCAAGTGAACATAACATGATTTTTCAAAACATTTTTCAAAGTTCACAACTTGTTTTTAAATATATTTGATATTTTACATCATTTTTTTAATTTAATTTTCTTTGAAAAATTATATTTTTAATTAAAATTAGGGTTTTTCCTTGATTTTAATTTTTCAAACTTCATTTGAAATACTTATGGGCCTCTTTGTAGAGTGTAAGACCCATCCCTTTGTAAAATAAACATTTTTTGGGTCCCGGTCATTGTATAAGTCCCGGCGCGATTTTCAAAATAAACGGTGTGATCGTTGTTTTTCATCTGGGCATCTCCTTGAGCTGTAAGCTCCATCTCTTGTATAAAAATCATTTCTTGGGCCTCTAGTAGAGTGTAAGACCCAACTCCTATTTGTACATAAAACTTTTTGGGCCTCTGCTGAAGCATAAGTCCCACAACGTCTTTCGGTATCACAGTGCGATCCCAGTTTTCAAAATAAGTCATATGGGCCTCTCCTTGAGTATAAGCCCAACCTTTTGTTCATAAACTTTGTTTTAAACAATAAACAACTTCCATGGGCCTCTCCTTGAGTTGTAAGCCCCATACCTTTGTTTTCAAAATCATCCGTCTGTTTTAAAACTGGTACTAAGAGGAGCATTATTCCCGGTGAAACTGCTCTTAGACCACTTGGGCCTCTCTTTGAGTTATAAGCCCCAAAAACTCTTTTCTTTTCAAACAACTTTCTTTTGATTCAAATTTAAATTAAAAGTTTTCTCAAAACTTTCTTCAATTTCTTAAAACCCTAATCATACAGTTAAAATCATACAATCAATCACCATACACTTGGGTGTCTTCTCAGAGTGTAAGACCCAAATATCTTTTCAATTCCATGCATATTTGTTATATACCTGTCAATAGACTTATTTGTATGTATTCTTCTACATATCTATCTAGAGTTTTCCCCAGCAGTTAGGTCTACACTTAGGTCAAACCAGAGGTTACTTCTAACTTAGTCAAAACTAGTTCCCTCATAGGAAAGTTCCCTCAATACAGGATGCCTCCTCTTGGGCTTATTCAATATGGAACATAGAAATGCATTATTCCCGGTGAAAATTTTCTCAAGACTGTCAAAACTTAGAAATATATATATATATATATATATATATATATATATATATATATATATATATAAGAAATTCATTTCCCCAGAGAGGATTAATTCCCGGTGAAACCTCTTTTGAATTTCTTCAAACCTTAGAACTGTTCAACAAAGAAATGATTAATTCCCGATGAAACCTTTCTTGAACTTTTCTTAGGTTTGGACCCACAGGCTTCCTAGAAGTATCCCCAGCCTCCTCTTAGGCTTAGTACAAGTACCAATAGGCTTCTTAGAAGTTCCCCAGCCTCCTCTTGGGCTTAGTACAAGGACCCAAAGGCTTCCTAAAAGTATAGGATAAAAATTAGTTATCTCTACTAGTTCAATCCCCAGGAGATTCAAATTTCCAGAACATCATACCATTCTAAGGGTTGATCTTCATACCTTAAACCAACAAACTCCTCTTGGGCATTGTCATACCCCAAATTTTGACCACTCATTGTAAAAAATTTCGTTTATCTGATTGTGTTTTCACTTTGTGTCATCTGTATATCATATCATCTGTTTTTGTCATGCATATCGTTTGAATTTTCAGTCAGAATATATGCCTTGATATCTTTGTCTTTTCTGGTTAATTATGCGAAAAATCGATGAACGGACATGTTTTTCAATCGAATTGACAAATGTTCTTTATCCACTCATTTTTCTCACAATTTAATCCAATATCTCATTCATATTTTATTTTTCGTAAATAAAGATAAAAATATCAAAAAAATATATATGTATATGTATATATTTCATTTTTTGTAATATAAATATAATTTGTTTTATTTTATCCATAAAAGAAAAAATATATGTATATATATAATTGTTTTGTTTTCTCTCACGTTACTTTTTATGTATATATATATACATATAAACTTTGTTTTGTTTTATTTTTGACATATGTATATTTACATTTTCTTTATATATAAATTCATAATTTTGTTTTAAATTTAAGTTTGTTTTTTTATGAATTTTGTTTTAACCAAATTTGTTTCTTATGAGACAAATAACATGGTCTTGTTCCTTTGTTCCCTTGACTCATTTTCACTAGCCAATTGTAGAAGAGAATTAAAAACATTCTCTTACAACCTCATAACAAACTTGACTCAAAACTAGAGACTTTGACCCTAATGTCCCCTTCTTATCTCACACTTAGCTTAAATTTCAAGTCATCTTTGCCTATAAATAGAGCTTTCATGCTCTTCACAATTTACACCAACAAGTCTTAACTTGTTCTTTCTTTTCTTCCTCTCATATTTCTCTTTTCTTTTGGTGTGAACATAGAGAAGGAAAAAAAATGTAAAACACATACACAACACAGGGCATCATACGCCCCCTCCTCACTTTCACATGTATTTTGCAAATTTTTTTATCTAACACACACAAGGGAGCAGCGCCTCACCCATCATGCCCTTTTCTATGTTTATACATTGCTTACATATACAATTCCAAATGTTTTTCATAACACAACCAATACAATTTTTTTTTTATAAACTAACAAATGTTTCTAACAGCAATTTCTGGCAATCTTCTTCTGCAAATATTTTTAACAGCAGCCACACCTTCAAATTCAACACAACATGTTCAGTGAAGAATAAGGAAATCCATAACAAACTGTTGCAAAACAATTACCGCCAACGGAATCCGGCGTCGCCAAAAACCCTGGGAATCATCCTCAACCTGCAGTGAATTCAAGGAGAAAGAAGAAGAACAATCAGAGACAATTTCCAATCACAAATTCATTCCATACTCATTAATTTCTGTCTTCAAAATTCTAACTCAAATGTTATAGAACTTACAAGTTACAACTTCTGTAATTTCTCTTTTTTTTCAGGAAAATTCACAGCAACATGATTATGATGAAGCCACCTACACCTGCAAATTCCAATATCAGAAAAACTTCGAAACAATCACAATACCGTTATTACAATAAACAACTGCAGCAGCTATAATTCGTATCCTCCATTAAACAACTGCAGCAGCTACAATTCGTATCCTCCATTAACGGGAACCTGCGAAAATTCCAAGTGCAGTGCCAATCCAATTCCTGCAATTCTGTAAACCCATCACAAACAGAATACAACTCAATTCTTCTCTCTCATAACAATCTCTCATCTTCTCATAAATTAAAAACCCTTATTTATCAATTTTTGTTAGAAAAATAATTATTGTTATCATGGCTCAAAGAACAGAAAATGAAGAAACTGAATTCAAAGTACCTGAAACAATTTCTCTTTGCATCAACAATCCCGCCGGAAAAACGGCCGGAATCGCAAGAAACGAAGGAGGTTTCACAAACGGAGCATCATCGCGGATGAGTCATCGCAAACGGAAGCGAAACGGCCGGGAGCATCTGCGCCGGAGCAGAACAAACGCGACGGAAGGAGTTTGCACGTCGCCGGAGAATCGCGACGGATGGAGGAACACGAATTTGGAAGTGAAGAAAATTGGGATTGAAACTCAATTTTGACCGTGTACTTATTCACCAGTAAACCTCATTTTCCTTTTATTTTTCTAAATTTCTTTTCTTTTTATATTTATTTGTTTATTTGTTTATAAAAAAATCAGATTTTTGGATGGTTTAAAAAGCCCATTTGGGTTTGATGAGTCTTTATCCACACCTATCAATCTACTAACTACACCCCTTGTGAAAGCCCATCCATTCTTTCTTTTTTAAAAACTTTTTAATTATGTTTAATTGTTATTTATTCTTAGTTAGATAAATATTATCTAATTAAATATATTTCAATTAGCTTAATTAAATTGATCATTTAAATTGTTATTTAATTTTATAGTTTATTTTTTAGACTATTTTCTGTAAATAATTACTTAAATTTTATAGTTTATTCGTTTATTCACTAAGCGATTCAATTCTAACCAATCGATGAGATCAAAGGCATTTTTATGCGATCTCGGGTTTTCTCTGCTTGTTTGATTTTCCATTTGATACAGGAATTCTTAATCGATACCTCGAAAATCATTGGATGATCAGCTGATGCTTTGAGTTTTGTTGAGGACCTTGGGGGTCGTTATCTCACTTCTGGAAGTCTGAGAAGAGGCATTGGACCTTGCTCCAATAGGTAAGTTTTCTTGAACTCATTATCCATGTTTTTATCCACACGATGTTTTTCCGTGTATATGCTTTTATCTCACGATGTTTTGCCGTGTATATTTTATCACATGATGTTTTTCCATGTATTCAGTTGCACACACGATGTTCTTCCGTGTATGCTTTCAAATAACATGATATTTTTCCATATGTGATTTTATCTGCCACGATGCTCTGCCGTAAATGTTTGTGTCTCTGTTTATTTATTACGTGATGTTTTGCCACGTATACCTGTTATTTGTCATTTCACAATGTTTTACCGTGTGTTTTCTATTTATTTTCACTGTGATGTTTTGCCACGTATATCTTTTATTTATCTCGCGATGCTTTGCCGCGTATCTTTGTCTGCTGGTTACATGATGTTGTTCCGTGTATTTCAGTTGATTTTTATTGTCCGATTACCATGATGTTTTTCCATGTGTATTCCGTAACTTTTTGTTTGTTTAATCTGCTACACGATGCTTTGCCGTGTATTTATTTATTCCGTGATGTTTTGCCACGTATGCATGCTCCTTTAGGAACTCTTAGTTCAAATTTAATTTTCGATTAGGTTTGAAATAAGACAGACATTAGGATATTCTACCTTTGTATGATAACATTAGGTTAGATTTCTCCTCTCGCCGCCGTGCGATTTAAACTTTATTTTCTGTAGTTCGTGCCCCGTAGGGGCGAACTACGACTGCTCTGATTTCTCAAGATACCATTGAGAATACGTAGGCATAAGACTGTAAAGTCTTAGCAAGCAACCTCTCATTTTTCATCTCTTTTTATCCGATGATTTCCAGGATATTCATATCACTTATTTTTAAAACAACTTTCCTTGTTATTTAGATTCAAATACATATATGTTATCAAAACTTTCTTTCATTTCTTTTTGTTGAACAACTAACCAAATAGCATGGAAGCTCTACAACCGAGTAAGTGTTTATACGCTTTCATTTACTGCTTTCATATATATATATAACTGTATTGTGGGGTTGCTCACTGTAAGTCTCCTTTCATAAACTCATATCGACTGTGTAATAATAGTATAGAGATTTAGAGTTTCCCCGGCAACTACGTCTAGCACTAGGTAAAGCCGTTTCGTTTATTCGTAGAAATAGACAGCTAGATCCCCAATAGGATCACCAGATACAGTCTTCTCTTCGTCTGTCCTCATTAGGAATTGTCAAGAAACTCTACTCCCAGAGATGAATGTATTCTCCGTGAATGGCATCTTTGAGTTTCTTCCAAATTATTGAACTTTCCTGACTTGATCTATTCCTTGTGAATAGCTTGCCTTGAATTTCTCGAGGTTTGGGGACCCACGGGCTTCTTAAAAGCATCGGCCTCCTCTTGGGCTTAGTACAAGGACCCACAGGCTTTCTAAAAGCATCCCCGCCTCCTCTTGGGCGTTGTACAAGGACCCTTCGGCTTCTTAGAAGTTTTCACAGCCTCCTCTTAGGCTTCGTATAATGATTCTTCCTCAGCGAAGATAGCCTCCTCTTGGGCTTCGTACAAATTGTCCCTTCGACTTCTTAAAAGTTTCTAGCCTTCTCTTGGGCTTTGTACAAATTGTCCCGACGACCTCCTAGAGGTATAGGAACAGAAATTAGTCATCTTACTAGAACAGTCTATCAAAAGAGTCTAGATCTTGATCCCAAAGCGTACTTTCTCTTACACATAGTACAAAAGACACACCCAGTAGACTTGGACAGTCTATATTCCCTCTTGAGTCTCAAATACATTCTCAAGTTCCTTCTAAACACAGGAAAAACCCTTCCCTCTTTTTTACATCCGACGCTTTCCCGGATATTCCTTTTCTTTACATCCGATGCTTTTCCAGATATTCCTTTTCTTTTCATCCGATGCTTTCCCGGATATTCCTTTTCTTTACATCCGATGTTTTTCCGGATATTCCTTTTCTTTACATCCGAAGCTTTCCCGGATATTCCTTTTCTTTACATCCGACGTTTTCCTGGATATTCCTTCTATTTTCGTCCGACGTTTTCCCGGATATTCCTTCTATTTTCCGATGTTTTTCCCAGATATTTATATCTTAATCTTTAATCTTTTCACTCTTTCAATCAATTCCCACAAACACCCTTTAGCTTCATATCTTGGGCTTTGAACAAGATACAAATCACCTTTAGCTTCATATCTTGGGCTTTAAACAAGATACCAAAACATTTTTCCTCCCATAGAATAGGAGGAACTACGATTGCTCTGATTTCCCTGTTATCATTACGGGAATATGTAGGCATAAGATTGTGAAATCTTAGCGAGCACACTAAACAAAAACCTTAGGTCCAGTACCTTACCAAAAACATCAAAAAACCCGAAAATAACAAAAATATCTTTTCAACATCTCTCAACCTTCCCAAAGGAGAAACTTTCCCTTTTACAGACAAACACCATCAAATAGAAAACAGTAGAACAGTAGAAAAATTGCTATCAACCCATGGATAACCATGTATAGGATGGGTAATTAACAACTCCCCATTGTATAACCTGACCCCGAACTCCCCAATCTCTTAGCATTTGTTAAAGAACACATTTGCGTGCAAGGTTAGTTTGAGATAACTTCCCTTTCCTTTCCAGCTTCATAGGATAAATAAGAAATCAGAAAGTAGCACCCAATCCCATCCGCAGGCGGATGCGGGCGGTCACGAAAACCGCGCTACAGGCATCATACAAAGACCCCTATCTACATCAGAGCCTACCACTTCTTGAGAGACTTGGACAGTCTCAGCCTTCTCTGAGGCTTCATACAAATAAAATTTGGAAAGTCTCATCTCCTCTTAGATCCCACACAGAGACCCTCAAGTTTCCTAAAAGCATAGGAAAAACCCTGATCACTCTACCAATACATCAGTCTCCAGCAAAGTTAAAAAACTTCTAAGGTGTTTCAAACTCACCTTTAAACTTCTCTGACCTCCAACAAGGCTTAACTTTCACCTTGAAAATCTCATCCAAGGTCAGATTGGCCTCAACAAAACCCTAGCAGAATCAGAGCCTCATGGCATCTGATACTTCAGCTCTTCCTTGATTCCCAGCAAGAGTAAAAACCCCTTAGACCCCCCAATACTATTTGGACCTACTCTTGGATTTCAATAATCCTCAGCAAAATTTAGCCTCCTCTTAGGATTCATATAAGAACTTTCCCCAGTCAGCCTCAATCTTGGGCTTTGTACAAGACAGAAAAAATCATCCCCAATGGAGTCATTTTCCTTTAGCTTCAACCTTGGGCATTAAATAAGGCACACATCCCCTTAGATGAGACCACGAGTCCACTCTACAGGAAGATATATCCTCTATACATCACATATCAAAACTAATAATCAAAACCTTTTTCCAGATAATTGTTGTAAGTGGCACACTTGTTGATTCAAAATCCAAGCCGGAGTCCCTCCTTTTTCCTAGATAAAACTTATCTTTCATCTAACACTTGTAAGTGGCAAGCCTCTCGATTCCTCACATCCAAGCCAATGTCCCTCTCTTAGCATGAAAGATTCATAAAGGAAAAAGTGACATTGCTCTACACTAAGTTAAAGCTTCTTCCTTCATGACATCCCTCTTATAAAGGAAATTATGGCATTGTTGGATTTCTCATATTCGAGTTAAAGTAATTTCCCTTTATAACCCATTTCTCAACATTTGTAATGAATAGGTGAGACATCTCTCTTTAGGGATGACAAATTCTCTCTCAATCAACCTTTTAGCTCTAATCTTGGGCTTCGAACACAATACAAATACTCCGATAGCTTCAATCTTGGGCTTTGAACAAGACACCAAACACTTTCCTCCCATAGAAATAGGAGGAACTACGATTGCTTTGATTTCCTAAATTTCTTTACGGGAATACGTAGGGATAAGATTGTGAAATCTTAGCGAGCACACAAATCAAAAATCTTAGGTCCAGTACCTTCCCAAAAACAACAGAAAACCTGAAAACAACAAAAACATTTTCTCAATACTCCCAAAGGAGAAACTTTCCTAATCCACAGTAGATAAACACAAGAAAGCATTTCAAGTTAACAGAAATACATGCAAAAGAAGGTTCCTATGGATTACCATAGATACACTGGATGTTAATAGCTTCCCTTTGTATAACCAGACCCCGATCCCCGATCTCTTAGCATTTGTTAAAGAAAACATTTGCGTGCAGGGTTAGTTTAAGATATCTTCCCCTTCCTTAACCAGCTTCATAGGATAAATACAAAAATCATAAAGTAGCACCCAATAACCATTCGCGGTAAGGTGGTCGCATCACCGAAAAATAAACCGCACCGCTACAACTTGGCACCTACCAAACATATATTGTCGTGTCTATCTGACGCTCTTCCGGATATGACTTTGCTCATCTGATGTTTTTCCAGATCGAGTCTTTTGTTTTGATGTTCTTCCAGAACTTATCTGATGTTTTTCCAGATATTCTCTTTGATTATGATGCTTTTCCAAAATCTATCCAAGGTTTTACCGGATATATTTATCTCTCTGATGTTTTACCAGATTGAGTCTTTTGTTCTGATGTTCTTCCAGAACTTATCTGATGTTTTTCTAGATATTCTCTTTGATTCTGATGCTTTTCTAGAATCTATCCGAGGTTTTACCGGATATATTTATCTCTCTGATGTTTTACCAGATTGAGTCTTTTGTTCTGATGTTCTTCCAGAACTTATCTGATGTTTTTCCAGATATTCTCTTTGATTCTGATGCTTTTCTTGAATCTATCAGTGGTTTTACTAGATATATTTATCTCTTTGATATTTTACCAGATTGAGTCTTTTGTTCGGATGTTCTTCCAGAACCGGTTTGATGTTTTTCCAGATATTCTCTTTGATTCTGATGCTTTTCCAAAATCTATCCGAGGTTTTACCGGATATATTTATCTCTCTGGTATTTTACCGGATTGAGTCTTTTGTTTTGATGTTCTTCCAGAACCGGTCTGATGTTTTTCCATATATTCTCTTTGATTCATATGCTTTTCCAGAATCTATCCGAGATTTTACCGGATATATTCATCTCTCTGATGTTTTACTAGATTGATTCTTTTGTTCTGATGTTCTTTCAGAACCTATCTGATATTTTTCCAGATATTTCTTTTACCCTTCCGGAATTTTTTTCACTCCCTAGTGAGTTTCCAAATATATACCATTGTAATTCTGATGCTTTTCCAGAATTTCATGTCTTTTACCGTCTGATGATTTTCCATATGTGTCTTGTGTTTTGATGTTTTTCCAGAACTCCTTTGTGTCTATCCGACGTTCTTCTAGATACGACTTTGCTTATGATGTTTTTCCAGAACCCCGTTTGTGTCTATCTGACGTTCTTCCGGATACGGCCTTGTTTATCTGATGTTCTTCCAGATATGATGTTGCTTATCTGATGTTCTTCCAGATATGTCTTTAAAATATTTTCCCATACATTTAATGCTTTTCTAAATGTTTCAGATGTATCTTCAGAATATTTGTCTTCATCTAATGCTCTTCTAGATGTCTTCAATTTATTTCTGACTGTGGTTAACAACTGTTGATTGTTTTCAAGTCTGTTTCCATTTTCCATCCAATGCTTTTCTGGATGTGTTCCAGAGTTTATTCGATGTTATTCCGAATATCTCTGATGTATTCCGGAGTTTATTCGATGCTTTTCCGAATATCTCTGATGTTGTTACGGAGTTTATTCGATGATTTTCCGAATATCTCTGATATTTTCCAGAGTTCATTCAATGCTTTTCTGGATGTCTCTGTCGTCTGTTATTTTCCAGAGTATATTCAACGCTTTTCTGAATACCTCTGATGTTTTCTTGAATGTTCCTCATGTATTTCCCAGACTTTCTCCTCACCTCATTCAATGATCTTCTAAATGTTGTGACTCTTTTCCATCTGGTTCCATCCATGGATGATAACTATTGATTCCCCAATGGAGGCCATCTGTCTTGGTTCTACCTCCATCGATGATCTTTGTTTCTAAAGTGTCAGCCGGTCATGTCTAAACTTGTTGTCCCGTCACTTTGGATTTCTCCAGTTTATTTCTGTTCCCCGGTGTTGTGTCATCCCTAGTGAGTGGTTACCCATTGTGTTGACTTTATCTCTGTTTGCTTTCGTTCTCGTCTGCATTTTGTATTTATCATTCCATCATTTTTATCATATTAGAGCTCATTGCATGTCAGCATTTGTAGGATAGTCTCTTTGTCCATAGCATTGCATGACATTGCATCTAAGGGCAAAATTTTCGGGTATCTATATTTAAATACCTTTCACCATGATTTCATGAAGAATTTCATCGTTCATATCATCCAATGAAGATATTTAAATAGGGGCAACTATCATACCCCAAATTTTACCCTCAAATTCTTTGATCTTTCGCATGTCATTCTAGGCCAATCATCTTGCATATCCCAATTTATCAGCTAGAACGAACTTGTTGGATTTACAGACGAGTCACTCAAACTAAAAGTCAGTTTTGATTAATTTCAAAACCTGACAAAATGCTGTATTTTTCCGAGTGATTTTATTCCACGCTGATAATTTTGGTGCAGTCATTTTATTTTAAGAAATTTCGATACCCGACCCTTTTGTTCGCATTTATGCATTTTTATTTATAGTTTTTTTTTATTATTAGTTAATCTTTCAATTAATTGAGAATCAATTTAGTTAACTTTATTTTCATTTTATCATCCTTTTCTTTATTTCATTTCTTAGTCAAATTTTTAATTAATTTAATTTGGTTTAGTTTAGATAATTAAATTTTTTTTAGTTGACCCTATTTTATTTTGTCTTTCTTTATTTGAATTAATTTAAATTCCTTAGTTAATTAGGATTTTAGTTTAGATAACTTTAATTATTTCATCTCTTTTTATTTTCTAGCTAAATAATTTTTCAATTACTTTAAATTTAATTTAAGTTTTTTAGTTAATTAAATATTTAATTCATATTAGATGTTACTTAATATTCGTGTAATATTATTATTTTATATTTGTTTTATTTTCTTTAGGAACATTTATATACTAAATTTTTAGAAAAAAAAATTATTTTTTATTTTAGCCTTCAAACACAATCAGACAACCATCATCAATAAAACCAAACATGTTCAAGACAAGGTTTCTACTTTCCAAAACATTTCACCAGCACAATCAAGACAAACATGAAAACAATTTCATGACAGAAATAACATGTTCAAAATCAAGAATCAGCTCATAATTATTTTTCCAAAACAGCATCAAACATAATTCAAACACGCCCCAGACAACTTCGTTTTCCTTCCAAATTAACATTTCGCTGTCCAGACTCAAAACATCTATAAAAGGGCAGCAGTAACGACAGACATAGAACGCAAAAACCTCACAAAATACACAACTACCGACACTAATACCCAATTCTTCAACGTTACAAGAAATCCACTCTGTAGATACTTTCGACACCAATTCAATAATCTAAAAGACCGTCGGTGAGAAGAAAAGAAATTTGAGGTTTCATATTCACCTATTTATTTTATTCACTTATTTTTTTATTATTGTTTTTTAATCTCCTCTTATTCTTAGCATGTGTTTGGGTTTTTTTTAGTAAGTCCATCTTCAATTCATTAACACGCACCCCCTTGTTTCACACACACACACACACACACATATATATATATATATATATATATATATATATATATATATATATATATATATATATATATATATATATATATATTTTTTTTTTTTTTTTTTTTTTTTTCCTTGAAACTTTCATGTAAATTTTATCATGTTTGTATATATTTGTTTTTCGGTTCTGAGCTTATATATATTGTTTTGGTTTGAGTTTCTAAGCTTTAAGTTCTATATGTACTGATATTTCTTTTTTGAATTTTATTAGCATATATAGTCTTAGTTATTATACTGATACTTTTAATTAGAAATATATGTAGTTTTAGTTTTGTATTGATACTATTGCTTTGTTTTTGAGTTTTATATAATATTTGTTTTAGTTATTATATTGTTACTATTATGTTGTTTTGAGTTTATATAATATATACTTTTAGTTTTTATACAAATATTTTTGTTGTTTTTATTTTTTTAGTTGTAATTTTAAATAAATATTTGTTGTACTCGTGTTGCGATTTTGTGTTGCTTATCGATTACAATTACATTAGATTAGAATTAGTTCAATTAATTTTTTATTTTAGAATTAGAATTAGTTTTTAGAATTAGTTAATTAGTTTTTTAATTAGATTTATTTAAGTTAGTTTTTTAATTAGAGCTAGAATTAGTTAATTAGTTTAATTAGAATTTAATCAATTAGTTTTCAACTTAATTAGTTTAATTAGTTAATTAGCTTTTTAAGTAGATTTTGATTTAATTAGATTTTATTTAATTCTTAGACTAATCTTGACCATCTTCGTTTTCATTGTAGTTATTTCTTGATGTTTAATGTTAAATTTATTTCTTGATGCATTTGGTTTGTGATTAAGCCCTGATTCTGATGCCTATTTCGTTTGACGATTTCTCACCATCTCCAAAGGAAAGAATTCCCTCTGTTGACTTCCATGCCATATTTAGGACAGCTTAGCCTAACTAATTCCCTTATTTCACGTCGCCGTGGGATCGAGACTTTCCTTCCCTTTTATCCTAACCTTAGGATTAGAGTCGTCGTACTCTATGTGAGTGTCCTGCCATGGACATTTCCTTTCCCTTTTAACCTAGCATTAGGTTTAGAGTCGCTGCACTCTATGTAAATGTCTTGTCACAGACGCTTACCATCCTTTGGAACCTTGACCATAGTTGAGAGTTCCTCGCCATTATTGAGGGGAACTACGAATGCTCTGATTCCATTCCCGTCAGGATACGTAGGCACGAGATGCGATGTCTTGGCGAGCATACTTAGGACTAACACCTTAGGTCTCTCCCCTTTACCTTTTCACCTTTAGCAGACAAATAACAAAATAACACAATAAAACAAGAGGTTCCTATAGAGTACTATAGATACTTGGGATGCTAGCACCTTCCCTAGGTATAACCAACCCCGAACCTTAGATTCTCTTTTGTTTTGCATTGCATTGCATATTTTGGGTTTTTCGCTTTTTTTTCTCTTCCCTTGGATAAATTAAAGATCGGTGGTGAATTAAGATTTGTGAACCTAGTTAATATAATAGCTACAGTATCTGATTCTCACCGCGACACCTACGTGCACTCTTCAATGGTTTCCCATTGGAACATGCATTGCTCCTTTTATTTGACAAATATTACTAAGAGTTCATACAATCATCAATCCACAATACAGCTGAGAAAATTAAAATCTTCTGTCTGGATCTTGACTTGTATACATCACAATGCCAAACTCTTCTATGTAATATTTACTCGATTAATGCTTCTTAATATTCTAATATTACCAATCTATTTGAAGCCTTCGTGTGTAACAATCGACCCATTGATCCTACCGATTCCTTGAGCGATGAATTTCCCAAATATTTGAGAAGAACTCCGCCTTATCTGTAGCCTTCCACATAATCACTACTAAGGAAATTCTGGAGAGAAGAACCTACTTTTTTTCAATGAATTTGTCATCACCATTGACAATATCCTAAATCTTACAAACAACATGAAAATATTAACCAAATCTTCAAGGACAATTAGAAGCATCATGATCAAGTTCAAACACCCAAAATCCAAAATTTCAAAATTTTAAGGAGACTTGAGATTTTTCTTTCCACCTAACTTGAATCAATATCATATATGGCTCTTATTCCACTTACTCATGCAATTGATTAAAATCACCGTGATCAAGTTCAAACATAACCAATGGTTTGTGCATGCTAAAAGGAATCATTTAAAAACTTGATTCAGAGACGTGCAATCATGAAAAAGACTCAATAATCGAAAGTAAATTAAAGATGAAAGTGATAAGACAAGCAACAAAATAACCGTGTTAGGGTTCTCCCCTTGAATGTATTAGGGACATGCAACCACACAAGTAACTTCAAGGATAAGCAACAAAACTCGCTTAGCGTAATATGAAACTTACTAAATGAGCAATGACGATTCATGACTTCAAGGCTAAGTTACTTCATGAGCAAGGAACGGGTTTCTCGCTAAGCGAGCTTGAGCAGTGAGCTAAGTGAGGAAAGGCAATAAAGGCAACTTGCAATAAGTTTGAAAAACATATGGGAGAAGAAAATGGACACGTTAAGCGAGCTACAAGCCTCTATTAGAAACAAAGGCATATCATAATCCTATAAATAGGGGATCACTCATTTCATTTGAAGAGAACTTTGAGAGGAATCCATTGTATACCAAAACCACAAGAGGAGAGGAAAGAAATGGAAGATTGAGGGCAGAAGCTTTGTCTGGAGAACCTTCACATATGTTTTTCATCATCTTTCTTTTAGGTCTTAATTGTAAAGCTACAATGAGTAAGCATGAATAATTTCTCTTTTGTTGGGGGTTAGATGTAGTCATCCTACTACTCATGTATTGATCATGATCATGACATTCTATGTAATCCTTTTTATGCTTTAATACTGATGAACTCTTGCTTCATAATGCTTGTTATGGATTAGCTACCTAAAACACGTTTTTATGGTTTGACTAGATCCATGCTTTTCATTTATTATATATGCTAAACTCTAGTGATAGATTTAGGTTTAGTATCTATGTGAACTATTGAAGCTTAATGTTATCGTATTGGTGAATAGGTTGGGAAATTGTCTATCAGGCAATACGATCAATCTCACCGTTTTGACTCATACATGAGCTACGATGAAGAGTGGTGGACGGTAGTATTAATAGCTTATTAGAATTGCATATTACTGATCAATGACAATAATGAGGTCTGGACGATGAAATCTAACCCCAACAAGTTTTCTTAATTGTTAACACCAAAGTTCAATTTACTTTCTGTTCCATTGTGGAACCAGAAAATGGAGAGGATCGTGGAAAATATGGTGGAGTGATGCTTCCTAAGGGATTCACTGGTGCAGCACCATGGATCAAAGATTGTTATATTGCGATGTTTCTCAAATTGGAGACGTTAATCTTAAACTGGCATTACCAATCGGTGTCAATCTTGGACCGGCGTTGGTAATATTCGATATGGAGGATCAGAAGGGGGTACTGACGTGGTTAGCACTCCAACGCCTAAGTCAGTTTAACGTTCAAGATAATCGAAGTGAGAATGGAGATTAGAAATTGTGTACCTGAAAAACCCTTTATGAAGGAATTTATACCTTGGGATCAATGGAGGAGCGGAATAAGTGGACCTTATCTTATTGGGCCTTTGTCTAGCATAGAACAACTGCCCTTAAGACTCACCGGACATTTTGGATGCCATGAGAGTCTTTTTGCAGTCATGGCTGATTTTTGGGAATAGTTGTCCAAGTATCGGCTAGCATGCACTGCTTTGGTTTTTCCAAAGCGTAATGGGGAACGTGAGCATTAAGTGTAGTTCCACCATTGAAATGTTTCCCCATTTCTTCTTGATGTGTGACCTAAAAAGGTAGAGAGTGACATGATGTTTCTTACTGTGAACTTGAGTGTACTTGAGTTTGGTTATGTCCCCAAGGAAAAATCTGATCTTTGATCCATACTTGTTTCTTACTTTCAATCTGATTCTCCCGATTGTTTTTCCCTTGTTTCTTTCGAATATTTCCCTCTTCTCTGAAAGCATTTTTACAAAAGTAATCGTCACTGTCGCAACGCGAAAAACATGAAAAACACAGAGCCACCACCGAACATTATTTATCCCGACGGGGGAAAGGAAACGATCGAAAAAACCTCAAAAGGGAAAAGACATTATCATCACAACCAAGTCCTAGGTTCAGGAGTCGGTTATGCGAGAGGAAGGTATTAGCACCCCCTCGTATCCGTTGTACTCAACGGGATCCCTGCTTGTTGTTCTAATCAAAAGGCGTGTTATCTAAAGCTCTACTGCTAAATGGAAACGAAGAGGGAAAAACAAAAGGACAAAACATAAGAGGACTCGCAAGGATCATCGTAATCCTATGTCAACGTATCTTCATGGACGAATGAAGAATCAGAGTCGACGTAGTTCAAAGGACTACGGGTGAATGGGGGGATTGTGCTTGCCAAGACATCGTCGTCTTATGCCTACGTATCCTCATTCGGCCGAGAATGAGGATGTCAGAGCATCCGTAGTTTGACATACGAGTCGATAAGTGTTTTTTATGAGCGATGTCAAGTTCGCGTTCCAGCAGTTAGGGTCGGTGCCTGTTTGCGGCAGAACAAAAATAACGTACTCTTTCTGAAAATGATTTGACAACCAATCCCGAAGGATAAAATGATTTGCAGTTTGTTTGTGAGTTTTAAAACAGAAGTTGATTGACTTTGTTTGAAATATGCATCACACTAAAGTCTATGACATAGGATCTAATACTTTGCGCTAATGATCCAAACGTCTCGCGCACAAAGTACCCTAAGATGAGGTTAGAAATGCATCTGTTCATTTTTTTCCCATATGCTTAAGGCTCGTGGCGCACAATGCACATCATATTTATTAAGTGTCTTGATTTTGTTTTGAGAAGAGAAAGAAAACTTAAAGGGAAAAAGAAAATCTAGAGGAAACTTACTTAGGTGTTATCATGCAACATGGCCCTATAGTTGAGGATGAAAAGGGAAGTCTACCTAATGTTATCATACAAATGATGGACCTAAGATTGAGGTTCCAAGGGACTACCCTAATGTTGTCATACAAAGGATTGAGAGCCTAATGTCTATCCTATCTTGAACCTAAAAAAAAAAATTAAGTTCAAACTAGGAGCCCTAAGGGAGCATGTGAATGAACACAAGTAAACTTTAAACAAACTCAATCTCAAACAACAAAAGAATTCTAAACTCAAAAAGGGAAAAGAATAGATGAAGAGAAGGAAGTCAAGTGAGAGACAAGAACAATGAGGTTTAAACAATTAGACATAAGAATCAAGCAATACAAGCATTAGGTTCAATCACACAAGGTAAACATCAACTTCAAGTCAAAATAACAAGAATGTGCACATATTTTAAACAAAATTCAAAGATTGGAAGTTAAAGCAATTAGGTAAAACAACATACCAATGCATACACAAATGACTTAAGATTAACCAAGAAGTATTACTAACTATCAAACAAAGTGACATGAAGTCAAATGAAGTGATAACCAAGGTAGGGTAGTGTCGCACTTCGAAAAAATCGCTTCACCGAAGACACGACCCTCGCGCGAAAGGCGCGGAACGGTTTGACAGAGTCGCCACCGAACTTTATTTATCCCAAAAGAGGGAAAGGAAAATATCGAGAAAACCTTTAAGGAGGGATAAGTACATGGTCGTCGCAACCACATTCCGGGTTCGGGAGTCGGTTACGTGAGGGGACGGTACGCGCACCCCCTCACGTCCGTTGTACTCAACGGGAACCTCTTGATTCAAATCGCGATGCTCGTTAGCTAAGCTTGTTTATTTTCTTCTCAAAAATAAATGCAAAACGGTAAGATAAAAGGGAAAGACGCTAAGGGGAAAATGGGTGGTTTTAGGATAGAGTGCTCGGCAAGATCATCGCAATTTTGTGCCTATGTATGCTTATTCGAATGAGACTGGGTAATTAGAGAAATAGTAGTTCGACTACGGGGTTTAGGTGGGAAAAGATGAAAATATGGACGGAAAAGGTGGAAAAAGAAAAAGAGTGCTCGCGAAGATCATCGCAATCTTGTGACTACGTATCTTTATTCGGACGAGAATAAAGAATCAGAGCAGTCGTAGTTCGTGGTATGCCCACGAAAAGAGGAGAGTTAGTTTGTTTTAAAGGCGTCAATTGCTCACACACGAATAAGAGAACCCGCACCTAAACAACCGAAGAGAGATCAAAGACTTGAACCCCCATTTTTCACCTTGCAAAGAGTTTCGATGGTTGTTAGTCGTTTTGAAGTTTATTTGTGAAAATCCGCTTAACGTTGGAACAAGGGTTTATTTGTATGCGCTTGGTTTGAAAAGAATTGGTTAGGTTGATTTGAAAATGGCTCGACGACGAGTCGAGGGTTTGGTAAAAAAAAGGTTTTGTTTTGAAAATGGCTCGATGACGAATCGAGAGTTTGGTTGAAAGTTGGTGAGAATCGATCCTAGTCCCTAGGGGTGCTCCTAGTAACGAAACCACGATGAAATGAGGGAATGGTTGATGGCGAATGCTAATGAGAAATTGACTTACGGGGGGTGTTTTGAAAATGGGCTCGACGACGAATCAAGAATTCGTTTGAAAATGGGTTGTCTATGCTAGTCCCTAGGGGTGCTCCTAGTAAACAAACCACAATCAAAGAAAATAATGAATGCGTCCATCGGAATGGGGAGCATGGTACATGTAAAGTACAAGGGATGACATGAAATAAAAGGTCTCATTGTAAGGTAGCCCAAGAGGAAGCCGTGTGTGTGCAAGGTGTCCTAAACTAAGCCTTGGGCAAGAGTCGGACATAACCTTCTTTGTTAGGGTATATGTACAAGGTCTAAGCAAAAAACGACAGTCCACCAATTGAGTTTTTTATGGTTTCGATAATTGTTAGTGTGTTTTGATTAAGGTATGAACAAAGAAACAAGAAGATGGTTAGATGAACAAGTATGAATATGATATGAAAAATATGAATAATATGATCAAGATAATATTGACAAAAAGTAAAGTTAGTGGTTAATTGTTAATTATTAGAACAAACGATCCACGATGGTTAACCATCCTTGGGCTTGCAAACATAGGTTTGGGTCACGAAGAATCATTTTTCGATATGGTACATGTAGCGCTAAACCATCGTAGCACTATCTATGATGAAGATCATTCTATAGAAGGATGAGCAATTTGATTTATGTGCTAAAACACGATAGAGAAATGATATTGAGAATCATTCTCCAATGAAATCGTGTCACACGAAAAGAAAAGGTGACGATCTCGTCTTAATCACAAACTTTCGTCGATTGATCTAAGGTAACCTATCATGATCCCAAAGTATAGAAAGTAATCTCGATGATCACTCACTACAGATTTGAAATAATGAAGGTTAATCGCCTCGATAATTAACATTCATGAGTAGAAAGACTTCATTGGTCAAAAATAAAAAGAAAATAGAAGAAGAAGATGAGAAATGACATGGAAATCGAAATGAAATTGAAATGGTCTCGTCTTAATCAAGATTTAAATCGATAAATCGATAATCTACGATGTTAGACTTTCATTGACCAATAAAAAAGAAAAATGGCCTCATATTGATCAAGATTTTGAATCGATTTGAAGAAATCAACCAATCATGATTTTGTTATATCATTGGCCCAAAAAGCGAAATTAAATAAAATCGAAAGCATAATTAAAGTAAAAAAAAAATGAGAATTACCAAGAAAAATTTAGATCAAAATAAATGATATAAACTTGTTGAAAAATTAAATAGAAATTTAAATAATAATAACAAAATTAGGGTGCAGAAAAGAAAAAAAAGGATGTGAAATAAGATAGAAGGGAATCATGTGGGCTTAAAGCCCATCATCCCTTGCCAAGAAAAGGAGACACGGGTGAGTAAAGGTAGGGGTGGTATGAAGCGGGAAAAATGACCATGGTCTATAAGCCCAATAGCAACAACACACAACTCAGTCCAACAAGTCATGGCAAGCGTATGATAAAAAAAACTAGGTCAGACTCTATTATCATCAGATCCTCTTTCTTTTCGCTAAAACACGGTCAAAGACAAGGAAGAAGTGGATTTGAGAAAAACAAAAGTGACAAAAGCAACACCAAGCTCGGTGGGAAAAATGAAATAGAATAAATCAACATTAGAAACAACGTCATTGCATCCTCTCGTTTCAACCGTATTCCGCCTCGTTCTGTTCGGTTCGATTCCGGCTTATTCAGGTTTGTGTTGTGAATCTCTCTTTCTCGTTCTGAATTGGTTTCGTTCTCACTCTTCTTCTACTTTCTTTTGTTCTTTGATTTGGAATGGGCTTTCTGAATGGGTTTTGATTTGGTAATGGGTTGAAAATGAAGATTTGAGAAAGGTTGAATGGAGTTTATTGAAGTTTGTTGTTGTGATTCAGATTGAAGAAGGAGAAGAGGTAGGTTGGGTGTTGAAGAATGTGGTTGTCGTTTGGGAGAGGATTGAAGGTTTGATGGTGGTTTGGAAAACTTTCTGAAGAGTATTCTTGGCTTTTAAGCTTGGTTTTGTAGTGAATGAGAGGTCTAATTTATAGGAGATATGAGGTGAGGATTTGGGAACGAATTGTCGTTTTGAAATTATGACGTGGTTTTTGTTTTGTCGCTTGCAGAATTTTTGTGCGTGAGTCATGTCATTGTTGTGTGTTGCTTCATTTTGATGGTTTGTGGTGAGAGGTAATGTGTGCGTTGAGTTTTTTGAGTGTGTATGGCTTGGATAACGTGGTACAGTTTGTGGTGAATCATGATTTTAGAATTTGTGGTAATATGATGTGTGTAATGGTGGTTTTCCGTAACGGTTGTGACAATTATGTTGCAGAGTATTTGTGTTCCATGATTTGGTTTTCTTGTGTGGGGTCTGATGCGATTTGCGTGGGATATTTGCAGGTAGTATTGCGACTGATAGAAATTGGTGGGGCTGAATTGATTCGCACGCTCTTTACACAGGATGTGGAAATGTTGGTCATTTGGAATTCTAGTGTGTGATTCTGCAGGATAAGGTTTTGGCTTGTGGAAACATCACGTGAGGCTCAATGTTGGTCATTTGGAATCGTGGTCATGTGAATCAAATTGACGCTCCAAGACTGCTGCATAATGTTGTGCAGCATAGGTTGTTTGGATTGGTACTTACAAATTTGGAAAGGAGGTGGGCCATGGCACGCAGTGGCTGTAAATGATCCATGAAATTGTTTTTTCCCTTTATTGTGTAATACCAGATCCTGAAGTGATGGCGAGGAGAATTCAATGGATTGGTTTGCGTAAAACTCATGGCTAGTAATTTACTTTTGTCTTATTTTGATGTACTGAAAACTCATCCTTGGCCTTAATGTAGAATTTATCAGCAGCAACCTTAAATGGACATGGACTCTTGAAAAAAAAAGGGCTTTATTTATTGTATGAAAATGATTCTTGTTAGGTGATATCGACTTTGCATTTGTAAAATGGTATGGGCTTTTGGTGAGGTGAAGTGTAATGGTTATTGTAGAATGGTTTTCTTAGACAATGAATATTAAAATGGACATTTGGATAATGATTTGGTTTAAAATGGATATTAGAGATGGGTATTTGATAGGCTTGTGAAATGAGTTTAAACAATGGAAATGACTTATGAAAGAAATGGATTTAAAAGTGATTTATGGATGCGTGATCAATGGATAATGAAATTGATAAAAATGTGGACTAAAGTATGGATAAAGAAAAATGGAAAGTGGAAATGAACATTGATAATTGGATCGGACATTGTGGATAATGGATTTGAAATGAATTGCCATGAATAAATCCCAACCTCAATGAATTTCACTGCACGAAAACCCTGACAAAGAATGAACCAGTCATTGATGAAGCGTTTGACCTATCATGACCGGATAACCTGAACCATACACCAACTGACTTGCACTGGCACAAAACCCTGGTTGAGGCTTCAAACACACATTACTTGAATCACACAGTCTGACCTGATCATGAAACACTACCTTGCCTGAAATACAATTCAGCTCAATAACACCTCAAGCAGAAACAAAACTTTTTTTGATTTTTTTTGAATAATTGTCAGTGGATGAGATATACAGATGAAAGATATATACAGGTAGGACAAATTTGGGGTATGACAGGTAGTAGCTATGTCATGTTGTATTCAACTCATGTTAATGATCAAAGAAAGAGCGAGAGGATTCAAGGCATGTATCTCAACAACATTCAATCATTTGTCAATAAATAGATCATGTAAAACACACCTCAAAAGAGTAAACATGTGAGATTAAGGTATGAATCCAAGTAGGGGCAGTAATGTGTATGTGAATATCAATTCAAACTCAAGCTTAACATCACAGAAAATAATTAAAGGCATCACATCAAAACAACTTCACACAACTAAGCATGCATCAATCAAAACTTTCCAAACAAAGGTTCGTGTGAAGTTCAAGAAGTGAGAAACATGCAATTGAGCAACAAAGACAAGTCAAGGTAGCATTAACAATCAAGTACACGTGTCCTCTAAACATCTTAAACATCAATCAAGTGCATACAATAACAAAGATTTAAAATTAGGTCAAGTATTCATGCACACACACTTCAAAACAAGATCATATTGATGCATCAAGTAGAAGTAAGAGAGGAACCAAGTAAAGCTAGGAATGTGTCTCTACCACATGGTATTTCAATAAAGAATAAGAGGGGGAACAAACCCTAAATGTTTGCACAAGTGCACCCCTAAACAATCCACAAAATTCAAACACATCCAAACAATTAGGCAAACAATGTATCGCCCAAGAAAAATAGTTAAGAGGCTCCAAAAATGATGGAAAATAGTCATGACATCAAGAGGGCATTGGCTCAATGTGATCTAAAAGAGTGCCTAGTAATGTGTACAAAGGATGCTCAAACCGTCTCAAACATTAGGCAAATACACAATCCATTGATCAAACAAGCTAGGCATTAAAAGAGATCCAAACATGAACCTGAATTACATGATCAAGACATCAAATGAACACTCAAATGCCCTACATACATGTGCCTAAGTGTGTGCAAAAGGATGGATCAAGAATATATTAGAAAGATCATGAATCAAGGTAATAGTTCAAAGACTAGGTCAAATAAGTACATCACAGCATTAAATCAAAATAAAATATCAAAATAAATTAAAAACTAAAACAAAAATTATGGAAAATTAAATAAGACCTCAAAGTATTTAAAACAGATTTTTGTGAATTTTTTAGGTATTTGGAACCATTAAAAATAAATCAGAATAGAAAATAGCAAGAAAAAAAGAAAAAAAAAAGTGAAAATATAGTGAAAGGGGTGCATTAGCAATTCAGATTACAAAGGAATCCAGTTTACTGCGTTATTGGGCTAGAAACAAGGTGTGTGAATAGCAAAAATATAAGGCCCACGTTCCAAAATAATCCAGCAAGCACACAGCTTAAGTGAAACGCATCGTTTCACTAATGCGTTGGCAACCACGCAGGCGCCACCCTACACACGTCACCAACAACTCAGCAGGTCAACATAGTCAGCAGCCACGCAAGATAAAACACATCAGACGTCGAAGCTAGGGCTCCAGTCGTTTTCTCCAGCTAGACACGCTGGAGATCTCTGTAAAACACCATAAAAATCAAAACACCTTGCATCAATTGAAAGGAAATTCCAAGGAGAACACGAATATGACATTAGATTTTCAAAAATCCTCTTAGATCATGGTGAAATCAGTGCACGGATTTTGTGATCAACAACTAAAAACACCTCAAATCAACACAATGCACGTCCAAACAATGCCTCCATCACTGAAGGACTTCAAATGCACCAACATGAGCTTAAATAAGTCCCTAACTTGAGAGATTTATAGTGAAGAAAGTTACATAACGGAGCAACTCCGTTGGTCCTTCAAATGTTGCTTAAGCTTCAGATTAAGATCACCAATGGACTCCTGGTGCTTCACTGAGCATGAATCAAACCAGAAACCAACAGAAACTCCAAGGATTTTGCAAGCTCGAAGTGAGAGAAAATAAAGAGAATTCAAGTGGATTCAAGCTCTCTCTACAACAACTGGCTCCTCCCTCTTCATTAGGGTTTGCATGGAGTTAAATAGAGGGGATTAGGGTCATTTTTGGAAGCCCATGATGTGTGTATGGATTGTTTTGCAAACTTACCAAAATAAAGCTCTAAAATGATGCACACACGGGTTTGCCATAGTTTTCATGTAATTTGGGTCAGCATTAAGTACAAATGAGGGTGAGGAAAAGAATAATAGCGATTCGAAGTAAAGGAAATGGATTAGTGGTGTAATTTGGTGAATTCCACATATGGTATAAAAATTTGAATTTATGTACTTGATATGTGAATGTATGCTTACTCATTTTGGGCAATATTTGGATGTCATGTGATGATGATATTGTGGTACCAAATACAGAAACAAGAATACTCCATATTGTGATTTGAAAAACAATAAAACAAACTCATGTCACATAATCATGTATGCTTGTTCACCATGCCCTAAATTGCAAAACAAAACACCAAATGAAATGAAATTTGAAGTCATCATGAAGGCAAGACCTTAAGGTTCATCATGGATGTTTTTTTTTTGTGTGATGCTTGCTGCTTCTTTACAAGTTTTTGTGTGTGTAGTTTTAGCCAAAATAAGCCAAAGGGGGAGATTGTTATTTCTGTGCTTTTGTGGTTGGCATTTATTTTGCTAAAACTATTCTAGCAGCAAGAAGTTGAAACATGAAGTTCTAATTTGCTGCATTCAACATGTCGATTGAAGATGTCCCATACCTGCTCATAGGACATCGCGTTTGGATTCAGTTTTTAAAGCAGATTATGCTGCTGTGAATTGTTACTAAATATTCTGTGAATATTTGGTTATCCTATGTGGCATCCAAAGCATTTTTGGATTGTGGTTATATGTTGGTTTTTTCGGATTTTCAGCTATTTCTAATTATGGAGACATATTAGGAAACTTTGGATTAAAGACCTATTTTGTTGGAGTTTATTTTGCAGATTTGTGAGCAGTCTATTTGCTGCGTTTTTGAAGCCCAATTCAGTCCAGATTAAATGCTATATATTGACTGATGTAAACCTAGTTTAGGTGTGGAACTTACTTGTGTTTTGTTAGGGTTTTCGAGTGTATTTTGTGAGCCTAACTGGTATCATTCTGATAACAGTATAAGGACTGGTTTGTTTGTGTTGTAAGTTCTGTCAGTTACTCATAAGCTTTTAAGCATTGAGTTTCTTGTGTGTCAATTCTCATAAGCTGTGAAGTATTGAGAATTGTGTGTTTTGAAAGTGTGACTTTCGGTTTGTTACTTGTGTGGAAAGATACCAATCACGGGTTGTGGTTGTAGAGGGATTTGAGGAGGGCCTCATACCTAGGTGAGTCTTAGGTAGAAGTCATAGGAAGGGTAGTGATTAAGTGAGCAGATTATTCGGTTATTGTATGATCTGTGAATTGATACTATCGTATATTGGTTTCGTCCCTGGCTTGGTAGCCCCCAGAGTAGGTGTGTTAGACCGAACTGGGTAAACATATCCCTGTGTTATTTACTTTCTGCACTGTTATTTTTATTGTTATCTTGTTCATTGTGTTGGATATCAGTGTCTCAACATCTGAGTAGGACATCTGATATCCGTGCCAGAATTTCAATTGGCATCAAGAGCTTGCACCCTTGTTTTGTTCTAGGTGAGATTCAGGGAAGGTACTTTCTGGTACAATGGACAAGGATGGAGGATTTCTGAACAAACCACCTCTGCTTGATGGTTCCAACTATGACTATTGGAAACCAAGGATGATAGCATTCATCAAATCCATGGATGATCAAGCATGGAAAGCTGTTATAAAAGGATGGGAGCCCCCAAAGGTTAAAGATGAAAAAGGTACCCCTACTGATGTGGTGAAGGAAGAGGAAAACTGGGATGATGCAGATTACAAAGGGTCCGTGGGAAATTCCAAAGCCATGAATGCATTGTTTAATGGTGTCAACAAGAATATCTTCAGGTTGATTGAACATTGTACCATTGTAAAAGAGACGTGGGAGGTCTTGAAGGTTGCTCATGAAGAGACTTCAAAGGTGAAGATGTCAAAACTTCAGCTTCTCACTAGCAAGTTTGAGAGTTTGAAGATGAAAGAGGATGAGAGCATTCATGATTTTCACATGAACATTATTGAGATAGCTAATGCCTCTAGTGCCCTAGGTGAAAAGATGTCTGACAGCAAACTGGTCAGAAAAATCCTCAGATCTCTACCTAAGAGATTTAACATGAAAGTGACTGCTATAGAGGAAGCTCAGGATATAGACAAGATGAAAGTGGATGAACTGGTGGGATCTCTTCAAACATTTGAATTAGGGATCAGTGAAAAGTCTGAAAAGAAGAAGAGCATAGCTTTTGTGTAAAATGCTGGTGACTCGGAAGATGAAGGTGACCTGGTCAGAGATGAAGGGGTGTCTAAAGATTTGGTTTTGCTTGGAAAACAATTTAACAAAGTGTTGAAAAGGATTGACTAGAAGTCGAGAGCAAATGCTCAGAACAAGTCACTCGACATCAGTAAAAACCAGGATGGAGGCAAAAGATCCAGAACTGAAGAAGACTCCAATCAAGGGAAGAGAGTTGAGTGTTTTGAATGTGAGGGATATGGGCACATAAAGACTGAGTGTCCCACGTATCTCAAAAGACAGAAGAAGGGCTTATCAGTGTCTTGGTCAGAAGGAGAGTCTGAGAGTGATCTTGAAGAAGAATTAGCAAAATTGGTGATGGCTTTGACTGGGATCTGTAAGGCTGATGGAGAAACTACTTGTGAGTCTGATTCTGACAAAGAGTCCTATATTGGAGAACTTACTAAGGAAGAAGTCTTCACAGGGTTCTCAGAGTTGTGTATCAAGAATGAAGAAAGGTGCCAGATAATATTGGAACAGAAGGTTCTGATAGCTCAACTAGAAGCTGAGAAGGAAGAACATATATCAACCATTGCTGATCTAAAAGAGGAGGTTGAATGGTAAAAGTCAAAACTTGACAATATGACCAAATCTATAAGAATGTTGAACAATGGTACCACGCAGCTGGATGAGATTCTTCAGACTGGGAAAGATGCTTGAAATGTGCAAGGCCTTGGTTTTAACAATCAAGCAGAGACTTACAAGAAGCCTGTATTGAAGTTTGTTCCTCAGAAAATAAAGCAAGAAGAGGGGATGTCAAATCACATGTTTCAACATCAGATGAAGCATCAGAAAAGAGTTTGTAGATTAAAGTATAAACCATGGAGATGCCATTACTGTGGAAAGATTAGTCATTTAAAGTCCTTTTGCTACAAGCTGCGCGACTATCCCAAAACTGCTCAGCAACAAAATAAAGGACAGAGTTGGGGTAAAGTGAAGAGAAGATGGATTCCTAGACAAATGATGGCTGGTCTCATAGCACATACCTCTCTTAGAGCATCTGCAAGAGAAGATTGGTACTTTGATAGTGGTTACTCAAGACACATGACTGGTGTGAAGAAATTCTTGTCAGATATCAAGCCTCACTCCACCAATTATGTCACCTTTGGGGATGGATTAAAGGGTGAAATAAAAGGTGTTGGAAAGCTAGACTACACAGGACAACCAAATCTGGATCGTGTTCTATTTGTCAAAGGGCTGACCGCAAATTTAATCAGTATAAGCCAACTGTGTGATGTAGGTCTCAAAGTAAATCTCACCAAATCTGAATGTCTAGTAACCAATGAGAAACATGAAGTTGTTATGAAGGGAACCAGGTCTAAGGATAACTGCTATCTGTGGAATCCTCAAGAACCTGAAAGTCTGTCTACTTGTTTGATGTCAAAGGAAGATGAAACCAAAATGGGGCATCAGAAATTGGGTCACTTACACCTGAAAGGGATGAAGAAAGTTATGTCAAGTGAAGCTGTTAGAGGTATTCCCAAGCTGAAGATTGATGAGGATAAAATATGTGGTGAATGTCAAGTTGGGAAGCAAACAAGGGTGTCACACAAGAGGCTTCAACATCTTACCACAACTTCTAGAGTTCTGGAACTTCTTCACATGGACTTAATGGGACCTATGCAGGTTGAAAGTCTTGGTGGTAAGAAGTATGCCTATGTTGTCGTAGATGACTACTCCAGATTCACTTGGATAAGTTTTATCAGAGAAAAGTCTGAAGTGTTTGCAGCCTTTAAAGAGTTGTGTCAAAGAATTCAACGGGAAAAGGATTGTGGTGTTGTTCGGATCAGAAGTGACCATGGGAAAGAATTCGAAAATAGCAGGTTTGAAGAGTTCTGCTTATCTGAGGGAATCACTCATGAATTCTCATCACCGATCACTCCTCAGCAGAATGGTGTGGTGGAACGCAAGAACAGGACTATACAAGAATGTGCAAGAGTCGTGATTCATGCCAAAAAGCTTCCTTATCATTTTTGGGCTGAAGCCATGAATACTGCTTGCTATATACACAATAGGGTGACTATCAGATCAGGTACTTCTGTCACTCTTTATGAGCTATGGAAAGGTAGAAAGCCAAATGTGAAGTATTTCCATGTGTTTGGGAGTAAGTGTTATATCTTGGCGGATCGTGAGCAGAGGCGAAAGATGGATCCTAAGAGTGAAGAAGGAATATTTTTGGGATACTCTACAAATAGTAAAGCATATAGGGTATTTAATTCCAAAACTAAGGTGATGATGGAATCCATAAATGTGGTGGTTGATGACTCTAGCAAAGACGAAGATGTCCCAGATGATGTTAGAGCATGTCTGCCCATGAACAATGAAATCTCCCAAGACATTGAGTCTGTAGAAGATAGTGCTCAAGAAACCAACACTAGACCTGAGAATGAAGAGGTAGAGGATGCTAACAGGGGACCCTCTATAAGGATTCAGAAGGATCACCCTAAGGAATTGATTATTGGAGATATGAATGAAGGTGTAAGAACTAGAACGAGGGAGACTGTGTCAAATGCATGCTTTGTTTCAAAGATTGAACCAAAGAATGTCAAAGAAGCATTGACAGATGAGTTCTGGATAAGTGCTATGCAAGATGAACTTTGTCAATTCAAGAGGAATGAAGTCTGGGAACTGGTACCACGACCAGCAGGAACTAATATGATTGGAACAAAATGGGTTTATAAGAATAAGTATGATGAAGAAGAAGTTGTTACCAGGAACAAAGCCAGATTAGTTGCTCAAGGATACACACAGATTGAAGGAGTAGACTTCGATGAAACATTTGCTCCTGTGGCTCGATTGGAATCTATCAGATTGCTGCTAGGAGTGGCATGTTTGTTGAAATTCAAATTGTTTCAAATGGATGTCAAGAGTGGCTTTCTGAATGGCTATCTTAATGAGGAAGTCTATGTTGAGCAGCCTAAAGGGTTTGTGGATCCAAATTTTCCTGATCATGTTTACAAGCTGAAGAAGGCTTTGTATGGGCTGAAACAAGCTCCACGAGCTTGGTATGAAAGACTGACTGAGTTCTTAGTCAACAATGGATACAGGAAGGGTGGTATTGATAAAACACTTTTTGTCAAGGAGAAGGATGGGAAACTAATGATTGCTCAGATTTACGTAGATGATATTGTGTTTGGTGGGATGTCGGATGAAATGGTCCAACATTTTGTCAACCAAATGCAGTCTGAAATTGAGATGAGCTTGGTAGGTGAATTAACCTACTTCCTTGGATTACAAGTCAAGCAGATGGAAGATTCCATTTTTATTTGTCAGAGCAAATATGGGAGGAACATTGTGAAGAAGTTTGGACTGGATAATGCCAAGCATAAGAGGACTTCTGCTCCTACTCACTTGAAGTTATCCAAAGATGAAAAGGGAATGAATGTTGAACAAAGTTTGTATAGAAGTATGATTGGCAGTCTGCTGTATCTTACAGCAAGTAGGCTAGACATAACATTTGTTGTTGGTGTGTGTGCAAGATACCAAGCAGAACCCAAGGTCAGTCACATCAATCAAGTAAAGAGAATTCTTAAGTATGAGTGGTACATGTGATTATGGGTTGTTGTACTCCCATGATTCAAGTCCCATTTTAGTAGGTTAATGTGATGCTGATTGGGCTGGAAGTGCTGATGATAGGAAAAGTACCTCTGGAGGATGTTTCTTTTTAGGAAATAATCTTATTTCATGGTTTAGTAAGAAGCAAAATTATGTATCGCCTTCTACTGCTGAAGCTGAGTACATAGCAGCTGGTAGTAGTTGTGCTCAACTGGTATGGATGAAACAGATGTTATCTGAGTATAATGTCACACAAGATGTCATGACATTGTTTTGTGACAACCTGAGCGCTATTAATATTTCCAAAAATCCCATTCAACATAGCAGGACTAAGCACATTGATATCAGGCATCACTTCATCAGAGAACTTGTGGAGGACAAAGTCATAACTCTTGAGCATGTGAGCACAGAAAATCAGCTTGCTGACATATTTACCAAGGCTTTGGATGCAGTTCAGTTTGAAAACCTGAGGAGCAGACTTGGGGTTTGCATTCATGAAGAACTATAGCAATTAATGTTCCTTCTGGCTGCCAGAGTGGAAAGAATAAATGAGGTTCTGGTAGTGCAGTGTGTGAATGGAGGGAAAATGCTGAAGTTTGAGCATGACACTTGGTCATGTGATGTGGTGTTTACTCTGGTACATTTATACTTTAACTTGTTCTACTTGCCTTTGTCATATTTATGGCTAAAAAGGGGGAGCAGTATGTTTGTGTGTGGTGTGCTTGTACTGCTGCAGTAGTTGAGGGGGAAATTGTGGAATGTTGTGCTGCTATGATGTGTTGTTTGTTGTGCTGTGTGCAGTTGAGGGGGAGGTTTGCTATGCTGCTATGATATGTTGTGTGTTGTGTGTTGTATGCATCTGAAGGGGAGTGCTGCTATGCTGGATGTTTTTTTGCTGTGTGATGTTGGTATTTCACTGCTGTCTGTCTGATATGGATGTTTTTTTTGTGTGCTGCTTGCTGCTTCTTTACAAGTTTTTGTGTGTGTAGTTTTAGCCAAAATAAGCCAAAGGGGGAGATTGTTATTTCTGTGCTTTTGTGGTTGGCATTTATTTTGCTAAAACTATTCTAGCAGCAAGAAGTTGAAACATGAAGTTCTAATTTGCTGCATTCAACATGTCGAATGAAGATGTCCCATACCTGCTCATAGGACATCGCGTTTGGATTCAGTTTTTAAAGCAGATTCTGTTGCTGTGAATTGTTACTAAATATTCTGTGAATGTTTGGTTATCCTATGTGGCATCCAAAGCATTTTTGGATTGTGGTTATATGTTGGTTTTTTCGGATTTTCAGCTATTTCTAATTATGGAGACATATTAGGAAACTTTGGATTGAAGACCTATTTTGTTGGAGTTTATTTTGCAGATTTGTGAGCAGTCTATTTGCTGCGTTTTTGAAGCCCAATTCAGTCCAGATTAAATGCTATATATTGACTGATGTAAACCTAGTTTAGGTGTGGAACTTACTTGTGTTTTGTTAGGGTTTTCGAGTGTATTTTGTGAGCCTAACTGGTATCATTCTGATAACAGTATAAGGACTGGTTTGTTTGTGTTGTAAGTTCTGTCAGTTACTCATAAGCTTTTAAGCATTGAGTTTCTTGTGTGTCAATTCACATAAGTTGTGAAGTATTGAGAATTGTGTGTTTTGAAAGTGTGACTTTCGATTTGTTACTTGTGTGGAAAGATACCAATCACGGGTTGTGGTTGTAGAGGGATTTGAGGAGGGCCTCATACCTAGGTGAGTCTTAGGTAGAAGTCATAGGAAGGGTAGTGATTAAGTGAGCAGATTATTCGGTTATTGTATGATTTGTGAATTGATACTATCATATATTAGTTTCGTCCCTGGCTTGGTAGCCCCTAGAGTATGTGTGTTAGACCGAACTGGGTAAACATATCCCTGTGTTATTTACTTTCTGCACTGTGATTTTTATTGTTATCTTGTTCATTGTGTTGGATATCAGTGTCTCAACATCTGTGTAGGACATCTGATATCTGTGCCAGAATTTCACTAACCAAAAGTTGGGATGAGCACACGGTGCCAACCAAAAGTTAGGATGAAGGAATAGGTACCAACCAAGAGTTGGGATAAAACCAGAGGTTACCAACCAAAAGTTGGGATGAAGGACATAATAACCAACCAAAAGTTGGAATAAACCAAGGATACCAACCAAAAGTTGGAATACATAAAAAATTACCAACCAAAAGTTGGGATACAAGGTAAGATACCAACCAAGAGTTGGAATAACGGATACTAACCAAGAGTTAGAATAAACAAAACGCCGACCGAAGGTGAATTCACATAAAGGATACTAACTAAAAGTTGGGATAACACAAGCTACCAACCAAAAGTTAGGATAAAGGAGGGCTGTCGGTTGAAGGCGGACTCACGTCAAAGGGTACCAACCAAAAGTTGGGATAACGTGGAATACTAACCAAAAGTTGGAATAAAGAAAGATTATCATCCACAGGTCAAAGTTCGACAAAAGATACCAACCAAAAGTTGGGATAAAGGAACGGATACCAACCAAGAGTTGGGATAACACTGGGTACCAACCTGGAGTTAGGATAAAGGATACTAACAAAAAATTAGAATAAACAAAACGCCGACCGAAGGCGAATTCCCCATAAAGGATACCAACCAAAAGTTGGAATAGAGCAAAGATTACCAACCAAAAGTTAGGATACAAGGTAAGATACCAACCAAGAGTTGGATTTGAAGAATAATACCAATCAAAAGTTGGGACAAAGGATATCAACGGATTTACGATTCGAAGTAAAGAGAAGATGACTCTGCTGGGGAAAAGAGAAGCCTAAACAGACGACTCTGCAGGGGGAGAACAAAATAATTCCACTAGAAGGAAGCACAAACAAAACCATTACTTGGGGAATAAAGTGAAATGATATCTCCTGAGATATGACATTTTCTGCTGAGGAAAGGTCTAGAAAAGATGGTATCAAACCTGGCTTATGCTTCAAATGCATATGTTTGAATTTTTCTATGGTGTAATGCTCCATTTGACATGGAAATGCTACGCATTTAATGATGCAATGCAAAGATGCTTATGATATGCAAAAGGACACTCCACCAGAAGAAGTGCTGAGAAAACCGAAAATAAATTCGTTGGGGAAGACAAACTGAACTGCCTTTTTGATCATAACCTCTGCTGAAGAAAAACCCAAAATGAGCCTCCGCTCTGCCGGGAAGTAGGAATAGCAACCCCTGCTGGGGAAACGTCCCCGGAATACGATGAATAAAAGTGCCAATGACAATTGGGCTTTAAACCTGGTGATGATATCAATCGCTCATGATTTACCTACTGAGGAAACCACTACCAAACACTCTGCTTGGGGAGAAAAGTCAATAATACCACACCTGCTAGGGAACAACATTGAACTTACCCTTATGTTAGGGAAATAACCTTTAACCTTACCTTGCTAGGGATAAAGGGAACATCGTCGTTGGAAATACAAACATGCTCGGAAAGCATACACAAACCACCAATATCCCGTCTGAGGTAGCCAACTTTTGGACACTCGCTGGGGAGTAAAAACAAAACTCATACCATGGTCAGGGGAGCAATCTTCTAAACTCCTGCTGGGGAGAATAATCAAGAATTTCATAATGCTCCGCTGAGGATAATAAAACTTTAGTGATTCCTGCCGAGGAGAGAGACCACACCTTCCTGTAAACATATAACCAATAAAAGAATGTTCTATGGCAACCTCAGTTACCACCCAAGATACTCATTATTCAAGCAATTTCCATTGTTTTTTTAACATGCTCTGTAAAGCATTAATGTTTTCACATGCAATGTTTATAAAAAATATCAGACGTTTTTGCAAACAAAACTATAAAAATAAAAAAAACAATGGAAAGCTTTTTTAGTGAAGTGAAATTTTATTGATCGAATTGGTCTGTAAATAGGCATTTACAATTTGGAAGTGATTCCTGAAAAGAGGTAATTGCACAAAAGTAGAAAAGAAAATACACATGTCGGCAATGTGGGAATAGATTTCCACCATGCTTCAATTCAGCTATGCCATGTATGTCTTCGACGCTCTCAAATGTTTCGCCTTCTGAAAAGACTGATTGAACCGATTCCTATCCTTAGAAATTCCCATGTATCAAAATGTGTCCACAGATCGAATGCAAATCACAGTCTCTCGCTTTCAAATCCCTAACTTTTTTCTGGATCGCCCTTTCGGGTTTTCAATCCACCGGGATACCCATTTTTGCCAAAGTTACCTTTTTAGGTTTTCAACTTTGTGAGCTTATTCTTTTCTTTTCTTTTTATCCCTAATTTTTGCCGAACCTTTTCTTTTGTGGTTCGTCGGGATGCCCTTTTTTTGTGTGGACCTTTTCTTTTTTGTGCGTAGTATTTTTTTATTGCGTCTGTGTTCACAGGGGACGTAAAATCTTCGCCATCCATAGTTGATAGCAACAAGGCTCCACCAGAGAAAACCTTTCTTACAACATATGGCCCTTCATAGTTTGGAGTCCATTTGCCCATGTGATCTGTCTGAGGAGGAAGAATCCTTTTCAAAACCAAATCGCCCGTTTAGAGCACCAAGGACGCACCTTTTGATCAAATGATTTCTTCATCCTGCTTTGGTATAAGCGACCATGTGAAATGGCTTCCAATCTTTTCTCTTCGATAAGGTTCAGCTGATTCAGCCTGGATCGTACCCATTCAGCCTCATCAAGTTTCACATCTTCCAGAATTCTCAAAGAAGGAATCTCGACCTCTAATGGTAGGACTGCCTCTATACCATACACTAGTGAGAAAGGAGTTGCCCCTGTCGATGTACACACCGAAGTAAGATAACCGTGTAAAGAAAAGGGCAACATCTCATGCCAATCCCTGTATGTTACCACCATCTTCTGCACAATCTTCTTGATATTCTTATTTGCTGCCTCAACAGTACCATTCATCTTCGGACGATATGGAGAAGGATTGTGATGTTCAATTTTAAAGCTCTGGCATAGCTCCTTCATCATCTTGTTATTCAAGTTCGAACCATTTTCAGTAATGATTCTCTCAGAAATACCATAACAGCAGATGATGTTCTTCTTTATAAATCGGACAACTACCTACTTGGTAACGTTGGCGAACGAAGCCGCTTCCACCCACTTGGTGAAGTAGTCGATGGCGAACAGAATAAAATGGTGCCCATTAGAGGCAGTCGGTTCAATCTTTCTGATCATGTAAATACCCCATATAGCAAAGGGCCTAGGAGATGTTAATACATTCAAAGAAGTTGGCGGCACATGCACCTTATTAGCATAAATCTGGCATTTATGGCATTTTCTGGCGTATTTGAAACAATCAGACTCCATAGTCATCTAGTAATACCCTGTCCTTAACAACTTTCTGGCATGTCCATTGGCGCGAGTACCAAAGGAACCCTCATGAATTTCTTCCATTAACAGGCATGCCTCGTGTTCATCAACACAATATAGCAGGACCATGTCAAAGTTCCTCTTGTACAGTACATCATCCTCGTTCAAAAAGAAATTGCCAACTAATCTCCTCAGAGTCTTCTTGTCTTTGCTGAATGCCCTAGATGGGTACTCTTGACTTTTGAGGAAGCATTTAATATCATGATACCACGGCTTGCCATCTGATACTTCTTCAACTGCAAACACAAAGGTCAGTTTGTCAAGACGCATGATTCTGATTGCTGGAACTTCATTCCACAAATTCACCTTGTACATTGAGGCTAACTTTGCCAACGCATCTACCATCTGATTCTCAGCCCGGGTTACATAATAGAAGTCAACCCTATCAAAGAACGACAACAACCTTCTAGCATAATTCTTATAGGGTACCAAGTTTTCCTGACGAGTCTCCCACTCACCCTTAATCTGATTGATTACCAACGCACAATCACCATACACATCAAGATTTTTTATTCTCAAATCATTGGCCTCTTCTAATCCCATGATGCCTGCTTCATACTCTGCTTCGTTGTTGGTGCATATAAATGCCAATCGGCCAGTGAAAGGGATATGGGAACCCCTTGGAATGGTAATGATTACTCCGATTCTGTTACCATATGTATTGACAGCTCGATCAAAAATTAAACTCCACTGGGATCCAATCTCAGGTCCTTCGTCAGGAAAAGGTTCATCACAGTCTTTTGCTTTCAAATACATGATATCTTCATTCGAAAACTCAAACTTCATCGGCTGATAGTCCTCAATCGGCTGTTGAGCGAGATATTCTGACAAAACACTTCCCTTGATGACTTTCTAGGAAACATATTAAATATCGTATTCTGTCAAAACCATCTGCCAACGGGCAATCCTTCCAGTGAGTGCTTGCTTTTCAAAGATGTACTTTATCGGATCCATCTTCGATATCAACAGGGTCGTGTGGTTTAACATATACTGCCTCAAACCCTTGGTTGCCCAAGCGAGTGCACAACATGTCTTTTCCAACATTGAGTACCTCGACTCACAATCAGTAAACATTTTACTCAGGTAGTAGATGGAATGCTCTTTTCTACCTGTCTCGCCGTGTTGACTGAGCACACACCCTATCAAATTCTTGAGAACCATAAGATACATAATCAAAGGTCTTCTTGCTACCAGAGGCATGAGGATCGGAGGTTCCTGCAAATACTCTTTTATCTTTTCAAACGCCTTTTGACAATTTTCATTCCACCTGACCGCTTGATCTTTTCTCAACAATTTGAATATCGGCTCGCATGTGGCTATAAAATGAGAGATGAATCTAGCTATGTAGTTTATTCTCCCCAAGAAACCACGAACCTCTTTTTCCGTTCTCGACTCAGACATCTCTTGTATTGCTTTTATCTTGGCAGGATCTACCTCGATACCCCTTTCACTATCAATGAAACCCAGCAGTTTACCAGACCTCACCCCGAAGGTACACTTGTTCGAATTCAACCTCAGCTTGAATTTCCTTAACCTTTCAAACAATTTCTGAAGATTCACCAGATGCTCCTCCTCCATTTGGGACTTCGCAATCATGTCATCAACGTAGACCTCAATCTCTTTGTGAATCATATCATGAAAGAGAGTCACCATTGCCCGCTGATAGGTTGCCCCAGCATTTTTCAATCCAAAGGGCATTACCTTATAACAAAAAGTCCTTCACGGTGTTATGAAAGTTGTTTTCTCCATGTCCTCTGGGGCCATCTTGATTTGGTTATACCAAGAGAAGCCATCCATGAAGGAAAACACATAATATTGAGCAGTATTATGTACTAACACGTCAATGTAGGGGAGTGGGAAGTCGTCTTTTGGGTTTGATCTATTTAAATTACAGTAATCGACGCACATCCTAACCTTTCCATCCTTCTTAGGTACATGAACAATATTAGCAACCCACGGAGGATCATTAGTCACAGCAAGAAATCCAACATCTAACTGTTTCTGAACCTCTTCTTTGATTTTGACAGCCATGTCGGGTCTCGTTCTTCTCAGCTTTTGCTTGACCAGAGGACAACCCTCTTTGAGAGGCAAACAGAGTACGACAATATCCGTATCATGCTCAGGCATGTCCTGGTAATACCAACCGAAGATGTCCATATACTCTCGAAGCATTTCAACCAATCTTCCCTTGACAGTGTCTTCCAAAGAAGCCTTAATTCTGATTTCCCTTTTAACGTCCTTGGTGCCCAGATTGACAACTTCAATATCCTCCTGATGAGGCAAAATGATCCTTTCCTCCTGTTTCAGAAGTCTGGCTAATTCCTCTGGCAGTTCACAGTCTTCATCAGTCTCTTCTTCAGCTTGATAAATGGGATTATCAAAGTCATATCGGGCCATAGCTGAATCATTATCGGTGGAATCTAAGATGATAGGTTTGCATAAGTGATGTTTTATGTTTTATTAAGAATGCAACTATGAACAAAACACAAAAACACATTGCCATTTTTCTTTTTTAATAAATATAAAAACAAGAAAAAGAAAATCAGGGAGCTAAACATTTGAATGCAAAACGTCCTTTTATTTATGATAACATTGAAAATAAAAACAATTTGGACCTACAGAATAAGTCACTACGTCTTGGGCAGAACGTAGGACTTAACATATGCAAAAATAACAATAAAAATTACTCTTCATGGGTGACCAGGATGACTTCTTCAGAAGGCCAGTTGCACAATTCTTGGACTGGAATGCAGGGGCAGATCCAGTTATCCATGTCACAGTCGTTATTAACTTCATCATCCCCTATTGCATTGATTCAGCTGAAGATAACCCCAACACTTGTAAATCTGACGGGACCTCTGTATCTTGGGGGAGCCTGCGATGGCTTGTACCCCAACCCATACTTATCTTGTTTCATCAGTACCTCGAGAAATTGGCCCCACCTTTGAGAACTGCTAACCTCAACCACAACACGTGGCTCTTTCAACGAATACATCGAAACCTTAGGCCATTTATCCTCCACAGGAGGCTCCTTTTGAATTTGGACCGCTTCGAAGGACTGACAAAGGGTTTCATGGATCTCCCCATCAACCTCAACATACTTAAACGTTGACAAGTAACTGACCATGATGTCTTCTTCTTCGCACACCGTAACCACGTTTCCTTCAACCATATACTTAAGCTTTTGATGCAAGGTAGACGTTACTGCTCCAGCAGAATGAATTCAAGGACAGCCTAACAAACAGCTATAAGCCGGCTGGATGTCCATGATGTAAAAAGTTGTATAAAAAAATTCTGGTCCAACCTTGATAGGCATAACCATTTCACCAAACACTGGTCTTTTTGACCCATCAAACTCTTGCACTACCAAATCACTTGGTCTGCAAATCAATCCCTACGTGTCAAATTTCATAAGGGTCTTCTTCGGCAGAACATTCAGCGAGGACCCAGTATCCGCCAAGACCTAAGACATCAAAGAGCCCCTGCATTCCATGGAGAAATGTAGAGCATTATTATGATTCCTTCCAGCAGAGGTCAGATCCAAATCAGTGAATTCTAAACCATTTCCGGCATTAACATGTGCTACTACTCCTTCGAGCTGATTCACAAAAATTTCCTGTGGAACATAAGTAGCATTTAACACCCTCAGCAATGCATTCCTGTGTGCTTTTGAACATAGCAACAATGATAGAATAGAAATTTTGGACGACGTATGATTCAGTTGATCAACGATCTTGTAATCACTTTTTTCGAATCAACCTTATGAATTCCTCTACATCCTTCGAAAAGGAAGCATCACTTTCATGTTTCTGTGTGGAATCCTCTACAACCTATTTACCTTTGTCTTTACCAGAACTGTCAACATTATCATCTGATGGTGAGAAGACCCTACCACTACGAGTAATACCATCGACTCCAACAATATTCTCAACATTTAAACCAGTACACGAAGACCCCACCAACTCTTGTTTCTGCCCATTACAAAATACCTCCGCTCTGTAGTTCCACGGAATTGCTTTGGTACTCTCATACGGAATCGGCGTTGGTGTAGTTATGATGACGGGTGCTTGTCACACTGGCGCTGAAATGTGAATAGTTCTGTATGGGATTGAGATTCTTGCAACATCATTATCATTATCATCAACCTTTTTCACAACACTAGTTCTGTCAAATTGTAACTGCCCCTCATCAATCAGTCTCTGTATACCCTCTTTCAACAAGTTACAGCCCTCTGGCTGCGACACACATTCTTGACAATCATTCGTGCATCCTGGAAATACACCTCCTTTAAAAAAACACTCTTTAACGAACAACAAAGGAGTCCTCAATTCATTAACATCAGATATCAAATTCAACTTTTCTCCACCTTCAACAGCATTAACTCTCGTCGCTTCATGCTGTGGCATAGGGTTCTGTATTACATTTGGCCAGCTGTTAGTGAAATCAATCGCCTTAGAATCAAGCAAATCTAGTACTTTATGCTTGAATGCCTTGTAGTTATCGATATGGTGCCCTGGCGCCCTGAATGGAATCTGTGGTGGGCATTAGCGTCGTAACCTGGTGGACGAGTGCCAATAAGAGGAGCCAAAGTCCTTTTTTGTACCAGTTGTAACTGAAGAAGATGCTGCAATAGTTGAGAATATGGCATTGGTGGAGTCTCGAAATGCCTATTTGTTGTTTTTGGTTGATCTGGATATCGACGAGGAGCATTATTTTGTTGCTGAGGCATAGCCGGGATGGCTACAGCAGCAACCTGCAGTGTATAATTCTGATTGGCCCTGCCTTTACCCCGATAAGAAGAAATAGAATTGGTGCCACCCTCCCTTCTCTTGGGATTACCTGCATAAGGCTTCTTGTCTCCTGCGGGTGAGGAGCCGTTTCTACTTGGGATCTTTCCTGCCTTAATTCCACTATCTACTCTTTCTCCGGCCAACACAAGATCTGAAAACCCAGCTGACAAACACCCAACCAGTTTCTCATAATAAGGTTCCTGGAGCGTGCCCACGAACATATCAATGAGTTCTCGCTCCATCATTAGAGGCAGAACTCTTGCTTCCAGTTCACGCCACCTCTGGGTGTATTCCTTGAAGCTTTCGTTCCCCCTCTGGGAAAGATTCTGCAATTGCCTCCTATTAGGAGCTGTGTCATTGTTATACTGATAATGTTTGATGAAAGCTTCTGCCAAGTCTCTCCAGCTCCTAATGTGGGTCCTCTCTAATCCCATATACCACTCTAGTGAAGCCCCGACAAGGGTGTCCTGGAAAAAATGCATTAGGAGCTTTTCGTCATCTGAATATGCTGACATTTTCCAGTAGTAAGCTCGGATATGAGTCTTGGGATAGGTCATTCCCTTGTACTTATCAAAGTCCGGGACTTTGAATTTGGGTGGGATTCTTACTCCAGGAACCAACTCGAGATCAGTCATGTCGAGACCAAAAGTATTTTGGTTCTCATAAGCACGCTTTCTTTCTTGAATCATCTTAAATTTCTTGTCCGACTCAGATGGAAGACCAACGTCATGGTTGTACAAAGATAATGCATCTTCCTGACGATCTTCCTCCCAATAATGGCTGTCGCGGCCGGTAAAAATATCGAGTCGCCACCATATTTTTTAAGGAAAATAATGATAAACCTAAGATCCTAATCCCAAGGGCAGAGATTCCTATGGTTCGGGAGTCGGTTAAGTGAGGGGAAGGTGTTAGGCACCCCTCACCTCCATTGTACTCAATGGGATCCTCCTTAGGTTTTAGGGTATGCTTGTTTGTTTGTCTAAATGATTTATTTACAAAGGAAACCTACGTTTTTTTATTAATTATACTCGCTAGGGTTTACAACCCTATGCCTACGTACCTTCAATTTGAAGGATCAGAGTAACCGTAGTTCATCTCCCCTATTCCTACCCCCTAATCCTATTCCTAACCCTAATCCCAAAATTAATCCACTATTTATACTCTTGGATAAAGAGTTTTATCCCTTAACCTATTATTTATACTCCTAGATAAGGAGTTATATCCCTTATCCATTATTTATACTCTCGGATGGAGAGTTCTATCCCTTGTCCATTATTTATACTCTCAGACGGAGAGTTTTATCCCTTGTCCATTATTTATACTCTGGGATGGAGAGTTCTATCCCTTGTCCATTATTTATACTTTCGGAGAGAGAGAGTTATATCCCTTGTCCATTATTTATACTCTCGGACGGAGAGTTCTATCCCTTGTCCATTGTTTATACTCTCAGATGGAGAGTTTTATCCCAATTCCTAATCCCTCATTTATACTCTCGGATATCAAGAGTTCTATCCCAAATCCTATCCATTATTTATACTCTCGGACGAAGAGTTTTATCCCTTAAATCCTTTAGAATTTTATCCCTTAATTTTTATCCCTTATCCCCAAATGTTCTATCCCAAAAGTGTATCCCATTTCTATCCCTTGATTTTATTTTTATTTTAAATATTCCTTTAATTTATTTAGAAAAAAAAGAAAACTAATTTTAATAATTTATAAAAAAACCCATATTTTATCCCTTATCCCAAAAATCCTATTTCTTTATTTATGCTCTCGAAAATTAGAGCTTTATCCCATGTTTAAAACCCTTAAATATTCCTTTTAATTCCTTATAATATCTCTTAAAAATACATTACCAAATTTCCATAAAAAACAATAAAGTTCCAAAATATCAACATGCTAAAAGTAGCAAAATTTATCCCTAACCTATAAAAAGTAATTTCTAAATTTAAAATAACCCCAATATTTCAAACCCAAAAAAACAAGATTATATTTACTATAACCCATATTTATCCAAGTTAAAAAATCTAAAAAAAACTATATATATATATATATATATATATATATATATATATATATATATATATATATATATATATATATATATATATATATATATATATATATTAAAAAAAGATCCTAACCTAAATTTACCAAAATAACTTAGCCCCAAGAAGAGAATTAAATCCCAAAACCTTGTAATAAAATTTTTTTTTAATAAAATAAACCTCTAATTATCCCTAAGAATAGCTAATTATTTATCCTAATAAAAACTAAAGTCCTAATATTAAAACCCTAATTTATTAATTAAATTAAGTAATTAACTTAATTAATAAAAATAAAAAAACAGCTAACTAATATTAAAATCCTAATTTTTTTAATTAAATTAAGTACTTAACTTAATTAATTAAAAAAAAAAAACAGCTAACTAACATAAAAATCCTAATTTTATTAATTAAATTAAGTAATTAACTTAATTAATAAAAATAAAAAAAAAACCAGGGGGTGTGTTCTACGTTGAGTAAGCAATTGGGCTTACTGTCTGGGGGCGTCAATAGTATTAGGGCGCAAGGCCCAAAAACTAAAACCCAATTCAAAGAGAGGAAGTCCACGGTGGAGAGAGTCTGACCACATGTTATTAGTGTCCACCTTTTTATTTTTCGAGATGTTATTTTAGATTTTCACTATTTTGGTAAAAAAAGTATCAGATGATTATTATTTTGTTTTGTAATCAGAATAACCCACAGTGAACAGAAATCGAGAAAAAACAAAAGAATATCACGAAATCAGTTTACATACAACCGAATCATACACTATATCAACATAATCCAACAAAGGCAAATCGATTTAAAAACACGATATCCAACACATACGGAGGTAGTCATAGGAAACCAACCTACGGGATCGAGGTTTATCCCGGTGAGCAAAATAAATAAGTTTTTTAGCTTTCTCTCTTCTTTTCTTGGAGTTCTCCCTTTCCTTTCCCTTCTTTTCTTTTCGTCCCTTGGGTTCTCCTTTTCCTCTCCCTATTTTTCTCCTTTTCCCTTAGCGCAAGATTTCGACCCCTCTTCCCCTTTTAGTGTTGTTGTTCTTCAATGTGAAGAACCACAACTTTTTTTTATACTGATTATTGTGAATTTGTGGGTGAGAAAATATGAGAAAAAGAGGTTCTATTTATAGGGTAGAATTAGGTCAAAAAATTGAATGTGATTGTCTAATTTAGGAAGGATGCAGTCTGACCTGATTTTCTCTATTTCTTAAGGCCCAAGCCAACGAATCTTGATGGATTCATGGCTTGGTGAATTCAGATTAATTTAAATAGTAATGAAAGTCTAATAATGATGATGAAAAAAGATTTGATTTATTTTTATTTTTATGATTTTTTGAGATTTTTTCCATAAAATAATGATTTTAATGAAAAAATCATGTTTTTAAAAATGCATTAAATAAAAATACGAAAATTAAAAATTAAATAATAAAAAATACGTTTTTTGTGATTTTTTTATGAAAAAAAAAAAGAATATAAAAAGTTAGTAGTAAAGAAAAACAAATAAAACATTAAAAGTGATGAAGGTGGGATTCGAACTCATAATCTCTCCGTCTTGTAACTCCCTATACTCCCCTTGCTACCAACTATACAATTTTATTTATTCAAAATAAAACAACATTAGCGAGTATTTACTAAAATTTTTAATAATAATTCCATGATAATATTAATATTAATAATAATATTAATATTAACATTAATCATCTAATAACCCCACTATGACCCTATTATAATTTGATTAAAAATTAATATGACCCTAATTAATCCCTATATTATAATTTAATATAAAAAATAATATAACCCCAAATAATTCCCTTAATGCTTACTATCATTACCTTTTATAAAGAAAACAGAAAAGCGAAAAAAGAAAAAGAAGAATGGTCAAAATTTGGGGTGCGACAGCTGCCCATATTTAATCAGCTTCAAATTGAGATGATGATGATGGTGAGTCCTTATCTTCTCGAGGAGGAGATGATTAAATATAAAGAGGAACCCTAATTTTGACTGCAGAGTTGATGGGTTTAGAATTCGTGTGGATCAATCCCTGATGATCCGCTAATATCCAATATCCCAGTGTAATATCCCAATTTACAGAGGTCAGGCAGGATTCTGGTGATCCTCTGATTCCGTTTTAGTAAACCCTGTTAGAAAAAACCCTCAGTGATATCTTGATAAAACCGCAATGAAATCTTTTGGTGGAGCCCCTGATAATAAAAATCCTGACAAAAAAAAGTCTGACAAACCCCTGTTAAAACCCCTTGATTAATCCCTAATGATTAATTTCAACCCTTTCGGGTGGAACTTGCCTACGATTCCTATGATCATCCGATCATGCTACTGGAATAAGGTAGGACTTTAGTGATACCCCGATTACTCTAAATGAAACCCCTTTTTCTAAGAGTTTGGTGAAACCCCTTGATAAAGTTCTAGTAAAACCCCTTGGCGAAACCCCTTATTGGGATAAAAATCCCTTGATAGAACCCCTTGGTGGATAATGCTCCGATGAAACCCCTTGCTTGAACCCAATTGATAAAATTCCCTTGGTAAAACTCCTTTGATAAATCTTTTGGTAAAATCTCTTTTGATAAGTCCCTCGGTAAATTCCTTAGTAAAACCCCTTTTGATAAATCCCGAATCGAACCCTTTGATAAAAGCCGGATCAAACCCTTTGATAAAAAATTCCAGATGAAATCCTTTTGATAAAATCCCTATGGAATAGAAAGTTCCATTGAAACCCTTAGATACTTGGTGGAACTTATCCCTCGTATGGATAGGTTACTAAGTCGGGGATGTGATAGGTGAAGACCTGCTCACTGGTTCATAGCGATCATTTAGGACGACCAATCACTGGATAGATCCCTCTGAAGACTCACAGTGAGTTTGCTGGAGCAATCCTTTATTGAAAAGGCACTTGTGGTAATGTTACTTACTAGGGAAGGCCAATAAGCATCCCTAATTGGGAATTGTACTGGTACGGCTAGGGATTAGACCTCTAGGAGCGGTCACATATCCTATGTTATGTATGTATGTTCATGTATGCATGTTATGCTATGTATGTATGCATGTTTATGTTATGTTAAGTATGCATGATTAAATGCTAGAGCGTAGCGACATGATTAATGCATGACAATGATTTGAATGTTTCAACAAAGCAATGGAATGGTTAAGACCTTGAGGTATAGCTTGTGTAACAAGGATATTTGTCCCCAAAAAATGGTAGTGGGTATTGAGCTAGCATGGTCTCACGATACTCGTTTTGAAATTGACGGTTGTAGATGTAGGATAGAGCTCGTATGTGAAACCTCAGAAGTATGGATAGGGCTTGCCCCTGCAGTATCATGTCTTTTGCCCCAATCTGTTGTGTCTTTGAAGAGATTCGCCTCAATATGATTTTTGAAGCAGCTTGACTATACCATGCACTTAAGACAGCTTGCGATTATATTAGCCTTGGAGAGATTCGTCCTCCACTAACCAACCCTTGGAATGATATGCCCCAAATGAGTCATTTTTTAAGAGGTTTCTTTTGATCAAGCCTTGCAGCGGTCTGCCCCAGATTAATTGAGATTTAAAAGGTATTGCCCTTGTTTGTAGGTCTTCTATAGAATTTGCTTGTAAAGGAACTTGGATCCCACCATGCTTTGATATGACCTTGGTATGAACTGCCCCAGTATTTAAGTCTTCCAAAAGTATGCCCCTAGTTATTAGGATCTGGAGGAGTATCTTGAGCAAGAACTTGGGTCCCACCATATTACGACCTTGATAAGGACTGCCCCCAATATTTGAATCTTGAAAAGTGTTCCCCAGTGTTTGAATATTTGAAAGGTATGCCCCTGGTTAGACTGAATCTTGGAGTAGTTGGTTTAAATGTGCGCTTGAGGTGGCTTGCCCCATTATGAGCCCCTTGAAAGGTCCTACTCCTTATTATTAGAGTCATGGAGGTATTTTGACATAGGTGTGCCAAATCTTTGGATGCTTTACCCCTAGTTAGGAGGATCTTCAGGTGATGTACCCCTATGATCATTAGGCTTTGCCCCTTGGTTGGAAAGATTCCTTGGTAATTTGCCCCCTAATCATAAATGTCTTGAATCCTTATGCCCCTGATCAGTCCTTTGTTGAAATTTCCTTAATGCTAAATATTGATTTGTGAAAGAAAATGATCCCTGTGAAAAGTAATTATAATGACATGTTCATGCAAGTTTTGAAATCCAAAATTTACACAAGGCGAATGATAGATGGTATTCGACCATGAGATCAACGCGAATGAAGATGGGAAAATGATGATTTAACAAACCTTCGAATTCGGAGTCAGCTTCAACGACTTTGCCGAGTATGCTTTTATAGTTTCCCTAACTTCAATTAGGACTTTTATATGTTGTAACGTGGCCTGGTTCACAGTTTTAAAAAACAAAGATACAAGGCTCAAAATTTGAAATTTAACCCACCCCCTTCTCCTTGATGTTCTTCATTCCTAAATCCAACTAACCCAACAAATGCGTTCATCCTGCAAGAGAAACTTTTCAGTCATGGTGATTAAAATGTATACTAGTTTAAGCATTTTATGAGATTTTTTTTGAGGTGCAGTCACCCACTCCCGTTTATAAGATTGTTCCATTTTTCCCTTTTTCTTTTCTTTTAATCCCTTATTTTTGCATGGACCAATTCTTTTGAGTTTTTTGTCCATCGGGATACCCTAATTTTTGCCTAAGTCAAAGTCAACTTTTTTCAGTTTTTTTCCTTGACTTAGCGGGCTTTTTGCTCTTTTTTTTTGGAACAAGATTGAGTGATCTTGTTTTTTACTTAGAACGGGTGTGACTGCCATATTAGATATTATGAGCTATTATCCCTTTTGCTTCCTCAATGTTGAATGGTGTGAGGAAGAAGATATGCTTTAAACCTTTTGCTTGAATTGACTGATTCTCTTGAGATCAGAATGCATCATTGAATTAATTGAAGTCTACCCTGCCCCTGGTTAAGATTAAGGTTTTTTTTAAAATAAAAGGAACACCAACTTCTGGCTCGAGGGGGTTGACTACGGATTATCTCCTTATTCCTCCAGTGTTTAGGGAGTGAAACAATGCCTTACATCGTCAGCCAGGTCTTACTACTAAAGCATACATCAGCAAATTCGCTTGTTTATTACATCTTTCTCCTCCTAAGTTTGTTAATGGTGAAGAATGGAAATGGAAAAGCTTTGATTTTTTATTTTTAAGGTGGCAAGTGATGAGAGTGTAAACAGATGGATTGATTCCAAAATCATGCATGTTCATCTTATTAAAATTATTTCCCAAAAAGTACATCTATTAATTACAAACAACACTTGGCAAAAAAAAATACAACTGGAAATGATAAAGGCCTAATGATCCTAGAGATGAGCTTCCTTATTGATCCACCGACTTTTAGGAGACACTTCTTGAAGTTCTTGCACTTTTTCAAAGTAAAGGTGACCTCTCACTAATGGGGACTCCTCCTTCGAAAGTCAACTACATGTCTTGTACCTTGTGCTCCCAACTTGTAGTGTCTGAGTAGGGTCAAGTAATTGCAGCTTCACTAAGGCACCTCCGAGTAAGTCATGAGACATTGGTGTAGGATCCAATTCCCTTCCAAGCTTCCTTTGTTGTGACTGATAAAGCGTATGAGGCCGTTGTTGAAGTAATTACTGTTACAGACTCTGTTGCGGAGGCATCGTCCAAGGTTGTTGTATTTGAGGCTCTAGGTAGGCTTCTAGTTGGCATAGTGAAGGGTTACCTTCCCTCTTCAATGGTATTTCCCCCTTTTGATTTTCTCTATAGCTTATTAAGATATCCTTTAAGCTCGTTTGTGAGTATCAGGAAATCTGCCAACTAGATAGTTGGAAGGAGATTGTTGAAGGTGGAAGAGGATATGCAAATGTATGTGTATGTATGCAAATGCGTGGGTTATGCAAAAAAAAATTTGAAGGTATGCTAAAAGTTTTTTTTTTATGCAATGCAAGTGTTACATTAGGATAGTGACAGATGAAAGGAAACCCTTACAGGTTTAAGAGTTATGTACACATGGAACCCTTATCCGAGAATGTTTCCTAGAGATAATGATAGGTATGGGAAACCCAACGGGTTTAAGGATGTGTAAGGTAAAATGCAAGCATGTCCTAATAAAGGTAGGCTCCCTATTATAGGTTGGATCTAAGTTTAGTCTACCCACTCCCCTCACATGTAGGACATAAAGTTTGGACAACATAACGACCCTATAATGTATAGACTATACCCTTGTTTTACCATGAGAAGGAGCAAGCCTTCCTATGGTAATCCTTCGGGATAAGTCTCATCTGGGTAGGACCCTAGTAACAACCCTTGAGGGTTGAATACATAGGGTCTCCATGAGTTGGAAAGGGTAGGCTAAAAGTTCTCAGAGTCTCGGACCACATCCAAATCATCCTCTACGTTAGGGGCTAGCCCTTCCATGGGGACACCTTTGGAAGGATCTATTCTGAGTGTGGCATCAATGAATTGTTGGGGATGTCACATCCCCCCCAAAACATTTTCGTTCCATGTCCTAATCTAGGGTTACACTCCAAGCTTGGGCTTTAGCTTCACACATCAAATGCCCCAATCCAATGCATGATGACAAAATAAAACAAAAGGGTCAAATATAATAAATAAACAAATATATAAAATAAAACCTGAGAATAATAAAAAGAAAAAACAAAAAAACCATAAACACCCAAGACAAACAAACAAAACCCTAAAGCCTAAAGTTAGGAGGGACTCTCTTTAGGTATCCCCAGCAGAGTCGCCAGCTGTCGCGGTCGGCAAAAATATCGAGTCGCCACCATATTTTTTAAGGAAAATAATGATAAACCTAAGATCCTAATCCGAAGGGCAGAGATTCCTATGGTACGGGAGTCGGTTAAGTGAGGGGAAGGTGTTAGGCACCCCTCACCTCCATTGTACTCAATGGGATCCTCCTTAGGTTTTAGGGTATGCTTGTTTGTTTGTCTAAATGATTTATTTACAAAGGAAACCTAAGTTTTTTTATTAATTATACTCGCTAGGGTTTACAACCCTATGCCTACGTACCTTCAATTTGAAGGATCAGAGTAACCGTAGTTCACCTCCCCTATTCCTACCCCCTAATCTTATTCCTAACCCTAATCCCAAAATTAATCCACTATTTATACTCTTGGATAAAGAGTTGTATCCCTTAACCTATTGTTTATACTCCTAGATAAGGAGTTCTATCCCTTATCCATTATTTATACTCTCGGATGGAGAGTTCTATCCCTTGTCCATTATTTATACTCTCGGACGGAGAGTTATATCCCTTGTCCATTATTTATACTCTCGGATGGAGAGTTCTATCCCTTGTCCATTATTTATACTCTCAGACGTAGAGTTTTATCTCTTGTCCATTATTTATACTCTCGAACGGAGAGTTTTATCCCTTGTCCATTGTTTATACTCTCAGATGGAGAGTTTTATCCCAATTCCTAATCCCTTATTTATACTCTCGGATATCAAGAGTTCTATCCCAAATCCTATCGATTATTTATACTCTCGGACGAAGAGTATTATCCCTTAAATCCTTTAAAATTTTATCCCTTAATTTTTATCCCTTATCCCCAGATGTTCTATCCCAAAAGTGTATCCCATTTCTATCCCTTGATTTTATTTATAAAAAAAAATATTCCTTTAATTTATTTAGAAAAAAAATAAAATTAATTTTAATAATTTATAAAAAAAACCCATATTTTATCCCTTATCCCAAAAATCCTATTCCTTTATTTATGCTCTCGGAAATTAGAGCTCTATCCCATGTTTAAAACCCTTAAATATTCCTTAAAAATACATTACCAAATTTCCATAAAAAACAATAAAGTTCCAAAATATCAACATGCTAAAAGTAGCAAAATTTATCCCTAACCTATAAAAAGCAATTTCTAAATTTAAAACAACCCCAATATTTCAAACCCAAAAAAACAAGATTATATTTACTATAACCCATATTTATCCAAGTTAAAAAATCTAAAAAAAACTATATATATATATATATATATATATATATATATATATATATATATATATATATATATATATATATATATATATATATATATATATATATATATTTTAAAAAAAGATCCTAACCTAAATTTACCAAAATAACTTAGCCCCAAGAAGAGAATTAAATCCCAAAACCTTGTAATAAAAAAAAAAAATTTTAATAAAATAAACCTCTAATTATCCCTAAGAATAGCTAATTATTTATCCCAATAAAAACTAAAGTCCTAATATTAAAACCCTAATTTATTAATTAAATTAAGTAATTAACTTAATTAATAAAAAAAAAAAACAGCTACCTAATATTAAAATCCTAATTTTATTAATTAAATTAAGTAATTAACTTAATTAATAAAAATAAAAAAAACAGCTAACTAACATAAAAATCCTAATTTTATTAATTAAATTAAGTAATTAACTTAATTAATAAAAATAAAAATAAAAACAGGGGGTGTGTTCTACGTTGAGTAAGCAATTGGGCTTACTGTCTGGGGCGTCAATAGTATTAGGGCGCAAGGCCCAAAAACTAAAACCCAATTCAGAGAGAGGAAGTCCACGGTGGAGAGAGTCTGGCCACATGTTATTAGTGTCCACCTTTTTATTTTTCGAGATGTTATTTTAGATTTTCACTATTTTGGTAAAAAAGTATCAGATGATTATTATTTTGTTTTGTAATCAGAATAACCCACAATGAACAGAAATCGAGAAAAAACAAAAGAATATCGTACGAAATCAGTTTACATACAACCAAATCATACACTATATCAACATAATCCAACAAAGGCAAACCGATTTAAAAACACGACATCCAACAAATTACGGAGGTAGTCATAGGAAACCAACCTACGGGATCGAGGTTTATCCCGGTGAGCAAAATAAATAAGTTTTTTAGCTTTCTCTCTTCTTTTCTTGGAGTTATCCCTTTTCTCTCCCTTCTTTTCTTTTCGTCCCCTGCGTTCTCCTTTTCCTCTCCCTATTTTTCTCCTTTTCCCTTAGCGCAAGATTCCGACCCCTCTTCCCATTTTAGTGTTGTTGTTCTTCAATGTGAAGAACAACAACTTTTTTTATACTGATTATTGTGAATTTGTGGGTGAGAAAATATGAGAAAAAGAGGTTCTATTTATAGGGTAGAATTAGGTCAAAAAACTGAATGTGATTGTCTAATTTAGGAAGGATGCAATCTGGCCTGATTTTCTCTATTTCTTAAGGCCCAAGCCAATGAATCTGGATGGATTCATGGCTTGGTGAATTCAGATTAATTTAAATAGGAATAAAAAGTCTAATAATGATGATGAAAAAAGATTTGATTTATTTTTATTTTTATGATTTTTTGAGATTTTTTCCATAAAATAATGATTTTAATGAAAAAATCATGTTTTTAAAAATGCATTAAATAAAAATACGAAAATTAAAAATTAAATAATAAAAAATACTATTTTTGTGATTTTTTTATGAAAAAAAAAATATAAAAAGTTAGTAGTAAAGAAAAACAAATAGAACATTAAAAGTGATGAAGGTAGAATTCGAACTCATAATCTCTCTATCTTGTAACTCCCTATACTTCCCTTGCTACCAACTATACAATTTTATTTATTCAAAATAAAACAATATTAGCGAGTATTTACTAAAAATTTTAATAATAATTCCATGATAATATTAATATTAATAATAATATTAATATTAACATTAATCATCTAATAACCCCACTATGACCCTAGTATAATTCGATTAAAAATTAATATGACTCTAATTAATCCCTATATTATAATTTAATATAAAAAATAATATAACCCCAAATAATTCCCTTAATACTTACTATTATTACCTTTTATAAAGAAAACAGAAAAGTGAAAAAAGAAAAAGAAGAATGGTAAAAAATTTGGGGTGCGACAATGGCCACCAGTGCCATGGACAGTGCACACACTTCCTCCTCCACCAACTACTCTGGGAACTCCACCAGCAATGCCTCTGCCCGGAGGAAAGACAACACCAACACCTCCGCCCGGAGAGATAACATCACCAGGACCACCTCTGCCCGGAGGAATAACACCAACGCCAACAGGATGAACTACACCGTTCTCATCAACTTGAGCAATCTCAATCAACGGTTGGACCAAGGTTCTCAATTGTTCTTGTCATTGGGCCATGTTCTGCATTAACTCCATGAATTGAGTCATGCGATTCCGCACTTCCAGAAGCTCAGCTTGGATTTGTTCCATCACTCTTCTTTGATTTCCTCTTGTGCAGTATTTGTGAATGTTAGGGTCCGCAATCCTACTGAAGAAAACCAGGAAGAGATAAGAAAAAGCCAATCAGGAACACCTGTTATGCACATGAATGTGCAATGCAAATGCAAATGTCGTGCTCGAATATTTCCAGGGCGATCTACCCCTTGATTCCAGTTTTATAATAATAATAAACACCAGAGATGGATGGAACACCAATAAAAGCTGCTCATAGATTACTGAATAACCACAAGTCATTACATACAACCCATACAGAAAAGATAAAGTCAAATACAAGAGTCAATGATCCCAGCCAACAAGCCTGGTGGTGATCAGATACAAGATAAGAAAAGCCACTAATACATATCATCGTCAATATCCACCAGAGACAGCCCTCTCCAGCCATCACGCTCCTTGCACCAGGCCTGAATCTCCTTGAATAACTTCTTAGTGTCAGGATGCTCCGGTCTTTGGATCAACTCCTGAATGAGAAAATTGTGTCTGTGCATGATTCCTTCCAAGTATTGACATTGCAACTCCCAAGCATCTTCACCAAAAGAATCCTCAAGTTTAGGATCCTCGAGTTTAGGCTTCTTTACCTCTGCTCGAATCTTAAGCTCCTCAAGAGCTGACAATGTCTCTTTTAGCTGCTTCTCACTTCTGTATCTGTGAGATGATTCTTCTATGACCTCTCTTTCCTTGTCTCTGAATTGTAGCTTCAGCTTTTCAATCTAGTCTCGAAGTTCATATTCCTTCATTTTGTGAGCGGTCACCATGGCGCATTGGCTATCGAAATTAGAAATCTTGACACGGGCTCTTTCTAAATCCTTCTTCCTCAGCTGGAGTAAGTTGTTGGCGCTTCTTAGATCTTGACCTATTCGTTCCCTGTTCTTGACCTCTTATGCTAATTCTTTTTCCCGTTTGGTCAAGAATTATATCTTCACTTTGGCCACATAGGCTGCTTTGTTCTTATCATGCCCCAACTGATAGACCTCCCTCTTCAGTTATTCATTCTCCTTGTGAAGTTCTGCCTTTTCTGCCCAGAGTTTGTTATACTTTTCAATCTCCACTATAGTAGGTCGTTCAATGGCCAACGGATACAGAAGATTCTTTATTGGGAAAGGCGAGTGAACGACTTCCACTCTCTCTTGCAACCACTCTACATAAGGGGGATACACTTTGCAATCACTTTTACCTAGGAACGACTTTCCTCTCCTCTAAATAGTGCTCCAAGCTTTCACAGCTCTATTCCATGGCTTCAGGATTGCCAGTCCCACTGTAAAACAAAGATTCCTTCACCTCTTCATCTGTTGGAGGAACCTTTAATGCATACCCCAATTGTCTTCAAGCAAGGGATGAATTGTAGTTGATTTTTCCCCTTATTCCCATGAGAGGGACATTGGGAAACTCCCCACAACTATAAATCATCTCCGCTCCCAACAATCTTTTATCAAACCATTTGATATCCTTAGCGACAGGGCCCATTACTCTTTCTTCCCAATTCAAGGAGTCTTTAGTATAAACAAAAGTGCCATCGCGCGGGAGATGACTCGTGAATCACTTGTAGATAAGAGGAGCACACCAATAAAGAAGTCCACCTTTCTTCTTATAATTCCTTGAGTGCACAGAGTGTTGGCACGAGATTCTTCATCATAAAAATCCGAATGGTGTTCATATTTATGAAACCCGACACGTTAGAGAAGAGAACATTTCCATAAATACACAAAGCAAGTACGGCATTGAAAGTAGTCCAGCTACAGGCCTCATCATATATCATAGCTTCACTCACCAAAGAATTCAGAAGAAAACCAGATAAACCTCCTTTGGATTGCAGATTACCCTTCACCACGAATGTGCTCAAATAAAGAGCGTCAGCAATAGCTTCCGGATCGGGAACTTCCATAGATTCATGGAAAGGCACCTGATCTTTAACCGGAATATCCAAAATGAGTGAAAACTCTTCCACAGTAGGAGCCAACTGATAATCCTTGAACGTGAAACACCTCAGAGCAGGATTGTAGAACTGTAGCAAGGTGTGTATAACCCCTCTCTCATATTCTGTAACAGTATGAAGCAGACTAAGGATCTTCCCGTAATCTTCTTTTAAAGTCTCCATATTACTTTGAGTAGTTTTGGTAATCAGGCTGCGGATCGGACTCAAATTTGGCGATTGAAACTTGTAGCTGGTTGTGTCCTTCCTACCATTACCCATCTGTGAAGAGCTTGTCAACGGGAATTAAAGATATGATGCAAACCCTGGAATAAACAAACATGAATGTTAAAATGCAGATATGATGCTATACAAATGCAAACATGGGATCAAGGTATCCAATATGTTCAGATTAGTTGTTGTGCTGCTTACTGAATAAGACCAGAATTCCGCTCTGACAAGAAATCCAGAATACCAGAATACTGAGATAACCAGAATACCAAGTTCACACCGATAAGAAAACCAGAAATCCAGATGGGTTGAAAGTCAAGGTTTCTTGCAAAAACCAATCCCCTCTCACATGTGGGTTATAGTCTTGGACATGGCATCCTAGCAGGTCCTCAGTATCACGGACTCTCAGGTCGAGAAATGATAATTCGTTTACCATTTATGGTTTGGAATTATCACCATCAAAGAGGGCTCAACTGATTTCCAATGAATGGTCTCCAGAGTCATAAGCTCCTATCAGACCACCTTGGTTACTACATAAACATGCAGTTCAGAGTATCCTCAAGAAAATCTCGTCTGGATGTGAACTCAAGCCAACAATATGTGTTAAACGCCACACATGTCACCAAGAGCCCACTCTAATCCTATGTGTACACTCGAGCCTGGGTACTGGGCTCATCTCTCGTGGAACAAACCCACCCAACAGCACAGCAGCAGCAGCAGAACAATATGATAACAATAATCAAGCGCAAATAAAATGCAAGTAATATACAACAGATAATGTACAATAGATACAACAAATAAGTTCACAAAGATAAACACACAATGAACAGAAATAGGCAAGCGCTAGGATTGACTCACATAGAGAACCAGGGTCCACAGCAGAGTGGCAAGCTATCGCAGCGCGGAAAAAAATTGGCGGAAAAACACAGATCCGCCGTCGAATGTTATTTAACCCTACGGGGGAAAGGAAACGATCGAAGAAACCTCAAAAGGGAAAAGACATGGTCATCGCAACCAAATCCTGGGTTCAGGAGTCGATTATGCGAGAGGAAGGTATTAGCACCCCCTCATGTCTGTTGTACTCAACGAGATCCACGCTTGTTGTTCTAATCAAAGGGTGTGTTATCTAAAGCTCTACTGCTAAACGGAAACGAAGAGGGAAAAATAAAAGGAGAAAACAGAAGAGGACTCGCAAGGATCATCGCAATCCTACGCCTACGTATCTTCATGGACGAATGAAGAATTAGAGTCGACGTAGTTCGAAGGACTACGGGTGAATAAGGGGATTGTGCTCGCCAATACATCGTCGTCTTGTGCCTATGTGTCCTCATTCAGACGAGAATGAGGAAGTCAGAGTAGCCGTAGTTCGACATACGAGTCGATAAGTGTTTTTTAGGAGCGACGTCATGTTCGCGTTCCAGCAGTTAGGGTCGATGCCTGTTTGCAGCAGAACGGAAATAAAGTACTCTTTCTGAAAATGATTTGACAACCAATCTCGAAGGATAAAATGATTTTCAATTTGTTTGTGAGTTTTAAAATAGAATTGGATTGACTTTGTTTGAAATGTGCATTGCATCAAAGTCAATGACATAGGATCGAATACTTCGCGCTAACGATCCAAATGTCTAGCGCACAAAGTACCCTAAGATGAGGTTAGAAATGCATCTGCTCATCTTTTCACATGTACTTAAGGCTCATGGCGCACAATGCACATCATATTTGTTAAGTGTTTTGATTTTATTTTGAGAAGAGAAAGAAGACTCAAAGGGAAAAAATCTAGAGGAAACTTACTTAGATGTTATCATGCAACATGGCTCTATAGTTGAGGATGAAAGGGGAAGTCTACCTAATGTTATCATACAAATGATGGATCTAAGATTGAGGTTCCAAGGGACTACCCTAATGTTGTCATACAAAGGATTGAGAGCTTAATGTCTATCCTACCTTGAACCAAATCAAAAATTAAGTTCAAACTAGGAGCCCTAAGGGAGCATGTGAATGAACACAAGTAAACATTAAACAAACTCAATCTCAAACAATAAAAGAATTCTAAACTCAAAAAGGGAAGAGAGGAGATTAAGAGAAGGAAGTCAAGTGAGAGAGAAGAACAATGAGGTTCAAACAATTAGACATAATCATCAATAAATGCAAGCATTAGGTTCAATCACGCAAGGCAAACATCAACTTCAAGTCAAAATAACAAGAATGTGCACATATTTCAAACCAAATTCAAAGATTGGAAGTTAAAGTAATTAGGCAAAACAACGCATCAATGCGTACACAAATGACTTAAGATACACCAAGAAGTATTACCAACTATCAAACAAAGTGAAATGAAGTCAAATGAAGTGATAGACAAGGTAGGGCAGTAACTATGTCATGTTACATTCAACTCATGTTAATGATCAAAGAAATAGCAAGAGGATTCAAGGCATGTATCTCAACAACATTCAATCATTTGTCAACAAATAGATCATGTAAAACATACCTCAAAAGAGTAAACATGTGAGATTAAGGTATGAATCTAATTAGGGTCAGTAATGTGTATGTGAATATCAATTCAAACTCAAGTTTAACATCACAAGAAAGAATCAAAGGCATCACGTCAAAACAACTCCACACAACTAAGCATGCATCAATCAAAACTTTCCAAACAAAGGTTCATGTGAAGTCAAGAAGTGAGAAACATGCAATTGAGCAACAAAGACAAGTCAATGTAGCATTAAAAATCAAGTACTCATGTCCTATAAACATCTTAAACATCAATCAAGTGCATACAATCAAAAAGATTCAAAACTAGGTCAAGTATTCATGCACACACACTTCAAAACAAGATCATATTGATGCATCAAGTAGAAGTAAGAGAGGAACCAAGTAAAGCTAGAAATGAGGCTCTACCACATGGTATTGCAATAAAGAATAAGAGGGGAGAACAAACCCTAAATGGTTGCACAAGTGCACCCCTAACCAATCCACAAAATTCAAACACATCCAAACAATTAGGCAAACAATGTATCACCCAAGAAAAATAGTTAGGAGGCTCCAAAAATGATGGGAAAATAGTCATGACATCAAGAGGGCATTGGCTCAATGTGCTCTAAAAGAGTGCCTAGGAATGTATACAAAGGACGCTCAACCCATCTCAAACATTAGGAAAATACACAATCTATTGATCAAACAAGTTAGGCATTAAAAGAGATCCAAACATGAACCCAAAATACATGATCAAGACATAAAATAAACACTCAAATGTCCTACATACATATGCCTAAGTGTGTACAAGAGGATGGATCAAGAATCAATTGGAAAGATCATGAATCAAGGTAATGGTTTAAAGACTAGGTCAAATAAGTGCATCACGCCTTAAATCAAAATAAAATATCAAAATAAATTGAAAACTAAAACAAAAATTATGGAAAATTAAATAAGACCTCAAATTATTTAAAACATATTTTTGTGAATTTTTTAGGTATTTGAACCATTAAAAGTAAATTAGAATAGAAAATAGCAAGAAAAAATTAAAAATAGAGTGAAAATAGAGTGAAAGGGGTGCATTATCAATTCAGATTACAAAGGAATCCAGTTTACTGCGCTATTGGGCTAGAAACAAGGTGTGTGAATAGCAAAATTATAAGGCCCACATTCCAAAATAATCCAACAAGCACACAGCTTAAGTGAAACACATTGTTTCACTAATGCGTTGGCAACCACGCAGGCGCCACGCTACACACACGTCACCAACAACTCAACAGGTCAACGCAGTCAACAGCCACGCAAGATAAAACACATTAGACGCCGGAGCTAGGGCTCCGGTCATCTTCTCTGGCTAGACATGCTGGAGATCTATGTAAAACAACTTGCATTAATTGAAAGGAAATTCCATGGAGAACACGAATATGGTATTAGATTTTCAAAAAGCCATTTAGATCATGGTGAAATTAGTGCACGAATTTTGTGATCACAAACTAAAAATACCTCAAATCAACACAATGCACGTCCAAACAATGTCTCCATCACTAAAGGACTTCAGATGCACCAACATGAGCTTAAATAGGTGCCTAACATGAGAGATTTAAAGTGAAGAAAGTTACCTAACGGAGCAACTCCGTTGGTCCTTCAAACGTTGCTTAAGCTTCAAATTAAGATCACCAATGGACTTTTGATGCTTCACTGAGCATGAATCAAACCAGAAACCAACAGAAACTCCAAGGATTTTGCAAGCTCGAAGTGAGAGAAAATGAAGAGAATTCAAGTGGATTCAAGCTCTCTCTGCAGCAACTGGCTCCTCCCTCTTTATTAGGGTTTGCATGGAGTTAAATAGAGGGGATTAGGGTCATTTTTGGAAGCCCATAATGTGTGTATGGATTGTTTTTCAAACTTGCCAAATAAAAAGCTCTAAAATGATGCACACACGGCTTTTCCATAGTTCTCATGTCATTTGGGTAAGCATTAAGTACAAATGAGGGTGAGGAAAAGAATAATAGTGATTATAAGTAAAGGAAATTGATTAGTGGTGTAATTTGGTGAATTCCACATATGGTGTAAAAATTTGAATTTATGTACTTGATATGTGAATGTATGCTTGCTCATTTTGGGCAATATTTGGATGTCATGTGATGATGATATTGTGGTACCAAATAGAGAAACAAGAATACTCCAAAGTGTGAATTGAAAAACAAGAAAACCAACTCATGTCACATAATCATGTATGCTTGTTCACCATGCCCTAAATTGCAAAACAAAACACCAAATGAAATGAAATTTGAAGTCATCATGAAGGCAAGACCTTAAGGTACATCTTTCATGTTGAATGCATTTTGACTTGAAGCTTAGAAGTTCATGGATTCTAGCCTTGAAGTGAATGACCAAAACTAGGTCATCATACTTTCTAAAAATGGCATTGACTTAGAAAAATCATAACTTGAGTTTTAAGTATGGAAATGATGAGTTCTTGCACTCTTTGTAAAGCTTGAAGAAAGCTCTACAAATTTGATGTTTGATGAAAGTTGAATTGGGCCTTTATCATAGTGAAAAAAGTCTTGGAAAATTGGTTCATGAAGTTGACAAACCACTTGCTAAATTTGGCATAATGAAAACCCTAACTTTGTGACCTCATAACTTGAGTTCCACACATCTAATGGAGGAGTTCTAGTACTAAAAAAAAAGCTTGGAGGATGCTCTATAACTTTCATGTTTGTAAAATTTTGAATTTGAGCTTTGATCATGGGGAAAATTTCCCTTGAAAAACCAATGTTGAACTTGAAAATTGACACTTAGAAAAAATTCTAAGTACAAAAGTTCACATTTCACTTTTTCCTCACATCCATGACCTCATAACTTTTTATCCATGAATCTTTTGAACATCATTCCTTCTTCAAACTTGTAGTTCACGATGTCCTCTTTAATTTGATAACAAGTTTGCCCCAATTGGATCAAGGATGAAAAAGTTATGGATGTTACAATATGGTTAGAAATTGAGATTTTCCATACTTAGAAATTTTCCACTAAAACCCTAATTCACTAAATCCCTTGATTTTATGTTTCTCCTTGATTCTTCTTGATCCAAACACAATATAACACTTAAAATGACATGACATGCCCATGATTGAACTCAAAATCCAAGACTTTGACTTTGTGAAGCCATAGTTGACTTTCTTGACCGGATGAAAACCCTAATGCTCTTTCAACTGACTGAGGCTCATGCTATGACTTGTGATGATACATGAAACATGTAGGGAACCCTTGGGATGTGTATTGAGCCATAGAACATTACCTTGTTCAAGGAGATAGCCACAGGTGTCCTTTGACCAAAACCCTAATTCATGAACAAGAGATATGAGAATATGATGAATGCTTGCAACCCTAATCCAGATGGTTGTGTGAGATGGTTGAGTATGCCTTGATGATGAAAGGACTTTGAAGCTTGAGAATCCCATAAGTTTAAGTATAATCCCTTTCTTTGTCCTTGAGAATCACACCCTCCTCTTGAGAGCCAATAAAGATACCTTGATCCCATGTTTTAGAACCAATGATATGCATAAATGAAGATGCAAATGAAAAGAAACATAAGCCAAAAGGTTAAGAAAAGATGAGGCAAATTTTGGGGTGTTATAGTCGCCACACATTCAAAGCTTTAAAGCTTCGACTTTTGGCCTTTTGTTTTGCTTTACTGGCTTCGAACTTATATTTCAAGGTACCTTCTCTCCACTTTAGCTTTTCATTCAAGAATTTACTGTATTTTGTCACGATGAGGGATAACCCTATTGTTATAGAGAGTGATTCGGAGAATAATGTTTTTTCCTCTTAGAAAATGAGAATGGAGCTTGTATCGTGTTCCATTCCATATGCCCGTAGGGGTTTTGAATCGAAGACCGCTTCTCTGATTGGGGATTCTGAAATAAAAGAGGTGTATGGGGACTCCTTTTTTGAGAAAACTGTGTTAGAAGGCCCTTCAGGGACTCTCTATTAGGGAAAACTAGTGAGGGTGAGGACCCTGTTGAGAAATCGATGCCCCATTCTGTCTTGACTAAGGAAAAAGTAAATGCTTCCCAGTAAATGAGGGAACATGCTTGTAGCATAACAGTGAGCAACTGGCCAAGAACATAGTGATGATGAAATTACGCATCATTTGGAATGCCAAGGGCATTCTAATGATGTGTCTTGAATCAGTGTCAGTGATCAATATAAAGCTAATGAATTGGCCTGCAGAGGACTTTGTTTAGTTGATTTGTCTAATCCCAATAGATATCACTGGGTGGCCACTAAAGTGCTTGAGACTTCTTTTATTTGAGTATTGTCTAGGCTATAGTGAATGTTGACATTACGATTGGCAACCTTTCAGACTGGTTGGTTCTTCCGATAGGTTTGAAAGAGATGATATGTAGTTATTTTAAGATCTGTTCGGTTCCTCTATATAAATGTCTCTTCATCAAGCTGGGGATATGTTTTCCCTTCTCTGATTTTGAGGTGGTTGTGATTGACCGTTTGAGAATTTCCCCTTCGCAGCGTCATCTTGGAGCTTGAACTTTAAAGAAGGTGTTCCTACTTTGCGCCGAGTATAAATCTTGGAAGACTTCTCCGAAGCTCTTTTTCAATCATTTTTCTGTGGCTAGTACCTCTCAAAATGATTATTGGGATTAGGGATTGGTCTCCCTTCGCCCTCAGGTGCCTTGGTTCCACTATTTCACCATTGACTGTGGTAATTTTCTTGAACATTTCATGCTGGTGAAACCTGTTACTTTTGAGGCACATTTTGCCTTTTGTTTGTCTTCGTCCCCAGTGGGATGTGTCAGTTCTTGCAAGAGTGGTCTCCTGAAGTACTGGTCTAGAGGTCATTTTTGCTGACCTTTTTTCTTTTTACCACTTCGGGCTGCATCCTCTATCCTCCGATGAAGTGAAGGTGAAAGAGGATATATGCACTTGGTATCAAGGGCTCTACTATAAAGAGGGATTTGATCTTGATGAAGTACCCTATTCTCAGCGAAAGAAGAAGCAAATAGAAACTTACGTGATAATCAGTGTCCTCGATTGTGTCGAGCGGGGGAAATTTATGTGTAAGGAAGAGGGCTTGGGGCACCTTTTTTTAAAAGTTTAACTTGTGTCATGCAGATAACATGGATCAGTTGTAGAACGTTCTCGCGTTCACCAAGGATCAGGGTCATACGACTAGCTTATCTAGCCAGGTGCTGGTGACTCTTGTTGTTAGTGCTAGTTTTGCTTTAGGGGTTCGAGAGCTAGCTATAGTTGTTGCCACGATAGTAGTTGTGACTACTATCTCTGGTATGACTCTTGAGGTGGAACAATTGACCATCAAAGAAGTCAACTTCACTATCTGTGAGCCTTCACCATAACCTTCCCTTATCAAGAATAATCATGGTGACAACCTATTCACTTCTATTGAGAGAGTTTCTCCCAAGCGGGCTCATTTAACCGAAGACGCTGGGTCGGAGGTTCTCTTTCCTTTCTTTCAGATTCCTCTCATTCTTCAATCTCGGGTACTGCGCACCCCGAAGGAATTCGCTTCAATTGTGGCCAACAAGTACCTAACCTTAGTCCGGTGTTTATCTGTAGATGAAGGGCAGGTTTATTTTGCAGATGTTTCCCGTACCTTGTTTAGGGTTGGATCCTTGGTCTCGATGGTAGTTGTCGGCCAGGACGATGTACTAGGATTTGGAAAACTTTCTAGAGAGCAGGATAAGCTGAAGGAGAAGTATGAGACCATTGAGCAGGAAAAATCTGCAACTAAGAAAGAGTCGACTAAACTGCGAGCAAAGACCGAGCTTGCTTACTGTTGAATACCAAATATTCTTTAAATTGATCCATATTTATTGGCATTTTTCATCTCAATTTTTATGTTTTGTTGGATTTACTCCATGTTTTCATGTTAATCTTCAATATTGTTGAAAATACCTTTGGTTGCTTTGATTTGTGTGTTATTGTGCAGGAATTAGGCATAAAACATCAAAGTGTAAGACACAAGTAATTGGACAAGGAAGCCAAAGAAAAAGAAGAGATTCAGCATGTTCACTGGGCGAACATCTAGCGAGGAGTAGCAGCGAATGTTCGATGGGTGAGCTCATAGTGAAGCCCCGACTAACCATCTCAGAATGTTGGCAGTAAGAAAAGGGAACTAAGTTCGCTGGGCGAATTGGTAGCAAATATTCGCTGGGAGAAGTTACAATGAAGAACTAGCGAACTATCTCAGACTGAAGTCAGTAGCTAAAGGACCCTAAGTTTGCTGTGCGAACTTGTAGTGAGGTAGTTCGCAGGGCGAAGAATTGTTCACACAGAGAACTTTAGATATTTCTCAGGGGGCGGTTTAACTGTTCATAGGCACTTTAGGTGCCTAAAATGGAGTTCGCTGGGCAAAGAAAGCAGTTCGCTGGGCGAACTTGACAGATTCTGTTTGTACTATATATGTACTTTTTACATTTTTAGGGGATCATAACTTAGAAACCCCATTTTTCACACAAAAACTTCATTTTCAGTATTTCTTCACCAAAAGGTGATATTTTTCAAATAGAAGTTGGATTTACATTCGAGTTCGATTCTTCGACGTGGATGCTCATTCACCTTATTCCAAGACTTGTAAAGAAAGCTACCATGGTTATGGATAGCTAAATCCTTTTGTATAAAAGGTAGAGGTAGTCTACCATTAGCTTGTATGTATTTCTTTTGATTGGCCTTGTATCACTACGCCAAACAAGACTTTAGACAACGCTTTTTTAGGCCTTAGACAGCGCTTAAAAGCGCTGCCTAAGCCAGCGCTGGCGTAGGTAAAGACAACGCTTTTTATTTACGAAAAAGCGCTCTCTAAAGTATACATTAGAGGGCGCTTTTTCAACAAAAAGCGCTGTCTAAAGGCCCCCTTTAGACAGCGCTTTTTTTAAGCGCTGTCTAAAGTATACCTATAATTTTAATTATCAATTTTTCTATACCTTTAGAGGGTGCTTTTTCAATAAAAAGCGTTGTCTAAAGGCCCCCTTTAGACAGCGCTTCTAAAAGCGCTGTCTAATGTATGCCTATAATTTTAGTTATGAATTTTTCTATGCCTTTAAAGGGCGCTTTTCAGGAAAAGCGCTTTCTGTTGTGAACAATAGACAGCGCTTTTTCTAGAAAGCGCTGTCTTTTCTCTACGTATAATTTTAATGATTTTTTAAAAAAATCCCATTTTAACCATTTTTTTATGCAGAAACCTGTATAATTCAAGTCATTTCAATAAACCTGTATATTTCACATTTCCATTAACAATTTATAGTATGGTTCATTAACCATTTCCACTAATCCCATAAATCACATAAACCACATAAACCATTTCCATTATAATTCAAGTCATTTACATTAACCATTCACAAAACTATACAATTACATTCCAAAATCACATAAATAACATAAACCATTCACAAAACTATACAATCCCATAAAATAAACCATTCACAAAACTATACATTCACATAATCCCATTATCCTATACCTTATATGACTTTTTTTCCAATAAGGTATTCGCACAATTCCTCCTTAATTTCTTGCAATTTATCCTTCGTGTAATGAGAACACGCGTATTCATCAAAGTATTACATAACAAAACAAAATATGCATGATTTAGTTAAAAATAATAAATTATATGACATATCCGATAAATATTAAAATAACTCCTAAGTTATAAATCCATGCATACCGTAATAGGAATCTCTAATCGATCCATTTGAAGGATTTCTCTCATAAACCTCAAAACGAAATACCCGCAGTCTATGCCATTACGCTGACGAGGGCACTACACATAGACAAACAAATAAGAATTAATATATAGTTGTTTTGTGTTTTCAAGTAGCATCACTAATAAGCAACATTGTGAAAATTAATATACCTTCTGAGCTTCATTTTCATCATGTGTCTCGTGTGTGTCGTCATGGTCACTAGCCATTTCACCTGTAAGAAAGAAAAAAATAAAAATTAAATGACAAATATAAAAATCCATAATCCATAATCCATTGAATAATATAAGCTATATACAACATGACAACTAATTAATATTATTAAATGATATAAGCTATAATTTTATAACTAGTACCTTTTTCACTAACGTCTCTTTCTTTTCTTTGTTGGAATATGTTCTACCCGTCTCTTAACAACACAGACGGTTGGATTGATCCAAATACCCTCATTATGATCATTTCTTATATATGATTCATTCGCTATAATATTTTCATCTTGATCATTTCTAGTAAATGATTCAATATCAACATCAATATCACCTTGATCTCCAATGTTTTCATCAATTACTTTGTTAGATAAAAGCACTATAGACCATTTTGTACTTGTCGGATCAGTGACATAGAACACTTGTTTAACTTGAGAGGCTAGAATAAAAGGCTCATCTTTGTACCCCACCCTATTAAGATCCACTTGCAAAAATCCTGACTTATCCATTCGTACGCCATTATTATTTTCAACCCACTTGCAACGAAATATAAGAATCTGAAACTTCTCATAATCAAACACCCAAATGCGCTCGATAACCCCACAATATGACAGATTTGCAAATTTGGGGTTTAAATCTTTCACACTTGAAATATGCATTGCTTCAGCTACCACGGTGACACCACTATTTTGCATAGTACTTTTATCATCTTGTTCTTTGGTATAAAATGTGTATCCATTAATTGCGTATGCGCTATAAGAAAACACAACCAAACTTGGACCATATGCTAAACATCTCAACCTTTCTGTTATCGAAGCGGGATCTGAATATAACTTTGAATAAATATGATCCTTAAACCAAGGTATGAAACTTCGATTGTGCTCTCGTACTATCCAATTCTCATTTCTATTCGGATTTAAATCTCGGAGAACATCCTTGTGCATTTCAACATACGGCTCAACCTCATTCTCATTGTGCAGAACATACAAATGCACTTGATCTCGTTCGACCCTTGATACTGTCACAACTTCATTTCTAATTAACTTTTTTCCTTCTTTTTTTTCGACAATATGAGATTTGGGGAGTCCAATTGATTGTACATTGGACAGATATTCAGTACAAAACTCAATCGTTTCTTCAACAATGTATCGTTTGGCAATACAACCCTCTGGTCGACTTCGGTTTTTAACATACCTTTTTAATATTTTCATATAACGTTCAGCAGGGTACATCCATCTCATATAAGCCGGTCCACACAATTGTGTCTCTTTCACTAGATGAACAACTAGATGAACCATTATATCAAAAAACGAGGGAGGAAAAATCATTTCAAGATCACACAAAGTAATTACTATTTCTTTTTGCAATGTTGGTAAGATCGCAGGATCGATCACCTTACTGCAAATTGACTTGAAGAAAAAACACAATTTAGTTATTGCGCTTCTTACTTTTTCTGGAAGAATAGAACGTATACCTATTGGTAGAAAATGTTCCATTATAACATGGCAGTCATGCGTCTTTAAACTCTTTAACTTGAGGTCTTTCATAGACACAAGTCTTCTAATATCTGAAGAGTATCCTTATGGCACTTTAACTGCACTTAGAAACTTACACAATACCTTTTTCTCTTTTCTAGATAGAGTATAAGCAGTAGGTGGTAGATATGTTCGTGTTCCTTTCTTCATGGGTCCTAATTCATTTCTTATTCCCATCGCTACCAGGTCCTTTCTTGCTTTAAGGCCATCCTTAGACTTTCCTTGTATATTGAGTAACGTACCAATAACACTGTCAAATACATTTTTTTCAATATGCATAACATCGAGAAAATGTCTTACATACAACGACTTCTAATATGGCAGTTCAAAAAAAATTGACCTCTTCTTCCACCCACTCTTGACAAGTGTATGTGCAAAAGGCTTTCCAAACTGAGTACTCACATCTTTCACCTTTTCAAAAATTTGATCACCTGTCAATATAGTTGGAGCTCTACCATGTTCTGCCTCTCCATTGAATGCTTTTCTCCACCCACGATAGTGATGATTAGAATTTAAGAATCTACGATGACCGAGAAATACATTCTTCTACCAAACTCCAATCGCGTCCAATCTGTTTTATCTTCACAAATAGGACACGCACATTGACCTTTTATGATGTACCCTGATAGATTTCGGTATGCTGGAAAATCATTAATTGTGCCAAACAACATCGCCCTCAAGTTGAAACTTTCTTTCCTATACCCATCATAAACCTCCACACCGTTCTCCCACAAAAACTTTAAATCTTCGATTAAGGGTGCCAAGTATACGTCTATGTCATTCCCTGGTTGTCTAGGCCCAGAAATTAACATAGATAACATCATGTACTTACGCTTCATACATAGCCATGGAGGTAGGTTATAAATCATTATGATCACAGGCCAAGTGCTATGTGAGATACTCTGAAGACCGTGTGGGTTCATTCCATCAGTAGATAATGCCAAGCGAAGGTTTCTTGCTTCTTTTCCAAATTCAGGATAATCATCATCAATTTTCATCCACTGTGGTGAATCTGCCGGATGTCGCAACTTTCCATCAATAATTCTTTCATCTGCATGCCAAGTCAAGTGTCTTGAATCGGTCTCACTACGAAACATGCGTCTAAATCTCGGAATTATAGGAAAATACCATAAGACTTTTGCTTGAGACAACTTTTCCTTATATCGAGAGACACCGCATTTAGGACACTATTTAACGATGCATACTCATTTCGAAACAAAACGCAATCGTTTGGACAGGCATGTATCTTATCATAGCTCGTGCCAATAGAGCACAACATCTTTTTGGCCTCATATGTTCGATTGGGAAGAACATTATCCTCTGGAAGCATATCTTTCATAAGGGCCAATAACTCTGTGAAACTTTTATCCGACCATCCATTGCCCGCCTTTAAGTTGTACAACTTTAATACCGCAGACAATCTTGTGAATTTGGTGCAACCATTATATAACGGTTTCTCTGCATCGCTTACCAACCTCTCAAACATTTTGGGACAATCCTTAAGATCTTCTTCAAGTGCTTCTGCAATCTCTTCGACTCGATCAGAGTCGTATGTATCTGTGCCATTGTCGTTTGAAGCATAGGTCGTATTATCCCCCGGTTCAACATTCTCGTTAATGTTCTCACCATGCAAATTCCAACATGTATAACTTCTATCAATTCCACTCCTCATTAAATGCGATGCCAACTGAACCGCGTCAACCCGACTCCCAAAACAACAACCCAAGCAAGGACATCTCATTCGACTGGGGTCTTTGGCGTGCGCAATAGCAAACTTAACGAATTCTGATAACCCATTCTCGTACTCTTTCGACAATCGACTTGAAGACATCCATTTCTTATCCATAGTTATACTAATTAAACTAAACAAAAACAAATATAAAAAATATTTACCTGCAGGGATGTAAACAACTTTTAGACCCACACAGTGTCCAGATAGGTTAGAATTACCAAGATCCCCCTGTACACGTATCATAAAATGAAATATCATTAATTGACCAATTATGAGTCATAACTTGATAAGTGGCAACATGTAATCACAAACAAGCAACATACTTAACAGCAAGCATACTTAAACAAGTAATCATCATATCACAAAGATAATCATCAAAGCAATTATTGAGCAAGATAAACATCTCATGCAAAGACAAATATCATACTTTCTTTGACCATGCAATACAATAACTATCATAACTCCACTTTCATGGCTCTATATATCATAACTCCATCAATACAATAACTATCAATATTACAATAACTATCATACTTTCTTTAATCTAGAATATAGAAACAACAACTAATGAAAATAGAAATAACATGTTCAATATTAGTCATTCTAAACATGTTCAAAAATAAAAGTCTCAAAACTTTATAACTATGGTCATTACCCATATCAACACTACACACAAAATAAGTCAGAAGTATGCAACTGAATAATACACAAAATGGAAGTATGACGCAGGAACTCCGAACCACCTCAACAACACCTGTACTACGACGGCAAAATGGTAGCTATTGACCAGAATGAAAACAGAACAAAAATCGTACGATGAAAACAAGAATGAAAAGCGTACCTCTTCTTCGTTTCGTCTTCTTCTTCACGAAAGAAATGGCGAATGATCAACGACGGCAATGGCGAACAACGACGGCAATGACGAACAACGACGGCAATGGAACGACGACAATGGCGAACAACGACGGCAATGGAACGACGACAATGACGAACAACGACGGCAATGGTTTCAGTAGAGAAGAACGATATCGAGGGTTTCAATAGAGAAGAACGGTCGAGAGAAGAAAATGAAAAGAAATGTCTGAAACTGATTAGAAATTGTTTTATATTTTAATTCATAAATGACTTTAGACGGCGCTTTTAAAAAGCGCTTTCTTAAGTTCTACCTATAACAGCGCTTTTCTCAGAAAGCGCTTTCTAAGGTGGGGAGACTTTAAAACCTATAGCAGCGCTTTTGCAAAAGCGCTGTCTAAAGTGATGCCTATAGCAGCGCTTTACAAAAAGCGCTTTCTAAGGTGACTTCCATTTTGGTCATTTAACAGCGCTTTTAAAAAGCGCTTTCTAAGGTTAACCTTTAGACAACGCTTTTATAAAAGCGCTGTCTAAAGTAATTCCTATAGCAGCGCTTTACAAAAAGCGCTTTCTAAGGTGGCTTCTATTTTGGGAATTTAACAGCGCTTTTAAAAAGCGCTTTCTAAAGGCTGTCTTTTACAGCGCTTTTTTTAAGCGAAATTTTTTAAAGACTTATAGCAGCGCTTTGTCCAAAAAACGCTGTCTTTATTCAATTTTGGCGTAGTGTATGTGAACAAGTGATGATTAATATATGATGAATATTTTTGTTCTTAATGATCCATTCTTGTTTTGTAAAATTCTAGACATAGATTTTGTGAAACTTGACCTAAAATATTCATCTATCGATTTTATAAATTGGAGAAATCGGTCTATGGTTGATAGTTGCTTTGTGTTAAACTTAAAGCTTACTATATTGGTTGTTATATGGAGAAATCGTGTAGCGATGAATACGGTATTTCTCACGCCGCCGCTCAAGAGATAGATGGTGTTGAGAGAACACACGAGGATATTAATTGGATCCGAATTCACATACAAGATTAAAAGAATATGTATAAGTTAAGGTAGATGAAAACTACTTTTGATATACTTTGTTAATCAAACAACTTTTAATTTATAAGCTTTGCTACTAAAAACGTGACAATTTATGAACAAAAATTTGAAAACCCTTTATCTTGAAACGATAACAAAAACTCACCTATAGTACAATTGGAACACTTACTCTTTTTAGGAAGAGGTAGATCGATAGGGTTCTCCGTCAACTTTGGCTGCTCAAATAACGAGGTTAAAGGCTTTTCTTGTTGAGGGAGAGAAACGTTTGAAGAAGGATTTTAAAGATGCAGCAGAAGCGTGTCGTGCATTTGAAAAGGATCAGAAAGTTCTTCAATAGAAGAATGATGAATAAATAAATGCTTTGAAAGGCCTTGAGGAGGAAGTGACTGCCACATGACAGAAATCTCAAGAATCCCTTCAGCAGGTTGTGGAAGCCATGTACCAGTTCCGGGTTCAAATGTTGAAGCAATCGCAAGGATTTTTTCCCAAACTTTTTATCGCTACTGATCAGCTGGATCCTTTCCAAGGGGTTCCTAGATAGCACACCAGAAGGTGGTCTGGGTGCTTCAGAGTCGGGCGCTGATGTTTGAGAATCTTTTCGTCCCCCTTTCTCTTTTTTTTTTTTTTTGTTCCAGTAAGATTTTCCCAGGATTTTGTGTCTCGGTTTTTAAACAATATTCACACCTATTTATATCATTTCCTTTTACATGCTTGTGCTTTTTGGTTTCATACTACATTATTTTCAACTATAGTTTTAAGTAAGCTAGGAGCTAAGAAAAACCAGGGTTTGCTTTCGAGCCTTGCAGTTTGCATAATTTGTATGCTATAGAGAGCAGTAAGTAATATTTACTTAAATGCGAGACCACATATGGCTACTTTCTTTGAGATCATGTTGTGTTATGATGTAGGCGTTGCCTTGGCAGAATGTTGAGCGAGTTGGATGTAACTGTAACTGGAACGTGTTGGCACAAACAAGCTTTGGTTCATCTTGATATGTCTTTACATTGGGTTCGTAACGGTGAGACGTGAGCTCAGGTGTGGGTGTTTATGCTTTAAGCGCGCCTGTAAACATTTCGTGTGGAACCGACTATACTCGACTATGCTTTGAATCATATTCATAAGAATAACGCATTGTCATACCTCAAAATTTTCCCTACTTCTTTTCATTTTTCATATCACTTTAATGGAAGAAGCTTGTAATTGAGTCCCACATCATTTTTTTCATATAAAAGACAACCATGCATACCCCAATGTCTTTATGTTCATGGGCTTGAAATGGATGTTGTTACAAATTGGGCTTAGGCCCAAGAGTTATTTAAAATTTTGAATTAATTACTTTTTAAAAGTATTAATTAAAATAATTAACTATTAATTTATTCTATAAAAAATATTAATTAATTAATTATTCTAATCATCAATGCCATGTCAGTAAAAATTATTTTTATATTCCAGTCATCAATATGACATCTGCAAAAGTGAAGGAGACCACAAAAATTCAAAGACCATCAAAATTAAGGGACTAAAATCGCTAATTTTATAATAGGAGATCAATGATTTAAAACGCTCAAATTAAGAGGATCAAAAGTACATTTAAGCATTTTTATTTCTTATGTAAGTATTTTTCTCAGCCCAAATCATTCTAATGTAAAAAGAAGAGATATATATTACAACCCTAAATCAATGGAACGATATATTATATTGCTAATTAAATTGTTGCAAAGTTTCTCATATATATGATTGCTTAAATGGATGTCAATAGTTTTAGTGCCTTCAACAATGCCACTTGTGCCGGAAAGAAATAGTATAAATAATAGTATTGCGGTTAATATTGAAAATCGAGAATGATAAATCTAATATAAGAGTTGACTATACGTTTATAGTAAATTCAAGTAACAAATTTCATATAATTCAATAATTATAATTAATCAATCTTTTTCTTTAAATAATAAATGTTCTCACAGCAGTCGTTTCTATTATATATATTTGACACCAAAAGCCAAATTAAATAAAATTTGTTTCTTTTCCTTACAGAGAGATATTCAACCCAAATTTTCAAACAAATGAAATTGAATAAAAGTCCATGGTCATATTTCTTGCCTGTTGTACACACGGACAAAATAATTTAATTTGTAACGAACAAATGATTGTTTAAGATATGAACTAGACTTGGTCATTTGTCTGAATATGACAATAAGCGATTATTCAACTTAATTGCGTTGTCGTTCAACTGTGACAAGAAATATACATGATAAATGTCAAAATAGGTGTATGTAAAACACAACTTAACTATCCCACTAGTACCCTACGGCATCAAGTGCTTATAATTTTAATTCGTCGAGGTTCTGTTGAAATGTCATGCACGTATGTAACCTTAATTTGAGTTTCATTTTGAGGATTAGATTTCATTTTTTATTTGCAACCACACATATTGTTTTTTGTTTTTATGAATGAAGGATGTTTTACCGGTTAGGTTGCTACTTTGTGCCTTTCTCTCTATCTCTCTCTAGCCATTTTTCCTCTCTCAACAAAATATATTAGTTTAATTATTCATTTGTGTTTTAAATACACCAAAATACACCAAAGGCATCAAAGTCACCAATAACCAAAGGTAGCAAATCCTCTTCTATTGATTGGACATATTGTTGGATTATTTATCTTTTTTTGGCAAGTGGGATTGCATAAGAAAGAAAACACAATAACATTATTCACATAGTTTAAAATTAATTCCTCAACATTTTTATTTTTGCCGATGTAAGAATTTTTTAATAGATAATATATTTTTAATAAATATTATTTGTCTTTAGATTTGTCCATATGAGTCACTAGAATTCAACTCTCCTAAATTTTAATCGACAAAAAATCTTTACATTATCAACTTTATTTTTAATATTGTAATTCAACTATAGTGTATTTTTATTGTGTTGCAAGTAAGTGACTTGCAATCCAAACAAACCGTCACAATTTGACTGTTTTAATAAAAGTTAATTAGTTAGTTGATTCTTTTGTAACACATTTAAATCATTTTAATAAACATACTTTTCACTTAATTTTATTCTAACTCACTCTAAATTCATCCATCCCTCTTTATGTTCATTGTCTTGTGTGTTAAGCTATTTCAACAAATGGTATCAAGAGATTTAGTTTGATCAAAATTTCGATCAAAAGAAAATGGAAGCACAACTTCAAATCAATTTTTTACAAATCTATCTATGTTCATAGTAGAACACTATGATAGTTGGTGCGCGCAAATGAAGATCATATTCAAATTTTAAGATGTGTTTGAAATTATGAATGATGGGTTCCCAACATTGGAATTCAATGCAACAAAAGTGTAAAAGACTACTCATCATGAACTGAGCATGATAGATGATAAAGATTTGTTCTTGATCCATCAATAAGTAGATTCAAACATCTTAGAGAATATCAGCGAGGAAGAAACGACTAAGCATGTATGAGATGCATTTAAAAAGTTGTATGGAGTTAATGAGAAGTGGAAGAAGGTTAAATTGCAATATTTGAGGAGACAATATAAGAATTTGCAGAAGAATGATGGTGAGGCAATTGCATGATTTTTTTTACAAGATTAGTATTGCTCTCCAATCAAATGAATTCTTGTGGTGAAAAGATAACTGAACTGCAAACAGTTGAGAAGATGTTGAGATTTCTAATTTCCAAATTAAATCACATTGCTATGGAAATTGAAGAATAAAAAAATCTGACTGAGATGATGCTTGAGGAAAATCATCCTTGAAGGATTATGAGTTAAGGTTACAACAAAGGAATTCTAAGAATGTCATAGAATAAGCCTTACAAGCCAAATTCTTCATGAAAATGAAAGAATATGCCTCAAAGATCAACAAAGGCAAAAAAAAAAGGAAGAATAAGTGGAATGATGAAGGTGCTGGAAATTATTCAAAGATTCATCGAGAGACAAACAATAATGGTGCCTTTCACAACAATAAATTCAAGAAAAATGTGGATATAAAGGAAGTACAATGTTATTGTTGCCAAAAGTTTGACCATTATCCTAGAGGATGTTACTTTAATAAAAAGTCTAATGGTAATGACAAAGAGGAAGTACAACTTTCACATGAAGAAAATAGTAATTTTCGGGAGGTCATATTAATTGCAAACACGCATTTGGCACAAGATCAATCTAGTGTGTGGTATCTTGACATAGACTGCAACAACCATATGGCAAACAAGAAATAATGGTTTATCAAACATGATAAATCAGTAAAAATGTGAAATTCTGGCATTGCAGACAACAGATATCCTAACACATGTCAAGACATTGTTCTACATAAACATTTAAACACAGAGGCATAACAGCAGACTGATACCTTGAATATTAGAACTGCAGAAACACACAGATGTTACGACATCTGATCCAACATGTTTATCATGAACACTAACAGAATATGTAAATCTGCAGAATGATAAAAGACACAGCAATTGTTAACCCAGTTTGGTGTAATTCACCTACATCTGGGGGATACCAATCCAGGAAGAAGACTCCACTATCTGTAGAATTATTACAAAGCTAAACTCCCCGGTTTACAACTTTATATCCTAATCTCTACCCAATGAAGACTTTATCAAAGAACAACCTCTTTGATACGAGATACCCCACTCACTTCCCTTAATCACAACCTGTGATATTTACATCATCCTTGTCAATACAGAATTCTGTCAAGCTTTCTTGACCAACACGCTAACTTGGATTTGCTTAAAAGCTTCATCCAAGAACAATACACAATCCAATACCTCAAGCCTTATGGATATGTGCAGTACCTATGTCTTCCACACTGTATCCAACCGATACAGAGGGAGACTTACAAATCTAGAGTCTACGACTCTCAAAACCCTAAACCCTTATTTTTACACAAGAGAACTAGGTTACAATTGTTACATACAAGGTACATCTAAACCCTAGACCTAAGTCTTCTATTTATAGTCTTCTGCTATCTTGGGCTTTCTATCTTTGGTCCTTGATCCACTCATGCGATTGCTCCTTGAATCTTGCAACAGATATAAAACAGATTTAAATTAATCTGTTATAACAGTCCAGGATGTCGAGTCTTCAAGTTGAGACATCTCCTTCGACATCTTTGTTCTTTGGCAGAATTCTTCATGAATGGTCTTCCTGTTGGAACATCTTCTTCATCACTGAGTTTTACCAAAATTTTGCACAAAATATTTGAGCTTTTGATAACAGGAAAACATATCGTATTTTTACTTTGATTTATGTTAAAATCTTATTCCATTTCAATCTAATCTCCGATTTTTCCGAGAATATTTAAGTGTTTTGCAGGTATTTCAGTTGCCAAGTCAAAAGTACGCAAAGTGTAGAAAAGAAGCCGAACGAGCAAGAAAAGAGCAAGAAAAGAGCAGAAAATAGAAGATTTCAAAATTTGCTGGTGTGACGACCGTCACACCTCCCTCACGGTCGTCACGGAGTTTAAAGTCATCACGCTCGTCACAGCCCATCACATTCTTCATGGAAGCAAAAACAGAATTTAGACGTTAAGCTCAGACGTGGTCACGAAGACTCAGAAATTCAGTTTTCACGTTGCATTTTCTCCGAGAAATTCTAGGTCCCAAATGAAAATAACTGACAAAGGAGTGTGCCTACATTTTCTCCAACCATGGCCATAGCTGAGGCTATATATATGAGAAGATTTCCAAGAGCCAAAGGAGGTCCATTTGCTTTCCAAAGTTGTCGTATTGCTGCAGAATTGTTTACAGAATTTCATTCTTGTTTCACTTTGTTTCCTTTACCATTTTCCTTGTCGCTTATTACCGAACAAAGCAATAGTTTCTCACATTGAGGAACTATTGCACATTAGTTTAAGTTTTTGTTTCCTGCCTTCATCATTTCGTTTTTACTTATTCAAGCAAAAGCCTACTGATCTGTGGAGGAATTGCTTAGACCGCATTTACCAGGTTTTTATCGTTTCAATTTATAGTAATTGTTTTTTTATTTTATTATGTCTGAATTTAAGTTTAATTGTTTATTCGCATTCAAGTTCATTTTAATTATTATGTCGAGCTAAACCGATTTTATCGGTATGTAATTGAGTAACCGGAATGGATTAGTTATTTCTAAGCTAAAATCATAAATCAACTTATTTTCTGGCTTTGATTTCTTAATTTAAAACCAACTTTTATTACGAAAGTAAAAAGGTAACAAAGGTTAAGGTCAAGACCACGAGAGTGTGAGATTTTACCCGGATAGCTGAAATCGAGCATTAGGTTTAAAAACAGCGAGCGCGCTTTAAAGTTAATTAGGACTTATTAGTTTCCAAAAATTATTTTTAACCTCATATGGGCTAGCGAGAGCAGACATATTGACTTAAAGGTATAGTCCGAAGCAATAACCACGAGAGTGTGAGGTGAGGGCTTTTAAACTGGTATTTTCTACAGAATTATAAAGTGATCCATGATGGTATACTGAATTATATACCGATGTCCTAATCATAACTAGTTTATTCTTAAATTTTAATTTCCCTTTAATTTCCCTTTTTAAATCTAAAAACCATATCAGATTAGCCTTAGATTTACATAGTAACATTAGATAACGGTACGTTCGATTTTTAGTCTCTGTGGGATCGATAATCTTTTAAAACTACGCGATACGACTGTATACTTGCAGTTAGATTTATTTAGGCACACTAAATAGCGATCAAGTTTTTGGCGCTGTTGCCGGGGACTAATTAGTCGATATCGTAACTCCTTTGTTGCGCCGTATAGACTAAGGCAAAAAACCAAATTTCCCCTTTTTCTCGATTGTATGCTAAGTACTCGCTCACAAAGCGAAGACTTGCAACCACCAATTGCCGAATTAGAGCGTTTCTTACATTTAAGACGCAGAATACTTGAGTATCATCGCAAGTATAATATTCCCGATCTCCTTGCTCATACTCTTGAATCAGTCAAAGAACGAAACATGGACGAAGGACCCCATAACCGTCCTCTTAAGTATTATGCTACCCCATCTGAGCAAGAACCACATAACACCATTGCTGCCCCTGCTATCAACCAAAATGATTTCGAGTTGAAACCCTCATTGCTGTCAACCGTACAACAACATCAATTCTCTGGAAATCCTACAGAAGATCCTAACGAACATTTGACCAAGTTTGTGCAGTACGCAGACACAGTGAAGGCAAATGGTGTAACTGTAGACGCGATAAGACTACGACTTTTTCCTTTCTCATTAAGAGATAGAGCTTGAGCTTGGTTGCAATCCTTGCCATCAAACTCTGTTACTACGTGGGATGAGTTGAAAAAGGTATTCTTAGCGCGATATTTCCCCCAAGCAAAACAGTTATGCTGAGAGCCCAAATTAATAGTTTTTGACAGAAGGACAGCGAATCTCTTTATGAAGCATGGGAAAGATACAAAGACATCATGAGGATGTGTCTGCATCACGATCTTGAAGATTGGCTAGTCATCCACACGTTTTACAATGGTCTCTTATACAATACAAGATTGACAATAGATGTCGCCGCTGGTGGTACACTTATGGATAAACCTTATGAAGAAGCCTATCAACTGATCGAAAGCATGACTCAAAACCACTACCAATGGGGAGGAGAAAGAATTGCAGTGGAAAAATCCCAAACGAAAGGTGGAATGTACGAGGTTAGTAGCCTTGATCGTGTCAATGCTAAGGTAGATGCCTTTGCCCAAAAGATTGATAACTTGACCATAACACCTGCAGCCACTGTGGCTGCTGTAGCTCAAAATTGCGAATTATGCGGAACACCTGGACATGCCGCCACTGAATGTCAAATTTTGGCAGGAGTCTCCAGTGACCAAGTGAATTATGCTCAGGGGAACCCTTATTCAAATACCTACAATCCGGGCTGGAAGAATCATCCAAACTTCTCCTACAAAAACAATAATGCATTGTATGCACCTGGTCAAGCACTTGCTACACCACCAGGCTACCAAAATGCTGTCGTAACTGCCCCAAATGTTCCTAGGAAGTCCAACCTTGAACTAATGATGGAAAACTTTATAGCTACCCAGGCTCAAACAAACAAAGACTTCCTAAATCAAAACATACACACTAGTGAGCAAATTAAGCAGTTAGCAAACAAAGTAAACGCTTTAGCCACCCACAACAAAATGCTTGAAACCCAAATTTCACAAGTGGCACAACAATAAGCACCTACTGCTACTCCTGCTAGAACATTTCCTGGACAGCCACAACCTAATCCAAAAGGACATGCAAATGCCGTTATATTGAGAAGTGGTAAAGAACTAGACGGACCCATTGATCCGAGACTTCAAAACCCAGCCATGTACCAAAGGCCTGATAGCACAACAATTGAGAAGGAGAATGAACCCAAGGAAAAGGAAGGTAATGACCAAGAGGCCGCAAACAAAGAAAAACCTTATGTGCCTCCACCACCCTATAAACCACCTATTCCGTATCCTCAAAGATTTGCAAATTCTAAAACTGCAGGGCAATTTAAGAAATTTGTTGAACTTCTGAAACAATTAAACATCACGATACCTTTTACAGAAGCCATCACTCAGATGCCCTCGTATGCTAAGTTCCTAAAAGGAATCTTATCCAATAAGAAAAAGATTTAGGATAACGAAACATTTACACTTACTACTGAGTGTAGCGCAATAATTTAAAACAATGTGCCTCCTAAGCTGAAAGACCCAGGTAGTTTCTCCATACCTTGTGTAATTGGGAAGTTCGTCATAGACAAAGCTCTATGCGACTTAGGAGCCAGTATTAGTGTTATGCCCTTATCCATATGCAAGAAGCTTGATATGGGAGACTTAAGACCAACTAAGATGTCTGCTCAATTAGCTGACCGCTCTATTAAATACCCAGTTGGTATACTAGAAAATGTTCCAGTTCGCATAAGACAATTCTATATCCCCACCAATTTCATAATCATGGATATTAAAGAAGACTCCACTACTCCTATCATACTAGGAAGACCATTCTTAGCTACCGCTGGAGCCATTATAGACGTAAAGAGGGGTAGGCTAACTTTTGAAGTTGGTGAAGAGAAGGTTGAGTTTATTTTGACGCAATTCTTACAAGCTCCAGCTATAGACGACACATGTTATCTACTAGATGTCATAGATGAGTGCGTAAGAGAAATAGAGATGGAACCAACCACATACTCAGATATTATAAAGATTCTAATACCTCCGATTTTTGAAGATGATAATTGGCGTGAACCTTATCAAGACGATAGCCTAAGCAAATGTTTAGCACTTACACCAGATCATCTGCCTTGCCCGAAGAAACCAGCTCTAGAACTAAAAACACTACCCAATAATTTGAGGTATGAATTCCTGGACGAAGAACTCAAATGACCCGTGATAGTCAATGCAGACTTAGGACAGACCGAAACTAAGAAACTTTTAGATGTCTTGAGAAAATACCCAACTGCGTTAGGCTATAACATCGCTGACCTTAAAGGAATAAGTCCTTCTATTTGTATGCATCGCATTACGCTAGAGGAAGACTGTAAATCCTCTAGAGAACCGCAGAGAAGGATTAATCCAATCCTAAGCACATTAGTCAAGGATGAAGTGAAAAAGCTTTTAGAAGCAGGAATTATATACCCGATATCAGACAGTAAATGGGTTAGCCCAGTACATGTCGTACCAAAGAAGGGAGGTGCTACAGTTGTTAAGAACGCAAAAGGTGAGTCTATAACACAAAGAGTTGTAACTGGAAGTAGAATGTGCATCGATTATAGAAAGTTGAACAAAGCTACTCATAAAGATCACTTCCCATTACCATTCATTGACCAAATGTTAGAATGATTGGCAAAACACTCTTACTTCTGCTATTTAGACGGTTACTCAGGATTCTTTCAAATCCCGATACATCCTGATGACCAAGAAAAGACAACCTTCACATGTCCCTATGGAACATTTGCTTATCGACGAATATTGTTTGGACTAAGTAACGCTCCTGCCACATTCCAAAGATGCATGATGTCGATCTTTGCTGATTTTATAGATGACATTATGGAAGTGTTTATGGACGATTTTTCTGTTTGTGGGCAGAGTTTTGAAGGATGTCTATCGAACCTAGAAATGGTACTTGAAAGATGCGTAAAAGTTAATCTCGTATTAAACTGGGAGAAATGCCATTTCATGGTAAATCAAGGAATCATACTTGGACACGTAGTATCTGACAGAGGGATCGAAGTTGATAAAGCCAAGATAGAAATTATAGAAAATCTTCAACCTCCGAAAACCGTACGAGAAATACGAAGTTATTTAGGACACGCCGGTTTTTACCGACGATTCATAAAAGATTTCTCGAAAATTACCAAACCTCTTATCGGTCTATTGATGAAAGATGCTGAATTTAACTTTGATGAGAAATGTCAAAAAGCATTTGAACAGCTGAAAACAGCCCTCATTACCGCACCTATCATGCAACCACCAGATTGGAGATTACCATTTGAAATTATGTGTGATGCAAGTGATTATGCCGTAGGTGCAGTTTTAGGACAAAGAAGGGACAGAAAACTCCATGCTATTTATTATGCAAGTAGAACCTTAGACCCTGCCCAAATGAACTACGCCACCACAGAAAAAGAACTTCTAGCCATGGTTTTCGCCCTTGACAAATTCCGTTTTTACCTAGTGGGAGCGAAGATCATCATTTATACAGACCACGCGGCTATTAGGTATTTATTGAACAAAAAGGATGCAAAACCTAGACTGCTAAGGTGGATCCTGCTTTTACAAGAATTTGACTTAGAGATCAAAGATAAGAAAGGAACTGAAAATGTAGTAGCAGACCACTTATCCCAATTTGATGGCATCAAACCAGAGCCAGTCCCTATTAATGACGATTTCCCTTATGAACGACTCATAGCCCAACTTGAAGATGATATGTCTAAACTACATTTAAATGAACCAAAAATAGAAGAAGCCTTGGAAGAAATTAACTCACACACAATACTGCCATGGTATGCTGACATAGTCAACTACTTAGCAGCTGAAGTACTTCCACCAGACCTATCTTATCAACAAAAGAAAAAATTCTTTCATGATCTAAAACATTATTATTGGGATGAACCTCTGCTCTTTAAAAGAGGAGCCGACGGTATTTTCCGTCGTTGCGTCCCTGAAACTGAAATAGAAGACATCATCTCTCAATGTCACTCTGCTCCTTATGGAGGACATGCTAGTACTTCAAAGACATGCGCTAAGATTCTGCAATCCGGCCTATTTTGGCCTAACCTCTGGAAGGATGTCCACATTGCAATACTAAACTGCGACCGGTGCCAACGCACTGGTAACATATCAAGACGCGATGAGATGCCCCAAAAAGGCATATTGGAAGTAGAAGTCTTTGATGTATGGGGGATTGATTTCATGGGACCTTTCCCATCATCCTTTGGAAATAAATATATACTCATATTTGTCGACTATGTTTCGAAATGGATTGAGGCTATAGCTTCTCCTATAAATGATGCACGAGTAGTCATAAAGCTTTATAAAAACACAATTTTTCCCAGATTTGGTGTGCCGAGACTTGTCATAAGCGACGGTGGCTCTCATTTCATATCAAAAATATTTGACAAACTTCTATCAAAGTATGGAGTAAGACACCGCATAGCAACACCATATCATCCACAAACTAGTGGACAGGTTGAGGTCTCGAATAGAGAAATAAAACAAATCTTAGAGAAGACCGTAGCAACCTCTAGGAAAGATTGGTCCTCTAAACTTAATGAAGCTTTATGGGCATATAGGACGGCCTACAAAACACCAATCGGAACTACACCTTTCAAACTAGTCTATGGTAAATCCTGCCACTTACCAGTAGAATTAGAACACAAAGCCTATTGGGCTATTAAAACACTGAACTTAAGGTACGATTCTGCAGGTGAAAAGCGAATCCTAGATCTGCACGAACTAGAAGAATTAAGACTAGACGCTTATGAGAACGCAAAAATATATAAAGAACGAACTAAGAAATGGCATGATAAGCGTTTATCTAGAAAAGAATTTAGTGTGGGAGATGTTGTGCTCCTATTTAATTCAAGACTAAAACTCTTTCCTGGGAAACTAAGATCTAGATGGTCCGGTCCTTTTGAAATTACCAAGGTATTACAGAGTGGAGCAATAGAAATTAAGCGTAGGAATAGCGAACCATTCATAGTAAATGGGCAACGTTTAAAGCACTATCATAGCAATGAAAATAGGGACTATTTGAATAGCCTTAAACTTTTAGAGTTGCCCGCTGATCCCCCTAACTAAAATATCTAATTGATTTCACCAGGCTTACGACGTTAAAAACAACGCTTAATGGGAGGCAACCCATGATGATTGTTTTTCCTTCTTTATGATTGTTATTTCTTTACATTTTCTATATTCTATTTTGTTTTCAAATTTCTAGTTTTCATTTATATTTTCTTAAACTTTTTTGGAAATTGTTGTGCTAATTATATAATTGCAAAATACAGGATTACAAAGTCTTTCTACATTTTATGTTCTCCTCTTCTGATTTCATTCTTGCTTAATCACTAAAAAATGGAGAACGAAGATAATATGTTGGTAGAATTCAGAGATGCAGCTCAGTGGCATCGCTATGAGGCTCTGTCTCTTCGACCCTTCGCCCTGACAAAATTTGCCCACAGACCCACCATGACCTCTTTAGGCCTAGGTGAGAGCATTGATTTTCTGTTTAACCAACTAGGTTGGGAGGGTTTTGCTAATAAGAAACACAAGACTTATCGTAGACTGACTTTAGAATTCCTAAGTTCAATGAGTTACAATCCTTACTGTGGAAAAGGCATTAATAGGGGCCGAATTACTTTTAGGTTGTTTGGATACCACTGCCAGTTTGCCATTAAGGAACTGTCGGATCTTTTAGGTTTCCCTGAAGGACCCACCGTTTTCTCCGTGGTACAAGAGGATTTGATGTTAGTAGGTGAGCTGAATGCCTTCTGGGGTAGAATTTTAGGGATACCTGATCTTGACATGAACCCTATGCTGTCAACCGAAATTCATAACCCAGCCATCCGATACTTTCATATGATCCTAGCCTAGACCCTGTTTGGAAAGCCTGAGAATGACAATACTGTTTTGAGGGATGAGCTCTTTATTATCTTTTGTGCATTTCAGTCTCGAGAGGTTAACGGACTGACTTTCATGTTTAATAACTTATGCAAAATCATTAGGAATGAAAACAGCCCAATTCTGATAGGTGGCCTAGTTACCAAAATAGCCGATGCTATGGGATTCAGGACCCGACTTTCTAAAATCAACCCTTTTGGAGACTTTAGACCCATGAATATCACCTTCTGTTTCAATAGGGCCATGATTAAGAACCAAGGTCTACACCATTTCCAGCTCCTGATCAATAATGTAGTTGTGCCACACTTTACTCTACCAAATCATGAACGGACAAGTGTGCACAACGAACACAACTGGCTATATGACCTAGATGAACCACAGCCTGAACCTGAAGTAACCTTTCCCGAGCCTGAAATTGATCCTAAGACACCCCCTCATTACCATGACTTTGACTTTATGGAAGTCCAAGATGACACTGACATTCCTAAGGTTGATGCCACAAATTATGCTGCAAATTTGACTACCATCCTTAAAACTATGGATGACTATCATAAAGAGATCACCTCAGTAAAGGGTGAACTGAACACCATGCGACAAGACATTGTCGGCCTCATGGATATGACAGTTGAGCAATTTGATCATTTGAACCAAGCCATTGCATCTTTGAAGAAACGCCTTGGCTAGATTTTTGAAGCACTACTTTTTCATGTTTTACTGCTTTTACTTAGAAAACAATTTACTTTCAGTTTTTCTTCTTTATGTTGGGAACAAATTGATTTACATTCAGTTTTATTTATGATTGAATACACTGCTAGTCTTTGCTAGCATATTTTCTGGTTTTAATGAATTATCCAATTTATTGCTTAATATTTGATCTTGCTGGAATTAAATTTGCTCCTGTCGTACTTTATTTTGCTTCCAATTTATTTTGTCATTTTATTTATGATTCTGTATGCATAATAGTATTACCATATGTGTTAACATATCCCCTGCTGCAAAAGAGAAGAAAATTAAATGTTTGCTGTCAAAAACTATTTCAACTCCCAGAATTTGCTAGTGTCACGATCGTGACAACCCCATGATGACCGTCATGTGGGTTTGGGACGCGCTCTGTTTTAAAACAGAAACGTTCCCCTCTTCTTCTTCTTCCTTCTTTCAATTCAACACCACCATCCCACTACCTCCAAGAATTCCAAACCACTCATACCACTACACATTTGACCAAATTTCATAACTCCCATTGCCATTCGTCTTCCCACTCATTATAAAACCACCCTCGTACACCATTCTTTATCACAAACCTCCTTTCTCCAAAAAACCTAATTTCTTCCATACCTTGTTTCTTTGTGAACCCACCATGGCAAGACAAACTCCAGACCTTTCCACCGTGAATTTCAGAGAAGGAGCAGTCGGAGAACGTCAAAGGGCTAATTACATTAACTTCTACCAACGTTCCGTGCAACCAACTCGTTATGTCGACATTGCGTGTCTCGAAGAACTTGGAATGCTTTAAGGAGTTAAATGGATGCTACAAAATGCTGGTCTATGGAAGCTCTGCACTCAGAGCCGGCCTACTTACGAAGCCCTAACGCTCGAATTTCTAAGTTCGTTCACATACGTAACACCTTCTGGCGAAACGAACCAACTCACCGGCGTAGCCACGTTCCGTATGTTTGGTACTGAGTATAAAATCGGCCAAAATCAACTTGCCAGAATGCTTGGTTTCCACCATGGCGAGAATGTGCACTGCAGGGTGCCACAGGAAACATTCTTTCAAGCAGCATTTGATTTATGGAACAGATTGACCGAAACAAGGGTCGATAGCTGGGAAAGCCTCAACGCAACATATATCCACAACCCAGCCATCAGATATGTTCACCGCACATTAGGAAGCACTATTTTTGCAAGGGACAGCAACCACAAGGTGAACTCAAAGGAACTTTTCTTCCTCCATTGTATGTTTCACCCCGAGCCTATCAATGTCGTACCCTTTCTGTTAGCACACATCCAAGCTAACTGTGCTAGAGGTTCCAAACCCTTCTATTTTGGAGGGATTGTCACTTCTATTGCTCTAAGTTTGGACTTGGGGGACGCACTTAAAGGACTACCCTCCGTGCCTCCAGTGTTGCTCGACATCGACTACTGCCGCAGCTCACACCTCATCAAACTTAGAAGAGATGGTAAATACCATCCAATGGTCCGAACGAGAACTGTTAGAAGTATCGTTATGCCTTGCAGGAGCCGCATTGACCCTCAGAATATGGCCAATTGGCTCTTTGATCTGAATGCTCCTGAGCAAAATGCGCCTGCCCATGATGATCAAAATCAGGACCCTGTTGATGAGATGGAGCAAGAGATGGATAACGCCCCAGAAAACCAACCACTGCCTGCCAATGATGCTCCTTCGACCTCCAGACGTCGTCGCCGCCCCGACCAAGACCCCGTTACTAATAAAGAAATCTTGAGGGCTATATGGCAACAAAACCAACTGGCTGCACAGAGAGAAGCACAGCAACAGACACAACACAATGAAATGATGACTCTCATGCGTCAAATCCAGCAAGGGCAAGTTGACCAAGGTCAGAGGCTTGACGGTGTCATCGATGAGATGGGTGCATTGACACTGCGAGTATAGGACTTACACGATTACATCCATCACGTGGGCATTCCAGATCATATGGCACGGCATGGACGCGGGCGCCCTAGAGGCAGAGGACGTGGAGCTCCCTGATTATTTTGTTTGTTTTTAGTTTTTCTTGTTGTTTCCCTTTATATCACAATATTGAGGACAATGTCCGATATAGTGTGGGAGAGTTAGTCTATTTTCATTTTATTTCCCTTTTTGTATTTTCCTTTTTCCCTTATCAAAGTCAATACATGAGAATTTTCGTTCAGTATCTGATTTCCCCATTTTATTCTGCCATAACGAAAAAAATTTTTTACGATTAATACACATCGTGACATACCAAGCTTTAAATTATGTTAGGAAGTTGGGAAAGTGATAACAAGATCGATACCGTCTTGACACCTTAGACCTCTTGCGTATGCGATATCAGTTTCAAATACTTATTATACCGATACCTTGAGTTTAGTCCTAAAGTAACCCCTAATAGTTTATATTAGCAGTCAGCACCGTCTAAATCATAAAACCACGTGGGGAGCCGATGAATATAAGTGTTTGATGCCCAATCATGAAAAGAAGATCTTTTCTTATTTGTCTGCCGAGAAATATAGAATATGCAACAATTCTTACAATTGTGAAAACTTACAAGAAAAGAAAGAAATCCATTGTCGATTGGTTCAGAGGTACCTGATTCTGGACTCGGTAGGGCGAACTACGGTTCGATCCCCCGCAATCCACGAATGGGATGCATAAAGGGTTACCACACTTGTGTATCAGGCCCCGTAAGAAAAAGGGATCAAAGTCACTAACCGGCTACTCCACTACGTGCGTGAATAAGGCAAAGGGCTTAATGTGATTGCGTTAGAATAAAACCGGGTGAAACGGACACGAAAGCTTCAGGTTGAACTATAATAGATTGATTAGAACTGGATTGCACAAAAGAGAGGCCTATGACGAGGCTTGTCGCTTTGTGTCATTAATGTATTTTTCGTGTTCATGCAAGTACCTACTTACTAATGTAATTTCCTCCAACATTTCAAATCCATTGGTGTACCATGCATGTGCATTTGATGAAGTTTCTCCGATTTTAACTTGTTGATTGCTTGAGGACAACCAAAGATTCAAGTGTGGGAGAGTTTGATAACACGAAAACATATCATATTTTTACTTTGATTTATGTTAAAATCTTATTCCATTTCAGTCTAATCTCCGATTTTTCCGAGAATATTTAAGTGTTTTGCAGGTATTTCAGTTTCCAAGTCAAAAGTACGCAAAGTGTAGAAAAGAAGCCGAACGAGCAAGAAAAGAGCAAGAAAAGAGAAGAAAATAGAAGATTTCAAAATTTGCTGGTGTGATGACCGTCACACCTCCCTCACGGTCGTCATGGAGTTTAAAGTCATCACGCTCGTCACAGCCCGTCACGTTCGTCATGGAAGCAAAAACAGAATTTAGACGTTAAGCTCAGACGTGGTCACGAAGACTCAGAAATTCAGTTTTCACATTGCATTTTCTCCGAGAAATTCTAGGTCCCAAATGAAAATAACTGACAAAGGAGTGTGCCTACTTTTTCTCCAACCGTGGCCATAGCTGAGGCTATATATATGAGAAGATTTCCAAGAGCCAAAGGAGGTCCATTTGCTTTCCAAAGTTGTCGTATTGCTGCAGAATTATTTACAGAATTTCATTCTTGTTTCACTTTGTTTCCTTTACCATTTTCCTTGTCGCTTATTACCGAACAAAGCAATAGTTTCTCACATTGAGGAACTATTGCACATTAGTTTAAGTTTTTGTTTCCTGCCCTCATCATTTCGTTTTTACTTATTCAAGCAAAAGCCTACCGATCTGTGGAGGAATTGCTTAGACCGCATTTACCAGGTTTTTATCGTTTCAATTTATAGTAATTGTTTTTTTCTTTTATTATGTCTTAATTTAAGTTTAATTGTTTATTCGCATTCAAGTTCATTTTAATTAGTATGTCGAGCTAAACCGATTTTATCGGTATGTAATTGAGTAACCGGAATGGATTAGTTATTTCTAAGCTAAAATCATAAATCAACTTATTTTCTGGCTTTGATTTCTTAATTTAAAACCAAATTTTATTACGAAAGTAAAAAGGTAACAAAGGTTAAGGTCAAGACCACGAGAGTGTGAGATTTTACCCGGATAGCTGAAATCGAGCATTAGGTTTAAAAACAGCGAGAGCGCTTTAAAGTTAATTAGGACTTATTAGTTTCCAAAAATTATTTTTAACCTCATATGGGCTAGCGAGAGCAGACATATTGACTTAAAGGTATAGTCCGAAGCAATAATCACGAGAGTGTGAGGTGAGGGCTTTTAAATTGGTATTTTCTACAGAATTATAAAGTGATCCATGATGGTATACTGAATTATATACCGATGTCCTAATCATAACTAGTTTATTCTTAAATTTTAATTTCCCTTTAATTTCCCTTTTTAAATCTAAAAACCATATCAGATTAGCCTTAGATTTACATAGTAACATTAGATAACGGTACGTTCGATTTTTAGTCTTTGTGGGATCGATAATCTTTTAAAACTACGCGATACGACTGTATACTTGCAGTTAGATTTATTTAGGCACACTAAATAGCGATCAGCTTTCAATCTCCCCCTTTTTGGCAAATTTTGGCTAAAACTCTTTGTACCATAAGACCAGGATGATCCTAACGCCTCTTTACCCTGAGTTTCGGCTACGAATAGAGTACTGATGTGACTTCCCCTGAAGCAATGAGGTATCTAGAAGTACACATCAACATACACACTCAAGAGATTCGAGACTCCTGAAATTCCTGGGTATAATTCTTAACTCAGGACACAAGACACAAAGGAGACTGAGGTGCGAAACCTTTCTCCCCTTTTTTTTGCCAAAAATTGACAAAACAAATGTACCAAGCCAACCCAGATGCACCACAACCAATGAACAATTCTGAATAATGCCATGAGAACACACATCTTGACCCAAAAGTGGCCAAGGTTTTCCTATAAATACCCAAGCGGTCTTCATAGGAATTACCGATCCAAGGGTCAATTCAACTAGGTCATTAAGACTTCTCCAACAACGAGAGTGCACCGACCAAGAATGCTATGATTGTTTCTTCTCTAAAGAGCATCGTCCAAAGAATTTGCAAAACCCGAAAGGCATGTTTTGCACGCGCATGTTTTCACTGTTCAAGGTACACCGTCCATAATGACCCAGTTTAAAAAAAATGTTCTTATCAATGTCCTGACATCATGTCAGACATTGTCTACCAGAAACTTCTGTATTGATCAATATTCCCACAGTCTACAGCAGCAGGAAAATGTCAAGACATCCTTCTTGACACCTCATCTTCAAAATAATCACAGTTAGCTTGACCTCCAAGCAACCTGGATTCAGAACTGCACCCTGCAGTAAAACATCTTAGATCAAAGAGCAACTCCCCCTATCTGAGATAACCAGTGCTCCTCCAATGAACACTTATGCTGATGAATGGAAAACATAAGACGCATCTTCATGTCTTCAAGAGCGCACCCTCTGTCCAACCTACCTGCTAAACACAATCATTAACTGCACTTATTGCTTCTTCTGACATGAACCAATAATCACTCACACATGAACACTATCATGTTTCCTGTGAGATCACATTAGGATCACCATCCTAAATTAAAAAACTCTTGGATTAAGATCAAAGCTCCATTGATTCCCCTATTCTTGAACCCATTTATACACCACACGAATTCCTCTAAAGTTCTCATGTACAGACCTCCATGTTCCTTGACATAAAATCCAATTGATCTGGAATGATCCACACTCCTCAAAGAGATACCATACCTCTTAGTTTTTTATCTTCTTAACGATGTCAGATATCGTATACATGCTCCAGAAATATTCAACCCATTTGCTCCACAAGCACCAAACTGATCTATTTCTAGCATGTCCCATTCACATCAGATTTCCAAGATAATCCTTTACCTATCATTCTCTCATATGATAAGATAAATACCTCTTAGACAAGATGTGAGTGTCAACACCAACCTAGAAAGTGTTCTAACATCAGTTAGGACATCCATCACACATCACAGACACCACACACCATGGTTCTTGATATGCTCCACCACTAGACTTACTATCTGCATAGTAATCCAACTGAAGATCTTCAAACAACACCGCGCCACCATCTTGAACAAGAACTCCAGATAACCAAGAGAGAAATAAACTCTTATCCACCAAAAGAAGGTATCTTTCATAAACTGAGAACTTCTGCCACAAGCTCCAAGAATCATCACCTCCTGTCGTTTTCAACCAACTACCCTTCTGCCCAAGAGTAATTAGTTCCAAGCACCCTGCTTGAATGCACACTATGAAACCAACCAAATGCCACCTTTTGATTGATCTCACTCTTCTTCAAAACTCCCACAAGATACATTGATCCACCAATGAAATCTGATCTTCAAGTCACATGAACTACTTGCTCCATAGCAAGACATATTGGATCCACTAAGCCTCTAGTCATGTAACATCTTATCAATCCACAGCTCCCGCAAACTGCTTGAGATAGACCTTTTTGAAGCATCCATAATTTCCATTCTCTTGTAGATCACCTTATCTTAAGCTGATGTGCCACATCACCAACTGAGACTCTAATGTTAAGCTAGATGTCAGAACATTCTGATACGACATCCAGCTGCTGAATTCAGCTCCTCTTTCTGCCACTTAGAAGAACCTCCTCCCTTTAACAGAACAAGAGTTCCATGATCTCATAGACTTGATTCAACAACCAAATTTGAGTGGACAGCCTCCATCCTGCTTAACCTTTACACAGATATTCCGTACAAGCTCACACCTTGATGAATAACTGCTTAGATACTCCAAAGACTTCACACCTGCCATGTCTGAATCTTCAGAAGAGAAAGTAGTCCTAGAATACACCATAGCCATACTAAAGAATGCCACTTTCCTTAGTAGAGCAGTCTGTAGAAAGTCAGAGATAGCTGCCACTTTGCCTTGACCTTCAAAATGAGCAGGATCCCATGCTCCTCGGTACCTAGATAAAAAATAAACTGATCCAAGATGTGCTACCACCAGATGCTTCTAGTAAGAATTTGAACACACCTGCTGCACTCCAATACTCTTAGATCAGAAATAAACTGATCCAAGAATAATCCATCAAGATTATGATGTCTTCATCTTCATCTTCAACAACACCATTGTCCAGACCAGTTTCTTGCCAAGAAACTCTCCAGAGATCACATACTTCTATCACACCAGACTGATGAGATATCATACTTCTATCACACCCAAGAACAAAACAGATGCTAAAGCTCATGCATTACCCCTCCCATGATTCTGCACAAACTCTGATGATGAGATATTCCAACATCTTATTGAACATCAGCAATCTTGACTTTCAAGGATAATTAATTAAATACTTGTGAATTCCACAAATAGCAATTGATCTTAAATCCTTGTCCAATAATCTTGTTTCACTGTTGTAGCTAAGCTCCAGCAGATCACTTCATGAACACTTATCAAGTATTCAATATTTTGCAAGTATCTTCTTTGACAACAAAATGTTGAGATACCAAGGCTGTCACCCTTGACTCAAGTAACTAAGATTCTCTCTGAACGAACCCTATTTACCTCAACAAATCTGAAAAATCCTATCAGATTGGAGCCACCCTTAGGATTAAGACAGATGAATCCTTCCTTGCTGTTTTGGATAGTGAAAATAAATCACCTCCACTTTCTTCAGGTTGTGTTTCATAGAAACACCTTCTAGTAAGAAGAATAACTAGAAGACTCCAGATGCACGACTGAGACGCTTTTATGAGTGAACTTGAGAGAATTCTCAAGTATCTTTGACAACCTAGCTGATCAACAATTTATCAAACTCCCAGAGCAAGAACTTGATAAACCTATACTCAACTCCTCTCCTCTTCAACTGACTTCAAACTGCACCATGGAACCATGCTTCCAAGTACCAAGTCACCATAACAGACATCTTCCAACAACTCTTTCCATTCCATCGCTCCCGACTTTGGAATAAAAATATGCAAATATCTTCACATATAGAGGCTGACGATTGAGATCTTCCACCATCTGTCTTCAGCAACAACTCCAGAATCCCATAATTCTAGAGCTCTTCCATCAGAAACATATGCAGCGGAACCACCAAGGAAAAAATTATGCTTGCCCTAATAAGATGTCAAAACATCTTATAAGACACCCCAACAAGAGAACTAGCCACTCCTCCTGCAGTTGTTGCAGAACCTCCTCAGCAACATGAACAACCACCGGGTTGTTACCTTCGATCCAGAACATCCATCTCATACATTAATACCCTTGAGTATGTCCGAGTTGATTGATCTGATCTTCAAAACTCCTCCTTGTTTAAACGTCGGAAAGTATCTCCCAAAGATCTCATCCAGAAACAGACAGGAAGCCTGCTCTAATACCAATTAAAATTCTGGCATTGCAGACAACAGATGTCCTAACACATGTCAAGGCATTGTTCTACATAAACATTTAAACACAGAGGCATAACAGCAGACTGATACCTTGAATATCAGAACTGCAGAAACACACAAATGTTACAACATCTGATCCAACATGTTTATCATGAACATTAACAGAATATGTAAATCTGCATAATGATAAAAGACACAGCAATTGTTAACCCAGTTCGGTGCAATTCACCTACATCTGGGGGATACCAATCCAGGAAAAAGACTCCACTATCTGTAGAATTATTACAAAGCTAAACTCCCCCGTTTACAACTTTATATCTGAATCTCTACCCAATGAAGACTTTATCAAAGAACAACCTCTTTGATACGAGATACCCCACTCACTTCCCTTAATCACAACCTGTGATATTTACATCATCCCTGTCAATACAGAATCCTGTCAAGCTTTCTTGACCAACACACTAACTTGGATTTGCTTAAAAGCTTCATCCAAGAACAATACACAATCCAATACCTCAAGGCTTATGGATATGTACAGTACCTATGTCTTCCACACTGTATCCAATCGATACAGAGGGAGACTTACAAATATAGAGTCTACGACTCTCAAAACCCTAAATCCTTATTTTTACACAAGAGAACTAGGTTACAATTGTTACATACAAGGTACATCTAAACCCTAGACCTAAGTATTCTATTTATAGTCTTCTGCTATCTTGGGCTTTCTATCTTTGGTCCTTGATCCACTCCTGCGATTGCTCCTTGAATCTTGCAACAGATATAAAACAGATTTAAATTAATCTGTTATAACTGTCCAGGATGTCGAGTCTTCAAGTTGAGACATCTCCTTCGACATCTTTGTTCTTTGGCAGAATTCTTCAGGAATGGTCTTCCTATTGAAACATCTTCTTCAACACTGAGTTTTACCAAAATTTTGCACAAAATATTTGAGCTTTCAAAATGTACATTAGATCTGCATATAATAGCATAGTTACATAGTTACATTTGAGGATATAGGAAATACTCTTGTGAAAAGGAATGACAGACAAGAAGAAATCATATGTGATGTTCTCTGTGTTTCATTAATGGTATAGAGCATGATAAGTTTGTGCTAACTTTTTGATAAAAACTATACCATGAGATTAGAAGATAAGGAACATGAGGTGTTTGAAACAAGTTCCAAACTAATCTTGAAGGAACCTATGTCCAATAACAAAGCATTCAAGATTATGACCAACATTCTTGACCATCAATGTCTTTGATCAACCATAACTGAAGAACAAAACTAAATTTGGCATCAGAGATACGACCATATCAATTTTCGGAGTCTTAGCCTGATGCACTTGAAGAAAATTGTGTTTGGATTGCCTAAAATAAAAATGCCAAATTAGTTATGTGAAGAATGTTGTATAGAGAAGTAGAGAAGGAAGTCATTCAAGCATAATTTTTCCATGAAGTCAAACCAAAAGTTGGAGATTTCATACTCAGATGTATGTCAAACATTTAAAGTAAAGTCAGTAAGAGGTAAATGTTATTTCTTAACCTTCGTAGATGAACTCACCATATATATATGTGGATTTACTTGATGGAGAAGAAAAGTGAAATATTTACAAACTTTAAAAGATTCAAGATGTTAATTTTAAAACATGTTGAATGTAACATCAAGAGGTTTAGAAGTAATGGAAGTGGTGAGTATACCTCAATTGAATTTGAAAATTTTGTGAGAAGGAAGGAATTGAGCATGAGATTATAACACATTAAACAACTTAGCACAATAACATTGATGAAAGAAATAACAAAACGACATTGAACATCGAAAGAAGCATGCTAAAGGAAGGACAACTACCAAACCATTTTTAGGGGAGGCAACCTCAACTGCAACTCACATCATCAATTGATGTCCAATAAAGTTGTTGAGCAATAAGACACCTTATGAAGTTTGGAGAAACCTCAAACCAAGTGTTGAACACTTCAAATTCTTTAACTCGCTCTGCTATAGAAATGCACCTAAGCAACTCAAAAGAAAACTAGATGATAGAAATTAAGCCATGACTCTATTAGCTATCACACAACAGGTGCATACAAGCTATTATCACCAAATGAGAATGAAGTAATGATATGTAGAGATGTGAAATTTGATGAGAGCAAAGGATGTAACTAGTTGTAAGTTTCAAACTATCAAATTAAAAAATGGTGAAGTATCAAATCACATCATCACTACTTTACAAGATAAGCAAGTAATTGATGTAGCACAAACTAGAAAAGGTGAGAAGATCAACAAAAGTCATAACTCAATCAGTTAGATTAATTGATTATGAAAGATTTCCTAACCAAACCATGGGTAAATATGGTGACCTTATTGAAGTAGCAATGATATATGAATATCAGACAACTTATCTTAATCAAACTCCGAAGCATAGGAATTGGCAATATGATATGAAAGAAGAACCCAATGCAATAAAGAAGAATGAGCTCTATGAATTGGTCAAATATTCAAGTAAGAAAGCTATACATGTAAAATGGGGTTTCAAGGTAAAGTTTAGGCTAAAAGGTGAAATTCCCAAATACAAAGCAAGACTGCTTGCAAAGGAATTCCTTCAAAAGCATGGAATTGACTTCATTGAGGTCTATGCCCTAATTTCCAGGCTTGAAACAATAAGACTTGTAGTTGTCAATGTAACATATAAACAGAGAAAGATGCATCATTTGGATGTGAAGTTAGCTTTTCTCAATAGACTACTAGAGGATGAGGTTAATGTCCAACAACCACCAGGTTTTAAGGTCAAAGGACAAGAAGAAAAAGCGTATAAGATGAGAAAGACACTGTATAGATTGAAGAAGACACCTAGAGTATTAAACAAAAGAATTTGCATCTTCTTAATCAAGTTTGGATTCAAAAAGTGAACATCAGAACATGGAGTGTATGTGAAAGGTTTAAATAAGCAACATCAAATTATACTATGTCTATATGTGGATGATATGTTGGTCACGAGTTCAAATGAAATGAAATTGACAAGGTTCAAATCCAAGATGGACAATGAATTTGAAAATTTATATTAGAAAACTTGGCATATTTTCTAGGAATGGAAGTTGTGAATACAAACACTACTACGAAAAACCCATTTAACAACGGTTGGAAATGACATATAATGACGGGGGCGAAGGCGTTGTTATGTAGAGTGTTGTTGTATATGAGGTACGTACAATGACGGTCCTGGGTCCGTTGTTGTATTCCAGTATGCGCGCACCATTTCACGACGGTTAGTTTAGTCAACCGTTGTGATATAACTAAACTGTGATCTGGTTCGATTCTCAGGAACAACATTTTTTATTTATATTAGCGTTTGACATACAACTACGGATAGGTTTATAACCGCTGCCAAAAACAGCCTGTTTTAAATATAAAATTTATCTGCTTATCAAATTATTCCTATAATTTATCCTGTCAAAACAGCTTCTGTTTACATGCAAACACAATATGTGCATCAAACACAATTCTTCCTATATTTTATCCTTATAAATGAATCAGAGAATTTACATCAAAAGAAATTTACATCAAAAGCTAAATGAATCAGAGAATTAAACTGCTAACATTGTTTAAATCAAAAGCCAATATTATTGATTTCATTATGTGCATCAAAAGCCAAAACTATTGTTCACATTATGTGCATCAAAAGCAAAAAATATGTGCATCAAAAAATGTTGTTGATATATCAAACAGCAGGAGCAGAACCCTTAAGCACATTATGGATATATGCCCAACGTTTACGAAGATCCACAAAGTCCTCAACGGGGAATGGGGTTTCGTCGTTAAACATATACATAAGAGCAAAAAATTGAATATCATGCATGATAATAATTCAATAGTCAACTTATATATTAATATATGTAAACATTTTATGGCATATATTACCGTATCCCATGAATCAACAGTGCCGGCAAGGACAATGTTTAACATGTGTTTCATGATAAAATACCCACACTCGTAACTCTCGCGTTGTTTCCTCGTCTACAAATTACATGAATATAAAAACATGAATACAACCACACATGCATGAATGTAAATGAAATAAACAGGTAATCGGGCCACTTACTTTAGGAGCAAGGTATGTGGGCTTTTTTCTAACATTATTCAATATATTAACTTGCTCCACAATACTGCACATTGAAAATTGAATTAAACATATTACACGATAAACTAATTACAATTAATGCCAAAGAAAATGATATTAAACAAAGACACTTACGTTAATACAAGATCTTTCATTGGTTTGTGGAGTGGATCGTGCAAGGAACACAATAATGTCACCGTATTTGTCCTAAACGATATTACGATCAATTGTCAATGACCACTGAATGAACACGAGAATATATATATATATATATATATATATATATTATTAGTTGTTACTAAAACAAAACTAAATATAGAATATAGAAATAAATTACAACAATACTAACCTACATAGGAATGATACAAGGTAACATTCTTTTCCTCCGTCATTTAGCCGGCTTTTCAAGTACTTTTCTCTGATATTTTTATCATTATACGTCCAAGCAATAAAACTTGGGTCCAAGATTCCATAGGTACTTGATTTATTTAATTCTATACAAACACGGTGAATGTACCTAAATGGTCAAAGAAAATGAATAAATTAAGGGAGAAAATACAAAAAATTATAATGTTCTATAATGACATGTATATTCGACTATATACTTACGTGCACCACACTTGCAAAATAGATATGTCAAGCCACTTATATCCTGCGAGAAAATCCCTCACATCTTCAGGAGTGTAATACACTAAATCCAATTTAGGGCAATGTTATAGCGGGAGAGCTTGCGCAAGGTCTGTTGTTTAAATGTACAAGTATAAACTTGTTATTTCATTTGGACTAGGGTCCAATATCCCATTGCGGTTATCTACATGGGGGGAGGGGCTGTACAATTACTCCCTTTTGTAGAAGCGTGATTTACGACACTTCTACTTGGAGTTTGATCATCACCAACGCAACGATGATCTTCATTAGTTCGTTGTTCGAGGCTTTCACTTAATCTCTACATCATAACATTCAATTAGAACATAAAACAAAAAGAAGCACAATATATTCAATTAGAACATACAATATATATCATACAAAAATAAGCGCGATTTACGACACATACCGAATACAACTCTTGTAACCTTTCCACTTCTTTCTCCCTTTTTTCCCTCTCCTCTTCAAACAACCTCCTTTGCTCCGCCAATTGCTTCTCAACATTCTCAATCTTTTGTCGTTAAGTAATAAATTCAGCGGTTTCGGTGCTTCTTCTTTGAGATCCAAAGTATGGCCTCAAGCCGACACCATCTCTAACACCACGAACATGACCTCCATGCTCAGCTGTTCCGATAGCTTCGACTAATATGTCATGTCGTGCTTCCGAAACAAATGTACCTTCACGGGCCGCCACAACCAAATTATCCTACACAACATGAGCAACTTACATAAGCAAACACATTTAAATAACAACTCATGAGAAACTTACATAAGCAAACGCATTTAAACAAAACATATACTTACAATTTTCTCAGCAACTACTCTTGAAGCCTCAGAGGTGTACTCTCTATTAGGTCTTAATCAAGCCCTCTTCCATTTCTCGTGTCTTGAAGGTGGAGATGGAATGTCATTGTCTCCTCCTTCTTGTAGTTTTTCCTGCAGGATCCTCTTCTCAAGTTTCCTGTAACCCCCACGAGACAATCTATGGGGGTACATGTTTTTCGCCTTGTTCTGAATTCCTACTTCGCTTTTAGCCTGTTATTAACATAGTGAAAAATGTGTATGATTAGTATCTATAACTCATTAGCATAACATTATAGGTTACATAAGACTAGTATTAACCTTGAATTCCTCAGAACGGTGTTTCTTCGCAAACTTGTGCCACACCTTCTTCGATAAAAAACTATACCGAATCCATGGAGGTTGAAGACCGCTCTTAGGCTTCGTAATGTAGTCAGCCGTGAGCCGTGACTTAAATCCCCTCCAACAAACACCGACATAAGTTATCCACTTTCTTTTCAATTTTGAGTCATCGGTAAACTCAAAATTCAACTACATTAAATCAATATATAAGTATGAATTAGAAACTATAGGTAGTGATATCAAATATATGAAAATTATAGTGAAATACCTTAACGTCTGTCCATATGCTGTCTTTGACATTAACATCCACTTCTCTCCAATCATCAATCAGTATACTGACTTTGCTACGTGTAAGGAACGCAACATAACTCCTAAAAGTAGCGTAATATGGACAATCCACTAATCTGTAGTGCGAATCAAACTCGATCGGAATTTTTACACCAGATGAGTTGCAGACTGATATGAATTGGGGCATCATTGTGACACCTCTTTGTGATCTTTTCGTTTGACTTTCAGTTGTTTGAGTTTCATTGGCTAACCTTTCATTTGTTTGAGTTTCTTCGCTGGTTTCTGATGAAGAACTCGACAAGGTCGACATCTAAGTTCAAAAACAACAACAACAACATGAACAACAATGGCAAAAGAGTTTACTGTAGATGCATGGGGAAAATATTTTACGTACCCTAAACGTGACGACGAAGTAAACGATGTTGGTGTTGGTGGTGTTGTTGTCTTCCTTCCTTACGACAACGACGGTGTTGTTGTTATCTTCCTTCTCGACGGTGACGATGATGACGACGGTGTTGGAATGTGCGTAATCTTCTATTTTCTTCACGATCGTGACGATGATGACGAAAATGACAACAAATGGATACTGATGATGCAAGCTTTGGTTGAAATCGTGTATTGTTTCACAGTATTGAACGTTAGGGTTTAGGGTTAAAATCGTGTAAGGTTTCGTCTGGTTTCTATTTTCAATGGAAAAAAGGATACTGAAGAGACTGAAACTAGCTAGCTTGGAGAATATTGAAGCTACTGCGACGGTCAACAATTTAAACCGTTATGATATATTATTTTCATAATGAAATTTCATATTAAAGCGCCAGAGTTATTTTTAGAATTAAAAATTAAAAAAAATACAAAATATATCACAACGGTGTATATAAACAACCGTAGTCATAACTTTTAATTTTTTTAATTAAAAGTAAATAAAAAAGTAAAGGTGCGCTTTAACATAAAAGGAATAATATATATGATGGCGCTGAGGTTCGAACACATGAAAGCTTGAAGGTATCACCATGGTTGATTTATCAACCGTTGTTATATACAGATAATCACCACGGTTGGTTTATCAACCGTTGTTATATACAGATAATTTTTATTCAGTAAACAAATAAAATATAACCGCGCCTTAGTTTAGATATGTCACAACGGTGTAGGGATGAAGCGTTGTGAGCATGGCGTCGTTGTTTACGCGTTTTATAGCAGTGAAAGTTTAGAGTTTTCTTACACTAGAAGAAACATGCAGAAGATATCTTGAAGGAATTCAAGATGTGCAATTGCAACCCTGCAATTAATCCTATAGAATCAGACATCAAGTTAAACAAGGACTCAGATGATGAACTTGTAGCAGAAACTTTGTATAGACAGATCATTGGTTCATTAAGGTATATCTATGCAACATTAGACTTGATGTTTGTCATACTGTTGGCTTGGTAAGAAGATTTATTGAGAAACAAATATTATGCCATTTACTTGCAACCAAGAGAATTCTTAGATACATTAAAGGTACTACAGATCATGGTATACTAATTCCTATGGTGTTCAAAACCGATCCAACCCAATAGAAAACCACAAACAAAACCAAACTAAAGTGAAACCGCCAAAAAAACACATTTTGTTCGAATGTGTTTGGGCTATTTTTTTTAACAAAATCGGTGGTTTATTTTGTTTGAGTTTGTATTTTGAAAACCTAACTAAACAAAACCAACTGGCATTATGTTACAACCCAAACTTCACTCATCCCACATCCAACCGAAAACCCAAACCTATTATGCATTAACCTTATAATTACGAACGATTTTCTCTTACTCACACTTAGAGTTTTAGTTTCAACCTTTTCAAATCTCTCATAGTAATGTCGCGCATTCTTCTCATCTTCTTTGCCATGTACGTCTCGCCTATTCTACTATAATCCCTCCTTTCTCTTTTATATTCTTTCTTTTTCATCATCTCATTTTTATGTTATTATTTTCTCTTCCAATCACGTCCTTATCACTTTTTTTCTCTAATCTCGCATCTCTTCTGTTTTTTTTTCATCTTCTCTAATATCTCATCTCCTTTTTTTTTCTGTTTTATTATAATTTTTTTTATATTGTTTTATGCTACTAATTTTTTTTCGCTTTTTTGTAATCTGATTTTTGTATATTAAATGAGAAGTTTTTGTCTAAATATGATGAGTTTTATTGTTATTTTCTATTGTATGAATTACTAAACACAAAGTTATGTTTGTCTCTATAGGTGTATGTATGGCTCAATAAAAATCTTGTAAAAAAGTGAACCAGTCGAACCAACATAAATCGTACTGGTTTGATTTGGTTCGGTTTTATTTCTAAAAGCTAATCAAAGTACATGTTTTTTCTCTTGCGATTCAAATGATTTTTAGCGTCAAAATAGCTCAAACCGCATCGTGAACACCCATACTAATGCCATATCAGAAAATGCAAGAATGAAGACAAATATTCATTGATAATCTGACTCAGATTAGAGAGAAGATCAAGATGGCAAAAAGAGTTCAGTTGATTACTTATTCATGATTGGAGAAGCTCCAATCTCATGGAGCTCAAGGAAGCAATAAATAGTGGATTTATCATCATGTGAAACGGAATATGTTGCAGTTTCCTACGCAGCCTGCCAAACATTATGGATTGAAATGTTATTGGAAGAGTTGAATTTAAGTGAAGGTATGAAGATCAAATTGTTAGTTAACAACAAATCAACAATTAATCTAGCAAACAGATCAAATTGGCAAAAAGAAGTTTAAATTAAATATTGCAAGATTGAGCTACAATTTACGGATAATTTAATTAAGCCATTGAAGAAAGTAAATTTAAAAGTCTCATAAAATCAATGTGAATGAAAAGATTAGAAGATCAAAATTAAAAAAATAATTGTTAGAGTGTTAGAACAAGAACCCTAACAAACAATGAAAATGTTGTAAAATTTAAAACTAAAAATAGATAGAAGATAAAAAGGATAAAATAAAATATTCATTTAATTTGATTGATTTCAATATAAATAAAGCACTACACTTTATATATTACTCTAAACATATTTTAACCGTTCAAGTGACACAATCACAAGAATCTAAAAAACTTCTAAAACATTATAATAATTGATCTAAATTAATATATTAAAATATTAATTTAAATATTTTAATTAATAATTATCAATTAAACTCTATATTTATAGTTCAGCTATTCTGGCATAATATCTAATAAATACATTATTTCACCTAATTTCATTCTAATTCATTTTAAATTCATCCATTCATCTTTATGCTCGTTAATTGTGTGTTAAGCTACCCCCAACATTTTATATCATTATAATAGTTCTTAAAGAATATTTAATATATGAATTTGATTAACAGTTTCAAAAATCATTTAAATTTTTTGAAAATATAGAACAAAGTTGACATAGTCTACGATTTCAAATAAAAATTATATATTTCCTCCTTATATTCTTTTACATCATTGCCATATAAGACAATTTTCAATCATATTTTCCACCAACAAGTTAGGAACAAAGCTAAAAAAGCACTCCAAATGATATATAATTCAACTTTAATAAACATATCAAAAGGTAAATAATGGACGTTACCTAAATATTTATCTTCATATGACTATGACCCGATGTCATTCATGCAAATCCATATTCAACAAGATCACAACAACCCAAATCATAAAGCTGGCACCCCAAAATTTCACATGTGTGAACCTTTGAAATAAGGGCATTTCTGAATGCACCACCCAAATTTCTTAGACACTACGTGAAATTATTTTTTTGCCTCTATATTTTAGATGTGCACATTCGGATGCACTAAATTTTTAAAAAACGCTGAAGTGTTCCGGATATGCATATCCGGAAATAATTCTGATGTGCACATCTGGAAGTATTTCTTTTTACTCCGCGTCAGACGTTCTTCCCCCCTCATTATTCACCTTTCCATTTCCATTCCTTCTCAAACTCTCTCAAACTCTCAAATTTTCAATCACCACAAATCTCGATTTTTTCCACTCGAGTTCGGCGCAGAGCAACTACTACAACGATAAACACACTCCAAATCCTCCGTATCACATTTTAATCGGTAAGTTTTCAAATTTTAGAGTTTCAGAGTAATTTTCGAGTAATCGATTTAGAGTAGACATTTAGGTGTAAAAATTGTTAGGTTGTATGAATAACATAGGTTAGAGACAATGTAGGTCATTTTTACTGCTTCAAACGGACGATCAGGACATAAAAATGCCCTTTTGGTTGTTACAGTGGCCATGAGTGCCGTTTTTAAACTTCAAAATACGTACCGGATGTACAGATCCGGAAATATTGAAACGTTTAGTGTTTCCGGATGTGCACATCCGGAAATACCTAAGGTTTAAAATTCTGAGTCCTTCCGGACGTGCACATCCGGAAGACTATTTTTTTTTCCTTTTTTAATTTTGCTTGTTTGTTTGTTTTTGTTTAATTATTTTTAAACAAAATTTAATTTATTTATTATGTTTTGCAGATTAGATGGCTGGCAGAGACGATCGTACCATACATGGACGGACAGCTCAGCACGCATCTGTCCGACGTGAGCGGATGCAGTCTACAGCCGAGGCTTCTGACGCAGAGGGAGTTGGGGTAGCCCCTACAGCTGAGGGACATCCTACACCACATCCTACACCACAGCCATCCACATCACAAGTTCAGGCCACTTCCACATCACAGGTTCAGGCCACTCCCCCATCAGCCGCCGATTCTACATCTCGGAGGCGTCGGGATTCTACTGCTAGTTCATCAGGGTCCCAGCCCGCACGCAAGCGTCGTCGGGAGACTCCAGCTCCATCAGCTGCTCCTCCTCGTTCCCCTGTTCCTGTTCCTGTTCCAGAGGGTGATCGCCCAACACATGAGGGTGTTGACGATGATGACGATTTCGATGAGCTGGGCGGTTACCCCGGGGGACCGTCTAATATGCCCGATACCTGCCAGAGCGCGTCTTGCGTCAGTTCGGTTACACGCAGACGATCCCCAGGATGCCTCATGAGTCTGCTCCTCTAGGCTTGACCCGCAGGCAGATAGATGAGCTATATGCTGACTACCAGTCCCACTTGGTACCGGAGGAGGCTCGGGCGACCAGAGCGGAGACAGACTGGAGTGTTGCTGCCGGGTACATCGTGTGGTTCTACACCGTCTCACACCCATGCATGGTGCCCACTGCTGAGGGATCGCCACCCAGACCTGCTCATCAGGAGATATTAGAGGAGCGACATTCTCAGCTGGACCACACTCAGGATGTCCTACCACGCTGTCGTGAGATAGAGCATATAGCGCGACAGGCCATTGCGGACGGTCACCTCCCTGAGGGCTCTGGTGCCAGACTTGCCGTGGACAGGATTATTGTGATTGCTCAGGGGGCACTTCAGTACCGCAGACATCGATCCAGGATGGCGGGTAGGGGTAGAGGGGGCAGAGGAGCAGGGGAGGCAGGAGAGATCCTTCGCCATACGCAGTAGTTTTTTGTTTGATGTATTATATTTATATTAGATGTATGCACTGTATTTTGACAGAGATTTATTATATATATATATATATATATATATATATATATATATATATATATATATATATATCATTTTATTTTATATATGGATGTTGTCAAATGTATATTAAATTGCGACGATTTATTAACATATGCGACCAAGCAAAAAAACCGATTTTAAAAAAAAAATAATGTTCTGCCTTTTCCAGATCTGCAGATCAGGAATGTTTCCGGATGTGCACTTCCGGAAAGAATCAGCGTTTTTAAAAAAATTGGTGCGTCCGGATGTGCACATCTGGAATCAGGGGGCAAAATCGGAAATTCAGATGGTGCTTAAAAAATAAGGGGGGTGTGATAAGAAATGCCGTGAAATAAAGTAAACCCCCATATAATATATCCTTGAGACTACGCATATCAAATACTAATATTCTAACATATTATAAAATATATATCACATTCACATACATACACACGCGTCAACGAACACAATTTCATTCAAGCTTCAAAAATCAAAATCAACTCTAGCGTCTAGAAAACTCCTACTTAATTAAATTGCATGTTTATACACCTTTCTTGTTTTTTCAGGATACCCTACAAGTCCATATCTATCTATATATATTTGTAAACTTGTTCATTGTTCAACTATCCTTATCCTTAGCTACTACATAGCCACCAATTCTATAAATATATCTCATATATTGAAACCAAACTCATATAACCAATTATTAAGACATGGCTTCTACTGGTGATCCTGAGTACAAATCATCTTCAACTCCGGTTCCGGCTTCGGCTTCCGGTGGTGCCGATTTCTTCAAGTTTGATTTGATCCTAAGGTTTCTGTTGTTTGCAGCATCATTGACAGCAGTTTTGGTGATGGTTACTGGTAATCAAACTGAATATCTCCCTCTGCCACTCCCAGCCAAGTTCAGATATTCACCAGCTTTTGTGTAAGTTGCATGAGTAGGGTTATTCAAATTTCAAATTATTTCTAAAAGTTTTTTATAATGAGTTTAATTGGTATACACTGACAGTGTAAAATAATTTTACACTGTCAACCAATAGGAATATATTAATCTGTCATGTCATACAATTAATTTAAATTTTACAGTCTGATGTGGCGGGATGCATGAGGGTGATTGGTTGACAGTGTAAAATATTTTTACACTGTCAGTGCATACTAATTAAATTCTTTTATAATTGTAAATTTTTCTAAATTTTTGTTATGTTATATATTTGTGAATCAACACAGGTATTTTGTGGCTGCATTTTCTGTTTCTGGACTTTACAGTATCATTACAACTCTTGTATCACTCTCTGCGATCCGAAAGCCGAGCCTTAAAACCAAACTTCTCCTCCAATTAATCTTCTGGGACGCGGTAATTAATCAATCGAGTAACCTTTTAAATTCTTTTTACCTTGCTATTGTTCATCTTTTGACAATATTAATGATTCTGTTGCAGGTGATGTTGGGGATATTGGCCTCGGCCACAGGCACAGCGGGAAGTATGGCGTATTTGGGTTTGAAGGGAAACAAACATACTAATTGGAATAAAATTTGTAACATATATGACAAATTCTGCAGGCATGTTGGTGCATCGGTTGCAATGGGATTGGTTGGTAGTATTGTTACACTTTTGCTCATTTGGATTTCAGCTTACAGCATTCATAGTAGAGTTCCTAAGTAGATTCGAAGAGTGTTGTGGATCGTTTATAGATCTTCATTGTTAAATTGTTTATGAAATTATTAGTTAGTGTGTTTGTAATTTTGTTAATGTGTAATTGATTTGTATGTTTGTGAATGATGTTTGCTTTGTGTTGAATTGATCATTGTTTTTGTAAATGTGTGTTTTCTACCAACGAGCAGAGTTGTATTTTACATTTGTTAATGAATGTCAAATTATTTTTTACTATTTTGCTTCCACAAAAATTAAATGGAATAAGAAATTCGCTAAGAAAATGCTAGTATGATCAATGATTTGGATTGTAATTGTGCAACCAACCAACTATAGTGTAAATTACAACTAGTATTGGGAAATTAAAAGGTTGAATTGCAACAAAAAAAAACACAATCATAATTAATGACTTTGAAGAAAAAAAACTCAATAAAAAAAATACTATTTAATTTGGTAGAAGAAGATAAAAGATAGGAAGTACACAATTTATTATGAGGAGAAAACATTTCTCGGATTAACTCACTTCTAAAAAGTATTATAAAAGATTACAAATAAGATACAATAAAATAGTTACTCAACTTCAGCAGAATAAAATTTATTTTCTTTCTTAATCTCTTTATGTGAATCACACAAGTTTGTGTTTGGAAGTGTTTTTTGATCTCCTTTAATAGTTTCAAGAATTTTTCTAAGAACATATCTTAGGAATTTACTCGTTTCTCTCGAATATTACCACTAGAATTCTCAAATCCTTCGAGGTGTCTTCGGTATTCAAAGTTTTAAAGCTATGAAGACAACAATAATAAAGATGCATATTTATAACTACTAAAAATCTAACAGATATTTAACTAGTCAAAAACACAACCCATTAACAAATTAATCCCCATATAGAAACAAACAAACCTGATACACGAAAACTTTTTTTTTTATAAACAAACTGGATTAAAAACGACACAAAGGGTGCACAACCCGATTACAACCTATAAAATGGCACATACTGAAAAACCGAAAAAACCAAGAAAAGGGTGAAACACATGGACTAACCCCAAGCCCCCAAAGCAGGAGTGACACACCACTCTGCCCAAGAGAGCGTACAAACCAAGGATTTATTGACCATAAGCCAATCCCACGTCAAACGCTTAATCATTCCCAAACCGTCAAATTTTGCCAACGAACCCCCTTTAAAAATAACGGAATTCCTGTAAGCCCAAATCGACCAACAAATAGATAGGCCAAATAACCATCCAAAAGCGTCTGAATCCGATCATTAGGACTCAACAATTCAAAAAATAAATCATTATGTAGTCAATGTAAAGTTTGTGTCCACCATTCCTTCAATGCCATGCAATCGCCAAAAAGATGGTCCAAATCCTCATTCGCCCCACCGCAAAACAGACACCGCAGATTCGTAAAACCGTTCAACACGCCACGGCGTACTAGATTAGCTCTCGTGGGGAGATAGTTCAACACTAATCTCCAACCAAAAATCAACCACTTACTTGGAACCTTCGTCCACCACAAACTCCGTAACAGATTCAATACAGCCCCGTCAAAAGAAGAACTAATGTTGCAACGCTCCACAATCGCCGTGTAACACAGCTTGACCGAGAAACCAGCGGGGCTCCTCCTCCAAATGGCGCGGTCAGTCTGCTGCTGAACCAACTGCACCTGCCGCAGTTCCACCTGCAGTTCGGCCAGCAGCAGTAAAGCAGGACCCTTGATCAAAGCCACAGCCCAACACCAGCTTCCCTCCAACCAGCAACAGCTCTGCACAATGTTGTTTCGGGCCAGATCCGCCATAAGAAAAATAGAAAATTACTTCCTGCACAATGGTTGATCGCCAAGCCACCTATCCAACCAAAAATCAGTAGTAACACTATTCCCGGATTTGCAGGCTAAAGAATCAAGAAACTAATTTTTATCCGACAAAACTCCCACAGTACACAAATTTTTCCACCACACGATGCTTTCGTACTTACTGAATGACGGGAATCACCAAGAATAGCCCTCCTTAAATTGCCATACCTACAAGATAAAACTCATACCAAATTGCTTTTGAATCATTCAAAAGTCACCATTTCCACGAAAACTATGTGGACGATGAATCTGATACTTATCGAACTCGAATCACCCTTTGTCGAACACACTTGCCGCTCGCCAGAGCTCCGCCGCCACCAGAACCAGCCAGATCACTATGAACAACCATTGTCGGATTTCCAGCCGCCAGCATCCCACGCCATCACCGTCTTTGTCAACTTCCAGACTGTTTTTTTCTTCAACTTTCAGATTTCTTCAATCTCAAAATAATTTTTTTTTTTCCTTTAAGGTTTTAACACATATATCAACAACCAGATTTTATACAGCAACATCAAAAAAAATTGATCTCTGTGACTCTAAAATAACTAATACCGATGATAAATTAGCCACATTTAACAGCATTTCTATGCAATATCAATAATTATGACGCGATTAAAAACCTGTACCATATCATGTTAGAGAAAGAAATGACGCCAAGTTCCATGTGATAAATTTACTCCTCTGCAAGAGTATTCTGATTTCTAACCTTCCCCTAATGCTAATTTGTAATTTTTAACAGTTCTTATGACAGTTTTTCCCAACCTGCATTTAAAATTGCCATGTTACTGAGGCAAAGTTGTTTGAAATGAATGCAAATGCCACAACTCATTTGGTTTTGAAAATTTTAACCACAAAATAAGTGTTTTAATTTTTACTTACACAAACAATGCATTAGCCACAACAAGTGAAACAATTGGATGAAGAGATAATGTTTACACTTTACAATACAATTAGTTCATTTTTATAAACTATAACTATACACATAGTAATAGATATTGACACATACTATAATTATACACATACTAATGCAGATAAATATTGAAACTTATAGTTCACTTTTAGTTGATTTCATTTCCCTGCAGCAATTTCAATCACCGGTTATCCTGATAGGACAAAGGTATTGATTTATGATCAACAGCTGAGATCTGAACACGTAAAACCTCAAGAACAGTGCCTCGGCGAAGCACTCTCAAAACAGACTCATCTTCTTCTTCTGTTGCCAAATCTTCCAAAGACATCCAACGAAAAAGTAACTCATCTCTACCGCGGTATCCATGGATCCACCTACCAAGTTTCCACCACCTGATGCATACATGCCGATCTGAGATCTCACAAGTTCGAAGGACTTCTACAAGATCATCACCCTGCAAACAGAAACACTTGCATATGAAATACATATCACTCTGATATAAAATTAAATAAAGTAGTGTGAAAAGGGATGGAATACCGCAATCCCTAGGTTTGTTATGCAATAATGCACACCAACCAAGTTAACCAACACATTCATTTCAGGTTTAAACAGGAACCTTTGGATGTCTTCAAAACCAAACCTCGCACCATTAACAATTTCAATGGCTTGCAGATAGTCGTCAACCTCAAGTGATTCATTACGCGAACAGCCTTTCAAAAACCTCTCCACGGATACTGCTCTAAGTCCCAAATCGATGTGCCGTTCGAAATACAATCTTCTCCATGTCTACAATCCAAACTCAAAATAATTACCACATAACAGCTACATCACTGTTCAATTCCAAACATGATGCTATTTTTGATGCTTAGGAGTTAAGACTCAAGACCTGTTTTCAGCTTTTTTTTTTTCTCATAAACTCTTATAGGATAGTTTATCAAAAACATCTTATAGATTATATAAAAATTGGTTGACTTTATTTTTATCTTTTCTTCTAGAAATAGTTTGTAATAAGCATCTATATGATAATCGCTTATGATATAAGCACTTAATTAAGCTTTTTATCCAAAGAGGTATAAATATAGGCTACCTTGAGATTGGGGGAGAGACGTGAATGGAGTAAGGGCCATCTGTTAGTTAGAAAAAGATGCCAAATGGAATCAGAGAAACAGACTTGTCTCCAGAACTTTGAACAGCAGCCTAAAGCACACAAATCCCGCACCTAACAAAAAGTAAAGGTGTCGATAAAGAAAAATCAAAGTTGTAGCATGATGATATTGGTGGTAAAAGTGAAAAAGAGTGCAAAATTGGAACCTGAAGAAGTGAAGCAATTTTGAAGTTGATATCTTCAGGAAGAGAGGTGAAGAATGGAACAGAATCCACCATATCTTTGCACGATGATGATGGAGTTGTAACTTGCGAAAGAAGGGAAAAGGATCACTGTTGCGTTGAATTTGTAGTGTAAAGAATTTTTTAATCCGTATCAAGTGAGAAGAAGCGTGAGGAAGAAGAAACGTGGGGATCATCTATCATCTCCTCTTTTCTTTCAAAAAAAAATTCTCTCATTTGGAGTGGTGTGTAGGTGTTTAGCTATATTCTATTGGTAATTATTTGATTGGTAGTTTGTTTGTCTACGTGAATAAATAACAAACCAACCAGAAAAAATGAACATTTTTCTTAGTAACATCTAATTCAATTATAAAATATTGATATTATTAGGTTGAATAACTTGTCTTAGACTTTTGTACTTAACCTCGCACTTGGTTTAGAGGGTTATTATTTTAGGATTTTTTTAATGGAACCAATATATTTCTTATGCATCAAGTGAAATTAAAAAAAATAAATAAATAGTTTTTAGAGATGTATTTTTGAACACACCAAAATGCCTATTAACATTAAAATATTTCAGAGATGTATCTCCATAATATTTTGGAGTTTAAAACGCGTCAGACGCTTATTCTTCCTCATTTCTCATTTCACTCAAACTTAACTTTAAACTCTCTTAAATTTCTTCTCTACACCAAGTCAAAACTCATTCAACAAGGCTCAAGGGAACATCAATCATTATCTGTAGCATCAGAAACAACATCAAAAACATCAATTTCTTGTAAGTTATTTGAGTTTTCTATAACTTTTTTAATTTTTAAGTAAATGAATAGAAATCATATATTAGAGTTAGAAATGAGTAGAAATAACATATAAGATAGTTTAGACTTTAGACATAGTGTATTAGATGTTTGTTGGCTGAAAATGATGATCAAAATAAGTTTTTTTGAAATTGCACAGGGTACATTGACACCGTTGGCGCAACTTCTGAGTTGCAGGAAATTCCAAGATGCATCTCCGGAATTTTTCAACGTTTTAGTTTCCCTCAGATTCCAGAGATGCATCTCTGGAATTTCTGCAGTTTATTTTATTTTCTTGCTTGTGTGTTGTTTGTCTGCACTAATGGTCTGCCTTACTTTAACTTAAGGGCATAATGGCTGATAGATAAGATAGACTGAGGTACGAGAGGGTTGCTCAACATGCATCCATTTGGCGGGAGAAGATTCAGTAGGTTTTGGAGGCTCTTGGTCCCTCTGGTCAGGCATTGCCATCTACTTCTAAGGCTCGTGCTTCTCCTCATGCCACTTCATCTCCTTCTTCTCGTAGGAGAAGCGATACACCATCTGACGCATCACTCCTTCCATTCTCCCGTAGGTGTCAGGTTTCACCAGTGCCACCTTCTACTGTAGATGTTGTTGATCCAGTCTCACCTCCTACTGGTGATGTTGATGATCTTGTGCCACCCCCGGAGGGTGAGGCTATTGTGGATGCTAAGTCAGAGGCATTTAGAGGAGGTCCGGTTGATTTGTCCTTACTGCCTCTGTATCCAGACCATATTGCCATACATATCTGGAACGGAGAGGTAGCATTAGTTGGATTCATAATTTTTTACGTTAATTTTAATTGACAAATTTTTTACATTGATTATTTCTGACAAATTTCAGGAGCGTGATCAACAGAAGTTTCTTAACCACAGGAGGAAGATTGATGTCTAACCTCAGCCAAATGAGGATTGATTTCAGTCAATTTTATCCTTATCCGACCTGAAGAACTTGTGCCTGACCGATTATAGTACAGTCAACCACGAGATGCTTAATGCATTCGTGGAGAGATGACACTTGGAGACCTCGTCGTTTCATCTCCCGCATGGTGATATATCTATCACACTCGATGATGTCTCGTGTTTGCTACATCTTCCGATCAGGGGAGATTCCTAGATCATAGGAAGATGACCAAAGAGGAGGCACTCGAGATTATGGTAGAGTATCTTGGGGCTGATCCAAGGGAGGCGCTGGAGAAGTTGGATAAGACCAGGGGTGCTCATGCTAGATTTGAATACCTGAAGAAGGTATATGAGGCTGAGATCCTGCGTACATACCAGGCTCATGGTGATGATGAGCGAGCAGGCATTGACAGAGGTATCTTCTCTGATGGGTCTGGTGTGAGGCATGTCCTAGATACCATCATGACGGAGGCACATAGGGCATTGTTGTACCAGAGACAGTGTCGGAGGATAGAGGGATTGATGGACGAGGAGGTAGAGGAAATAAAGTCAGACATACACAGTACTGTCTTAGTATATAGTAGTAGTATTAAGGTCATGACTTTATTTTGACGATCTTGCTACTGTATTGATATTGATTGTATGGAATTTTCGACATTTATTGGTATTTTATTTATGTATGCCATTTTTTATTATCTGGAATTATGTACGTAGATTTTTTTAATTTCGATTGTATGGTATAATTTAAATCTTCATATGAATACAGATAAACAAAATATAACATGAAAGACCAAGTTCTGATACATTAGGAGATGTATCTCCTAAATATTCACGGAGATGCATCTCTAGTTCAATTCAATGTTTTAAATTGTTACAGAGATGCATCTCCAAAATATTCCAACATTCATTCAAAATGTGGTGCGTCTGGATATGCATTCTCTCAACTCACTTCCAAGTTTCTACATTCAATCAATCAAAGTGATCAACATGAAACTCATATTTGGTAAGTTTTTTGAATCAAAGCTTTTTTTTTGGATCGGTTGTATCCTCTGAAATCTGACGACATCTTTAGAGATCTGACAACCATAAGGAAAGGTGTAACATCCAGGATCAAGCTCAGGTATTTACTAAAACTTCTGGATGTTCTCTTGACCAATGATCCTTCAGTAATCTAGAAGCAAGAGATCCAACACTCCAAGGCATCCAACGATTTTCCACATTCTATGTTGGGAATTTAGAGATTTAGTTATTTTGCTTTCATATATATGTGGATGGCACCATTTCAGGTAATAAGTTTCAAATACAATTTGAATACTCTCTCGTCATTCACATACTGATTCCTCACGTCTCATCTTCGATCGACACCTTTCAAAGTGTCATCGCGTCAAACGATTTGTCACCTGACGATTGCTTCTCGCTGAGTACCGATTCAGAGTTTCAGTAAAACGACTGATCATAGTTAGTGTTCTTGGATATAGAAAAGATCGACAAAATCTCGAACTCTAATCTACATTTGGTTATCGTGGTTGTTATCACTCGTTTGACCGTAACAGGATTCCTAGTAAATGAAAGAAGTTCTTATAACATCCTTTATAAAGAGGCATTGGAATCGTTAGGCCTGCGTCTGATGGAACGGATTCCATACAAGGGAGAAGATCTGTTAGGTTTTAATGATTCAATCACTCGTCCTTATGGAACAATAGATTTGACACTATCAGTATGAGAAGGAACGAGAAAGAAACTCTTGCAGAGATGCCTTCAACAATATCCCCGACAATGCGTCGTAAGACTCTCATGAAGCATCTTTTCAAAGATGAAATTATGAAAAAGAAGATCATGTGTGCTTCAAAGGTTTAAGAGAAGACGACATTGAGGTAGCATCTTTAATGTATGATCAAATGTATAAGCTAAATATTAAGCACAATAGAGATAAAGATAAATTAGAAAAAGACATTGTTGATTTTAAAGAGTATATTTAATTTCTATAAAATAGCAATAAAAATCTGGGTGAAGAAATTGCTAACATTAGAAATGAATCTTTCAAATCAGAAAAATGTAAGTCATGTGAATCTATGAAACTTGAAATAACCAGCTTGCATGAAACCTTGGAAAATTTTGCTAAGGTTAAAGATAAGATTGATTTTATCATGTCTAATTAAAAAGCTTCGTATAATAAAAATGGATTAGGTTATAAACCTAATAGATCTTTTAAAAATATTTTCCACACTAGAAAGAAATCAAATCGTCCAATTTTAAGTGCAACTTTGTAATAATCTCGGTCATTTAGATCCTTATTATTATTTCAAGTTAAATGATTTAAGATGGTATAAACAAAATAACTCTAGACCTCTTAGAACTACTAACATGCTAGGACCCAAAAAGATTTGAGTATCAAAAGTGAAAAACTAATTTTTTTTTCATAATTTCTTTGTAGCATTGAAGGAGATAAATGTGATAACGTTGTGCAAAGCATGAGTATACTCTAAATATACAAAGTAAAAGATGGTGTTTAGTGGTGTCTGATGATGCTGATAAAGATTGATTAAGTTGTTTATTGGCATTGATGGTTTTGTTCAACAACCATGATGGTCCTAATGTTTATGGAGTTTGAGGATTTTTTATGATCGTGTCAGTCCTAAGCATTTTTTAGCAAACTCTCGTATCAAGCGATACATAGAGATGGAAAATTGACAGTGGTTTTTTTGTTCCCTCCTGAGTGGGAGTTTTCTCAAGATATCTTGAGATTTTAGATGTAAAACACTTGGTAGAAATTTTATCGAAAAACTCTAATGAAATTCTCTAGAAAGTTGTCTTATTTATGCTGAGTGAATATTATTTTATCACTAAATTATTTTTGGTTTGAGTTAAGTTTTCTCTTAGCAAGATTTCCATGCAAAAAAAATTAAATATATAGCCAAGGAGAGCAATGTTTAAGAAATAAGGGTGCCAAAAAGAAAATGACCAAACTCAAGTGCGTGTAAAGGCCCAAAAAGAGAAAGAAAGTTGAAATACATAATTGATTACTCTATAGATATAACCAATTATAGGCTTTTTTAAATTCAAATTTCGTTCCTCATAATCGATTAACCATAATGCATAATCAATTATGACCTCTGTAAGTGTCCACCGCCAACAATCAATCATAAGGGTTTATGGCATTAATGTATATAATCGATTATTAGGCCTAATAATCGATTAGAGGCCATCTATAAATAGGTATTTCACCCTATTTTCCATTCATCCCATCTTTTGTTTTCTTCTTCTTCTTACTTGTGTTTTCTCTATGTGTGCGAAAATATTACTTACAATCTTTACCATTATCATGATGGCTCCAAAAAAGAATCTACACATCTAGAAACACTTCTTCTCTAGGATGATTCTTATATTCTTTCTCATCTTAATAGAAAAAAATATAGGTTTAACACAGATTATGCAATAGGGAAGATTCTTTATTCTTACCACTTGGAAGAAAAAGTATTTGAAGAGTGTGAATTTTGAAGCTCTTCGATGAAGCAATGCTAAGAAGTTTCATCTTCCTAGAAGAAATATTTCCAACTTTAGTGAAGATGTTCTACTCCAACCTTAATTATACCGATTGAGTTCTCACCAGTGAAGTATGAAAACAACCAATAATTTTATCTCTTGAAGAGTTCTTAAAGATTTACAACATTTCTTGTATAGGTTCAAATTACAAAGCTAATGAAGATGGAGGTAATGATTTTTTTTATATACCTGTTGTTATCTCCATCTTAGTAAATTCAAACTCTGGCATTCTTTCTCCTTTAAAGATGGACATAGTACACCTAGGTATTCTTCTCACTCATTATGTGGAGACACATGTTCTTATCTCTAGGAAACATAAATTTTGGTAATTAACCAACACTGATGTTGATGTGGTTTGGTTACATGCTAATAAAGTAGAAACAAATTGGGCTAGTGTAGTGATCCATCATATGATGGATAGTAAGAGAAATAATATGTGGTTAATATATGGTGGCCTGATAATAAAAAATCTTAGAGTACTTTGTTTTCAACCTTGAGGATGAAGATTCTCACAAAGATTGCACCGGATAGGAAATAATTCAATAGGGCAAATGAGAATAATAATTACTAAAGGGGTGCTGACTCACAAGCATCCCAAGGAAAGAGACGATTCCTCAAGTCAATACGTTCCACATTAAGAAGGAGAACCATCAATTTTTTAGGAATTGGATTATGAGATCCCTCAAACTAGTCCTACTGAAGTTATTCTCAACACTATCATAAAGAGACAGAAGAGGGCAGAAAAAAAGATCAACATCCTAGCTCGTTTGCTCGCGCATAATGGATCTCATATGCCTCATAGAGTGTTTTCTAATGATGATTAGGATTCTAAGTAGTCCTTGCTTAGTAGTTTTGTCTTATTTGTTATTTTTTTTAGATACTTTTTGCACCTTTCCTATTGTATGTGAATTCTCCTTTGAATATTATTTTGTTTGTTTTACATATTTGTTTATCTTTTTTTCTTCTTTTATATAATGTCAAAGGAGGAGAAGTATACTCTCAAGGGGAGTAGGGTATACTCTCTATATTTTTCAAGGGAGTATAACCACTTAAATTTGTTACCATTATTTCTTTGTTTGTCCACATCCTTGATAGATGTGTTGTCATCATAAAAAATGGGAAGAATATGGATCTATGTGTTAGTAAGTGTGATCTCTACAACACTCAGTTGGCCTATATAGTTTTAATGATGACAACACTATGAGATGAAATCTTTATCAGAATTTATGATCCAGTTGTTATGCTTGGGATATCAAGATTTAAAAGTCAATCGCTTTAAGATAACATCATATGTCAAGCGGTGTTTGGTGGAATCTCTGATAATCTCAGTCAAGAAATCTCTCTGGTGATGGTTTTTATCAAGAAGCCTTTCAAGCCTCATCAGATAGAAAAAGTCAAGCCCCAGATTAAGTGTTGAATCATTGATGTATCAACTAAAGGATCTTGAATCTTTAGATTTTTTCAAAGAAAAGAAGTGTGAAAGCTCGCCTAGTCCGTGTCTAAGTAATCAGAGTCATGTAAAAGATATCAGGGTAGTTCTTAAACTACTAAGACAATGTAAGTAATACCTTAAAAGCATTTTAGTCTCTCTATTTAATAAAACTACTTAGAACCCATAGAGGAACCTTCAAGGTGCTTATGAGATTGATAAAGGATGTTCCTAAATATTAATGAGGCTTATATACACTGACTAATCGATTAAGTCTCTTATCCAATCAATTAGAACATATTTTAAAGCTTCCTAATTGATTAAGAACACTCTTAATCTAGGGTTTTATTTTTGTGAATTAGGGTTGTCATTTTTATGAAACACATAATCGATTAGGTGATATGCATAATCGATTATAAGTATTAAAAAACTCATGGATAGTTTTCCTTTTTGAGCCAGATTTCTCTCTTATAAATACAGGGCGTTCTTCACTTTAAAAAAAAAACATAAAACATGTTTTAACACTCTTTCTCATTTTCTACTCATTTTCTCCTCATTTCACTAAAATTACCTTAGTGTTTTAGGAGTGAAAAATATCAGTGAGACTTTTATCGTGTATTATGGTGCATGGATAATATTGTAATTTGTGCAAGAGATTTTTTATCTCTTGTGGAATATCTTTTGTGAAAAATCATTGTCTGTTTTGTGAACTTAGCTAGTAAAAACTCTTGTTTGATTTGTGAGATTGTTCGTTAATTTCCTTGTTTAGTTTGTGAGCTTTGCTTGGTATAAAAACTCTCGCTTGGTTTATGAGATTGACCGTCAAAATCTCCATTTGATTCCTGAATTATGCCTAGTGTAAAAGCTTTCATTTGGTTCGAAATTAGTTTGGTAGAAAATGTTGTGTTTGGTTTGGAGAATAGTCAATGTAAAACTCTAAGTTTTTATTGTAAGAAGGTCCGTGGACATAATTTGTAAAAAATTCACACATATAATGGAATTTCTCAAGAAGAAATTTTTAGAAAGAGGAGTATGACAAATGGTTAGACCGAATCTCTAAAAATCTATAATGTAATCTTCTTATCTCTTGTCTCTTTCAATTTCCGTTGTTTTCTTATTTCTTATGTGCTCAAATCTATTTTGTACTGTGATTTTATTCTATTTATTCATTCAGTTGCTCACTCTTTACAAAATTGTTTTAAACAATTGCATTTACCAAAAAAAATTAATTGGACATTATTTTTCAAAGCAACGCAATTCACCTCCCTCTTATTTTTTTTGAGTCACTTGTCCAATAAAAACTACACAAAAGATCTTATTGTAGGACAAAAATAGTAATTGATTAAACACTTTCAGCAGTTGACGAAATATTCTGCATCTCTCTATTTGAAGTCATTACAAAGGAGAGAAGATGATGCCAAGAAAAATGTCAACAGATGGGAGAAGATGATGCTAAGAAAAACGTCAACAAATGGGAGAGTAGGAACACCAACACTTATGGTAGAAGAGGAAACACCCATCTTCGTCGCCATACGGAAGCTTGACGACGACAATTACAGAGGGGTAAACAGAATGGGAAAGATGAAACTTAAAAGTTGCAGAGGAAGTTATTGTGAAAAAGGCAACACGACTTTGTGTCTTAGGGTTAGTAGGGGATTCACGTGATTGAAAAAATAAGAACCAGATTTTACACTTAAATAATCCAACCCGGTTAGACAGATTCAAAAAGAGGCCAATCATGTTTTTTTTTACGATTTTGCTTCAAAAAGCTCAATCTTGACAGCAACAAAAACAATATTTCTCTTTGGCTCCAACAAAAATAAAATAGAATAGGTAATTAGCTAAGAAAATGTGCATGTGATTAATTATTTGTACCGTGATTGTGCAAACCAACCAACCGCTATATGAAAAAAGGTGCAAGACCACAGTTTATACCACAGCACAAAAAATTATATCTATGTGGCTGTAAAATAGTAACAACCAATATTGAGGTTACATTAATCACATTTAACAGTGATTCTATGCAATATCAATAATAATTTAAAACCGGAACCATGGAGAAAGAGATGATGCTAGCAACGTGTGATAAATGTACTCCTCTGCGAGAGCATTCTAATTTCTAACCTTCTCCAATGCTAACTGACAATTTGCAAAGAGTCGTTATAACAGTTTTTCCCGGGTTGGCAATGAAAGTTGCCATGTTATATATGCAAATGCCACAGCTCCTATGGATTGAAAATTTTTAACCACAAAATGAGTGTTTTCCCTACACGAGCAAATGCATCAGCGACAACAAGTGAACCAATTGTACAGGATACTTTTTTCAAGCAAATAACCATGGATCATGGATGAAGAGAGAATTTTCTGGTCGTGTCTCAGTGCTTGACACCAGTACGACACATGTCAGACACGGGTCTCAAAAACAAATTCTTTTTCAAACAAGGCAATTGAAGAAGGTAATAAGCAATATTTTGTATTACTGCCCTGACTTTGTTGCCATGCAACACATGTATTATTACTGCAGAATTCAATAAACTATAACTATACACATACTAGTAGATATTCACACATACTCATGCTGATAAATATTGACACATACTATAATTTATATACATACTCATGCTGATAAATATTGACATTTATAGTTGATGCTGATACATATTAACATGTATAGTTGATTTTCCTGCAGCTATTCCAATCACTGGTTATCCTGATAGGACCAAGGTATTGATTTATGACCAACGGCAGAGATCTGAACACGTAAAACCTCAAAAATAGTACCTCGACGAAGCACTCCCAAAACAGACTCATCTTCTTCTGTTGCCAAATCTGCCAAAGAAACCCAACGAAAAAGTAGCTCATCCCTACCACGGTAGCCATAGATCCACCTACCAAGTTTCCACCACTTGACGCATACATGTCGGTTTGAGATCTCACAAGCCCGAAGGACTTCTACAAGATTATCACCCTGCAAACAGAAACACTTGCATAAGAAATACATATCACTCTGATGTATTACTTCAAAAGAAGTGTGAAAAGGGATGGAATACCTGAATCCCAAGGTTTGTTATGCAATAATGCACACCAACCAAGTTAACCAACACATTCATTTCAGGTTTAAACAGGAACCTTTGGATGTCTTCAAAACCAAACCTTGCACCATTAACAATTTCAATGGCTTGCAGATAGTCCCCAACCTCTAGTAATTCATTACGTGAACAGGCTTTCAAAAACCTCTCCACAGACACTGCTCTAAGTCCCAACTCAATGTGCCTCTCGAAATACAATCTTTTCCATGTCTGCAATCCAAATTCCAAATAATTACACTTGTTAAACCGAACCGGCCCAATATCTAATATGCCAACAACGATAATGAATGATATCAATTACAACTTATTTGAGTTTATCTATTGACATAAACACTCACGAAATTGTTTCCAACACAGTATGGAAACAACTTATAACATGTCCATAAATTGTTTTGATATTATGTCCCTAGCTCTTTAGGATAGCATAAGAAAACAACTTATAGTTTATATGAAAATAATTTGCCTTTATTTTACCTCTTGTTATAGTACACAACTTATAGCTTATATGAAAATAGCTTATTCACAAGCACTTAATTAAGTTGTCTAGTCAGTAAAGCAGCCATAATTACGAGCCTAAAAAATAGTTGAATGCAAAAGGGGAAAATGAATTAATTTAGGGTTTTGATGATTACCCAGAGTCCGAAATCGAAAACAGTGAGAAACTTTGGTAAAATGAGAAATTGGGTGAGGAAAAAACCTTGAGATTGGGAGAGAGAGGTGAACGGAATAAGGGCCATCTGTAGGTTAGAAGAAGATGCCAAATGGAATCAGAGAAGCAGAGTTGTCTCCAGAACTTTGAACAGCAACCCAAAGCACACAAATCCCGCACCTAACAAAACGTTAAACAAGAAAAATCAAAGTTGTAGCATGATGATATTGGTGGTAAAAGTGAAATATATTAGAAAATTGGAACCTGAAGAAGTGAAGCAATTTTGAAGTTGATATCTTCAGGAAGAGAGGTGAAGAATGAAACAGAATCCGCCATATCTTTGCACGATATGCTGATGATGGAGTTGTAACTTGCAAATGAAGGGAAAAGGATGAGTGTTGTGTTGAAATTGTAGTGTAGTTTACTTTTCTTTGATTATCTCATTCGATGGTTCAGTTGAGTGTGATGTTGGTGTTTAACTATTTTCTGTTCACAATTTTTTGATTGGTACGTTCTTTGTCTGTTTAGTTTTAAGCTCACCTTTTAAGGTTTTTTTTATAAAAGAGAAAAAAAAAAAACATCACCAATCAAAACTTGTCACTTGCAATACTCAAAATTTCAAGCTAAAATAGAGTTTGAATTCGATAAAACGAACGGAGCAGAATGGAGTGGACCGGAACAGAATAAATATATAATTTTATTGTTTAGGTATTTCATAACGTAACAGAGCAATTTTATTATTCCGCAATAGTGTTTTACGGTTTTGAAAATTAGTCACGGAAGAAATTATCGAGTCGAGTCGCAGACTAGGTTGCTCTTTTTAAGACGGTTTCACGACACTATCCAAAGTTATGCAAAGCAGTCGAGCTATTGTACTGCCTCCAAGATAAAACAGCTCAATTCTATATTGTACCATTACTACTTGCATGGTAGATAATCAGTTTAAAAATACATCCTCTGATGGTACAAAGACCATTTGAATATGGTATAAATATCACTCGTAGTATCTGGTATAATGATCAGTCGTAATAATCTCTCAAACCAAGAGAAATTCCAATAATTCTCCAAAGAGAATTCAATAATGGTCATTTGACCACTCAAAATGATTTCTCAAACAAAGAGAAATTTGAGCAATCCTCTAAAGAGAATTCAAAAATTATAATTGATAATTTCTCAACTCAAACGATGAGAAATTAATATAATTCTCTAAAGAGAATTCAAGAAAATACTCGAAAAATTCAACGAGTAGAAAGAATGGGGGATAAGTTGGCGCTTCGATAATTCGAAAGACGCAGAGTTATGAGGTGAGGAAGAAAAAACTTAAAATAAGTTTTTGGTGTGTTTTGGAATGAAATAGAGAATTTCCTTATATAATGAAGTGGGGAATAAAATATATCTCACATAAATAATGTGGGACTAAGGAGCTTTTTTCAATTAATACACAATGTGGGACTTGACTTAAGGAACTTTTTCAAATTCATCTCCCTACATTAGAATATTGACATACTGTTCCAACAATCCCCCACTTGAATTTAGAAAAGTGTTTCAGAAGTAACGTCAAATGTTTCTAAGATTTTGCATAAGCAAAGGTGTCTGCGACTTGAACCTCTGCGTAGCGGTAGGATTCTGATTCAACAAGAGTGCCACCATTGTCATGAACTTTATCTCAGACATCAAACTCGCACACAACCTTTTCTTAAGGTGTATTCTAATAGCTCGTACTTTAATGATCTTCCACGTGTATCCCGGTTTAGTGAAGGCTCTGGGAATTCTGCCTCGCAATTCCATAGGAACCGGCCTAAGTTCCACAATCACAAAGGTGAGTTTATCAAGAGTACTTTTGTAGCCTATTTACTCCCTCATACATAGTATAGATCTCATTAAGAGTTTCTATTATTTCAGGATTCATGCTTTACTTGCATGGCCATCTCATATTGCTCACAACTTGTTATTACCCATTGAACTTATTTCTTGGGATTTTCATTCATCCAGGTCGGGTTACCATCATGAGCAACTCATTTCTTTATAGGAATCAGTCCCATCTTCTTAGATGTATTATGGACTTTCTCTCTAGCTAATCCTTTCGTCAAAGGATCTACTAAGTTTTCATCAGTGCGTACATGATCCACTCTTACAGCTCCTTTAGAGATACAATCTCAAACAGTGTTGTGCTTTCTTCTAATTTGACGTCTTTAACCATTATAATAACGATTCTCAATTTTTGCAATAGCCACGGTACTATCACAGTGGATCAACACAGATGGCATAGGTTTTTTCCACAAAGGAATCTCTGCTGGCAAGCATTTTAACCAACTAGCTTCTTCACTAGCTATAGCTAATGCTATCATCTCAGACTCCATTATGGACTAAGCCAGGATAGTTTGTTTCTTTGATTTCCAAGATACAGCTCCTCCAGTTATACTAAATATATAGCCACTAGTAGCTTTTGAATCATCCAATAAGGTGTTCCAATCTACATCATTGTACCCTTCTAGTACAGCAGGAAATTTCTGATAATGTAGGTCGAGATCCATTGTCCTTTTAAGGTACCTCATGACTCGCTCAATAGCTTGTCAGTGTTCGTTACTCAGTCTACTCATAAACCTGCATAACAACTCTACGACATATTTAATGTCAGATCTCGTACAATCAATGACATACCTAAGACTGCCAATGATGCTCGCATATTTTGTTTGTTTGACACTTTCACTAGTGTTCTTAAATAGTTTCACACTTGGATCATATGGTGTGCGCACAGGTTTACAGTCAAAGTACTTATATTTCTTTAAAATCTTCTCCACATAGTGTGATTGATTCAAAGAAATTCCTTGTTCGAATCTCGTGATCTTGATCCCAAGGGTCAAGCTTGCTTCTCTGAGGTCTTTCATATCAAATTTGTTGCACAACAATGATTTCATATCATTAATGGTCTGAATGTTTGATCCAAATATGAGTAGATCATCTACATAGAGACATATGATAGTGGAGATGTGGTTCTCAAATTTGTAATAAACGCATTTGTCACTTTCATTCACTTTGTACCCTTCGATATCATTAAGTTATCAAACTTTTCATGCCATTGCTTAGGAGCTTGGTTTAGTCCATACAGGGACTTGTTTAACATCCATTTGGTGTACTATTAAGTTATAAATAGCAGCTATTGAAATAAGTACCCTAATGGATGTAATTCTAGTGACTGGAGAAAATGTGTCGAAGAAATCTATATTTTCTCTTTATCTAAAACGTTGGCTACAAGGTGAGCCTTGTATTTACCAATAGTTTCATCAGGTTTTAGTTTCTTTTTCAAAATCCATTTACAACCGATTGGTTTGCAACTAGGAGGCAAGTCTACTAAGTGTCAGGTCTTTTTAGATTCTAGAGATTTTATCTAATCATTAATAGCTTATTGCCATAAATATGCATCCAAAGATGACAAGGTTTCTTGAAGATTTATTTGATCTTCTTCTACATTATAAGCCGCATAATCGGGCCCATAATCTTTAGCAACTCTTACTTTTTACTTCATCGAAGTTTTATTTCTACATTGTCATCGTTTTCTATGCTTCTTATCACAGGGATATGACTCGATTGAGTGCCCCCACTATTTCTCGATTTGAAAGAAAATTTGTCTTCATAGAATTCAGCATCATTTGATTCTATGATCACTTTTTCATTTAGGTCATAAAACCTATATGTCTTATTGTTTGCTGCTTACCCAGTGAATACACATTCATAGGCTCTACTAGCGAGTTTAACTCGTTTCGGATCCATAATTCTGATATAAGTCAGACAGTCCCAAGTTCTTAAATAAGACAATTTTTGTTGTCTTTTCTTTAATATCTCATAAGGAGAGATTTTACTTTTTGAATTGGAAACTCTATTTAGGACATAGCAAGCAGTTAATAAAATTTCCCTCCACCAGTGAGGTGCAGCACCAGAATTCATCATGATTGCAACAACAAGTTCAGTAAGAGTTCTATTTTTTTTATTTTGCCTTACCATTCATTTAAGGAGAATATGGAGCAATCGTTTCATGTACAATTCCATGTTTAATATAAAAACCATTAAATAAATTGAAATAATATCCAGTTCCCTTATCACTACGACGTATCTTAATCTTGTTACTAAATTGAGTTTCAATTTCATTAACAAAAATCTTAAACATAGTAATTTCACAAAAATATCATTTTTAGTGATTATGTATAAATCTACCCCAATAGATTGACTAAACCCTGCCTTATTTAGAAGAATACCAGAAACAAGATTCTTTATAATCTCTGAAGTATACATGACATTCTTCAAGATTAAAGTGTTTTTAGAGGTGGACACTATTCCACTTCTCCAATACTGACAACATTAGTGGTGTGGATAACTACCAACTAAGAGTGGAAATAGGTTGGGTCGAATTAGGCTTTGCTAAGCCTGAGTATGGCCTGCTAAAAATCTCAAAGTCTAAGTTTGGCCTATGGCCTATCGTAGGCTTATATTTTAGGTCTGAGCTTGGCCTTTTCGAAGGCCTGTTTAGCCTATTAGCCTACATAAAAGCCTATTGTATTTGATCATTTGTAAATAAGAAATTACATTAATGTTTAAATAGACTAACAAATTAAAAGTTCAATGAGACTAAATGATATTTGCATTGACTTATTCAAGTTTACATATTAATATAAGTTCTGTGATACTATTTGTTTGAGAGAACTTATGAAAACAACTTATGACATTGTTTATAAGGTTTTTTTTAAACTTATTTTTATGAGTTCTTGAAGATAATTAAGCTTTACTTTTTATTTTGATTCAAAATACATATACAATATAATAATAATAATGAAATTATTCATATTTATTTAAAAGGTCGACCTGATAGGCTTAAAAGGCTTTTTTTTTGTGGCCTCTGGCCTAGCCTTTTTAACTAAATAGGCTGATAAAAAACTAGGTCTTTTCTATTTGAAAAAAAACCTGGCCCGGCCTGAGCCTATGTAGGCTAGGTTGTAGGCCCCTGTTAGTTGACTTGACTTATTCCCACCCCTATTCCCAATAACACTTTCTTATTTGTGTATGTTTTAAACATTGCACGATCATAACAAACATGACAAGAAGAGTCAATGTCCATCCACCAACCATCAAATTCACCAATCATGTTGATTTTAGTGATCAAAGCAATAAATTGCTCATCAATCAGGTTAACTTATGCATTAGGGGAAACACGTGGTCTAAACTCGATCTTTCATTTCTTAATCATATGACCTGGTTTTCCATAATTGAAGCAAGATAAAACACCGGTGTCATTTCTTTACGGTAGTGATTGTTGCCTATCAATTGGAGTAATTGGAGCCCTTGAAGAGTTCTCATTCTTAATTCGGTTCACAACATTGTGGTTCTAATTCTTTAATCATTTTCCAAATGGCTTCAAAATTACACTGAATTTCTTTTTGTTGTTTGAAACAACCAAGACTTTTCTTCTTGATCTTGTCTCTGATATTCTTTTTCAACTCAAAAGCGAATAATTAGACTCTCAATTAAAAATTCTTTTGTTTTTTGCTGAAGTGGAATTTTTAAAAACCTTCAAACTATGGGCAATTTGTCAATAATAAAAGCAATTTGAAATTTTTCATCTAAAGACATACCTTTTGTGATGATCTTATAAGCAATCTTTTGAAGTTCATAACATTGAGCCTCCATGCACATTTTATTTATACCATCTAATACTTTAGGTAGCGGCTAACAACATACTTCTTTATTCCAGCTTCCTCGGTGTCATACTTCTTTTGCAGAGTCTCCCAAACATGTTTTGCAGCATTGCAGATCATCTGCAAGTCCATTAAAAATGTGATTTTATAGAGATAATCATTCTCTTTCCATAAGACGATTTCTTTTCTGAGCTTGAAATCGTTCACTTTAATCTGTGCAAAAAGTTCAGCTTCAAACACTAAGTGTTCCATCTGAATCCACAGATTTCTTACCGTTCATTTTCTCAGTTGATTCATAAGGAGCAATAGGAATATCATCGGTCAGAACGTTGACAACCCTTTTTTTTCAAAAAATTTGTAAATTTTGTTGCCAACATTTGAAGTGACTTCCCTTAAACTTGAACGGTTTGTCAGAGACAACAACAACAGAATTACCAATAATTTCTTCGGTAGCCATGGCAGTTCGAAACATCTTAAAATTGTTGTTTCACAGTTTTGAAAATTAACCACAGAAGAAATTACTGGGTTGAGTCGCGGACTAGGTCGCTCTTTTTAAGACGTTTCACGGAACTACCCAAAGTTATGCAAAGCAGACGAACTACCGTGTCACCTCCAAGATAAAACAACCCAGTTTTATACTGTATGATTACTACTTACATGGTAGATAATCAGTCTAGAAATACACTCTCTGATGGTACAAAGACCTTTCGAATATGGTATAAATACCACTCGTAGTATTTGTTATAATGATCAGACATAATAATCTCTCAAACCAAGAAAAACTCCAATAATTCTCCAAAGAGAATTCAATAGTGGTTATTTGATCACTCAAAATGATTTCTCAAACAAAGAGAAATTTGAACAATTCTCTAAAGAGAACCCAAAAATTATACTTGATAATTTCTCAACTCAAACGAGGAGAAATTAACATAATTCTCTAAAGAGAATTCAAGAAAATACTCGAAAAATTCAACGAGTAGAAAGAAAGGGGGAGAAGTTAGCGTTTCGACAATTCGAAAGACGCAAAGTTATGGGAGTAAGGAAGGAAAAACTAAAAAAAGTTTTTTTGTGTGTTTTGGAATGAAATAGAGAATTTACTTATATAATAAAGTGGGGAAGGAAATATATTTCACCTAAATAATGTGGGACTAAGGAGTTTTTTCAACTAACACACAATGTGGGATTTGACTTAAGGAACTTTTTCAAATTCATCTCCCTACATTAGAATATTAACATAATGTTCCAACATGCATAAATTAAAGGGTATAAAAAATTATGGAAAATGATGGAATTGGATGGAATGCATTCCGTTAGATTCCGCTTAATTCCATCTATTTTTTTATTAATCCAAACAATAAAATGTAAGTTTATGTCATTCCATCCCATCACATTTCATTCCATCAATCCAAACATATTCCAAAAGATACTCATCATCTACCTCGTTAAAAATATTATTAAGAAAATTTAAGAGGATAAAATCCAACTAAGAAAAAAAGAGTACAAAGCAACTAAAAAAAAGCTCTTGACAAAGAGCAATGTAAATAAAACGGAAATATAATAAATTTAGGATTAATATGCTTTTGTGTTTAGATTTGAAATTCAGTTTGGTCTCTTAAATTTCTAATGAAATAGTTTTTTCTTTCATTTCTTCAAACGGTGTTACATTGATCATTTTAGGTAAATTTGTTAGTCAAAGTAAAATATAAATATCATGTATTATACACATGGCACTGATGTAGAAATGAAATTATAAAACATAGTTGAAATAAAATTGATTCACGTTTAATCTTGAAGCAAAACACCTATTATTTGCAAAGAAACTCTATGGAGAAGACGATATAGAATATGAGGATATAGGTTCAATGAAGCTACCAACAATAGTTTTTGGAGAATATGACGTCGCAGGTGTAGCGAAGCTACAAATTTCAAGACAATTAGTCATTTTTAGCCCTTTCCTCATGTAGAGTTTAAATGAACATGCTATCATTTTAGAGTTTTTGTGAATCTCGAAATTCTAGTATAACACTTTTTTCTGCACTTATGTTTAGAGTTTGTTTTGGGCCGGTTAGATCGATCTCGACCAACCTCCCTGAGAAAATAGTAATTCTTCCAGAATATTCTTAGCTCACGAGAAATCTCCTCATGACGATAACAAAAATCTCAATTGTAAGTGCATCCCACAGCTCTCCGCAATGTGTGTGTGTATGTGTGTGAGAGAGAGAGAGAGAGAGAAAGAGAAAGAGAGAGAGAGAAACGCCAAATTGAGGTAACAATTTTCAAACAAAATTTGAATTTATTTTTCTTTCTTACATATTGACTTGACCGTTGGAGTGGTAACCTTGTATGTTCCCCATCTCCACCGCGCTAGAAGGTCAGAACCACCATCACATCTGGTCATCATTCAATTTTTGGTTTTTGAATAAAATAGTGGTGCCGTTTGTGGGAATCAATTTATGATTCCTATTATTTGTATGATTTCACATTCGATTTTCGATTCAACATATTGTAACCTTCTCATGTCACTGAATCAATAACATTCAGAATTGAACACGAAGATCAATTGCGTTCAATCCAATTAAGCATCATTTTAACTTCGATTCTTTGAAATTCAGATCTCTAGTTTCTACGATTCCAAGTGATGGCTGGATCCAAAGACACTCGATCTGCTGCTGCGTTTGATGTTGTCGTTGATGCTCTGGCAAAGATCAATCAACCAACTCCACCTCCTGCACAAGGCATCGCAAATCCTGGAACAGAGGTTCCATTGCATCCCAATTTGGTCTAGGCTATTCATATTGGCAGATTTGTCTAGGCACCTCCAATTGGACCTCTAGTTCCACCTCCATTCTTGTAGCCTGAAGCCTTACCTAGTATCTATCTATTGCAAGAAAACCTTGGATTCCAAGGTGCGAACGAGCTATTAAACAATATGTATAATATCGTTCGTCAGTAGAATTCGCACACGGTCGAGAAAATGTTACAACGCATCGAAGAAAGTCTCTATAATGTTCATACATGAGGGAACACCATTCAAGAGGCCGTTTCAATGAGAACTCATATTGTTGATCCAGAGCCGAACGCTACAAAAAGAGGTGAAACTTCTAAATTACAATATAAACATAGGAGCAGGAAACAACAAAGTCCTCCTCAAAGCCCCGAGGGAGTTACATTTTTACCCCGAATCAAGTGGAAAACCTGACAGTGAGGGTTTAGCTGAAGCATCCCTTATGTACAGGTATTTTGGAAAAAGAAACACATGGGACTGACAAGTTGAAACACCCCCACTTTCATAGAAGTCATGGCCATAACACTGACAGTATTAGTGGGCGATGGGAAGGATGTCTGGGATGGAAATTCACAATTCCATGTTGTTCCTTGTATGAGCGTTTACAACTATATTCAAAGACGATCCTTCATTTCTATGTTGGACGCAGTAGCCTCTCCAGTCCACCTTAAACTCAAATATCATAACCTGCAGAGAGAACGGACCATCATCAACACCAATTGAAAGGCACAAAAAGAATCTACTAAGCGCTCTAGTGAGATGAATGAGACAGGGTAGCCATGGAGATCAATGTGGCATCCTTGACTAGCCAACTCCAAGATATAAACACCCATCCACTAAGACGTGGCTAAACCACAAGAAGGCAAAAAGGAAAAATAAGTGGCGGCTAGCCCGCCCAAATATGTTTTCTTTCTTGTTCTATATTAAATTTTATTATTGTATAATCTCTCTTCTCATACACAGGAGTTATCTTCAATTAAGAATGAAATATGTCAATATTTTATATGTTTGTTTCTTTCAGATTATGCATATTAATAGTAAATACGAGGTATGACCAATGAGATCTAGGTCCGACATAAATAAATTGGGGGTGTTGTCGGGGGCACTTTGCACGTCCTGCTAAAGTAATCAATCCCCCCGCAACACGAAATAAACACTAAGAGCCAGGGGTGTTGCTATAAACGCTTTGCACGTCCGGCTAAAGAAATAAATCCCACATCAAAAGTCAGGGGTGTTGTCAGAGACGCTTTTGTAGCGAGCGATTTTGGACGCGGTTCTTAAGCGCGGTCGCTCTCTGGAGTCAGTTTACTACAGGTCGATTCATTTTTTATCCTATTGTGAGCTGAATAAGGAAGGGAAATAGATGTCTCCAATTAACCCTGCTTGCATACCGAGTTTAAACAGCGGTCTGTTAGGTTACGGATGCGATCAATGTGGTGGGGCCTTTCTTGTGTTATTTTGACATACAGGTTTCTGGCGGGGAACAAGGATTAGGATGTTAGGACTGATGCTTTTTGATAGATACATGAGAGTATGGGATTTTGGGTTTTTGTTTAGTGTGCTCGCTAAGATTTTTCTTTCAATCTTATGCCTACGTATTCCCGTTTACCGAAATAGGGAAATCAGAGCGTTCGTAGTTCCTCCTATTCTATGGGAGGAAATGGTTGTTTTGGTGTCTTGTTCAAAGCCCAAGACGTGAAGCGAAAGGTAGTTTGTATCTTGTTCAAAGCCCAAGATGTGAAGCTGAACGTAGTTTGTATCTTGTTCAAAGCCCAAGATATGAAGTTGAAAGTAGTTTGTATCTTGTTCAAAGCCCAAGATATGAAGCTAAAAGTGTTGACCTTAGAGAGAATTTGTCATCTCTAAAGGGGTCTGTTTGTCACAACTGTTGGGTGACTGACTGTAAAGGAGGATTACTTTAACCGGGATTTGTGAATCCGGCAATGCCATAATTTCCTTTATAGGGGATTTTAACCTGAAGGAGAAGACTTTAACTCAGTTTAGAGAAATGCCATCTTTCCTTAGGAATTTCTCATACTAAAAGAGGGACATTGACATGGATGTAGATGATCCAGAGGCTTGCCACTTACAGCGATTAGATGAAGGGGAAAGAGTTGTTGAAGTTTGTGTACTGTGAACGAGGCACATCTTTGATGCTAAAAGGTTGATTGGACCAACCAGTGGTTTTCTTATACAAAGCCTAAGAGGAGGCTAATATGTGTCTCGTACAAAGCCCGAGAGAGAGGCTAAAAGGTTTTGACTCGACGATGGAGTCTTTTGGTATCTCGTATAAAGCCCGAGATGAAGGCTACTTGACTTAACAAGAGAGTTTTTTGTATCTCGTACGAAGCCCGAGATGGAGGCTAAAATTTGTTTGGCTCAATAAGAACCTTTTTGTATCTCGTATAAAGCCCGAGATGGAGGCGAAAATTTGTTTGGCTCAATAAGAACTTTTTTGTATCTCGTATAAAGCCCGAGATGGAGGCGAAAGGGTGATTGACTCAATGAGGGAGTCTCTTATGTGTCTCGTACAAAGCCCGAGAGAGAGGCTAACCGTTGTTTGACTCCGCTGGGGAGAATCATTGTATAAAGCCCAAGAGAGATGCTATTGTAACCGGAGAAGGATCATTATACAAAGCCCAAGAGGAGGCTATGGTTACTGTTTCAGTTGAGTGACAGGTCCAGTATACTGATTTAAAAAGAGAAAATCAGTTCTTATATGAGCAATACTGTACTCAAGGATTTGATTCGAGGATCCGGGTTGTTCCCGTTCTTTAAGGAAGTGGGAAATCCGAAGGGTATTGAGACTGTCCAAGTCTACAGGTTTCCTTCCTATTTAACGAAGGGGTCACTTGAGAATGTCTTTGAGACTCAAGGAGATTAAACTGTCCGTGTCTAGAGTTTCATCTTTTGTACCATGCTTTGAGAAACAGTAGTAGACTCTTTGAAAGGACTGTTCTATGCCGATGACTAATTTCTGTTCCTATACCTCTAGGAGGTCGTCGGAACAATTTGTACGAAGCCCAAGAGGAGGCTGGAAACTTTTAAGAAGCCAATCGGTCCTTGTACGAAGCCCAAGAGAAGGCTATCATTCCCGGAGGAAGAGATCATTATACGAAGCCTAAGAGGAGGTTGTGAATACTTCTAAGAAGCCGAGAGGTCCTTGTACTAAGCCCAAGAGGAGGCGGGTTGCTTTTAGGAAGCCTGTGGGTCCTTGTATGATGCCCAAGAGGAGGCCGATGCTTTTAAGAAGCCCGTGGGTCCCCAAACCCCGAGAAATTCAAGACAGGTTATTCACAAAGAATAGATCAAGCCAGGAAAGTTTGAGAATTTGGAAGAAACTCAAAGATGCCATTCACGGAGAATACATTCATCTCTGGGAGTAGAGTTTCTTGACAATTCCTAATGAGGACAGCCGAAGAGAAGACTGTATCTGGTGATCCTATTAGGGATCTAGTTGTCTATTTCTACGAATAAACGAAACGGCGTCACCTAGTTCTAGACGTAGTTTCCGAGGAAACTCTAAATATCTATACTATTATTACATAGTTGATATGAGTTTATGAAAGAAGACTTACAGCGAAACAGCCCCACAATACAGTTATATGTATATGAAAGCGGTAAATGAAAGCAATAACCACTTACTCGGTTGTAGAGCTTCCATGCTATTTGGTTAGCTGTTCAACAAAGAAAGATTGAAAACAACAGTATATTCAAAATCAAAGGAGAAAGTGCTTTGAAAAAGAAAGATTTGGGGCTTACAGCTCAAGGAGAGCCCCAGGGTTTTATCAGTGAGCGCACTGTTTGAATTTGTACAGAGGGACTTATACAAGTGACTGTGGCCTAAAAGGTTTTCTGTACAAAGGGATGGGTCTTACACTCTCTCAAGAGTCCCAAAAAGTTTTAAAAAAAGAGTGGGGCTTATAACACGAGGGTAGGGCCAGTTGACTTTTCGTTAAAGATGGCGATCGCGCCGAGATTTTCTTTTAACGCGAAGGGGCTTATACAATATCTGAGGCCCAAATGATTTTGGTTAAAAGGGGGTTGGATCTTACACTCTATTAGAGGCCCAAAAGTTTTGAATGGGTCTTATAGCTCAAGGAGAGGCCCAAAAGGTTATTTTTCAAAAGGCGGCGGTCGCGCCGTTTGTTTTTTACGGTATCAGGACTTATACAATACACTGAGGCCAAAAAATGATTTGGTCAAAAAAAGGATTGGGTCTTACACTCTATTAGAGGCCCAAAGTGTTTTGAAAATGATTTATGAGGGTTGAATTAATCCAAAACCCTAATTTGTTTTAAAAAATGTATTTAATTGAATAAAAATTCAATTAAAATGATCAAAATTGTTTAACATATGGAAAACAAATTGTGATCTTGGATTAATGCTTCAAAAATTAAGTATTGACCTACAAAATAATTAGAAAGCATTAAAAGTTGCAAAATCAAGGTGGAAAAAAATATTTTAAATGTCAAAAACAATCAAAACATTAATTCTTTGCAAAAATATCAATTATACAAAATAAATAATATTTTTGGGATTTTTTGGGAAAATAAAATATTTTAACATTTTTGTGAATTATTAAAAAAAGAATCAACTCAAAATCATTAAAACTCAGAGAGAAATTAATTTTTGAATCAATTAAATAAAATCACAAAATTCAAATATTCAAATATTCAAAAAATGGCGCCAAGAACACCCAAGAACACGCGCGTGTTCTGGGTTTGCCCAGATTTGCATTTTCTCTCCAATCTCACTGAATACTTGATTATATCATGTAATCCACATACCAATCAATTCGTTTCAACCTCACGATCATGTCTATGGTATTTAATTTCATTTAAATTAAACATATAACAAGAAATCATGAAAAATCCTCAAGAACCCTAATTTCTGCATGAAGGCTAGGATTTTTGATACACGATTCAAACAATGCAATTAATTGAGGGGAAACATTCCATGCATGATTATGAACATATGGCCAAATTATTGTGCAACAAAAATTGCATGGATCATAGAGTTAGAAGAGCTCATGCTTACCACTTGCAGCTGGTGATCGTGATTTGTGTTGGAGGTGTTATAGCTAGGTTCCAATGATCTGGATAGCTTCCCTAGGTGCCATGGAGTGTGTATGAATGCTTGGAATAGATTGAAATGGTTTGGAGTTCAAGATGGTACCTCAACTGCAAAACTGCCAAGAACTTGAGCAATTGGCTGGTGATTTTGTGAAATCTGTGTTCCAGATGTTATGTGAGTGTTTGGATCACTTCTATATGATGTATGTGAGGTGTGTGTGTGTGTGATTGGTTTGATTGGAAAAGCTCTCAAACTCAAAACCCGATAGTGACTTGCCTTAGAAGGCAAAATTGGAGTGAAAGAAGAGATTTTGAGGAAAGCATCTGTTAGATGGATTTGGTGTACTCAAACTGATCACAATTGAGCTCTATTTATAGTATAACAAGTTTGTTTTGGGATCCACAGTGAATGGCAACTGCAGCAGAGGTTTGGCCAATGTTGTCCAATAGAAATCCAAGTCTCCTCTAGCCATTGACTAGAGGTTAGGGCACAGGGTTGTGGTTCCCTTGGTCTTGGATAAGTCTTGACTGAATTCAGTTGAGAATGGCTCAGTCTATGCCACCTTAATGCTTCCATTGAATGCTCCAATCCAAAATTGGAGTCTTGTCCCTATTTTGGCCATTCTAGGTTCAACATGCTATTTCTTGTTCCAAAGACTTTGGAGGCTTGGCTCAGTGATTATCCCCTTTAGATTCAATCCTCAGAGGTGTCCAAGTGGATAGGAGCATTTGGATTTGGCTGATTTTGGTAAATCGACCAAAAATGTAAAATCTGCCTTGCCTTGACAGATTTCAACAAGGCAACTTGCCAATGTCATATCTCATGACTCAAATTGAATTTGATAATGTTCTTGGCCATTTTGGAAAGCCCTTACATGATACAACAACTGTTTGAACATGTTTGGTTTTGATCTCTTTTGAATCCAAGTGAAAAATCCCCCTACATTTGGCAAAAAGTAGGGTAAAATCTGACTTAGTGAAATTTTCACTAAGTGTTGGAACAAAGTGACTTTTCTTGATTTTGATCACTCCATAACTCAAAATCCATGAGGAATTTGACATAGGTCAGTATGAAGCTTTTGTAGAGGGCAATGAGATATACAAATCAAGCTTTGAATGGGGACCAATGGCCTTGTGGTTTAGGAGTTATGGTCCTCCAAAGTTGGCACATTAGTGTCACTTTTTCCATAACTTAGAAATTTTTCTAAGTTTTTATGGTTACCCCTTTTACAAGTTATCCCACTTTCTTTGATTTTTCTTGATGAATGATGATTCAAATCATATATTAACATCATTTTAGGGTTAAAAATCCATTTTGGTGAAAAATCTCAAAAAGTCAAAGTTGACTTTTGTGCACAGTTGACTTTTTATCAGATGAATTCCAAACTGTGCAATTCTTCATGAAATCATGTCCTTGACCTAAATAAAACTTGATGGACATGTTCCATGGGTGTCATAGGGTATATTGAATCATGTCTTAGGGTTTGGGAGCATGTCCTAGTCAAAAGTCAAAGTTACAGTTGACTTTCCTCGCGAAACCCTAATTGTGGTGCAGATGAAATTGAGACTTGTTGCTCAAGCTTCTTGGATTAATACATTGTTAAAAATGGATCAATATAGTTCATTAGAGACCCTCAAATCCTCTCTTGAGGTCTTGGCTCATGATTTGTCCCAAAAGTCAACTTAGGGGTGAATTAGGTCAAGAAACCCTAATTCCTGATTTTTGATGAATGCATCCCCTGAGGCAAAATTGACTTGATGATTGGGTCCATGAGGTCCCATGAAGTATATTAGGTTATGTTTTGGATCATTGGCTTGTGCCCAGATGAAAAATTTCCATCTGGAGGCCCTGGTCGACCAAAACCCTAATTTGGTGACACTGTCGATCTTGAGACTTGATCCGCCTAAAAGGGAGCAGCCTTGTGCTTGATCCTTGAAGTGGGAGTCCTTTTGATCCATTGTGGATGTTTGAGAGGTTAGACAAGTTGAAGATCATGCCATTCCTTGATTGATCCTTTGTCTAAGGCTCTGAGAGGGCTTGAAACCCTAATTTTGATGTAGTGAATGCTCAACAATCCTTGAGGAAATTGATGAGGCATGAAGGTACATCCATATTATGATGATGATTTGCACAATGATGGGAAATCTAAGTGGTAAAAATTTGGGGTATGACAGATGCCCCTATTTAATCTTCTTGGACACGAAGGTGTGAATGGCGAAGGTATTCGGGCATTCGGGGTACAAGAGGATTAAATATCGGAATACCCGAAATTTTGATGGCGTCTATGAATGGTAGCTTACGCATTCATCTTCTTTAACTAAGCGATGATGCTTAGAAAAGGTAAACTTCCCCTCGATCCTGGTCTTCTACCAAGGAACTGGTCTTAGTTTCTGATTTAAACTTCCCCTCGATCCTGGTTTCCTACCAAGGAACTGGTCTAAGTTTCTGATACAAACTTCCCCTCGATCCTGGTTTCCTACCAAGGAACTGGTCTTAGTTTCTGTTGTAAACTTCCCCTTGATCCTGGTTTCCTACCAAGGAACTGGTCTAAGTTTCTTTTGTCAATAAACTTTATTGACAAGGGACGCTATTCGTAGCGGCTTTCCTTCAAACTTCTCGCCGAATTTTCCTGGGGAGATGCCATTTGAGTGGAAAAAGTTTTGATGTCAGACTTGCTGGGGAACCCAATCGTCTGAGTTGTAGAGGTGCACAAACTTCTCTGTTTGGAGACGCCATTTGTTGAATCTACTAGGGAAAACGAGTCTCTTGAGAGACTGCTTTCGTTCGGGGTCTTTACATCATATTTTTCACGGAGATCTTCTCGGAGAAATGCCATATGATGTGATCCAATTTTGAGGTGCCGATGACCTTTTCATTAGCGGTCTTTCGGAGAAAGGCAGATGTACTGCCAAATCTTTTCTTAGGAGGCTTTCTCTGGGGATTTTTCTTTAATTCGGGAAAGCAAGAATATCATCTTCAATGGCGAAGAGTGACATTTGTAGAAAGCTTCTCTGACTTTTCAGAGGTTCAAGTTATCAAAGTGGTCAAGGGCCAACTTCTTTCCAGAAATAAATTGGAGGCGAGGTTGTTCAAACGCAGGGTTTCCTGACGAGGCAAGAACTGACAACTCGATTGAGAGAACTTCTATCACTAGGGGACAAGACCGACTAGAGTGATAGTGATGCAATATGAAATGTAAATGCAAATCAATAATGCATGACGTATGTATGTATATGCTGACAAAACTGACGCGACATACAAACTAAAAGATGAACATGACTGGATACTCGGCCATCGCGGGGCGAAGAAGTACCGTTGGTTCAGAATAGCAATTTCACCTTGCTTAGGAGAGATAGTCCCTATTGGGAGTGTAGCATTGGTCGGACTTAGGAGATAAGAACTCTGTCGTAGCGTGTCATACGAAACAAGGTCTCTGACACAGTTGATCCCTTCATTCAGGCGTACTGGCGTAGAAGGAGTACTTTGATTCCGTACTTTGAGGTTCGATTACTTCAGGAGAAGCGACCGACATTCTTCTGATGTTCAACAGTCAAAAGAAAGTGTCGTCTTTATTAAAAAGTAGGAAAAGTTTTAACAAGTAAATTCATTTTTGTTTTATTTCAAGAATCGTTAATCATATTAAAATGTCGTTCTGTAAAGCTAAAACAAATAAGAATTACAAACAAAAGCACAAAGGCTCAAATTTTATTGATAAAATGGAGATCAGCCAAACGCGTGATTCCAAAGAGTATATACAAAGTTTGAAAATGGTAATTTACAGGGAAAAGGGATACGTTGAAACATAACGACCGTTATCCTTCTACCAACTTTGAATTCGGGGCATCCTGAGCTTCTGTCGAAGATGACCTTGACTGGAGTTTTCTGACGGATGATGTAACTGCTGCTGAGGGACTGGCCTCTGTTGAACATAGTTACTTGCCATTATCCCTAATTTTTGCCTGGATTGTACTTCGATGTTTCCAACCCACCGGGATGATTTTTTTTCATGTCTCTAACTTTTGCCTGGACCGCCCTTTCGGGTTTTCAATCCACCGAGACGTTTTTTTTTTGTTTAGGCGAAGTATTTCTTGACTACATCAACATTCGTGGGGTAGGCAAATTCCTCTCCGTCCATGGTTGCAAGTCTCAAGGCGCCGCCTGAGAAAGCTTTCGTGACCACATAGGGGCCGTCATAATTCGGAGTCCATTTACCTCGCGAATCAGTGAGAAATGATTGTATCTTTTTGAGCACGAGGTCTCCTTTCCTAAAGACACGAGGTCGGACCTTTTTGTCAAACGCCTTCTTCATTCTCTGCTGATACAACTGACCGTGGCATAGTGTCGTGATTCGCTTCTCCTCGATCAGATTCAGTTCGTCGTGTCGACTTTGACACCATTCAGCTTCTGAAAGCTTAGCTTCCATCAATACTTGGATTGACGGGATCTCTACTTCTATGGGGAGCACTGCTTCCATGCCATACACTAGAGAGAAAAGGGTTGCCCCTGTTGAAGTGCGGAGAGATGTGCAATAACCGTGAAGAGCAAAGGGTAGCATCTCGTGCCAGTCTTTGTAGGTTACAGCCATCTTTTAAACAATCTTCTTGATGTTCTTGTTAGCCGCTTCTACCGCTCCGTTCATCTTGGGTCGGTATGGAGATGAGTTATAGTGTTCGATCTTGAACTCAATGCACAACTCTTTCATCATCTTATTATTCAAGTTAGATCCATTATCTGTAATGATCTGGCTCAGAACGCCATAACGGCAGATGATATTGTTTTTGATAAATCGGACCACCACTTGTCGGGTTACGTATGACGCTGCTTCGACCCACTTGGTGAAATAGTCAATGGCTACTAGAATAAACTGATGTCCGTTTGAATCCCTGGGCTCAATCATGCCAATCATGTCGATTCCCCATATCGAGAATGGCCATGGGGAAGAGAGAACTTTGAGATGTGATGGCGATACATGAATTTTGTCGGAGTATATCTGACACTTGTGACACCTCCTCATGTACTTGTAGCAGTCGAATTCCATGGTCAACCAGTAATACCCTGCTCTTAGAATTTTTCTCGCCATTGTGTGTCCGTTGGCATGAGTGCCAAAGGATCCTTCATGAATTTCTTTCATAAGCATGTCTGCTTCTGGTCTGTCTACGCATCGGAGCAAGACCATGTCAAAATTCCTCTTATAAAGAGTGTCGCCGCTCAGGAAGAAGTTTCCAGTCAATCTTCTGAGGGTTTTTCTGTCTTTTCTGAGTGCCCCAGACGGGTACTCTTGTTTCTGAAGGAAGCATTTGATATCGTGATACCAAGGTTTGTCGTCTATGACTACTTCAATCGTGAAGAAGTAAGCGGGCCTTTCAAGGCGCATGATGTCGATCTTAGGTAAGTCGTTCCATTGACCTACACTAATCATGGAAGAGAGAGTGGCTAATGCATCATCCATGTGATTCTCCTCACGAGGGATATGATGAAACTCAACTCTGTTGAAGAAGGGTAACAACCTTCTTGCATAGTCTTTGTAAGGAATCAATCCTGATTGGTATGTGTTCCAATCTCCTTTTATCTGATTGATAACCAAGGCTGAATCGCCGTATACGTCCAAGTTTTTTATCCTTAAATCAATCGCTTCTTCGAGACCCATAATACAAGTTTCGTATTCGGCCTCGTTGTTCGTATATTTGAACGTAAGTCTGGCAGAGAAAGGAATGTGGGTACCCTGAGGGGTAACAATGATTGCCCCAATTCCATTTCCGTAATGATTAACTGCTCCGTCAAAGATTAGTCCCCACTGGGAACCTGGTTCTGGCCCTTTACTGGGTAACGGTTCATCGTAATCTTTCATTTTTAGATACATGACATCTTCGTCTGGGAAGTCAAACCCGATTGATTCTTGATCGTCAATCGGTTGATGAGCCAAATTATCGGCTAAAATACTTCCTTTAACGGCTTTCTGAGCGTGGTACTCTATGTCATATTCTGATAACAGCATCTGCCAATGGGCAATCCTTCCCGTGAGAGCAGGTTTTTCTAAGACGTACTTGATTGGATCCATTTCAGAGATTAACCAAGTAGTATAACGAATCATGTATTGGCAAAGAAGTTTGGCTGCCCAAGCCAAAACGCAGCAAGTTTTCTCAAGCATCGTGTACCGAGTCTCGCAGTCGGTGAATTTCTTGCTCAAATAGTAAATGGCAGACTCTTTTCTTTTAGTTTCGTCTTATTTGCCAAGTACACATCCCATTGAGTCCTCTAAGACTGTGAGGAAAATGATCAGTGGTATTCCTTCCACTATAGGTGATAGAATCGGAGGATTCAACAGATATTCCTTGATACTGTCGAAGGCGGTTCGGCAATTTTCTGACCAAACGCAATCCTGGTTCTTTTTGAGTAATTTGAAAATCTGCGCACAGGTCGCGGTCATAAGGAATATGAATCTGGAGATGTAGTTCAAACGTCCCAAGAATCCTCTGACTTGTTTTTCAGTTTTCGGAGAAGGCATTTCTTGAATGGCCTTTGCCTTGTCAGGATCAACCTCAATTCCTTTCTGGCTGATGATGAACCCTAAACGTTTCCCTGAACGGACACCGAAGGTGCACTTGTTGGGATTCAAGCGGAGTTTTTACTTCCTCAGACTCTCGAATAGTTTTGACAGGTGGGTCACATGCTCCTCTTCTGTCTTAGATTTTGCAATCATATCATCAACATATACCTCGATTTCTTTGTGTATCATGTCATGAAAAAGAGTAGTCATGGCCCTTTGATAGGTTGCCCCGACGTTCTTCAAGCTGAACGGCATCACCTTGTAACAAAAGGTACCCCATGGGGTAATGAACGAAGTTTTATCCATGTCTTTCGGCGCCATTTTGATCTGGTTATAGCCCGAGAATCCATCCATGAAGGAGAAAATTTTGAACTTTGCTGTGCTGTCTACCAGCATGTCAATGTGTGGTAAAGGAAAGTCGTCCTTTGGACTTGCCTTGTTCAGATCCCTGTAATCAACACACATTCAGACCTTTCCGTCCTTTTTGGGAACGGGTACGATGTTGGCTAACCATTAAGGATATTCAGATGTAGCGAGGAAACCTGCGTCGATCTGTTTCTGTACCTCCTCTTTGATTTTGATGGCCATGTCCGGGTGAGTCCGTCTCAACCTCTGCTTTACTGGCGGACATTCCGATCTTAACGGTAAATGATGTTCCACGATGCTGGTATCCAACCCTGGCATATCCTGATAGGACCATGCGAATACATCGGGGAATTCTTTGAGAAGCTTTATCAAACTCTCTTTGGCAGTTGGACTGAGAAGTGCCCCAATCCTGATTCCTTTTCTCTCTTTTTCTGAACCCAAGTTTACCGTTTCCAACGTTTCTTTATGAGGTTCAATGGACCTTTCCTCTTGTCTGAGTAGTCGGGAGATCTCTTCTGGAATTTCGTTGTCATCTTCTTCTTCAGCCCCAAATGTCGGGAACCCAAAGTCGGGAGAAGACATCAGATCGTATGTTTCAACTGGGTTTAAAACAAGCAATATGCATGACGTGATGATTCGTGTTTAGAAGAGATAGAGAAAATGCAAGTGTGTGCAGTGTTTTATTTTACTGCTTGTTTTTATTATTGAATTTTTTTTTAGGATTACCATTTTCTGAGAAAAGCGAAAAGAGAAAATAGCAATTAATGCGGAAATTATAGAACGACGTTATTTTATTAATGAACAAGTCGATTCTTGAAACTACAGCCCTATAAAACAAAACTCTGTCGCTTTGGGCTAAGCGAAGAGGGAAAATTTACAGAAAGCGAGCCCTATCAAAACATCCGTTTCACCTGGGCAGGGTGAAAGGTTAAAGATGGCAATTACTTTGACTGATGAACGACCTTCGGAAGCTAGATGGCAACCCATTGGCAGCGAACTCCTCGGTGAATCACAAAGTCTGGCACCTTCCTTGATTTGTCTTCAGAAATGATGCTGATTTCTGGTGGAGCAGGATCATTGGAATCTGTCTCCCAGGCAGAATTGTTGTAGGAGGATTCCTCTGTTGTATTATGCAGAGTAGTTGTGCTCTCAGCTGTATCTCCCCATCCAGTAGGCTGGATGTCTTCGAGCCTGATACGAGAGCTTTCGGGAGCAGTGTACTTGACCATGAAGTCGTATTTTCCACTTGGTTGTCCCAGGGTGTCCCAAACTTCTTTGGAACCGGAGGAGTCATCTCTCTTGACGACGTTAACCTCAGGAAAAGCATAGTTGATGAATTCAAGTCCTGCAAATGTTGCGAATTCATCTTCATGTTGAGTAGTTTCTGAATGACCTGAGTGTTGATCCCATGACATGGTGGGGACACAGGTATTCTGTTCAATAATGGTCAGCTGATTTTCATTGTTCGGCTGACTTTCTTGCCCCAAATCTCCTGGATAAGGTTGCCACATTGGCAGGCCATCCATCGGGCCATAGTAATTGTAGTCAAAATTGTCTTTCATCAGAGTGTCCTCTTCTAATGAATTTGGCGGAGCACGGCATCCTTCCGGATCACAATCTCCATATATCATTTCAACGTCTGACCTTGGTATAAATCTCAGATTCTGTGCGGGATAGCAAAATGGTATAGGCACCTTTTCCTGAGACATATAACCGTCCCCGTTAAGGTAGGACTTCTATTCTTCATCTGTGTCAGAGGGATCTTCCTCATTGATAGCATGTACTGCTTGAGACACTGGGTGAAGAAAACCTCCAATGTGGAAGAAGTTTTGAAGGGGATGAAGACTTTCATCGCTGGCAGCTGCCTGGGTACAGGTTGCAGAAAAACCAAGACCTTTCTTTGTTGTATTGCCAGTAGGAATGATAAGTTGTCCCATCCAGTTGTGTCGGTACTCTCGACCGCTTTGATAACATCTTTGTATGAGGAAATTGAGGTTCCTCCTCTTGATTGATTGTCCTTGCTCACCGACAGTGCTTGGAACTGCGTCCCAATAACCTCCTCGGGTTCTATACCAGCAGATGATGACAAGTTACTCACCAGCAAGGCCTGCTCCCCGCAGACTGTGATGAGTTGGCCGTTCTGGACGAACTTTAGCTTTTGGTGGAGGGTCGAAGTGACCGCTCCAGCCTGATGTATCCAAGGTCTTCCTAATAAACAACTGTATGTTGCCCGGATGTCCATGACCTGGAAAGTGACTTGGAAAGTATGAGGACCGATAGTTATAGGAAGATCAACTTTGCCAATAACTGTTTTTTTGGATCCGTCGAACACTTTAACGACGACCTCACTGATTCTCATCGGAGGGCCTTTGAATGATAATTGCATCAAAGTGGACTTCGGCATAATATTCAGGGCTGACCCTGTGTCTACCAGTACGCTGGCTAAAGCATCGTCCTGGCAGTTAACTGTAATGTTGAGCGCCATGTTATGACGGCGACCCTCTTCGGGTAATTCCTCATCACTAAATCCCAAAATATTGCAGGAAGTGATGTTAGAGACAATGATATCGAACTGTCTGATTGTTACATCCTGTTCCATAAAGGCTTGCTCCAAGACTTTCTGTAGAGCCTCCCTGTACGCTTCTGAACTGAGTAACAGTGATAATACCGAGATCTTTGAAGGAGTCTGTAACAGCTGATCCACAATGTTATATTCACTCCTTTGGATGAGCTTCAGCATCTCATCATTATTTTTCGAAAGGTCGGGATTACTGGATTGACCAACTGATGGATCGGGAGCTTCTGTCTGAAGTTCCTTTTCCTTGTTAGGTTCTCCAACTCCTTGGTTGAAGATTCGACCACTCCGTGTTACACGAATGATGTCTGCAATATTCACGACGGAGGGTAATGGAATTTCCTTTCCATTTTCAATTGTCGTTGCACCGTATTTGTAAGGGATAGCCTTAGTTGATTCATATGGTAGTGGTCCCGGCAGATAAATGACTACGGGAGCCTTCTGATTTTTCTGACCATCATAAGTAATCTCGATCCGTTCCCAGCTGGGAACTCTCGATTCGTCAAGTAGAGGGATAATGGCAAAAACATCCCTGGTCCTATGATGACCAGAGATTGTGACAACATCCTCGACCTGATTGGCAAGGTAGTCCGGCGTCCAGTTGATGGGTCCGGAACCTGGATATGGGCGAATCTCTCCACGATCCACCTGACCCTGAAGAGCTGCTCTCATAAGGTAACACCCTTGGTTACTTTCCGAACAGACGCTACAACGGTCATAATTGTGTGGTGGCACCTAACCACGTCCACTTTGAATACAATGTAACCTCACTAGGTTAGCTTCCACAGATCGGACATCCTGACTTTGACGCCGAGTGGGATTCCTGTTATTGATACTAATTTGTTGAGTATTTTCATCCATATAGATTGGCATCCACCCGTGATTTAACAAGTGCTGAAGTGCCTCCTGGACAAGGGTACAACCTCGATCGTTTTCGCAACCTGCTTTACAGCTTTGATAGTCGTGTGATATTAAGAATCCGAGTAGGACCTGCTCAGCATGTAACTCTACCAGGTTGGTATTCATCACGCGAATATCAAAGATCTGAACCATGTTGATTTGATAAGGGTTCCTATCATGGTAGTCTTGGATCCATCCAAGATCCATCTGACACTGGAGGGCCTCTTGTATGAAAGAGCATCCCTGTTTGTTTACCGAGCAAGTCAGACAGGAACTGTAATCGTGCCGCGGCAGATTATGATACTGGCTTTGCCTTGATTGCATTGCCACCAAGTTGACATTCGTTGTACGGATGTCGTGGTTCTGAATGACGTTGGAGTTCGTATTGACCATGTTAACTCCACGAACTCCGTGCTCTTGAATCCATCCGAGATCCATCTGTTCCTGTAGAGCTGCTTGCACTACCGAACATCCTTGATTGCTTTTAAAGCAGACATCACATTGATGATAATTAGGAGGTGGCACATGGCCATATCCACTCTGTATACAATGCATCTTGACCAGATTGGTCTTCAACAAGAGTACATCATAAATTTGATAGACATCGTTAGTCTCTCCTTCTATCAAATTGACTGCAGCCTTCTCATGTTGAGGCAGCGGGTTTGTGAGAACATTGGGATTCGTATCTTTGAAAGATAAGAGCCCGCTCCTAACAAGTTTTTGCACGTCGGACTTGAAATTGAGACAAGTCTCAATGTTATGCCCTGATCCTCCTTGGTGGTAAGGGCAAGCTTGATCCACCTTAAACCAAAAAGGCGGATTTTCCGGTACTGTAAGAGGAGACTTAGTCTGAATGTGCCCCTTAACCAGTAGTAACAGAAATAGTTCTGCGTACGACACGGGTATAGGATCAAACCCTGATGGTCGTGTTGTACGGTTGTTATTATATGGAGGACGAGCCTGCTGAAGAGGCTGTTGTGTCCTTTGCTGATTAGGTTGGCTCTGCACAACCTGAGGTTGATACGTAGGAATAGGCGCAGGGCCGATAGCAGGAGTTACAGCTGCAACTGGTTGATAATATCGTCTTTGCTTTCGGAGAGAGATATTCCCAATATCTTGCTCTTTTTTATTAGGGAGAGCACTACCGTATCGTTTTGTACTGCTCGTCGATCCAGTGTCTTTTACCAAACGTCCTTCTCGGACAACTTCCTCAAGACGTACGCCCATGCCCACCATCTCGGTGAAATCACTGGGTGCACTGGCAACCATTCGGTCATAGTAAAATGAGCTTAAGGTTTTTAAGAAGATCTTTGTCATTTCTTTTTCCTCAAGAGGTGGACAAATTTGAGCGGCAATCTCACTCCACCTTTGAGCATACTCCTTAAAGGTTTCCTTGTCCTTTTGCGACATCGATCTGAGTTGATCTCTGTCGGGTGCCATGTCCAAATTGTATTTGTATTGTTGGATGAAGGCAGTGCCAAGATCTCTGAATGTGCTGATCGTGGCACGGTTTAAACCCATGTACCATTTGAGTGCGACACCGGTTAAACTATCCTGAAAATAGTGAATCAGCAGGTCCTGATTCTCCGTCTGAGCTGACATCCGCCGAGCGTACATCACCAGATGGCTTTGAGGGCAAGAGTTACCCTTGTATTTTTCAAAGTCGGGCACTTGAAATTTGCGCGGAACTTTTACATTGGGGACCAGACAAAGGTCTGCGGCGTCCTTTCCAAATAAATCCTGACCGCGAATGGCTTGCAGCTCCTTCTGCATTTCCAGAAACCGCTCTTGGAATTCATCCATTCTATCGAACATGGTTTCCTTTATACCAGAAGGTATCTGTGGAATCTGTCCTTCCGGGACAGTATGCACCACAGGGGGTGGTACCGTGACTACGGCTGCGAGTCTTGGCGTTTCCCAAAGTTTGTAACCTTCAGGAGTCTGCAGTATGCCTCTAGCATCTTCGCTTTCCCGAAGTTTGTAACCTTCAGGCCCAGCGGCTTCAATTGTGATTCCCTGATCTTCAGTGATCGGCGGAACATATCCTTCCGGGATATAGTTAACAGGCATGCCCCAAGGACGATCTTTCGGCATTTGATACCTAGGATCATACTTCTCCACCATGGGCGTTGAGGTGATCTCTGAGATCACAGATCGTTGTAGCTGTGCTTCTTCCATGGCTTGCATGTCGTTATGAAGCTTTCTCATATCCTCTCTCAGAGCGTCGATCTCTTCCTTCAACTCTCTGTTTTCTTCCTCAAGATCATCCATCTTTTTCTGACGATTGGCCCGAGTATTGTACGAATGAGACAGTTTGACTCTAGAATCGAGACACAAACATGAGATTCGTAGGTAAGAAGAATTCGTGATGTGAGAATGATGAATGCAATTATTATATTAATTATTTTTTGGTTTAATCAAAATAAACTTCGAAAATTAGATTGCAAATATCAAACAGTGGGGAAACCCCTTTTTATTGAATTCAAAGGATTACAGAAATGGAAATGCAGTAGACAAGGTGCGGAAACAGAAACCTAAGCTAATGGGTCCCGAGTCCTCTCTGAAGAGAAATCGGGTGCTGACCCTGGTATCTTCCTTTTCTTTGACCGGGGCTCTTGGGCCGTTGTCGGGTTGTTATTCCTTTGCCAGGTGAAAGGAGCGAGTAAATTCCTTTGGTCATACTGATTCTCTACAGCATGTTGCTCCAAAATTTCAATCAGAGCATCCTTCTCTTTCAACAGTTGCTGTATTTTGATGCACTCCACGTTGAGGGTACGGTACTTGTTCTTCCAAGACCTTCTCTCCTGTTGAACTTTGTTGAGAGTAACCTGAAGCTTTTTAGTTTCCGTCATGAAGTACATGACAGATTCCCCCGGTGGAAGAATTCTGTAACGAGGATAAGGCATCTTTAGCTTGAGAGCTCTAGTTTGTACCCAGTGGAGATAAGGTTCCACCGAGACACAGTCCGGTTTTCCTAGAGACTCCCGTCCTTTCTTATGAACATGTTTCCAAGCGTGCACTATTTCCGTCTTTAGCGCTCTGTCGTTTTCTCCTTCTTTGAAGAAAAGACCTTCCAGATGAACACCCCGTGGGACGTGTCTCATCGGGTATCCAAATTGACGATGAACGAGAACTGGATGATAGTTGATTCCTCCCTTAGTTCCTATAAGGGGTACGTTGGGGAAGTTTCCACAACGGTCAATGATCCTGATCCCCTCATAAATCCTATTACACCAATCTATATTAGAGTTGGTGAGGGACATGATCTTCTGCGACCAACGTAAGGCACTCTTGCAATCCCAAAAAGCAGCAGACTTGGGCAAAGGTACACAACATGTGACCTCCCCTCCGCTGTACAAATTTCCCAAGTGTACAGAATGATACGCATCTGCGAGCAAAGTCGGCACAGGGTTTCCAATGAGAATAACCTTAATGGAGTTGATATCGACGAAGTTATTGATGTTGGGAAACAAAAATAACCCGTAGGTGATCAAGACAAAGACGCTTTCAAAAGCAGTCACGTTTCCTATACTGGCAAAATACTGGGCCTTCTTTGTCAAGAACTGGGCTGGCAAACCTTGGATGCCACCCTTAGTGGTTAGGTGAGTCCATAACCTCAGACTCGTCCAAATGAATTGCTCTTGCAATGGTCTGATTCTTTGGAATTTCTTCCAGTCCAAAAAATGGAGCTTGATCAGTAATGTGTAGATCAATTAGATGAGAATACTCCTCCAGCATTGGTGCAAGCTGGTAATCCGGGAATGTGAAATAGTGATAAACTGGATCATAAAACTGAATGAGCGCATCCATGATTCCCTCAATCACATGGGCTCTTAGCAGAGATAGCAAACCTCCGTGTTTGGCTCTGAAAGCCTCTTGGTTTGTGATCATCTTCGCCAAACCTCTTAAATCCCCTAGCTTTGGAACCTTGAAGGTGTATGTATGAGTTCTCCTTCTACCGTAATCCATTAGCACAATCTTTTTCTCTGATATTTGCAATCATTGTCTTAGTTTAATTTGAAAAACAGAGAGACTAGAAGAGAAATTTTTTTAATGTTTTAATGTTTTTTAAATGAATGCATGAATGCAGCACACAAAAACATAGAAAAAAACATGGCGTCAAAGGGTCGTTGTCATGAAGTCAAGGCTCTACCCATCCCCAAAGGTTTATACTAAGGTGATTTTTGTACCTGTACTCATTATCATCAGCTCCTCCCAGGAAAGCAAAACAGCAAGCGGATCGCCAGCGAGTTGTAGAGCGATCTTAGAGTAAGTGCCATTCACCGAGAATAGATCACCAGCCTCAAATGAGGGTAGTATCGTGTAACAACTATTCCCGATAGTTTCTGCACTACAAAAGGGTTTGGCTCCTCAGCTTCTCAGACATCACAATCAGCCCATTGTCTAGGTGAGGGAATGGGTTGCATTGGTCAGCCTCCACTGAGGTTGATGGTCGACCTCGTCGCCATCACTTATCTTAAGTGTATACTCAATCTTTCCACATGCGGCATCACACGCATTCCCATTAGTAGAAAAATAAACACGTATAGCAATTAGGAAAAACAGTATATATATTTATCCTAATGTCCTAGACTTTTAACGCTATGAATCCTAAGTTCCTGACAGAAAATGGGTTCCCCGGCGGAAGCCCCAATCTGTGGTTTTCACACAAGTGAAGAGAGAAAAAAAAAAGTTTAGAAGACCGCCCCACGGTGGGCGCCATGTTTCTGTAGCGAGCGATTTTGAACGCGGTTCTTAAGCGCGGTCGCTCTCTGGAGTCAGTTTACTACAGGTCGATTCATTTTTTATCCTATTGTGAGCTGAATAAGGAAGGGAAATTGATGTCTCCAATTAACCCTGCTTGCATACCGAGTTTAAACAGCGGTCTGTTAGGTTACGGATGCGATCAATGTGGTGGGGCCTTTCTTGTGTTATTTTGACAGACAGGTTTCTGGCGGGGAACAAGGATTAGGATGTTAGGACTGATGCTTTTTGATTGATACATGAGAGTATGGGATTTTGGGTTTTTGTTTAGTGTGCTCGCTAAGATTTTTGTTTCAATCTTATGCCTACGTATTCCCGTTTACCGAAACAGGGAAATCAGAGCGTTCGTAGTTCCTCCTATTCTATGGGAGGAAATGGTTGTTTTGGTGTCTTGTTCAAAGCCCAAGACGTAAAGCGAAAGGTAGTTTGTATCTTGTTTAAAGCCCAAGATGTGAAGCTGAACGTAGTTTGTATCTTGTTCAAAGCCCAAGATATGAAGCTGAAAGTAGTTTGTATCTTGTTCAAAGCCCAAGATATGAAGCTAAAAGTGTTGACCTTAGAGAGAATTTGTCATCTCTAAAGGGGTCTGTTTGTCACAACTGTTGGGTGACTGACTGTGAAAGAGGATTACTTTAACCGGGATTTGTGAATCCGGCAATGCCATAATTTCCTTTATAGGGGATTTTAACCTAAAGGAGGAGACTTTAACTCAGTTTAGAGCAATGCCATCTTTCCTTATGAATTTCTCATACTAAAAGAGGGACATTGGCATGGATGTAGATGATCCAGAGGCTTGCCGCTTACAGCGATTAAATGAAGGGGAAAGAGTTGTTGAAGTTTGTGTACTATGAACGAGGCACAACTTTGATACTAAAAGGTTGATTGGACCAACCAGTGGTTTTCTTATACAAAGCCTAAGAGGAGGCTAATATGTGTCTCCTACAAAGCCCGAGAGAGAGGCTAAAAGGTTTTGACTTGACGATGGAGTCTTTTGGTATCTCGTATAAAGCCCGAGATGAAGGCTACTTGACTTAACAAGAGAGTTTTTTGTATCTCGTACGAAGCCCGAGATGGAGGCTAAAATTTGTTTGGCTCAATAAGAACCTTTTTGTATCTCGTATAAAGCCCGAGATGGAGGCGAAAATTTGTTTGGCTCAATAAGAACCTTTTTGTATCTCGTATAAAGCCCGAGATGGAGGCGAAAGGGTGATTGACTCAACGAGGGAGTCTCTTATGTGTCTCGTACAAAGCCCGAGAGAGAGGCTAACCGTTGTTTGACTCCGCTGGGGAGAATCATTGTATAAAGCCCAAGAGAGAGGCTATTGTAACCGGAGAAGGATCATTATACAAAGGCCAAGAGGAGGCTATGGTTACTGTTTCAGTTGAGTGACAGGTCTAGTATGCTGATTTAAAAAGAGAAAATCAGTTTTTATATAAGCAACTCTGTACTCAAGGATTTGATTCGAGGATCCGGGTTGTTCCTGTTCTTTAAGGAAGTGGGAAATCTGAAGGGTATTGAGACTGTCCGAGTCTACGGGTTTCCTTCCTATTTAACGAAGAGGTCTCTTGAGAATGTCTTTGAGACTCAAGGAGATTAGATTGTCCGTGTCTAGAGTTTCATCTTTTGTACCATGCTTTGAGAAACAGTAGTTGACTCTTTGAAAGGACTGTTCTATGCAGATGACTAATTTCTGTTCCTATACCTCTAGGAGGTCGTCGGGACAGTTTGTACGAAGCCCAAGAGGAGGCTGAAAACTTTTAAGAAGTCGATCGGTCCTTGTACGAAGCCCAAGAGGAGGCTATCATTCCCGGAGGAAGAGATCATTATACGAAGCCTAAGAGGAGGCTGTGAATACTTCTAAGAAGCCGAGAGGTCCTTGTACTAAGCCCAAGAGGAGGCGGGGTTGCTTTTAAGAAGCCTGTGAGTCCTTGTATGATGCCCAAGAGGAGGCCGATGCTTTTAAGAAGCCCGTGGGTCCCCAAACCCCGAGAAATTCAAGACAAGCTATTCACAAAGAATAGATCAAGCCAGGAAAGTTCGAGAATTTGGAAGAAACTCAAAGATGGCATTCACGGAGAATACATTCATCTCTGGGAGTAGAGTTTCTTGACAATTCCTAACGAGGACAGCCGAAGAGAAGACTGTATCTGGTGATCCTATTGGGGATCTAGTTGTCTATTTCTACGAATAAACGAAACGGCGTCACCTAGTTCTAGACGTAGTTGCCGGGGAAACTCTAAATATCTATACTATTATTACACAGTTGATATGAGTTTATGAAAGAAGACTTACAGCGAAACAGCCCCACAATACAGTTATATGTATATGAAAGCGGTAAATGAAAGCAATAACCACTTACTCGGTTGTAGAGCTTCCATGCTGTTTGGTTAGTTGTTCAACAAAGAAAGATTGAAAACAACAGTATATTCAAAATCAAAGGAGAAAGTACTTTGAAAAAGAAAGATTTGGGGCTTACAGCTCAAGGAGAGGCCCAGGGTTTTATTAGTGAGCGCACTGTTTGAATTTGTATAGAGGGACTTATACAAGTGACTGTGGCCCAAAAGGTTTTCTGTACAAAGGGATGGGTCTTACACTCTCTCAAGAGTCCCAAAAAGTTTAAAAAAAAGAGTGGGGCTTATAACACGAGGGTAGGCCCAGTTGACTTTTCGTTAAAGATGGCGATCGCGCCGAGATTTTCTTTTAACGCGAAGGGGCTTATACAATATCTGAGGCCCAAATGATTTTGGTTAAAAGGGGGTTGGGTCTTACACTCTATTAGAGGCCCAAAAGTTTTGAATGGGTCTTATAGCTCAAGGAGAGGCCCAAAAGGTTATTTTTCAAAAGGCGACGGTCGCGCCGTTTGTTTTTTACGGTATCGGGACTTATACAATACACTGAGGCCCAAAAATGATTTGGTCAAAAAAAGGATCGGGTCTTACACTCTATTAGAGGCCCAAAGTGTTTTGAAAATGATTTATGAGGGTTGAATTAATCCAAAACCCTAATTTGTTTTCAAAAATGTATTTAATTGAATAAAAATTCAATTAAAATGATCAAAATTGTTTAACATATGGAAAACAAATTGTGATCTTGGATTAATGCTTCAAAAATTAAGTATTGACCTACAAAGTAATTAGAAAGCATTAAAAGTTGCAAAATCAAGGTGGAAAAAAATATTTTAAATGTAAAAAACAATCAAAACATTAATTCTTTGCAAAAATATCAATTATACAAAATAAATAATATTTTTGGGATTTTTTGGGAAAATAAAATATTTTAACATTTTTGTGAATTATTAAAAAAAGAATTATCTCAAAATCATTAAAACTCAGAGAGAAATTAATTTTTGAATCAATTAAATAAAATCACAAAATTCAAATATTCAAATATTAAAAAAATGGCGCCAAGAACACCCAAGAACACGCGCGTGTTCTGGGTTTGCCCAGATTTGCATTTTCTCTCCAATCTCACTGAATACTTGATTATATCATGCAATCCACATACCAATCAACTCGTTTCAACCTCACGATCATGTCTATGGTATTTAATTTCATTTAAATTAAACATATAACAAGAAATCATGAAAAATCCACAAGAACCCTAATTTCTGCATGAAGGCTAGGATTTTTGATACACGATTCAAACAATGCAAGTAATTTAGGGGAAACATTCCATGCATGATTATGAACATATGGCCAAATTATTGTGCAGCAAAAATTGCATGGATCATATAGTTAGAAGAGCTCATGCTTACCACTTGCAGCTGGTGATCGTGATTTGTGTTGGAGGTGTTACAGCTAGGTTCCAATGATCTGGATAGCTTCCCTAGGTGCCATGGAGTGTGTATGAATGCTTGGAATGGATTGAAATGGTTTGGAGTTGAAGATGGTACCTCAACTGCAAAACTGTCAAGAACTTGAGCAATTGGCTGGTGATTTTGTGAAATCTGTGTTCCAGATGTTATGTGAGTGTTTGGATCACTTCTATATGATGTATGTGAGGTGTGTGTGTGATTGGTTTGATTGGAAAAGCTCTCAAACTCAAAACCCGATAGTGACTTGCCTTAGAAGGCAAAATTGGAGTGAAAGAAGAAATTTTGAGGAAAGCATATGTTAGATGGCTTTGGTGTACTCAAACTGATCACAATTGAGCTCTATTTATAGTAGAGCGAGTTTGTTTTGGGATCCACAGTGAATGGCAACTGCAACAGAGGTTTGGCCAATGTTGTCCAATGGAAATCCAAGTCTCCTCTAGCCATTGACTAGAGGTTAGGGCACAGGGTTGTGGTTCCCTTGGTCTTGGATAAGTCTTGACTGAATTCAGTTGAGAATGGCTCAGTCCATGCCACCTTGATGCTTCCATTGAATGCTCCAATCCAAAATTGGAGTCTTGTCCCTATTTTGGCCATTCTAGGTTCAACATGCTATTTCTTGTTCCAAAGACTTTGGAGGCTTGGCTCAGTGATTGTCCCCTTTAGATTCAATCCTCAGAGGTGTCCAAGTGGATAGGAGCATTTGGATTTGGCTGATTTTGGCAAATCGACCAAAAATGCAAAATCTGCCTTGCCTTGACAGATTTCAACAAGGCAACTTGCCAATGTCATATCTCATGACTCAAATTGAATTTGGTAATGTTCTTGGCCATTTTGGAAAGCCCTTACATGATACAACAACTGTTTGAACATGTTTGGTTTTGATCTCTTTTGAATCCAAGTGAAAAATCCCCCTACATTTGGCAAAAAGTAGGGTAAAATCTGACTTAGTGAAATTTTCACTAAGTGTTGGAACAAAGTGACTTTTCTTGATTTTGATCACTCCATAACTCAAAAACCATGAGGAATTTAGACATAGGTCAGTATGAAGCTTTTGTAGAGGGCAATGAGATCTACAAATCAAGCTTTGAATGGGGACCAATGGACTTGTGGTTTAGGAGTTATGGTCCTCCAAAGTTGGCACATTAGTGTCACTTTTTCCATAACTTAGAAATTTTTCTAAGTTTTTATGGTTACCCCTTTTACAAGTTATCCCACTTTCTTTGATTTTTCTTGATGAATGGTGATTCAAATCATACATTAACATCATTTTAGGGTTAAAAATCCATTTTGGTGAAAAATCTTAAAAAGTCAAAGTTGACTTTTGTGCACAGTTGACTTTTTATCAGATGAATTCCAAACTGTGCAATTCTTTATGAAATCATGTCCTTGACCTAAATAAAACTTGATGGACATGTTCCATAGGTGTCATAGGGTATATTGAATCATGTCTTAGGGTTTGGGAGCATGTCCTAGTCAAAAGTCAAAGTTACAGTTGACTTTTCTTGCGAAACCCTAATTGTGGTGCAGATGAAATTGAGTCTTGTTGCTCAAGCTTCTTCGATTAATCCATTGTTACAAATGGATCAATATAGTTCATTAGAGACCCTCAAATCCTCTCTTGAGGTCTTGGCTCATGATTTGTCCCAAAAGTCAACTTAGGGGTGAATTAGGTCAAGAAACCCTAATTCCTGATTTTTGATGAATGCATCCCCTGAGGCAAAATTGACTTGATGATTGGGTCCATGAGGTCCCATGAAGTATATTAGGTTATGTTTTGGATCATTGGCTTGTGCCCAGATGAAAAATTTCCATCTGGAGGCCCTGGTCGACCAAAACCCTAATTTGGTGACACTGTCGATCTTGAGACTTGATCCACCTAAAAGGGAGCAGCCTTGTGCTTGATCCTTGAAGTGGGAGTCCTTTTGATCCATTGTGGATGTTTGAGAGGTTAGACAAGTTGAAGATCATGTCATTCCTTGATTGATCCTTTGTCTAAGGCTCTGAGAGGGCTTGAAAGCCTAATTTTGATTGTAGTGAATGCTCAACAATCCTTGAGGAAATTGATGAGGCATGAAGGTACATCCATATTATGATGATGATTTGCACAATGATGGGAAATCTAAGTGGTAAAAATTTGGGGTATGATAGCTTTGCACGTTCTGCTAAAGTAATCAACCCCCACCAAAAGTCAAGGGTGATGTCAAAGACTCTTTGAACGTCCAACCATAACAATTAAATCCCCACATGTAATAACGATCCACCCTCATCTGGCTGCAAGCCACTCTAGAGGCTCTCGTGGGTTGGTCGTACGTTTACCCCTGACCGGGTTTTCATTTTGTGGGGGGAAGGGGAACCGACTCTTGGCAGCGAATAGCCCCAGGGAAGTCTAATAAACTTAGAGGGAAGACCTCATAAGTTCACACAGAATCCGAAGCATATCACTCAGGATCATACGTATATACATTTAGAGCATCACCCTCAAGATGATATAAATACACCTTAAACAAGTAAAAAAAGTATTTAATTACAAAAATTATAATATATGAACATATATTCTTCCAATACATTAGTACTACACATACAGTACATAAAAAAGGTATGGCTGACGTAGTTACTCCTGCAGGGAGACGATTTTCCCATCTTTGAGCATTTGATCCGGTCGTATTTTTTCCCTCGAGATAAGTAAAGGATAGTGAAAATGCACCACTTGATGCAAAGAATTCTTAAACAACTGCGAGATTACCCCAAGGTTGGCGCTCGTACAATCAGCCAGTTGCTGAGTCAGAGAAGCGTGTTCAAGGAGCAAGGACTCTAATTTCGTCCGATCAGACAATAAATTATCCTAAGCAGCTGTTAATGCTTGGTTCCTCCCCGCTGAAGCTTCAGATCACAAACATTATCCTCGAGACATTGCTTCTTATCACAATGTTGGTTAGACCAAAGAGCTTCCTAGTGCCCAGCTCCACTAAGGTCTAAAGAGGCAAAGGCACACCAAGTGTACCAAGTTAGGGTAACCGGTTCTTCCTCCTTGGTAGGCTCGGCCAGGTATGCGCGGTCCTCTTTTAAAGGAAGGTTTTAGCGGTATTTAGAGGAACGAGAGCTCGACCCCATCAGAAATGGACGAGTAGGAAGACCCACATGCTATGCAATGTCGAACCAATTTTCAAAGCAGCTTCACTCACCGACAAACATATTCCCCACTTTATGAGTTGGAGTTGTACTTCATCCTTCATCCAATCTACACACAACCAATGTAAAAACAAATACGTCACAAATAGACATATCAGAGACAAATAAGCCAAGATTTTTTAGAGCTTACCAAATATGATTTTCTTTCTTTTTTTTTGTGAACGAGCCTCAATTAGAAATTGAACGTCTATGAGGAAATGCAAGCGTTTCTGATCGACCTTGTCTATGGGGGTGCCACCCCCAAAGTAACCCAAGTTACTGATAAAGCTCATCAATTGTTTCTTCTTATACAAATATTATGCAGCGAGGTCCTATTCCTTGTATACATGTATAATGTTCCCCCATAAGAAAGTGACTTTTAGTCCAGTACTTGGGAAACAACTTGTCACATCCTCCTTCCACTCCTTCCCCAATGGTGCAAACCGTATGATGAGCGTATGGGTCAACGAGGGACTAGAAACAATTTATCTTAAAAGGTTGTAACTTAGTAAGAGGCCCAAAGCCACCCATGGTAGGCTCCAAAGAAATTAACCTTATGCACCGCATTCGAGCTGCAAGACCCCTGCGACATTTAAAGAGATGAAAGAAAAGGTTCACATAAGGATTTCCTCTCAGTTACTCGCACCAAAATTGGTAGACCTTTATGTACGCCTAGCTTGAGAGATGGAGTTGTGGAGGAGCCATCACCATATGCTTCAAGACTTCAATATCAAAGGCATTAAAGGGTATGCAAAGACATAGAACTAAGACAGTACACTCTTAAAAAGGAGTGGCGCAATCGCCATACTTACTGCATAAAATTTTGTTCTTAAGGGGATAAATGTTGAATCAGATGCTTAAGCGAGGTTGTTAACATCTTACACCAGAATTAACATCAATGATAAATGATGAATCATAAAAACAACAAAGGAACACACCTATGTTTGGGGACACTCTATCCAAGAAAGGAAATCCATTATCATGAATTAGTACACTTAGTCTTATAGAAACATCAACCATGTGATGTTCAATGTCTCTTCCTAATCCTAGTGACTTTCTATTTATGTCTCCCCCTAAATATGAGAACCCCTCTCACTTTCTTTTAATCACTAATCCAAAGTGACACACTTCAATAAACAATGTAGTGAATGTTGAATTACACCTCAACTGTACTTACCAGTATTATGCCTTATGATATGAATGAGGGCTCTAGTGTGGTATACAATCAACACAAGCAAAGGACTCATATAAAACTCTAACACTATGTATCTTAAATCCTTTTACATGTCCTCAAACATTATTTTTGAGTCTCCTTAAATATCAATGTTTCTTCTGGACTTTTTCTAATGAGCATAAGCAGCTTTGATCTCGTCCAGAATTATATGAGATTCTGTTTTGATTTGTTCCACAAAAGCCTTCAAAATATATGCTTTGTTTTCTATTCAAATTCAAATTTAAGTCTCCATTTAAATTAATTTGATCACATCCAATCTAATCAAACAAATCCGCATAAATATATTGATAAAAGATAACAACAATTCTACAACAAATTTGATTGAAACAACCAGAAAAACATGCACAAAACAACTACAACATTGACCTACTAACAAGGGCCAGATGTTGCACACGTGATGGGACATCTGTTTCCATATGTGTTCTTTCTTCACAAAAGCATCTTCGAATGCATGCTTGGACATTTGTTTCCACATGTGTTCTTTCTTCACAAAATAGCTTGAACATAGTATGTTATTTTGAATAATTCAACCAATTCAAAAAGGATTAACAATTTCCCTCTTAGACAAATTTTGGCAAAACAACATTTTCAAAAGCATACAAGATGAGCATTACGCATACCACACACAAGCACACATAACAAACAACAGGAGTATGAGAAGTAGAGTAACACATATCATCATCATCAACAGAAGTAGCAAATATTAGTAGATCAAGTGGTTGCTACACATTAGTCAGTCAGTTACGCAATGATGCTTCTATAATTAGATAGGCACGCAATTATTCAGCATGTACACAAATCAGAGTTAGCAGTCAGTTGTCAGTCGGGTCAGAAGTCAGCACACTTCACAACTACTACATATCAAGCATTAGAACATCAGAGTTCATACACATAGCCAGTAAATCAACTCATACATGCTCATGGGTCAGATGCTCCAACATGTGAGTACACATCAATACAGCAGAAGCACATGTTACCTAGTTAGTAGTTAGAACATACTACCAATGTAACACCCTACACTCCGACTCTTAGTATAAAAGAGAATTTTCACAATTTAGGATGCTACTCAAAACATAACATGCAACTTCATGAATATTTTTCAATATCTCGCAACGGAACTCAAAATATCTCATACCATCAAATAATTATATAACGGAAAATACTCAAAGAAAATAAACTCCAAACATCAGCTCAAACAAATAGTACGTCACATTCCCGAGGTTACAGATCAAAGCATATAAACCACTAAAAAGTGATCAATGTAAAAATAAACGAAGACAACCTCCAACTCACAACCAACTACTCCTGTTGAGTATCTGTATAACAATTCTCACATAAGGCGTCACTATTATAGAGTGGAACAAAAAATGAGTAGTAGATTGATGATGACCACCGTGAAAAGATTTTTTGCTTTGTGGTAGATGTCTTTGGTAAGCAAAAAGGTGGAAAGAGGATATCTGCAAGATTAATACTCCAATGCTCTAGTAAGTAAAATGAGAAAGGTGAAACTTACAAATGTATCAATGAATAATGCCTTGATGTGGCTGAAAGTCACGCTAATTAAGAATGTTAGTTAAAAGTGTCACAAGAAGATACATCGCCAGACGGGAGATGTTGTTGGATGAATATCAAAGCAAAACCCTACCCTAATGTGGTACTTTAGTATGAACGTCCATATGTTTGCCAGTTGAATTAGTGTCAATAATTAAATTGTGTATCTGAATTGAGTCGAATTTTTTATTAGGTCATTGGCATAAACTTAATATTTTTCTGATTAATATCAATGAATTATAGTAGTTTTATTTTTATTACAAACGCTAATAAAAAAATAGATAAAAATAAACAGAAAGAGAGAGATAGTAATTATTAATGATCAATTGGTTTTTATTATTACAAAACAACTTTTATATTTGGATACCTTAAATACCATATACACAAATTGAGTTTATCACATGAGTCTAAGAGAATTGATATTTTAACACTACTTTTGACCCTATATCATATGTCACTGTTCACAAATACTACGGTAAATAATGATACATAATTTTTAATTCTTTTAATATATTTTCTTCTCTCCAAAATAACTTTAGTAAGTGGTGTGTAAAAATTTGGTTAATAATATATGTAGTTTGATTAATATGTATTTTGACGTTAAATAATTTGAATTGAAAAAATAAATTTGATTAATTGAGTGTAATAAGTTGGTTAATATAATTCATAAATTGGTTAATATATTTTATAATTTGGTTATTAAGTGTCTGACATAAAAAAAATAAAAGTTTCAACTTTATTTAATGTTATGTATAAGATTGGTTAATACAATTCATAACTTATTTACTGAGTTTTCAAAATAAAAAAAAAAATAATAATAATAAAATAAAGTTGATTAATGTAGTATAATGACTTAATATTATATATTTTAGGGTTAATTATGATTTACTCCCTGACATATGAGCGAGTTTTGATTTACCCCCCTACATGCATTTAGGCAACGGTTTTTTTGAAAAAATCGTTGCCAAAACCTGCCTATGGCAACGGTGGGGGGTAAACCAAAACACGCTCATATGTCAGGGGGGTAAATCACAATTAACCCTATATTTTATAAGTTTAATGGTGATGCACTGTAATAGAGAGTAGTTGTTATGCAACGTGTCATTGATCTGTTACAGCTATATGCCAGCTGTACAGTTAGTTAGATCTAAGGCTACTATATATACCATGCCTTTGTACTCTTTCAATCTAAGATCAATATATGAGATTTTCATCTTTCTTCTTTTCTCTCTCTCTTATGGTACTGTATCATGGTATCAGAGCTTCTTCTTTTCTGATCCAGTAATCTTCATTCATGGCGTCACCGTTTCGCAGCGACGGCGCCTTTCCTTCCGCTCACGTCAAGCTCTCCGTTAAGCTTGATGATAAAAATTTCAAACAGTGGAAGCAGCAAATCGATGGAGTTGTGCGTGGCCACAAGCTTCAACGCTTTGTCACTGTTCCGGTGATTCCGCAGCGTTCGCCGGTGACTTCTGATCCGAATCTTAGTGAAGTCACTGATGCGTATCTTGATTGGGAGCAACAGGATGCTCTTGTCTGCACGTGGCTTCTCTCCACGATTTCTGACTCGCTTCTTCCCAAACTTGTGGATTGTACTCACGCGTGGCAGGTTTGGACGGAAGTTCACCGCTACTTCGCCGTGCAGCTCACGACGAAGGCTCGTCAGCTACGATCTGAACTTCGCCGTCTTTCCAAAGGTAATCTCAATATTGAAGCGTTCATGGCGCGAGTCCGTGAAATCAATGAATCGTTGATTTCAGTTGGAGATCCTGTTCCGATTCGTAATCTAATTGAGATTGTGCTGGATGCGCTTCCTGAGGAGTATGATTCGATTGTTGCGGCTGTCAATAGTAAGGAAGATCTCAGTACGTTGGAGGATCTTGAATCCAGTCTTCTTGCTCATGAGTCTCGATTGGAGAAACACAGGAAAGCGATTCTCACTGAACCTGCTTCTGTCAATCTAACGCAGGTTCCGTCGTCTGAATCTTCTTCTCCTGCTGACTCTGTTTCGCAAGCTTCTGACTCCTTTCCAACTGGTACTAGTCACGTTAATGCTCACGCAGAAAGCAGTGGTTACAACAGAGGAGGTCGTTCAGGGCGTGGTGGCGGTCATTTTGGTCGTAACGGTGGTCGTTTTGGCAAAACTCAGTGTCAAATCTGTCGCAAAAGTGGACACGATGCCTCTGTTTGCTACTACAGGTACACTCAGTCCTCTTCAAAGCCGTTTCCACCGCAACAAGCTCCCTTCAATCCATTTCTGGCGAATGCTCGTCCTGTGTATGCTCCTGTCTTTGGTTATTCCTCACCTAGACCAGCTGCACCACGACTTTCTCCTCCTCAAGCCTTTGTGGCTAGTTCTGATCCCAACTTCAGCAACCAATGGTGGTATCCTGACTCAGGTGCCTCACACCATGTTACACCTGACTCTTCCAACGTGCCTGATGCTCAATCTGTGACTGGTTCTGAACAAGTCTTCATGGGAAACGGCCAAGGTTTGTCCATTAACTCTATAGGTTCCATGAAATTTCCCTCCTCTCATCTGTCTCACACACCTCTCATACTTCACAACTTACTTCTTGTTCCTCACATCACCAAAAACCTCATCAGTGTAAGTAAATTTGCACAAGATAACAAAGTTTTCTTTGAATTTCACCCTTCCTTTTGTCTTGTCAAATCTCAGGGTTCTTCTGAGGTGCTTCTTCATGGTATTGTTGGAGATGATGGTCTTTACAAGTTTCAGATTCCTTCCTCTCAAGTGTCAAAGCCTTTGTCTAGTCTCCATTCTAGCTCAGCTTTAGATTTCAATAATTGTAATCCTAGGGCTTCATGTAATACTGTCTCTCATTCCAATGATATTAGTCATACTATTACTGATTGTAATCCTTCTTTTTCTATGAATAAAAATGATGTTTCTGCTGTTAATTTGCCTATTGTTTACTCTACTGCTAAGTCTGTTCCTACACTCAGTAAGTATGCTTTGTGGCATACCAGGTTGGGTCATCCCCATCATCAAGTTCTTGCTGAAGTGCTCAAAACCTGCTGCATATCTCTCCCTTCTAGGTCTGCAGCAGAGTTTTGTTCTGCTTGTTCCTTAGGCAAATCTCACAGACTTCCTACTTCTCTCTCCACTACTGTTTATAATCATCCTTTTGAATTAGTGGTTTGTGATTTATGGGGTCCTGCACCTATTAAATCTTCAGGTGCCTATACCTAATTTCTCACTTGTGTAGATGCCTTTTCTAGGTTCACTTGGATCTTTCCTCTTAGGCTAAAGTCTGATACCTTCTCTCAGTTTGTTCAGTTCAAAACTATGGTGGAACTTCAGTTCAACCATAAAATCAAAGTTGTTCAAACTGATGGAGGTGGTGAGTTTAGACCTCTCACCAAATATCTCAATGATCTTGGCATTGTGCATCGTTTCACTTGTCCTCATACCCACCATCAGAATGGCATTGTTGAGCGCAAGCATAGACACATAGTTGAAACAGGCTTAGCCTTGCTTGCTCACTCTACCTTGCCCCTTCAAATGTGGGATCATGCCTTTATCACAGCCACTTATCTCATAAACAGACTTCCTAGTGCGTCTCTTGAGCATAAAACTCCCTATTTCAAACTGTTTCACAAGTTTCCTGATTATGCTCACTTAAGAGTTTTTGGTTGTGCCTGTTTTCCCTTTCTTCGCCCTTACAACTCTCACAAATTGGACTTTAGGTCCCAAGAGTGTGTTTTTCTTGGTTATTCTACCATTCACAAGGGCTACAAGTGCCTATCTGCCACTGGCAAGATTTATGTCTCTAGAGATGTCATTTTCAATGAGTCTAAATTTCCCTATCCTACTCTCTTTCCATCTCCTACCATTGATCAATCTTCTTCACTCCCCTCTACTCCTTCTTATTGGTCCTTCCCTCTTGTTCCTAATGTTTCTAACTCTGTCACTAGGGCTGTTTCAGCTGTGCCTATCACTCATGTTCCTTCTGTTCCCACTACACCCTCTCATACACCTTCTGCTGAACTTAGCAATTTCAGTCCTACTCCTGCCAACTCTGCTATTTCTCCTATCTCTGGTTCACCTTCAGTAACTGCAGAATCTGCTACTTCTTCTCCCATTCATACTACACCTGTCAATTCTTTGTCTGTCACTCCTCTGCAGTCTGATATTGCAGAGGCTCCCACTATTTCCCCTTTTTCTCCTGCCTCTGAGTCCTCCATCAATACTGTACCTCTTCTGCCTAACCCTTCCATTCATCCTCACAATATTCACTCCATGCAAACAAGGTCTAAAAGTGGTATTACTAAACCTAGACTTAAACCTACCCTCTTACTTACTCATATGGCACCTAATTCTGTTGGACAAGCCTTGGCCTCTCCTCATTGGCTTCAGGCCATGAAAGATGAGTACACTGCACTGTTAAAGAATCAGACCTGGAACTTGGTGTCTCCACCTGATTCTAGGAAGCCAATTGGCTGCAAGTGGGTATTTAGGGTCAAGGAGAACCCTGATGGAACCATCAACAAATACAAGGCCAGATTAGTGGCCAAAGGGTTTCATCAGCAGGCTGGCAGTGATTTTACAGAGACATTTTCTCCTGTGGTCAAGCCGGTAACTGTCAGGACTGTACTCACTCTTGTTGTGACTCACGGGTGGGCTATACAGCAAATTGATGTGAACAATGCCTTTTTAAATGGCACACTTGTAGAGGAAGTTTACATGCAGCAGCCTCCTGGCTTTGAAGCTGCAGACAAGACTTTGGTGTGCAAATTAAACAAAGCCATTTATGGCCTCAAGCAGGCTCCTAGAGCCTGGTTTGATAAACTCAAGGGCTCTCTCCTAAGTCATGGTTTTCATGCTAGCAAGTGTGATCCTAGCCTTTTTATTCTCCATACTGGCAGCCTAAGTATTATGGTGTTGGTGTATGTTGATGATATAATCATCACTGGTAATTCTTCTGCCTTCATCAGTGGTCTAATCACCCAGCTAAATTCTGATTTCTCACTTAAACAGCTTGGCAATTTGGATTATTTTCTTGGCATAGAAGTAACTCATCTGCCCAATGGCTCCTTGCTTCTATCCCAAGCCAAATACTTGACAGATTTGCTAGCCAAAGTTAACATGATCAATGCCAATGGCATGCCCACGCCTATGGTCTCTACCAGTAAACTCTCTAGGTTTGGTTCTGAACCTGTCTCTGATCCCACCCAGTTCAGGTCTGTGGTGGGTGCCCTTCAGTATGCTACCCTCACTAGGCCAGAGATCTCCTTTTCTGTCAATAAGGTGTGCCAATTTCTGTCAAATCCTTTGGAAGAACATTGGAAAGCAGTTAAAAGGATACTGAGATACCTCAGTGGGACTCTGCACTATGGTTTACTGATTCAGCCTGCAGCAACTCACAAACCTCTGTCATTACTTGGTTTCTGTGATGCTGACTAGGCATCTGACCCTGATGACAGAAGGTCAACATCAGGAGCTTGCTTGTTTCTAGGTCCTAATCTCATCTCTTGGTGGTCCAAGAAACAGCAGCTGGTGGCAAGGTCCAGTGCTGAAGCTGAGTACAGGAGTATGGCACAGTTAGCATCTGAAATAATCTGGGTTCAATCTTTACTGCAGGAACTTCACTGCAGATTTCTTACTCCTAAATTGCTGTGTGATAACCTCAGCACTGTGACACTTGCACACAATCCTGTCTTGCACAACAGGACAAAACATATGGAACTGGATATATTTTTTGTAAGGGAGAAAGTGATCTCTAAGAGCCTAATTGTGGAGCATGTTCCTGCCCAAGATCAGTGGGCAGATTTGTTGACCAAACCTCTCTCAGCCATCAAGTTTTTACCTCTGCGTGATAAACTGCGAGTGTTCAATAAACTTAGTTTATTAAACACACCCTCAGTTTCTAAGGGGGACTAATAGAGAGTAGTTGTTATGCTACGTGTCATTGATCTGTTACAGCTATATGCCAGCTGTACAGTTAGTTAGATCTAAGGCTACTATATATACCATGCCTTTGTACTCTTTCAATCTAAGATCAATATATGAGATTTTCATCTTTCTTCTTTTCTCTCTCTCTTATGGTACTGTATCACACTGACAGTGTAAAGTCATCCAATAAGATTATATTATTTTGTTATATCATATAAGTATTTTAAATTTTATAGTATGACTTGGCGGGATGTATCGTCATCATTGGTTGACAATGTAAAATTAATTTACACTGTCAGTGCATAGTCTATTTTCTCATATTGTATTAGTTAATGAAGTATTAAAGTTGATTAATAAAATAAATTAAATATATAATTAATTACATTTTTATGAATATTACAATGATAAAATTGATTAAGAACACATGTTATAAATAAATTAAAAAATATATATTTTCTTAAAAGTAATATATTTTATTTTTTTTAAAAATTACTCTTCACCGTATTTAAGGTGCATATGCTATAGATATTGGTGTAATAAATGGGTGTCATATATCTCTTATTTTTATTTCTATATGCCGCCAAACATTTTTTATTACCAAATTATAATAATGAATTGAGTTTTAAACATACTTAGTTTTGAATTGCTCACTTTAAATGTTTTAGCTATATGTATATTTGATTTTGTTGGCTCCAAAGTAGTACGATTACTGTTTTTTCAACTGTGATCTTCCTTCACAAACACACAAATCCCCATTCCAGAATGCAACTCCAAAAGTAAAGCTAAAACAAGAACAAAAAGGAACTTCACAAGGGTTAAAAAAAACTAGTCTTATTTTACTGCTTTTGTTTTCAGCTTTCTTTTTTATCTCTGTCTGTGAGACTGTGACTGATATTAACTCATTTTCTTTTACTGCTTGAGTGTCTGCAAAATCATTGCTTTATCACTTTTGTCTGGTAAAGTTATGATCTTCTGAATTACTACCATTTCATGTTACCACTTTCAGCTTTTAAAATTCAGTGGGAAAAACTATTATTAGGTTTTGAGATTTTTGTTGCTGGTGGTGTTTGCATGAGGAAAAATGTGGTTGATGCAAGAGTGTTGAGTAAATGAGTGTTGTGAGAAATGGGGTGTGTGTTTGGGAAAGAGGCTTCAAAGAGGAGGAAAGAGGATGTGGAAGAAGTTGCTAAGGTAGAGGAGGCTAAGTTTGAGGTTCAAATTCAAAATGGTGAGAGTGAGAAAGAGGGTGGAGGGGAGGAGGAGGAGGAGGAGGAGGAGGGGAAGAGGAGGAGACAAAGGGAAAGGAGGGAGAGGAGGCGATCTTTGAAGCCGAATCCGAGATTGAGCAATCCACCTAACTATATACATGGTGAGCAAGTTGCTGCAGGGTGGCCTTCTTGGCTCTCCAAGGTTGCTGGAGAAGCCATACATGGATTGACGCCTCGAAGGGCCGACAGTTTTCACAAGATTGATAAGGTATGGCGCGATGCCTTGCTTTGCTTTTTTGATCTTCATTTGAATTTTGAAGAATTTATTGTTTATTATTGTTGGTTATGCCGAGGACGATGATAAGTAATATGGAATTTTATTTTTAGTAGTTTAGTGGCTGAAATTTCACCTTTTAAAGGCAAATAGGTGGGATGTTGCGGGTTCGATCCCGCGCCTCTTCAGTCGGATGTCCCTGCACAACTAACAACTGAGTTGGCTTAACGAGACTAAGTAATATGGAATTAAGCCATGGAGATTCTTATGATGTTTTGTTGTAAACTATTGAGATTGAGTCTTTTACTTTTGTACTATTTTTCAATTAGATTGGACAAGGTACATATAGCAATGTTTACAAAGCTAAGGATACTTTAACCGGGAAAATCGTTGCGCTAAAGAAGGTCCGTTTTGACAATTTAGAGCCGGAGAGTGTGAAATTCATGGCCAGAGAAATTCTGATTCTGCGTCGTCTTGACCATCCTAATGTTGTCAAACTAGAAGGTTTGGTGACTTCTAGGATGTCATGTAGTTTGTATCTTGTCTTTCAATACATGGAGCATGATTTGGCCGGACTCTCTACAAGCCCGGATATTAAGTTTACGGTGTCTCAGGTATTGAAATATTTGTGTTTGGCGATTGCGATTTTGTTTATGATTCAAAAATGATTATTTTCTTAATTTGAAACTTCTTTAGATTAAATGCTACATGCATCAGCTATTGTCTGGACTGGAACACTGTCACAACCGTAATGTGCTGCATCGTGATATAAAGGGATCGAACCTTCTCGTTGATAATGAAGGAGTTCTTAGGATTGCTGATTTTGGATTGGCTTCCTTCTTTGACCCTAATCACAAGCAACCTATGACTAGTAGGGTGGTTACTTTATGGTATCGATCTCCCGAACTTCTCCTAGGAGCCACCGATTATGATGTAGGTGTGGACCTGTGGAGTGCTGGCTGTATCCTTGCTGAATTGTTGGCTGGAAGGCCTATTATGCCTGGTCGAACCGAGGTAATCTCTAACACTAATTTGAATTTGCTGCAGTCACAATAGTTAGCACATCAGTGACCATTGGATCGAGATCGGCCGATACAGGAAGCAAGCAATTTCGTATTATAGTTTCTGATATAATATGCTTTCATGCTTCATAGGTGGAACAGCTGCATAAGATATTTAAGCTATGCGGTTCTCCTTCTGAAGAATATTGGAGAAGGGCAAAGCTACCACATGCTACCATTTTTAAGCCTCGACAATCATATAAGCGGTGCATCGTAGAGAAGTTCGAAGAATTCCCGATTTCATCATTGCCATTAATTGAAACCCTTCTAGCAATCGATCCAGCAGAACGTCAAACTGCCACTGCTGCATTGCACAGCGAAGTAAGACAATAATCTAGTTGCTAAATTTATCTTGCGAAATCACATATATCCTATGTGCTTAAAAATTGAAATCATTAATGTTCAATTATTTTACCATAAGGATCTTAGTTTACTGTTATTTTTTCGTTTTTGCAGTTCTTTACAACACAGCCTTATGCTTGTGAACCCTCTAACTTTCCAAAATATCCTCCCAGTAAGGAGATGGATACAAAGCTAAGGGATGAAGAAGCTAGAAGGTGAACAAACGGCTTAAATTGCTTTCGAAGTCTAGCAAAAATTTCGCTAACAATTTCTTTCATCATTTTAATTTCAATGTTTTATGACATCAGATTAAGGGCCACTGGCAAAGGTAATGCTGTTGGTAGTAAGAAGTCGCGTCCGCGTGATCAAAGTGGGAGGGGAATTGCAGTTCCAGAGGTCAATGCTGAGCTGCAAGAAAATATTGATGTATGTTAGATAAGGCGCTTTATTCATTCAAGAAAAAACTTCTAATGCTTTTAATGTCAACACCGCGGTAATTGTTTAATTCATTTCATCACAGAGATGGAGACTGATAACGCGTGCAAACGCGAAGAGCAAGAGTGAGAAGTTTCCTCTGCCTCATCAAGATGGAACTTTAGGCTATCCTATGAGTTCTTCGTATCACATTGAACCAGTTTTTGATCCTCCTGATGTTCCATTCAGTTCCACAGACTTCTCATATCATAAAGCAAGTATTCAGACCTGGTCCGGCCCATTGATGGAACCGAGGATGAGTGCGCCGAGGAGAAAAAAGAACAAGGCAGGTGACCAGCACAAGAGATCGAAGTCATCAAAAAGAAACATAAATAGATAGAACGTAAAGATCTGCACTACAATATCAAAAAGTAACACATTGACATTCATGAATTTCGTGATGGAAATGCTTCGTTTCAAATAGCATTTCTGCTTAAAAAAAATACAAACAAGTATTCTTGATGCTTCAAGAAGATATTGTACAATTTCTTTCTAGTTAGGAAGGCCATTATTGAGGCAGGAGAGATAAAAAATATTGTATTTTCTGCTCCCATTTCTTTCTCAATGATCAAAGGTTCATTACTCTTCTTAATAATACTTGTTTGTAGGAAGACCAGCACGTGGTCTACGCCCTGGGGTAACTGCCCCGTGATCTCCGGAAAGTGGGTTGACCAGCTCTTCCGAAAGTGGGTAGTTACTTGATGACATGTCCCCGCGTGGGGAGCACGTGGAGTCCGTGGGGCAGACGCGTGATCTCTCCCCGAGTCATGTGGTGACTTGCTCGACGACGGTGGGATCTTGTATTATACATCTTATCTTAATCTATTTTTCTCCTTAATTTGTTTCTAACATTCACCCACAATGTTCCGACTTAGTTCAATCCTAGCCATGAGCCTTTGAAGTGAAATGTGCATAATGTTTTCTGAATCAGGTTCACCACCCCCATTTTAGAACCTCGTCATTCTTTTTAAGATCAGTTGGCATCGTATGTGGAAAACTATCGATAAATAGTAGCACACCACACTCATCCACCCCGTCGGATCCCACCACCAATGACAAAACAAACATATTGTTAAGAGTTTTGTTTGTTTCTATTCAGAGGCAATCGAAGGCCCAAGAACAACAAAATGAAAGACTTTGGTGAATCGAAACAGATAATTCAAGCCATCATCCACAACCAGTATCAAGGAGCACTGTGGGGGCTCTGATATGAATGTGTGTGTGTGTGTGGTAGGGGGTCTGATATGAGTGAATGATGAAACAATCATATACTACCACGAGCTCATAAAATCATTATGTCATTGTCAACCAAGCAGTCACCGAAGGCACATACCTCACTCTCCCACACCAAGAAAGCGCTCAATATCCAGATTCAGGTCCCACAACAATCACTACCATCACAAACGGTACCACGAGAGCTCATCGCCCTCATCCCTATTCGACAAAACTAGGAAGGACAAAGACGTCCCCAATAGGGATGCCTTTGTTAAATGTAATTCATTTCAAGTTAGATTGCATTTCAAATTACATTTCAATTACATTTGAGTTGAATTTGGGTAAATATATATAAGCTCAAAGTAATTTGTATTTGTAAAGGATTTTGTAATTTGAATTTTGAAAGTTAGTTACAATCTCTCTCTCTCTCTCTCCCCCCCCCCCCTCTCTCTCTCTCACTCTCTCTCTCTCTCTCATCTTCATCTTCTTCTCTTATGCATCAATGGAGGTTCATTGTTGAGCTCCAGCAATTGGTATCAGAGTCTGGTTCGATTCACAAGGAAACACGAGTGTAATGAGGTGTGTGTTTGATTTCGTTTCTGAAATTCATGTTGAATTGAAGCTCGAAATCGAAGAGAATCACGGATCTTGATTCTCAAGATTTGGAGAGAATCACAGATCTTGATTCTCAAGTTTGGGAAACACGAGAGTTAGTGAGAACTGAGTGATTTGCACAAGAACAAAGATGAACGGATGAAACGGTAGCTTGAACACAAAGTTTCTAGTATTTGACGGAATGAATTGGAATCGATGGTCGATTCAAATGCGTGTGATGTTTGGAGCTCAAAATATTCTTGATATTATCAATGACGGTTACATGCCGGTTACAAAAAATGCAATAGAAGCACAAAGAAATGCGTAATGTGAAACGAGGAAGAAGGATTAGGAGGTGTTGTTCTATATCCATCAGTGTATGGATACAGAGATGTTTGAGAAAATCATTGATTTGACGACAGCAAAGGCGGCGTGGGATACACTAGTGTGGTCCTACGGTGCTGACGAATTAGTGAATAAGGTAAATTTTTAGTCCCTACGCAAGCAATATGAGAATCTCATCATAAAGAACAATAAGAAGGTGCTTGATTACATCTCCAGAGTGATTGTGCTCACTAATGAGATGGGGTCTTGTGGAGAAACACTCTCTGAACAAGTAATCATTGAAAAGGTTAAGATCATTTACTCCTCAGTTTGATTACATAGTAATAGCCATATAAAACTTTAAAAACACGAGCACCATGAGAATTGAAGAGCTTTAGAGTAGTTTAGGGGCACAAGAGTTGTGTTTGACTAAAAGAAACTATGAAAAAGAGTCAGAACGGACTATGAAAGCTCAGAATCTGAAAGCTTCTTTTGGCAAGAAGAACCAGAAGCAAGCATGGATAGAGAACAAAAAAAAATATGGTGGTGGTGTTCAGAAGTCAGAACTCTCCAACTCTGAACAAAAGAAACATAAGAATGTTCAGAAGGGAAAGGAGTTTGATAAAAGAAAGGTTCAGTGCTACAATTGTTACAAGTTTGGCCATTTTGCTACTGATTGTTGGTCAAACAAGGTTAGATAGGGTGAAGAAGCTGACATAGATAGAGGAGGTTATGATGATGAGCCTGTGCTATTGATGGCATATGAGAATGCAGGTGAAAAACTGGTAGACTGGTGGTTTATGGACACTACCTTCTCAAATCACCTAAAAGGAAACAAGCAATGGCTTGCTGATTTTTTACTCTGATAAAAGAACCAAGATTAGATGTGATGATGATGAGTATCTAAATGCTAAAGGAATGAGAAATGTCAAAGTGAAATTGAAAAATGGCAAAACTATACTGATTAAAGATGTATGTTATGTTCCTGGCATGAATATCAATCTGATGAGTGTACGTCAGCTGACTGAAAAAGGATTTTCAGTAACGATGAAGGATAATATCTTGAAGTTGTATGACTATAGTCAGAAGTTGATTATGCAGTCTGAATTGGGAAGAAACATGAAATTCAAGGTGAATATTGCAACAACAGACACTCAATGTCTTAGTGCAAGACGTGCTGAAGGGGAAAGTGAGCAGTGGCACAAGAGATTGGGGCATTTGAATTACCAAAACTTAGGGCATCTTAGTTCAAAGAATCTGGTACATGGAGTTCTTAAAATTATGGCACCATAGAAACCATTTGATATATGTGTGAGAGGAAAGTAACCAAGATTTTCATTCTCATAAAAAATGCCTCCAAGAGTAACTCATGCTTTAGGTGTGGTGAATTCTGATGTATGTAGGCCATTTAAGGTACCTTCACTTTGAGGGAACAAGTACTTTGAGTCATTTTTGGATGAGTCGACAAGAATGACATGGGTATCACTCATAAAGTTCAAACATGAGGTGTTTGCTGAGTTTAAGAAGTTCAAAGTGAAGGCTGATAATCAAAGTGGACAAAGGTTGAATATCCTTAGAACCGATGGTGGAGATGAGTTCAATTCAATAGAGTTCAAGAAGTTCAGTGAGGAACATGGTATTGAGCATGTGGTGATTGCTTCATACACTCCATATCATAGTTGTCTTGATGAAAGGAGAAATAAAACTTTGCTTGACATGACAAGGAGCATGCTGAAGGAGAAGAATCTACCTAAGCAATTGTCACATCAACATATGTGCTCAACAGATGTCTAACAAATAAGTTAAAGGAAGTAGTTCATATAGAGAAGTGGACTGGAAGAAAGCAAAGTGTTATCCATTTCAAGGTGTTTGGTTATGTATGTTACAAACATATACCAAATGCTACTAGAAGGAAATTGGATTACAGAAGCATATTCATGTTGCTTATAGATTACCACTGTACAGGTGCTTATTGTAACACCCTAATCCCAGACTTGACAATTAACCAAATAATTTAAAATAAAACTCCATGATCATAGCATAAAAATATCAACATAACATAATCAGCAAAACTCAGCAGCGGAAAATAATTACATTTGGCATACAAGCCTCAACATCAAATGAACAACAAAACTTCAACATAAGTAACGCATAAAACAAGCAAACAGTCAACAACCCATCCCTAGTGCTACATATCAAAGTGGGTCCTCTAAGCCTCAAAGATAAATAGATAAAGAGGCATCGACGTCGTCCTCTAACTCAAGCAACTACTCTTATACCTGATTATTTGTACTTCAGAGGAGCACAAACGCCACAACAACAAAATGGGTGAGAATGAACTCAAATAATATAGTCGTGCAATACATAAAAAGGGCATACACAGGCATCTACATCATCAAATCAAAACATCACCACATTTTATCACTCACCCACGCATCAACAGTCATCTATTCATCATCAATTACTCATACGTCATCAAATCAATCACACTTCACATATATTACACGTCACATCATTAATATAAACTCATTCATGATGCATGTATATATGTAATGTGACACGACCTCAATTCTACATCCAAATGTGGTACCGACTTATGGGAAATTAGAGGTATGTTACTGATATTTCTCACTCGCTCCGGATCCCACCGATGGATCATAGTACATCAAATCGTTACTGATTCCACCACTGAATAAACAACGTTCACCACTCCCATTATACAGGAGTTGGCTACTCACTCTCGATCCCACCATTGGACTAGAGCACATCAAAATTGTTATTGATTCCACCACTGAATCAACAACGCTTCACTAGTCCCGCCATAAGAATTAGCTACTCGCTCCCGATCCCACCACTGGACCAGAGCACAACATTGAACCGAAGTTTGTACATCATGATGCATGACACATAGAACTATACGCTAAAATAAGGCCATCAACGCGACATACATGCATAATTCACAACATCAATGAATCATCACATAACATCATTTATGTGTAATATTAATTTATCAACAACGTTCATCAATATTAACTCACTAATGCATATCAACCTTTATGTAAGCTTACAATTTATCAACAACTAATCTGACACTCATTCGATAACATTGAGAACATATAAATTCATGCATCAACACATCAAACACTATAAAACAACATCAAATAATTGTCGGATTCATAAACAACACTGAATATTCGAATCGACGCTTCAAAAATGACCGCCCAGACATTAATGGCCTGTTCTAGGGCCATAACGATCATCATGGATGGGGATAACGACCAACATGTCATCCCTTTAATCCATCCATCACCATTTCCCCTGTCCGTCATCCCTCAAAAAGACCCTGACGGTTTGCCCCTCATTCAGCCGACGATTGTCATCATTTTTAAGCGTGTTGACGGGTTATTCGTCATGCAGATGACGGTTGTCACCCCTGTGCATAATGCATAAACGCATTTTCTGCCATTGGATCTCATTTGAAGCTCTGATTTCACACCTGGAATACTCAAATTGACCATAAACGAGTCATACATTAATTATAAAACATGTACATGTTAATTTCACGCAGATTCACACTTTATTTCACAAATTTATCATGAATTAAGATCATGCTCATGAAAACTCAAACACACAATTTAACGACAACAACTTACAGATTTCACATACTTTCATCATGCATCAATTTTCCATAATACAATACACGAATTTCATATCACAATAAACATTCCAAACAATTCCGTCACAATTATATATCAAACATACATATATATCATCAATTGGGGAAAAATAGAGAAAACCTATAAGAGGATTAAGGAGTCGTGACTACCCTTTCATGAAATTAACACCCTTAATTGAGTAATTCTCCCCTTTTACCTTAACTTTCCAGCAAAAACACTCTAGTTATGGCTTCCCCTTCTTCCTCAAACCATTTTTATTGCCCTCCAAAAGCTCTTTCCTCAAGAAGATGACAAGAAGAAAAATAATCTAAGTCACTCTAAATATGAACATGTTTATGAATTGTCTTATTTTGAGCTGCAAACAGCTTTTGAAAATCTTCATAGAGAAGTCGTAGACGCTTTCAAAAAGTTAGCTTCAAACAAAAGAATTTTGCTCATTTAGAAGATAAATTTTTGGAAATCGAAAAGAATATGGAAGCTCTTAAGCAATCTATGGTAGATATTCAAAAAGTTAAAGATGAGGATAATGAATCATCATGGGTCGGTTGTGAAACTTGTCATATTTGGCAAAAAAAGGTAAATACTCTTAAAGCTAAATTGGACAAAACATTACAACCAAAGGTCACTTTTGCTACTAATACTAGTAAATATAAGATGCTCTCTCATAATCCTTATAGAAGGTATAACTTTGTTGAAAAGAATCAAATTAGCAAAGATAAATTTTCTCATCATTTAACTTGTCACTTTTGTTGCAAGAAGGGTGATACCATTGCAAAATGCAAATTTAAGAAGTTTCTTGTGCCTAAAGGCATTTTTCAATGGTTGCCTAAATGCAACCAAGATTTCACTCTCCTTCAAGGGCCCAAGGAAGATTGGGTACCCAACACTTCTTGTTGATTTTGTAGGATAAATGTCTAAGCTCTATGAAGAGAGTATGGGATCTCATTTGTGGTTGCTCAAGACATGATACGGGTGACATCTTTTTTTTTCTACTTTGTGGCAAAAAACAAGGGCTGTGTTACCAAAGGCGTCAATAACTTGTGTTCGTAAATTGGTAAAAGTGTCTAGATTAATTGTAATTCTTCCATCCAAAGAAATGTAGAAAAGGTATTTCATTTCATGCAAAAGGCTTATCTTCAAGAGACACACTCAAGAAAATTAAACAAGGGATTGATCAACCTAAAACGATGAAGCTTGAGGAGGATTAAGATAGCTATCATGAAAGAGACAAGATTGAAAGTCCAACCTAAAAGGATGATCATCAAATCAATAATTTTCTTTCGCGGATTCATTACAAATTACATTTTTGGATACTTTGTCAAAGTGAAAAGTGGTAAGATCGTTGTTTTTATTAGTTTGTGGCACGTTTTGCATTTATTCCAAATTTCGTTCGAGAGTTCCTTGTGGAATGCATGTTCATCCTCTGTCATTCGTACGGTGAGGTAATGACGTTTCAATTTTCGCTTTGTAAGTAAGTTTCCTCTTTTACTTGTTTATTGTTCAAAGGTATGTTATATAGGGTGTGTATGATACATGTTATGAGTGTTCATTTCCAAAAATTTCAAGTGTAACCAATGTGTGTTTCATTTAATATGCTTATAGTGATCTCATTCATAATATCTTCACATGTGATCTATATCTCTTATTATATCATGCTTACATTTGTGTGTTTGCACGTCAGTGGCTAACAAATCATGAAAAATAATAATATGCATGTGTCTCTCATAAATTAGTTATGCATAAGTCAATTTGAGTCATCCTAAGTCATTCTAAATTCATGTGTCAAAATTTTCATGTTTTGGACCTCATAAGTCGACACATGAAAATAAATTTTTGAATTTTTCAAGATTGGTTCAGTAAGTATCTACACATGCTTTTATAGGTTGGCACGTGGGATTATTTTTTGAAATCTTGTAAATATGTTTCAATATGTGTCTAATCATAACCTTTTTAGGTCGACACATGCTTCCAAGAGGTCGACCTATGCTTACAGCAGGTCGAATCATGACGCGTTGAATGGTTTTTCATTTCATTTCTTCATTCATTGCTCATTCATGAACTTGTTTCAACTTCTTCTGATTCCTCTTGAGTCTTGTAACTCTTCAAAGTGTCATAAATTTCTCCATTATTCCTCTTAGATTCATCCATTACAACTCATTCCTGTCTACATTTTCCAAAATCCCATTAAATCTCATCATTCAATCATAATTCTTCATCTTCTATAAATACCTCTTTATCCTCATATTTCAAACCACACCCAAGTCTTCAAACTCCGATTTTACATTCATTTTTAGTGTTCATTATCATTTTTGTGTGCATTAGAATCGTTATCTTTTTTTTTTTGGGTTTGTGGAAAATCATATATCCCCCAAATCTCTTCAACCCTCATTCACACATTCTAGTAAACACCTAGTGTGCAAACTCTGTTTGGACAATTCTCAGTGGCATCTAAGTCTGCAAAACTCAAGGGTGATTCCAAAGGCAAGGGTAGGGATACCACATCTTCTTCTGCCCAAAAAATCGTGTTTTCATTGGTCCCTTATGTTTATGTTAAGGAATTTGAAGAGAAACACCAACATCGGCTTGTTGTGAAGCAATACATTTGGAAGCCTATGGTGGTTGGTTATTTGGATATTCCCAAAGTTGCTAGTCTTGTTACGCATCAAACAAATTGATTACTTTCTGAAGCTTTCTTAGGACTATAATGAAGACCTTATTCGTGTATTCTACTTTGGGTTACATGACAGACAAGGTTCATGCTTTAAGTTTACCATAGGTAACACTGTTTATGAGTTTACTAATGATCTTTGGAAGTCCATATTTGGTATTACTGTTATCGATAATGATGATGACGATGAAGCTGACCCATTGGTGATGGATACCAACATTCATATGTGATTAAAATGGAATGTTAATATAAATGAGATGTTTAAGGCTCCCCAAATAGATGACTGCTATGACACCATAGTTGTCAATCAATTGAAGATGGTTCCTGTAAGACCCTAATTTTTGACCCCTAAGATTCCACATATCATTCACATCTCATTTTTGCATCTTATACCACAAGCAAAATCATGCTTTGATTCCTTTATCCCTCTCTTCTTTGGGTTTATGCCTTGCAGGGATCACCGAGCATCTGTGTGTTTCTTATTTGCCTTTATTTGCTTATGTTTACTAACCTTTAATTAAAATCCAAAAAATATGTTTGTTTTTGTCTTCACTAACTTTTTCAGGAAGGGAATCAAGGATATCAAACAGTCCCTCAGCTCGATTGAATTTCATCTGAACAAAGTCAAAGTTGATCTGCAAACAATTCAAAATTATCTGATCAAGAGTTTCCAAGATTTAATTGATTATTATTCAAGAGACTCCAAGGTTCATGTGTTTATTTTCATGCCTTCAAGAAAATCGAGCCAGAGCCAGAACAATCCATCCAACAGGCCATTTTTCAAGTTTTTCAACTGTGCAATCGATTGCACTATTGGTCCAATCGATTGCACCAGTCATTTTTTGCCTAGATTTTGAAGTTTTCAGCAGTGCAGTCTATTCGCGCTACAGTGCAATCGACTGAACAAAGACAGAATTGGCCAAAATCAGCATTTTTCAAATTTTGAAGCATTTGGCACCAATTTTATCATTTGAAAATATTCTAGATCACCCAAAAATAATTCCCCTACATAATCACAATTAATTCCCACCATACACCTTCACTAATCACCACTTGATCTTGATTTTCCCTCCAAATTCAAATTCCAAGCCTAATTTTCATTTCCAAACCAAATTCTAATCCACCAAATTTTCCAAGCCTAAACTCTATAAATAGAACCCTCATTTCATTCATTCTTCAAGCTTAGGATAGCCAAATTCACCTTGTCAAAATTCTTCTTGACTCTCTCAATTTTCTCCAACCACCAAAATTCACTAAAGCTCACTTTTCTTCTTTTGAAAGTTAACAAGAATTCACATTGAATCTTGTTCAACTTTGAGCTAAACCTTCATCCAAACTTGTTTTCTTCATCAATTCTTGTAGATCAAGGCTTTGGAGTTTGGATCTTGGGGTAATTTGAAGGAATTTTCATATTTGAAGTGGTAATTCATTTCTCACCATTGTTGAAGCTTCAATTTCATCATCCACAATGTAGATCTTTGTTGATCTTGTTTGCTTGATCTTTGGATCTTGCAATTTGTGTTTAATTACTGTATTGGTTGCTATTTGCTTTGCATTTTCGTGCACTTTTGATTCCATGATCATGAGGTGTTTGAAGAAAGTTTTAGATCATGATCATGTTGAATTTTGCTGAATTTTTGCTATCACAGCAGCGTGCAATCGATTTGCATTTTCGTGCAATAGACTGCACAATGCTGTTTTTTGCCTTGTTTTTGCAAATCTGTCAGTGTGCAATCGACTGGACCTTTTGTGCAATCGACTGCACAGAGGCAGAATTGTGTTTTTGGTTTATTTTTGGGACTGTTTTGGTTCCTTTTCCATTTTCTTCCCTTTCCTTTTGTTCTTAGCCTTAGATCACATAATTGTGTGATTTAATATGGCTTTCTCTTCATCTATTTCTTCTTTTATTTTGATCGATGAAAGTCTTATGGATCATAGAATTCCTTTGTTGAATTTTGATCAAGACTAGATCGCTACCTTCTTTTCTTTTTGTGCGGTATTGCTTTTGGATGACGATCTACATATCGTTCATCTATCATGCATTAGCAAAAATAGCTATTGACCTGCCTCATTGAAGGGTAATTACTCCGTAAATTACTTGGCGATTGCTTAACATAGCGCAATATTTGTCTCGTATCGAAAAACTATCAAGAATGGTTGATTATTTGTCTTTTGGTTCAAAATTTATGAAACTTGTTGTTAGGAGGCTTTGGTCTTATCAATCCTCTAATGAGTTTTCATCAACCTTAGCCTAAGTGCAATTATTCAATTATTATTGATCACTTACTCTAACAACTAATTACTAACTTCTAACTTTTTTACAATTCCTTCTCGCTCCCTATCTCTCTTTTACTTTTATGCAATTTTTCCTTTGTCCGTTGGACACATGTTTATGCTTCCGCATATTTTTCCTTTGTTTGTTGGACACATGTTTATGCTTCCGCATATTTTTCCTTTGTCCATTGGACAAATGTTTATGCTTCCGCAATTTTTCCTTTGTCCGTTGGACACATGTTTATGCTTATGCCTTTTCCTCTTTGTCCACTTGGACCAAAAACATTAATAAAGGCCAAAACCTCTAAAAAACTTGTGCTTCTAATCTTGGACTATGGTTACTATCCTTTGCAATGGACATGGAGTTTTGCACCTAGACCTTGGACTTCAATGCTATTCTTGAATCCTTGGACTTAGAACTAGGACATTGTTGGATGCAGAATAGGGCAAGCAAGCAAAAATATTTATTTTCGGAAAGAATTCCCTCCGGGATTTATGTCGTGTCCACAGAGATTGGTTAGAGGGAAAGAATGTCGTTCGACAGCCTCTTGCGTTTATGAGTTCGGGTTTAAATGGTTTTAAGCGTAAATGCGGAAAAGTAAACATTAAAACAAAAAGAACTCATTCCTCAGAGAGAGAAACTTGTCCGACAATGCACATAATCGACTCCTCACAAACTTAAACTTACCGACCAGTTATACTCAACCTACAATACTCCTCAATATCATCCAGCATCGCTCTCAAAAGTGTTCATCTCTGACACACCTAGCTGAGAGAAAAACCGTATTACTCTCGTCGACACTCTCGCACTCGACTTAAATAACACGGAGGCATTAAGCTTCGACACCCAAATAGATTGTTAGCTCTAAATCTATCTCTAGCATCCAGAACTAACAGGTAATCATCCCTAATCGAAGTTTGTGAAGTTTATCTCTAACACGACCCAAACCCCACGCATAAAGCAAAAATCAGAGACAATCATCAATAGAGATTTGTAAAGCAGATATCATATAACGCCATGGGCGACAAATATACATGAGTTCAGAATAAATACATATACACAACCCAACATATAAGAAAAACACAAAGAATAAGAGAAATGAACCAAACATCTCGCGGTTTGTCAGAGCCGATAGACGATCAATCCAACTCGGTTCATCTGTATGCAAGCTTCCATGTTGTTTTCTAAGCTAATCTACCAAAGAATGAGGTTTGATGGAGTTGGGATCACAAAACCCCAAAACCATCCCTAGAAAAATTTGTTCTTTTCCTATTTAAGGATTGAAAGAATCGCAGCACCGCGCTCTTATTTATTGTTAAACCGTCTTAACACCGCGCTAAGCGCGGTCGGACCGCGCTAAGCGGGCTGCTTGCTGGAATTTTCTCCATCTGTGGGCTAGGATCGCGCTAAGCGCGCTTGTATCATGCTTCAAAAATGCTCTTTTTTATTGGTTCAAATGGCACATCTTGGAGCCTTTATTTGCTCATTGCTTCAACAATGCTTTATCACCTACAAAATGAATGGAAAACTATCAATTGTTACACAAACGAACCAAAAACACAAATATATACTAACCACGTATTTATACACAAAGTGGGGTTTATTCAAACGATATTTACCAAAAACTCTTGATAAGTGCAACAAAACTTATATACAAAAATAGCTAGAATTTGCACTTATCAACTCTCCCTAACTTACATATTTGTTTGTCCTCAAACAAAAATCAAACAACTCAAAGAAACAGAGTGAAAACCAAAGAATCACGAATCAACAGGTTTTGAAAAACGGAACAATGTATGGTTCAAATGAAAAACGGTACACACAAAGTAAATACTTACCACTAAACTACGACGATAACATAGTCACGAAACAAATGCAAAATACAAAAATCATGCCAAACATTCTAAAACAACACAAGTTCAAATGTGAATCACACCTAGTAAAAACAATCATCAGTAGATGAAAAACACAAAATAAGGTACTTATCACTCACACAACAATCATGCAAACAATAGACTAAATTATGCATTCATCCAAAAATCATATTAAACATACAAAGGCAAGAATCACAAGGACTTTTCAAGGTTGTAGCGTGGTCGGGTAAATAAACAAGGGGCAATTCCTAAAGCTAATCGAAACAAAAACTTGCCTAAACCTAAGGGAGTGATAAACTCACAAAGACTCAAACATCAAAATTTCAATCAACTTCTTCCAAAATCCCAAGTGTTACACAAAACACAATACTTATTTAGCACAATTATTTGAACTCTTTTTGTTTCCTTTTTCAAGGCTTTTTCTTTTTCTTCTTTTTTCTTTATTTTTCTCTTTCATAAATTTTTCTCTTTTTTCTTTTCTTTTTCAATCCTCATAGAATCCAACTAATGAATACACAATCATTCTCTCCCCAACTTGAATTCAACCGCACCATCATGTGAATGCTCCCTACTTTCTAAGGTAAGGAAAAAAAATCCATACAACAACACAAAACTGAGGTCCAAGAAAAAACAAAATCCATTCAAAAATAAGTGAACTAAATACTCATAGACAAGCATTAAGTTAAAATAGAAACATGGATCAAAAAGCTCAAAGGGGTTACAAATTCTCACGCACTCACAAGGTGAATTGACTATTTAGCTAGGGTGGTTGTGCTCAAAATGAAACAATTGCCTTAATCCTTTTCATGCATTCATATAAACAACATAAACAACAGATTAGGCATAATAAAATCCAGTTAGAACAAGAAAGTTGGTCTCCGCGCATATATGAACAATAGAAAGCCACCTCACAAAAAGGTTGGGAACTAAAGTGATTCACACAAGAACAAGTATACAAAAGAATGAATGGCATGAAAGTTTGTAAAAAGCCTAAGTATCATGAATATGCTAAAGTATAGAAATCGATAAATACATACCTTGAACGTGTACAAAACTTAACAAAATCATCACCACACATCCGCAAGTTGAAACACTCAAAATCGAAAAATCACCGAATGCAACTTCAAGCAATCGAACCAAAATTTGAGTCCAAACAATCAACAAAAGAATTAGAAAAATTACTCATAATTACTAATATATAAGGCCTTGGTGGAAGTGGGAAGAAGGGGGAACTAAGTGAACAATTAAAAGAATTCACTGGCTCAGCACAGCAGAGCGCGCTACACCAGAACCAGAAAAACCAGTACAACAACAGGGTTCTGGTGTATGCCTCCACTTAACACCTACACAATCTCATATACAAAAATTGGTCTACAACTTGTTTAATTCAGTTTCACCACACTACCTACGCTATAATGAAAAAGTAATAACGGAACAAAAATGATAAAATATGCTTGTTTTACATCGTAAGCTCGACGCCTATTATTTATACTCACTTCTCCAAGTTGCCTCTTTACACGGTTAGCGCTCACCAACGACGAAACCTAACCAAACACTTAGCAAACGTGAAGAGAAACAAACATATACACTATATTCACAATTATGCAAAACATGTAAAATTCACAAATATGGTAAACATATACAAGTATCAGTATAAACAAGTGAAAATATATAATATATACGATATCTACGAAACTCAAAAGCAAAGAAACTATCGCAATGCGATTCAATATCAGAATCGATCCCCGGCAACGGCGCCATTTTGTTGGATGCAGAATAGGGCAAGCAAGCAAAAATATTTATTTTCGGAAAGAATTCCCTCCGGGATTTATGTCGTGTCCACAGAGATCGGTTCGAGGGAAAGAATGTCGTTCGACATCCTCTCGCGTTTATGAGTTCGGGTTTAAATGGTTTAAAGCGTAAATGCGGAAAAGTAAACATTAAAACAAAAAGAACTCATTCCTCAGAGAGAGAAACTTGTCCGACAATGCACATAATCGACTCCTCACAAACTTAAACTTACCGACCAGTTATACTCAACCTACAATACTCCTCAATATCATCCAGCATCGCTCTCAAAAGTGTTCATCTTTGACACACCTAGCTGAGAGAAAAACCGTATTACTCTCGTCGACACTCTCGTACTCGACTTAAATAACACTGAGGCATTAAGCTTCGACACCCAAATAGATTGTTAGCTCTAAATCTATCTCTAGCATTCAGAACTAACAGGTAATTATCCCTAATCAAAGTTTGTGAAGTTTATCTCTAACACGACCCAAACCCCGCGTATAAAGCAAAAATCAGAGACAATCATCAATAGAGATTTGTAAAGCAGATATCATATAACGCCATGGGCGACAAATATACATGAGTTCAGAATAAATACATATACACAACCTAACATAGAAGAAAAACACAAAGAAGAAGAGAAATGAACCAAACATTTCGCGGTTTGTCAAAGCCGATAGACGATCAATCCAACTTGGTTCATCCGTATGCAAGCTTCCATGTTGTTTTCTAAGCTAATTTACTAAAGAATGAGGTTTGATGGAGTTGGGATCACAAAACCCCAAAACCATCCCTAGAAAAATATGTTCTTTTCCTATTTAAGGACTGAAATAATCGCAGACCGCGCTAAATGCGCCCTCATTTATTGTTAAACTGCCTTAACACCCCACTAAGCACGGTCGGACTGCGCTAAGCGGGCTACTTGCTGGAATTTGCTCCATCCGTGGGCTAGGAGCGCGCTAAGCGCGCTTGTAGCATGCTTCACAAATGCTCCGTTTTATTGGTTCAAATGGCATATCTTGGAGCCTTTATTTGCTCATTGCTCCAACAATGCTTTATCACCTACAAAATGAATGGAAAACTATCAATTGTTACACAAACGAACCAAAAACACAAATATATACTAACCACGTATTTATACACAAAGTGGGGTTTATTCAAACGATATTTACCAAAAACTCTTGATAAGTGCAACAAAACTTATATACAAAAATAGCTACAATTTGCACTTATCAGACATCCAATGATATTCTTGGAACCTTGGACTTAGAACTAGGACCTTTTCCCTTTGCTTTGGAATTATGGTTCGAAGACTTGTACTTTTGCATGGTTTATGGTGAAAACAACTACATTTGTGGTTAGATCTTTCTTATCCTTAGCTTTTACTTTATGCTTTAGGATAGTCACTTCTTCTCCACCCATTCTTCAATTTTCAAAACTCTCTCCCTTTTTCAAAACTTTCTTGATTTCAAACTATCACCTCTTTCATAATCAAACCTTGACTTTGTCAAGTGATTTTACTCTTTTCTTTTCGTTTCTTAACAAATTCTAAACTACATAAGCATATTGACACCTTTTTCAAAAGACCTTAAAAAACTTCAAACTCATTCAAACCTCTTTTTGTGCCCTCGTGCACTTTTTCTTTTAACTTTTTCATAAGTTTAAACATGATTCATTTCTTTAAGTGGAATTATTCGCTTGGAAATGACGACTTGTCTTTACATTTAAAAACAACCAAAACAAACAATTTCATTATTTGTACCACGAACTACGAGGTTTTGATCCTACATTGCACTTCGTGGGTACGTAGGCATGAGACGACAAGTCTCTCCAAACACAAAAATCTTAAAAACCATTTCTCTTCTCATCTCCTCAATCTCTTTTCAAGCAAACTTTTTCAGACCAAAAGCGGTAGATATTTCAAAGGGCTCCTATAGAGTACTATAGATGTTTTGGGTGCTAACACCTTCCCATTGCGTAACTAACCCCCCTTATCCTGTCTCTCTTCACTTGTTCTTGTTGCAGAGCTTGTGTAGGTTTTGTTCGCTCTTTTTCCTTTCCTTTTTGGATAAAATAAAAGTGTGGTGGCGACTCTTGCTTTTCGAGTTAAGTTAATCAATAGCTTACACTCACGATTTTGCCGCTACAGTTCCTAGGATTTTGTTGTGGCTAGTTTCTCATGTATTGCGCCCAAAGAATGAAGGGTTCTCAAGAATAGGCAATGTTGAAGTTCATCTCGTCTACATTCTTCTAAATAAAATTCAAATTAATTGGAAAAATTATTTTGTTTCCCGAATGTTTGACATCAAGGAATGCAACAGAGGAACCTCATTTTGTTACGCCTCCATGATTGCTAAAATCCTAAACGAATTTGACATAGGAGTGCCAAATCTTCTGTTTAAAACCTCTGATGGGTTCAGAAGTTCTCCCAACGCACCTTATCTAACATGGGTTACTTTTGGGATGAAGAGCTTCAGGTGTATTACTTTCATATGGGCAAGCATGGTAAGAAAAATTACAATTTGATGACCCTTCTGAGTTTGCTGACACAACTATCGAGCCATATGTGATTGGTAATCAACCCACTGGAATTTCTAATGGTATTTTTCAAGGTGACGACTTTATGTAAGATGTTGATCATGAGGATGGTCAAGTAGGTGATGAATATATGGATATGCTTCAAAATATGCAGATCAAGTAAGATGAGCGTTATGAGGAGGAGTATCAGAGGTGCGATACTTTTGAAGCTGCTCAAGTGGAACAATTTTGTCTCATGCAAGAGCGTGTGACATCACAATATGCCAACTTTGATGCCTTTGCCTCATATGTGACTGAAAGGCTGGTCTCTATGAAGAGAGAAATAAATGCTAATCACGCTACTGCAATGGCCAAAATTAATCACTTGATTGTTGCTCAAAATGAGAATCACCATCATTATGCTCAATTATACCAAGAGATGTATGACTTATTGGATCATCATTTTGGAAATTATGGACAAGGCTGGTTCTGTGGCATAAGGCCGATGCCTCGAGGTCGTGAAGGATGCTGAAGTGTTGAGTCTTTAGGTCGTTTATGTCAAACGTCTTAGGAATTTTTCTGTCATGCATTTTATTTTATTTTTGTTTGTTTTGAGCTTTTAGCTTATGTCTTGGTAATTTTACAACTATTTTTTAATATGAAACAATGATTTTACTATGTGTATTCCCTTGGATGATTATTATATCATGTTGTTTAATTGCATTTTTTATTTATGTTGAGTTGACTTCTACTGTGTATGATCATATATGTTACGTATATGTGAGTGCACGTACTTTTCTTTGCAAATGCCTCTGTCAGGTATATTGTATATATGTTGTGTTGTATCTATGTGATACTGCTAATTGACTTGCTTTGTCTCTTTTTGATGTTGTCAAAGAGGGATAAGTATTTTCAACTTTGAAGCAGTTATGAAGCATACATTCAGGGGGAGCCTTCATGGAGACGAAAATTTGTTGACTCAAGTTTTGCCATCATAAAAAGGGGGAGTGTGTGAGTTCAACTTTCCAATTAGCTGTATTTTGAATGATGTCAAAACTATGATATTTTTACATTTATGTACATTGAACAGTATCATCTGAGTCTAGATGTGTATTTTAGTATTAGGGAGCATGACAACATATTAGAAAGGATTAGAAAAGATTCATGCATCAAGAAATAATTTATGCATAAATAATTGTGAAAAACTCTACTACAGGTCGACACATACGACTATAGCTCGATACATAGAAGAAAATTTCTTCTACAGGTCGACACATGCATTCTATAGGTCGACACATATGTTGCAGTTTTAAGGCCTGTAGGCTCTGTTAGATGTGGTGCCTCTACAGGTCGACACATGATTTTTATATATCGACCTATACATCAAAAATCTTGAAAAATTGAATTGTTTTCCATTCCTTATGAATTCCCTTTACTTCATACTTGCTCATATATATATATACCTGCTACATACATCATTTCTTTTAATGATTTTGGTAAAATCATAAACAAAATTTTGGAACATACTAAGTGTCTTCTTCATATTCAGCCTTGATTTTATGCATACACACAAACAAAGTACACATAATCATTCATTGTTTAGGTGTCATATAGAATTAAGTTGATAACGTCCAATATAGCTTGTGGTATTATAAATTAGGTTGAGACCTTCTGGGGGTTTCGAATAAGAAAATCAAGGTAGAGTTTTCCTTCAAGACCAAGGTGAAGATTTGAAGGTTTTGGACAAGATTACTCAAGTTTGGATTCGATCGAGTGAAGGCTTTGAAGAGCTGCGATTCTTGCAAAGGAGTGGCGTGAGACGGTGGATCATCTTGGTAAATCTTGGTTTACAACAATTTGTAATTTGGATTCAATCGAGTGAAGGCTTTGAATGGTTGTGGTACTTGTAAAGGAGTAGCGTGAGATGGTTAATCAAATTGGCATTGTTAGGTGAGTTGATCAAGCTCAGATCAAGGGAAGAGAAATTGCTAGGATCAACATCAAACTTAGGGTTTGTAAGGTTGCATTGCTACATTTCTCTTGTAAACTACATTTGCAAAGTAATGTTAATTTCATGATCTCAATTCAAATTCGAACTGAGGATAGTCATACTCATAGCGAGGCCGATTGGGGAATTGCCTAAACAAATCTTTGTGTACTCTTTTTCTATCTATCTATCTCTTTTACATTTTATTTCCAATCTGTTGATTTCATCATTTGTGTGATTAATTCCTTTGGTAAATTCTTTTGAAAATAGTTTGAGAAACATTTTGTTGAATTGATCATAATCACTTTCATTGTGGTTGGATTTTAAGATCAACAAAATCATACACATTTTCAAACAAAATCGATTGCACACAAGGTGTTCGATAATTTGTCTCAATTGATTTTTTGTGTTGGATATAGCACTGCTTATTGAGTGGCTTTCAAGAGATTGTGATTGAAACTTATTGATTAGATAGCTTATCATTATCTCCGATTTGTTTTCACATACGCATATTTGAGATTTTCGATAGCGATTCGGTTTAGACGAATCCAACTAAGTTACTTCCGCTAGCCATTGTTTTTAAAAACACTTTTCGTAAAGAAAATTTTATTTGGGGATCTATTCACCCCCTTTAGATAAGTTGCATTCGTCTAACACAATTTTCCGTCCAAATCTCACTATTTGTCACTTCCTATTTATTTAATTAACATTCAACTATTAAAACCAATCATAATAACCCCTAAACCCCACATACCACATATTATCATCAAATAATTAATTAAAAACATATTAAGTTATTTAAATAATAAAATAAAGCAACAAAATTCAATTAAATAAATCAATTGAATTCAGAGTGTTACACTTATAAGCTCTATTGCCCAGTCACCAATAAAGTTGAAGTCAGCATATATGTCATAGTGAAAAAATCAAAAACCTGAGATTGGAACAAGTCTCAATCCAACTCTAGTGCAATGTCAACACTACAGTCAAATTATGCCTTTGAAGGAGATTTTTCCTCTGAAGGTAATTCTAATTATGAAGGTGACCCTAACTCCGAAGGTGAGTCTGGCTCAAAAGATGATTTTGACTATGAATGTGAGTCTGACTTTGATGGTGACTTTGACTCTGATGGCTGACTTGACTCTGAAAATGATCCAGCCTCTGCAGTTGACTCTGCTTCTGAAGGTGAACTTGCGCAGTTCTAGAGGCCACAAATACTTAGACAAATATCATTTCTGAAATATAAAGTGCACGTAATCGTGTTCAACATGACATGTCAAAATATATTATATTTTATTAAAGAGAAGTTGAAGAGTGGGTTGGTAACTATACTATATATTCATATGAGGTATCACCTAACAAATATGTTAACATACTCTTTCCTCACAAAATAGTTCAACCAACTTATTTGCAATTTTAAAATTATCGATATTCACTCATCGACTTAAAAAAGAGTGCTATAAATGTTGGGTCATCATGAGGATTTTGTAGAAGAGCATGTAATGTAAGACTTCCAACTCACATTTGTACACAACAATAAATAGTTCATGATGAATAATAAAATTTGTAATTAATTTTATATTATAATGTAATTTGATAACAGTTCAGGAAAATTTTACCTTATACCCTTACTTTTATCCCTATACCCCTACATTTTATAAAAAATATCAATTTTACCCTTGTATATTTTTAACTAATTTATTATTTAATTTTTTAAATATTTTTAAATTTTATTTTGCATACCGGAAGACTTTGCAAAAGAGTTCTGATACACAAAATAAATGTTAAAAAATGTTTTAGAAAATGACTATAGGAACTCTTTTGTAAAGTCTTCCGGTACACAAAAATTGATTACCAGAACTCTTTTGCAAAGTCTTCTGGTACACAAAATAAAAGTTAAAAAATTATTCCAAAAAATGACTACCGAAACTCTTTTGCAAAGTCTTCCGGTACACAAAAATTGATTACCGGAACTCTTTTGCAAAGTTTTATGGTACACAAAAAAAAAGTTTAAAAAATGACTACGGCTCTCAAACCCAACCTGTGGTGAATCCCGGGAGACAAAATCAAAGCACTTGATCCTTTGCCCCATACTTTGAGATGCTTCTCCCCGCTGATCAAGCAGCGACGCTGCTCGTGATAGGCTTAGCTTTAAGCCGCTATCGTTCGGAAGATCCCACGCTTTTAGAGTTCCCCCTTTGATAAGCAACTTCTATTAGCACCGGACCTTGAGTCGAATTAATCGTGTCATGTGCAACGTCCATCAATGATGGTTCATTAATGTCCATTTATTTAGACTTCTTCCCCTTTCCCAACTACGAATAAGATCGAGAGGAGCCCCCCAAGAACGAAAACGGAAGCCTTTCGATTCACTCCCCATTATCTCTTAAATAAAGCTCGCCCTCGAGCCTTGGGCAGGTCGGTCGGGTCTTTCCCTGTTGTTCTGTTCCCGCCACGAGAAAGACGCACAGAAGGAAGAGGTATGCTCGGCGCGCAGAGGATCCATTGAGAGTGTCTGTTGTATCGGTAGGGAACTTTACGATCTTTTCCCTGTATTGAATAAAAAAAGAATAGGTCAGTGCTATGGCCCTCTATTGTTTGATCCAATTTTGACCGGGGACGAGCCCCGACTTCCATAGGGCCTTCCTTGGTTTGACCTCCCGTAGTGGTACTTGCTTTTAATAAAGCTCTGCGGGGCTAATTTATCGTACTTGCTCAGTGTGCCCCCCTTTCGTCGAGTGCCCCGCCCGGTTCACTGGGTTGTTGGCCTACCAAGCACTTGCCCGCAGCTCCTGCCGCCCACCAAGCGGGCGGCCACTTACTGGAAAGACTTGTCTTATGCCTATCCCTTGTTTGCTAGATTTTCCTTTCCAGATTTCCTTTCAAAACTACTGCTTGTCCTGTTAGTCTGTTAGATCGCATGGATAGAACTCCTAATTCCTAATTAATGGCTGGCAGGTAACGGGAAATGAATGGAATGACATTGGCTTATGGGCACTCCCTCTGGATGGATTAAGATAACAGGCCTCGTCCCAAAGCAAAGGAAGAAAGAGGCTTGCTCACATAAAATATCCCAGCAAGGGAAAGATCAGCCCCATAGCGTATTCAGGTATATCCGCAATCGTATATTCTGGGCCATCTGCAGCCTATATATATATATGTATTTCCTGTAATGTCCAGGCCATTTCCTTTCGATGGAAGATCCCATGGAAGTTCACTTTGTTTTGCTGTCGGACCAGGAGAGTGAATTGAATGGGTTACATAGGCAGGACATGCGAGTTCTCATACATTTCCTGGAGCTGTTATCCTGCCCTAATCTACTTCCTTCTCCTTTTTAGAAGTGACTGTTTACTCATCTTTTCCGAAAGGAGCATATACTGAATCTCCCCTAGTGTAAGAAAGTGGATTTTTATTTCTAAAACTTGCCTCTTGTAAGTGAGTGTATACAATGGCATATCTAAGTTAGTTTGAAAGTCGGGTTATTAAAATCTCAATGCCCTCTTTTGACATTGTTCGAGTTCTCTAGCGCCTGAGTCTGTTACGGTGAGTGAGGAAGCCTTTAAATTGAAAGCAGACCTTTCTTTTATTCAAGTAGGAATTATAGGCAAGCTAGCAATTCTTCAAGTGAGAGTTTACATCCAATGCTACACTTAGAGTTCCAGTTGCAGGAGAGGGAATGAGACTTAGGAGAGCCAGCAGGCGCCAGCAAGCTAGGTTTTAAGTGAGCAATCTTGTGATTTCCTTGCCATCCAATTACAATTACAGTTGTTATCTAGTTTCAGTACCTGTGAGTAAACCAGTTCAAGCAAGGGTAAAAGCATATTCCGATTCCGACTAGCTGATTATAGAGTCATATGCTAGGCCAGTTTCCAATCATCCTGTTTTTAGTTTGTCGTGCTAGGCAAGCAAATGGGTTCCCCAGGCAGTAATTGGTTGCAGGGCATTTTCCTTGGATGTTTTTTCTGTCCTATAGATATAGAACAATAGGTAAAGCCTTAATTAAACCTTTGGGTGATCAAAGAAGAGAATCAAGGCTCCTCTCCTTTTTTAGGAATCTACAACTCTCTTTACTGAGCGAGACTCTACCCAAATCTAAAGAATTTGCCAAAGAGCCTTCTTCTAACTAGGAGAGTAAGCAAGCTACCGAAAGTGAAGCTTCTGGCTCCCCCTTTGAATTTCCAATTCCTTCTTTTAGTTCTACTTAGGTAGAGCAATCCGAACTCTCGACAGAATATAAAAGAGCCTCTTCGAATTTGTGTAGACACCTCAACGAACTCATGTGGACACTCCTTAGCCCAAGACGAGGATAATTTATAAAAAATACACATTAAGATGTTGACCCGTTTTTCTTTTCTTTGTTGATTCCTCTCAATTAAATTTGCCATGTTGCACTAAGTTACTTACGTATGTATGTATGCGGTCCGGGAATACTTTGGGGTGAACACCCATCCGAACAAGTAGGGTCAATAGTTCAGCATTTAGGCCGTAACATTTAGCAACAAAAAAATCTTTAACCCAACAAGTGCTCTACGAACCAAGCTAGATAGTCTCCTATCACTAGGCTCACCAACCAACCTGGACTTTTATTCTAATTATTCCTACCGGATATCAAAACCATAAGGATTGTTTCCAGCCATGAGTTCCCATATTACATAACCGCTCTTGGGTGGGCTGGGCCATTCCATCAAATCTTTGAGAAGGGTCCCAATCTCGTATTTTATGGTCGGCGTGGCGATAGGCTTCGCTTCTATGACTGCGTCCCCAGCCGTTGCAAAGACTGAGCGAGAACGGTAAGGGGCGGAATGTCGTTGCGCGGGGATGCGATTAGCCAAGCTGGGGCAAACAAAGCCGTCCGGCCCCCTACCGGATTAGGAATGCAAAGGCCTTTCCTTCGAAAGGAGATCGGGGAAATAAAGAGCTATACTATTGACCGACCCTTTCGTAGTGACTTCGAATCAATAGTCCTATCCTTTTTTATCATTTTGTTTGAGGCGGGCTGAATAGAGAATGAAATGTAGAAATACGGGAAGAGTTCCAAACCCGTTTAAGGGCTGCTCGCCCTACCGAAGTACTAAAGGCTTTCGAGGCTTACACCTCCCTATTACACGACCTAAAAAAAGGTAGCTTGCTGTAGCGCCCTTAGAAGAAATCTAAGCCTTTTGAAGTGCCAGTAGTTATAGTTGTGGCCACACCAACCCTTTTGTTCTTATCGCTCCGGGTTTCTATCTATATGACCTCCGGGCGGTACAAAGTACATCTCTTCCATAGAGGCAGGTAGTAACCTACCTAACCTTTAAGAGTATGTTCAAGGGGGGAGCCCTCTTATCTATCAATGGAAAGATCTCTGTGCGTGATAAGGAATCCTAGAAAAGATTGATTTAGACTCCCTCCCCGGTCCCACGAAGATCTCTACGTACTTGTCAAGTCCAGGACAACTGAGATCTTCCGGTCGGTGTTTGCAAAAATGTCGAGCCGACGGGGTCAGGTACTAGTAGTGACAATGGAAAAGGGGGGGAGCTGGACACTGCTGAACCGGAAGAGATTACTCAGGATGAGTGTCTGGGTAACAAAGCTGAGAAGGGTGTAGTCAAGGTGCGAGTTTAACGACGAGGAGAGTAATTTGGCCTATAGAAGCGAGGATCTGGAAGAGAGGGTTGATACTGGGTCAACTATGGCAGTGACTGAGGGGGACTTGTTCTGTGATAAACAAATGACTCCAAACAAGAACCTCATGGCAGCCAATCCTAAGAAAAAAGGTGAACCTGAAGCAGTAAGAGTAAGCGTTCAGGTGCTGGTGGTATGACCTTTTTTCCACCTTTTTCGAATCGAATGATTCAGCGCTCTCAGAAAGCGAGCGGATCAAAGGCTTCATATTCAACGGATTCAGATTATTCGACTTTAGATGCTTCAGATGCTTCCTCGACCGCGCAGTACGTACTTCTGTTTAGAGGGTCTGTTCCTTACTTTGTTAGGACTTTGAGTGACTAGAGTAGCCCCTCTGTATCTGAAGGCGCCTTTTTGTTTATGCACCTGAAACGACTTCCGATTTTACTTACTTATAGTAAAGTGGATCGACCCCGTTCAGTAGAATTACGAAGAAAGAAGGCTAGGCTTCTTGAACCAGAGCTAATTCGATCTCCCCCTTTCGACAATGTGTTTGAATAGCAAGAAAAAGTACCACCACCGAACAATTCTATTCGGTTAACAAACAACTTCTAAAATGAACTACATCCATCAGCCAGCATACCTTTCTTATCGTAACTACGATCTGTCTTCGGTGTTGATATGATCTTTCTATCAAGAGAAGATCGGGAATTGCCGCTAGGATTTTCTTTTAGCTCTCACTCATCCCGGGTGATTCTTATTATTCTTGGCCACTAAGGTGGCTTTTGACCAAGAGAATGAGCTAGACAGAAAAGGTACCACCGAAAGAAGGTCAACCTCACCCCCTTTGGTAAACCGAAGCAGAGAAAGAGGAAGAAGCAAAGTTAGGCCATTCGATTAGGGATGTTCTCGCCTGTGCGTACTATCTTCAAGAAGGAATATACAAAATAACCTTCTTCTTTTTCGCATCTCCCAAGTTCGAATGCTTTTATGCTATTAAAAGAAACCGAATACCATTCGTGACCCAATTCAAAAACGGAGTTACTGAAGACCTCCTTCCCCTTTCCCGCCTATCCCTCCCGCAAGAGAGGACTCGTTCTGGCTTTAAAGAGCCTCTTTTTTAGCAGTCTCGCACATAAGATAAGAGAAGATTGGCCATCTCTTCTTCCAAGCTTCTTTCTGCTTCTTCTCGGCGTAACGAAAGAACTAGATGAGGAGAGGCCTCTGGTTTCAAATCTCTGCCCTGCGCCTTACGAGGGTGCCCTAGCCAGATTAACTCCCAAGGGTCAATTAAGCCTTTGAAACTAGTTCAAATAGTCATCACAGTCTTTGTTCCTGCTTTCAACGATACTTTCTTAGCTGCATCAGCTTGTAAAACTCTCTCTCCTTCACCAGGAAAGGGAGAGCGGACAAAGTACGATTTGGGTTGGGTAAGAAGAGCGTACAATAAGAGTAAGCAGACGATATCGATAGAAGATGATTCATGGGATCTTCCTCAAAGTCAAAGAAAAGAGTGTTCCTCGGGCGGCAGCACTACCTTCCACGCCACCCAAACACCTATCGTCAGTCAACCTTCCCATCAACCATTGCTTCACCAGCAGTCAGTTCTGCTCCTTTGAATTCCGGGGCTACGGTTCAATAACTTTTTAAATGAAAAAAAAGAGTGTTCCTCTGGCGGCACAAAACTAGAGATGTAGAATCACATCTTACGACATATGTACTGAGGAGATCATCACTCGGGAGACATGGTAACAAGCCCGGTAACTAGTTTCCTCCAATGTGGTCAACCCACCTAGATAAAATGTTGGCATACCAATCAGAGTTCCATCCTTCCAGTGAAGAAGGACTTGCTATAGCAGATTGGAACGACTTTACTCTCTCTATATACGATACGATATTTTAGTCGCTTCTTTATTTTTTTTATTGAATTGCAAAGCCGAAAGCAAACAGACCAACAAGCAAGAATGATTACTGATTCCCTTACTTATCCTAATCCCCAGGTTACTATATCTAAAGCATCCGAAATGGATCTGCCTCCATAATAGGGAAAGCCCTTTCCTTATTGATACTCATTTTTATCCCGTATAACCAGGTCTTGTGTTCGGCGAACAATCCAGTGCTACATTTAGAGTTCCAGTTGCAGGAAAGGGAAAAAGACTTAGGAGAGCCAGCAGGCGCCAGCAAGCTAGGTTTTAAGTGAGCAATCTTGTGATTTCCTTGCCATCCAATTACAATTACAGTTGCTATCTAGTTTTAGTGTCTGTGAGTAAACCAGTTCAAGCAAGGGTAAAAGCATATTTCGATTCCGACTAGCTGATAATAGAGTCATATGCTAGGCCAGTTTCCAATCATCCTATTTTTAGTTTGTCGTGCCAGGCAAGCAAATGGGTTCCCCAGTCAGTAATTGGTTGCAGGGCATTTTCCTTGGATGTTTTTTCTGTCCTATATGTAATACCCCAAATTTTGACCACTTAGATTTCCCATCATTGTGAAAATCATCATCACAATATGGATGAACCATCATGCTTCATCAGTCTCCCCAAAGATGGGTGAGCATCCAATACAATCAAAATTAGGGTTTCAAGCCCTCTCTGAGTGCTTAGACAAAGGATCAATCAAGAAATGACATGATCTTCAACTTTTCTAATCTCTTAAACATCCATAATGGATCAAAAAGGACTCCCACTTCAAGGATTAAGCACAAGGCTGCTCCCTTCTAGGTGGATCAAGTCTCAAGATCGACAGTGTCACCAAATTAGGGTTTTGGTCGACCAGGGTCTCCAGATGGAAATTTTCATCTGGGCACAAGGCAATGATCCAAAACATAACCTAATATGCTTCATGGAACCTCATGAACCCATGCATCAAGTCAATTTTGCCTCAGGGGATGCATTCATCAAAAATCAGGAATTAGGGTTTCTTGACCTAATTCACCCCTAAGTTGACTTTTGGGACAAACCATGAGCCAAGACCTCAAGAGATGATTTTAGGGTCTCTAATACACCATATTGATCCATTTGGAACAATGGATTGATCCAAGAAGCTTGAGCAACAAGTCTCATTTTCATCTGCACCACAATTAGGGTTTTAAGGGAAAAGTCAACTGTAATTTTGACTTTTGACCAAGACATGCTCCCAAACCCTAATACATGATTGAATATACCCTATGACACCCATGGAACATGTCCATCAAGTTTGATTTAGGTCAAGGACATGATTTCCTGAAGAATTGCACAGTTTGGAATTCATCTGATAAAAAGTCAACTGTGCACAAAAGTCAACTTTGACTTTTTGAGATTTTTCACCAAAATGGATTTTTAGCCCTAAAATGATGTTAATGTATAATTTGAATCATCATTCATCAAGAAAAATCAAGAAAAGTGAGATAACTTGTAAAAGGGATAACCATAAAACTTAGAAATTTTTCTAAGTTAAAAATAAAGTGGCAAAGGTACCAACTTTGGAGGACCATAACTCCTAAACCACAAGGCCATTTTTCTCATCCAAAGATGGATTTGTAGCCCTCATTATCACCTACAAAAACTTCAACTACAAGTCATTCCAATTCATTAAGGATTTTGAGTTATGGAGTGATCAAAGTGGCTGAAAAGTGAAAATGTCACTTTTTTCAACACTTAGTGAAATTTTCACTAAGTCAGATTTGCCTTCACTTTTTGCCAAATGTAGGGGGATTTTTCACTTGGAATCAAAAGAGATCAAAACCAAACTTGTTCAAACAGTTGTTGTATCATGTAAGAGCTTTCCAAAATGGCCAAGAACATTGCCAAATTCAACCTACATCATGAGATACAACATTGGCAAGTTGCCTTGCTGAAATCTGTCAAGACAAGGCAGAATTTGCAACTTTGGTCGATTTGCCAAAATCAGCCAAATTCAATTGCTCCAATCCACTTGGACACCTTAGAGGATTGAATCTAAAGGGGACAATCACTGAGCCAAGCCTCTAAGGTCCAAGGAACAAGGAATAGCATGTTGAACCTAGAGTTGCCAAAATAGGGACAAGACTTCAAATTTGGAATGAGGCATTCAATGGAACCATCAAGGTGGCATGGACTGAGCCATTCTCATCTGAAATCAGTCAAGACTTATCCAAGACCAAGGGGACCAAAGCTCTGTGCCCTAACCTCTAGTCAATGGCTAGAGGAGACTTGAATTCTCATTGGACAACATTGGCCAAACCTACTTACCAGCTGCCATGCACTATTCCTTGCAAAACAAACTTGCTCTACTATAAATAGAGCTCAATTGTGGTCAGTTTAAGTACACCAAAGCCATCTAACAGATGCTTTCCTCAAAATCTCTTTCTCTTGGCAAAAATGCCTTTCTTAGCAAGGTAGCTATCGGGTTTTGAGTTTGAGAGCAATTATGCACAAACCAATCACTCACACACCTCACATACATCACATATGAGCTGATCAAACACTCACATAACATCTGGAACATCAAAATCTCAAAATCACTTGCCATCCACACAAGTTTGAAGTGAAGTTGCAGCTGAGATGCCATAAACTGATCCAGTCCATTTCAATTCAATCCAAGTGTTCAAACACACTCCATATGGTGTAGGGAAGCTGTCCAGATCATCACAACTTGTCTGTAACACCTCCAACTCAAAATCACATCTGCTCTTGCTGTCACGACTTGGAGGTAAGCACATACTTTGTCATCTCTCAATCTATGCATATTTCCTTGCACAATAATTTGGCCATATGTTCATAATCATGCATGGAATGTTTTCCCTCAATTAATTGCATTGTTTGAATCGTGTATCAAAAATCATAGCCTTCATGCAGAAATTAGGGTTCTTGAGGTTTCTTCGTGATTTCTTGTTGTATGTTTAATTTAAATGAAATTAAAGTACATAGACATGATCGTGAGGTTGAGACGAGCATAATGATATGTGGATTGCATGATATGATTACGTATTCATGGAGATTGGATAGAAAACGCAAATCTGAGAAACCAAGAACACGCGCGTGTTCTTCAGCTTGTTCTTGGCGCCTTTTTTTCAAATTCAAATATTTGAATTTTGTGATTTTGTTTAATTGATTCAAAAATTAATTTCTCTCTGAGTTTTAATGATTTTGAGTTGATTCTTTTTTTAATAATTCACAAAAATGTTAAAATATTTTATTTTATCAAAAAATCCCAAAAATATTATTTATTTCATATAATTGATATTTTTGTAAAGAATTAATATTTTAATTGTTTTTGGCATTTTAAATATTTTTTCTACATTGATTTTGCAACTTTTAATGCTTTCTAATTATTTTGTAGGTCAATACTTAATTTTTGAAGCATTAATCCAAGATCACAATTTGTTTTCCATGTGTTAAACAATTTTTGATCATTTTAATTGAATTTTTATTCAATTAAATACATTTTGGAAACAAATTAGGGTTTTGGATTAATTCAACCCTCATAAATCATTTTCAAAACACTTTGGGCCTCTATTAGAGTGTAAGACCCAATCCTTTTTTTGGCCAAATCATTTTTGGGCCTCACTTATTGTATAAGTCCCAATACCGTCAAAAAACAAACGGCGCGATCGTCGCCTTTTCAAAAATCATCTGGGCCTACCCTCGAGTAGTAAGACCCATTTATTTTTCTTCAAAACTCTTTGGGCCTCTTGAGAGAGTGTAAGACCCATCCCCCCTTGTACAAAAACTTTTTGGGCCTCACTCATTGTATAAGTCCCTCTGTACAAGTAAACGGCGCGATCGTCGCCCGTTTAAAAATAAAAACCATCTGGGCCTACCCTCGAGTAGTAAGACCCATTTATTTTTCTTTAAAACACTTTGGGCCTCTAATAGAGTGTAAGACCCAATCCCCCTTTTAACCAAAAACATTTTGGGCCTCACTTATTGTATAAGTCCCTCTGCGTTAAAAGAAAACCTCGGCGCGATCGCCATTTTTAAACGAAAAATCATTTGGGCCTACCCTCGTGTTATAAGCCCCACTCTTTTTCTTTAAACTTTTTGGGCCTCTTGAGAGAGTGTAAGACCCATCCCTTTGTACAGAAAACCATTTTGGGCCCCAGTCACTTGTATAAGTCCCTCTGTACAAATTCAAACAGTGCGCTCACTGATAAAACCCTGGGCCTCTCCTTGAGCTGTAAGCCCCGGATCTTTCTTTTTCAAAGCACTTTCTCCTTTGATTTTGAATATACTGTTGTTTTTAATCTTTCTTTGTTGAACAACTAACCAAACATCATGGAAGCACTACAACCGAGTAAGTGGTTATCGCTTTCATTTACTGCTTTCATATTATAAACTGTATTGTGGGGCTGCTCACTGTAAGTCTCCTTTCATAAACTCATATCTACTGTGTAATAATAGTATACATATTTCGAGTTTCCCCGGCAACTACGTCTAGAACTAGGTGACACCGTTTCACTTATTCATAGAAATAGACGCCTAGATCCCCAATAGGAGCACCAGATACAGTCTTCTCTTCGGCTGTCCTCCTTAGGAATCGTCAAGAAGCTCTACTCCCCAAGATGAATGTATTCTCTGTGAATGGCATCTTTGAGTTTCTTCCCAATTCTCGAACTTTCCTGACTTGATCTATTCCTTGTGGATAGATTGACTTGAATGTCTCGGGGTTTGGGTACCCACTACGGTCATAATCTTGGACCTTAACTAAGGAACCCTCTTTAAAAGCTAAAAGTTACTGAATAGTAAACCTCGCACGTTTACCAGTGATTTTCATCTTTAAAAGAGTTATCTCCCCTAATGGAAAGGAGATGATAGACCCACGGGCTTCTTAAAAGCATCGGCCTCCTCTTGGGCATTATTCAAGGACACTACGGCTTCTTAGAAGTATTCACAGCCTCCTCTTAGGCTTCGTATAATGATCTCTTCCTTCGGGAATGATAGCCTCCTCTTGGGCTTTGTACAAGGACTCGTCGGCTTCTTAAAAGTTTCCAGCCTCCTCTTGGGCTTCATACAAATTGTCCCGACGACCTCCTAGAGGTATAGGAACAGAACCTAGTCATCCTCATAGAACAATCCTTTCATAGAGTCTACTACTGTTTCTCGAAGCATAGTACAAAAGATAAAACTCTAGACACGGACAGTCTAACTTCCTTGAGTCTCAAAGACAATCTCAAGCACCCTTCGTTAAATAGGAAGGAAACCCGCAGACTCGGATAGTCTCAATACCCTTTGGATTTCCCGTTTCCTCAAAGAGAAGGAAATATCCCTGATCCTCAAATTAAATCCCTGTGTACAGTTTTACTCATATAAGAACTGATTTTCTCTTTCAAATCAGTATATTGGATCTGTCACTCAACTGAAACAGTTACAATAGCCTCCATCTCGGGCTTCGTACGAGATACCAAAATTCTCCCCAGTGGAGTCAAAACAACCTTTTCGCCTCTCTCTCGGGCTTTGTATGAGATACAAAAACACTCTCTTACTAAGTATAAAAGATTCTCCGACTGAGTCAACTCTTTGCTAGCCTCCTCTTAGGCTTTGTATAACGATATGCCCCACTGGGTCAAAAACTTTTAGCCTCTCTCTCGGGCTTTGTACGAGACACAAAATAGCCTCCTCTTAGGCTTTGTATAATGATTTTCCTAGCGGAAATTAGCCTCCTCTTAGGCTTTGTATAAGAAAACCACTGGTTGATCCAATCGACCTTTTAGCATCAAAGTTGTGCCTCGTTCGCAGTACACAAACATCAACAACTTCTTTCCTTTCATCTAATCGCTGTAAGCGGCAAGCCTCTGGATCATCTACATCCATGCCAATGTCCCTCTTTTGGCATGAGAAATTCCTAAGGAAAGATAGCATTGCTCTACACTGAGTTAAAGTCTTCTCCTTCAGGTTAAAACCCTTTCTTCGTAAATTATGGCATTACTCGGATCCGCGTATCCCAGTTAAAGTAATTCTCCTTCCCCCTCTTTAGAGATGACAAATTCTCTCTAAAGTCGAGGTCTTTCAGCTTCACGTCTTGGGCTTTGAACAAGACACAAATAGACCTTTTAGCTTCACATCTTGGGCTTTGAACAAGATGTAAATCACCTTTCGCTTCATGTCTTGGGCTTTGAACAAGACACCAAAACACCCCTTTCCTCCCATAGAATAGGAGGAACTACGAACGCTCTGATTTCCCTGTTTCGGTAAACGGGAATACGTAGGCATAAGATCGAAAGAAAAGATCTTAGCGAGCGCAATCAACAAAAAACCCAAATCCCATATCTCCCTCAATTAAAAGCAGTAATTCAAAAACATCAGTCCTAACATCCTAATCCTTGTTCCCCGCCAGAAACCTTCTGCCCAGGTAAAAAGAAAGAGAACAGTATTGGCGAAAATATAAATAATCAGTACAAAGGCCCCCCCACATTGATAGCATTCGTAACTTAACAGACCGCTGTTTAAACTCAGTATGCAAAGCAGGGTTAATTGGAGACATCTATATCCCTTCCTTATTCAGCTCACAATAGGATAAAAAATGAATCGACCTGTAGTTTTAAGCTCAACCGCAGAGAGCGACCAGCGCTTAAGAACCGCATCCAAATCGCTCGCTACACTATAGATATAGAACAACAGGTAAAGCCTTAATGAAACCTTTGGGTGATCAAAGAAGAGAATCAAGGCCGATCTCCTTTTATAGGAATCTACAACTCTCTTTACTGAGCGAGACTCTACCCAGATCTAAAGAATTCGCCAAGGAGCCTTCTTCTAACTAGGAGAGTAAGCAAGCTACCGGAAGCGAAGCTTCTGGCTCCCCCTTTGAATTTCCAATTCCTCCTTTTCGTTCTACTTAGGTGGAGCAATCCGAACTCTCGACAGAATATAAAAGAGCGTCTTCGAACCTGTGTAGACACCTCAACGAACTCATGTGGACACTCCTCAGCCCGAGCCGAGGACAATTTATAAAAAATACACATTAAGATGTTGACCCGTTTTTCTTTTCTTTGCTGATTCCTCTCAATTAAATTTGCCATGTTGCACTAAGTTACTTACGTATGTATGCATGCGGTCCATGAACACTTTGGGGTGAACACCCATCCGAACAAGTAGGGTCAAAAGTTCAGCATTTAGGCCGTAACATTTAGCAACAAAAAAATCTTTAACCTAACAAGGGCTCTCCGAACCAAGCTAGGTAGTCTCCTATCACTAGGCTCACCTACCAACCTGGACTTTTATTCTGATTATTCCTACCAGATATCAAAACCATAAGGATTGTTTCCAGCCATAAGTTCCCATATTACATAAGCACTCTTGGGTGGGCTGGGACATTCCATTAAATCTTTGAGAAGGGGACCAATATCGTATGTTATGGTCGGCGGGGCGATAGGCTTCGCTTCTACGACTGCCTCCCCAGCCGTTGCAAAGACTGAGCGAGAACGGTAAGGGGCGGAATGTCGTTGCGCGGGGATGCGATTAGCCAAGCTGGGGAAAACAAAGCCGTCCGGCCCCTTACCAGATTAGGAATGCAAAGGCCTTTCCTTTGAAAGGAGACCGGGGAAATAAAGAGCTATGCTATTGGCCGACCCTTTCGCAAAGTCTTCCGGTACACACAAAAAAGTTCAAAGAATGACTTCCGGAACTCTTTTGTAAAGTTTTCCGATACACAAAAATTGACTACCGGAACTCTTTTGCAAAGTCTTCCGGTACACAAAAAAATAAGTTTAAAAATGACTACCGGAACTCTTTTGCAAAGTCTTCCGATACATGAAATAAAATTTAAAAAATATTTTAAAAAATAAAATAAAAAATTAGTTCAAAATATACAAGGACAAAATTGGTATTTTTTTTTATAAAATGTAGGAGTATAAGGATAAAAATAGGGGTATAAGGTAAAATTTTCACAGTTCAGTAGATACTTATTTAAAGTGCCTCCAGAGATAATTTAAAATCTAGAGGTATTATCTCATCTGATGTTTCTTCTCCTTGTGTTTTTTGTAATTGTGTCGAAGAATCGTTGGAGCATATATTTTTGAGATGTAGAGTTTTGTCTATTATTTGGAGGGAGATTAGAGAGTGGATTGGTTTTGCGGATGTTTTGGGGGAGGCTCTGAATTGTTTCAAGGATAGCTTCTTGAGTTGGTACTCCTTTTGCATTTCCCGAAAAGTTAGAGAGGGGAAGGTCGGAGTGCTTTGGTTGGCTATATGTTGGAATATTTGGATCTTGAGGAATGACATAATTTTTTAGAACATTGGTTGGAACATTCTCGATGTTGTGTGGAGTACCAAGTTTTCCATTTGGAAATGGTCTTTTATTGGAGATATTGTAAAACCAAGTGCAATTTTTACTACTTTTGTAAAAACCCGTTGTTTTTACTTTCGTAGGATCGCATGGTTTTCATTTTCTCTCTTTTGTTGAATTTGTTACAACTCAGTTCCTTTTTATAAACAGGTTTCGAGAATCCTTAGTTCTCGCTTTTATGAATTACTTGCTTAAAAAAAAGTGTCTTATTCCAACTTATCTACATATAAAAATTATGTTAGAGAATAGTTTATGAGATTACTCTTAAGCTATTTGTCGGTAAATGTTTCCATATTGTTTTATAAAATAGCCTATAATTTATTTTAAAAATAATTTAACTTTATTTTTTAGACAAACCGCCTTTACTTGTTGCATTTAAAAATTTTATTTGTCTTAAATTTTTTTCATTTTATATTATCATATAATTTTAATTTTTATCTTTCAATTATACCTCTAATTAATATTTTTAATTTATTATTTTCAATATACATTAATTTAATTTAAATACACCAATAATTAATAAAAATAATATAATAAAATCATCATTCAATCTTTTTTTATTTATTGCATTGTTTTAATATATATATATATATAAGTGTCAAATATAACATTTATTTTGAGACAGAATAAACTACAAATAAATTATTTATTCAAACATGTCTTAAAATCTAAAATTTGCTCTAACTTTTTCTACCGACCTATGGGGAATGGAATACATAAAGAAAATTATTCTTATGATGATGAAGTGAATATTTACTCCCTCCGTCTTTTTTTAAGTATCACTTTTAAAATAATATTTTGTTTTTTTTTAATTGTCACTTGTAAAGTCAAAAAATAATTGTATTTGTGTCAAAATTATCTCTATATATTTATTACAGAGAGAAAAAGTAAAATAAATATAATAAATAAGTAGTGGTATTATAAATAAAAGAAAAATTATAATTTAAAAAATAATAATATTAATTAATTTTATTAATATATATAAAAATTAAAAAAATAACACTTAAAAAAGAACGACAATAGTAACATTTTAAGCATGACACATATTGACCACACCTTTCCATTCATGTTAGTAAGTAGTTACCATTAATCAAACCTGAACCGGATTATTTTTTGTGTCAAATATCATACTGCCCCACCACCATAATTAGCTTAAACCGTTATTGACAGAATAAAACAATGCGCTATATTTAGGGCCGGCTCAATGCAAGAGCAACAAATTCTACAACATAGGGCCTCAAATATTAGAGACTCTCAAACTTTTGAAAAGTGTAATTTTTTTTTATCATTAATATTAATAGACATAAAAAATATTATAATAAAAATTCAATAAAATAAAAAATATTATGATAAAAATTCAATACATAAAAAAATGAGATAGATTTAAAGTCAAAATAATTATAGTTAAATTTATTTTTAATTAATATATGATTATATTTTATATGTTATTTTTAAATATTTTAATTATATTTTATTTTTAAAATAATTGGATCTATTTTTAAAATTAGAACGGAGTTTCCGAATTAATTGAGCCGGCATTTGCTATACTTATTCCTTTATACACCCACCGTCCCATATTATGAACAAAAATTATTTTTTAGATAGATTGAATAATTATTGTATCTTAAAAAACATGTAATAGTAACCTATTAGCAATGAATACATTTACTCTAAAATATTAATGTAATGTTAGTCTATGTTTTCGTCAGCTGTAATGTTCCCTTTATTTTATTGCGTATATGATGGCGTTGAGGTGGGTTGAATGAAAGAGGTATCTTGGCGTTTCTAAGCGCGACAATAATCATTGCATTGTTTCCATCTGCCTGTCGTACAATTCCACTACCTGAAAAGTTGGAATTGGAACAAAATAGAATTAAAAGTGCTTATTAAAAATAAAATAAAATTCATAATACTCTTTTATTACTTCAAAAAATATTAGTATGTTAATATGTTTTTAAATCTTAAGTGAAAATAAAAAATAAAAGTTTTACTAGTAATGTTACTTTTTCTAAGAGCGCCACCACAGCGGGTGTGGAGAAGCTCCGTTGAAACATAGGTTTGGCGGCAGTAAGGGTTTGTTATGCCGTTAGCATAACAAACTTTATCTTTGTATCGTGTATATAAGACCTCATGGCATTGTATTGTAGAGTTGAGTTGAATGAGATAAAAACAATATAGCAGTGCAGATGAAAATCTCTCACTCTGCATTTTTACAATTATAGTATGGTATCAGAAGTGGTTCAGATTTGAACCACAGTTCCGCTTCAACCCAATCTCATCTCTATCTTCTCTTTCTTTTTTCTCAGAAAGAAAACCTTCCTCTGCACATCAATAGCGGACTCCTCAAATCAAACCTCACCCACAGAGCACCAAGCACAGTCGCGAAACACTTCGCCAAACTTTTTCACACCAAACTCCAACAACACCTATGGCCCAAAACTCTCCATTCAGCTCAAAGATAATAACTATTGAAATTCTGGCATGCAGATCACAGATGTCCTAACACATGTCAAGACATTGTTCTCTGCGTAACTTTAAAACAGGGGCATAATAATCAAGCTGACATTCTGAATATCAACAACAGATGTTTCAACATCTGTTACGACATGTTAATCAACAAGCAACTACTGAACTGTAAATTGCAGAATGATAAATAACATAAGATATGTTAACCCAGTTCGGTGCAACTCACCTACATCTGGGGGCTACTAAGCCAGGAAGAAGAATCCACTATCAGTAGTATGGTTTACAGTAAATAACCTCTGGTTTACTTATCACTACCCAATGAAAACTTTATCATTAGAAGTCACATCTAATTGATAAGAGAAAGCAATCTCACTCCCTTAATCACACCCTGTGATATCTAACAGTTATAGTCACGATAATTGTATCATCCTACTTGAAAGACTCCTCTTTCAATGCAAAGTTCAGCCAAACTTTCTTGACTAACAATCCTACTCGGATTCTATTGGATTTGCTTCAAAGCTTCATCCAAGAAAAATATACAACTCATTACCTAAAGATTTCTGAATCTGTACAAAAAACTATGTCTACCACAATGTATCCAACCGATACAAAGGGTGACTTACAACTCAAGAAAGCCCTACGACTCTCAAAACCCTAAACCCTTATTTTACTTTTAACAAAAGTGTTACAAGAGATTAGTTTTTCAGCCCTAGGTCTAAGTCTTCTTTTATAGTCTTCTACTGTCTTGGGCTTCAAATCTTTTGTTAGCTGATTCCTTGATCCACTGCTAAATGCGCCTTGAATCTTGGAACAGAATTAAAGCACCCTGTTGTATCTGTCCAGATATTGAGTCTTCATGCTGGGACATTTCATTCGACATCTTTGTTTTTTGGCAGAATTCTTCATGTTTGATCGTTTTGTTCTTCATCAAGTTTTAACCAAAATGTAGTCAAACCACAGGAGCTTTCAACTATCTCCTATGGAATCAGCAGGTCGAAGGCGTAATTCTTACTCAGAAGATGCACCCATTTTTCATCAATCCTCAAATTCTTGTGATGTTCAAGACAGATCAAGGTCGGTTACTCAACAACATCTCTGAAGAGTACGAATCTTGGATCGTTCAAGACCAAACTTTATTCATATGGCTCCTATTCACCATATTTGAGTCACTTCTTCCGCGAGTGCTTTTGTGCAAACATTCTTACGAAGTGTGGGATAAATTACACAAGTTCTTCAATGCTAAAATGCGAGCTAGAGTTCGTCATCTAAGAGTGGAATTGAAATCCACCAAGAAGGGAAATCAATCAATCATTGAATTCATGCTCAAGATCAAAGTTATTGCAAGTTCTCTTCTTGCAGTTGGAGACACAATATCTGAGCTGGATCAAATTGATTCAATCCTAAATGGATTACCAGAAGAATATAATCCATTTGTGATGCAAATGTATGATAGTACTAAGCCTCTCTCACTATGTGATGTTGAAGTTCTCTTGTATGTACAAGAAGCTCAACAGAACAAATTCAGGCAAGAACTAGTTGTTACATAAGTCCCAGCTAATGTAGCTCATACTGGTCATGGAGCAGGTAGCTCACATGAAAACCTCAATAATGCCAGGGGAGAGGTCGAGTATACAAAGGCAGAGGGCGTGGCAGAGGTTGATATGCTCAAGGAAGCAGGCCATCATGTCAATTTTGTGGGAAGCCTGGCCATGGGAAGCTACAGGTATGATGAGTCATTCAGACCTCACAAGACTCAGTCAAAGAATAATGAGGCTCAGAGTGACAAATAATCCAAATGGGAAGCTACAAGTTCAAGTTCACAAGCAATGGCCATGACTGCCATCACAACTCAAACAACTGCCTACACTCAAGAATATCCACTACCAACTGAGCTTGATTCTCATGCTTGGTTTGTTGATTCAGGTGCTTCTCGTCACCTTACTCCGTTTGAACATTGTCTGCAAGATAGAAAACCATATAGAGGAAAATGTCAAGTCCATGTTGGTAATGGCCAAAGCTTACATATTAAACACATTGGTACCACTTATGTCAATAATAAGCTTTTTCTTGGTGATATTTTACATGTACCTGCTATCACCAAGAATCTGTTTTCAGTCTCTAAGTTTTCTTATGATAATTATGTTGTGTTTGAATTTCATCCTAACAAATTCCTTGTTAAATGCCAGGGTTCTAAGGAAGTCCTTCTTGAAGGGTTTCTTGAATTCAATGGTCTTTACTGCTTCCCTAATCTCACAGTTAATCCTGCCAAATCTGTTACTGATGCTACAAGTCATCCTTTTTCTCAAAGTCATAATTTTTCTTTTGTTGTCTCAAGTACTAGTAGTATAGTTGATTCTGATGTACTATAGCACTTAAGACTAGGACATGCCAATTTTAATTCTTTCAAAAGCATTCTTACACTGTGTAACATACCAATTCATAATAAAACTTCTCTTGCATTTGGTAAATCTTGTTGTTTAGGGAAGTCACATAGATTGCATGTTCCTATGTCCTCAAATACATATGACAACCCATTTAACTTGATTTATACTGACCTGTGGGGTCCTTCCCCTCTTACACCAGGTTCTGGTTTTCAATACTATATTGTCGTTGTTGATGCCAAGACTAGGTACACTTAGCTCTACTTACTCAAACATAAATCTGAAGCCATAAATGCTTTCAAACTATTCTTCAAGTATGTTCAAACTCAATTCAATCTCACCATAAAATCTGTTCAATCTGACTATGGAGAAGAATTTAGGCCTTTCACTAAATTCCTTCATGAACTTGGTGTCACACATAGACTGACTTGTCCACACACATTCCACCAAAATAGATCAGTGGAAAGGAAGCATAGTTCTATAGTTGAGGTTGGTCTTACTCTTCTAGCTCATGCCAACATACCATGCACTACTGGGATCATAGCTTCCTAACTGCTACATATCTCATAAATAGGTTGCCTACAATTGCTTTGCCTACCTTTAACTCACCTTTTCATGCTTTATACAACAAAGATCCTGATTATAAGGCTATGAGTGTGTTTGGTTGTTCTTGTTTCTTATTTTTAAGACCCTATAATAAGAACAAACTTGAATTTAGAATTACAGAGTATGTGTATTTAAGACCTTCTCCTCATCACAAAGGCTATAAGTTGTGAGGGCTGAGGTCTTTCATATATTTTTGGTTTTAATGATGTCAACAAATAAGCTAAGCATTAGATTGTAATTTGAGCAGTATCACTTCATTGTCGGGCAAATCGCATCTAACCATAGTTTTTCATGTGTCTAAACATATAGGACAAGGTCTTACCTATAACTACATGTGCATGATCAGTATATTGATGTCTTGCATGTTTGTCCTTGTCTTGGTGTCGCTACTAAAAAAATAGTCGACCGAAGGCAAAAGAGGAAGAAATATAATAGTCGCCATCGAACTTTATTTATCCCATGAGGGGAAGGGAAAACATCGAGAAAACCCAAAGAAGAAAGGATAAGATGGTCTCGCAACCAAATTATGGGTTCGGAAGCCGGTTATGCGGAGGGAAGGTATTAACACCCTCCACATCCATCGTACTCGATGGGAACCATTCGCTTGTCTATGTGTAAGGATGTTTGCTAAGGAAATTGCTTTCTAAGAGTGTTCTAAAGAGGGAGAGAGAAAGGTGAGAACCAAAGGATGTGAAAGAAAATAAAATGAAAGAGAATGGTGGAAACAAAAAGGAGAAGGAAAAGGAGAGGAGACTCGATAGGACTTCGCGGTCCTATGCCTACGTATTCCCTCGTGCAATGGAAAAGTCAGAGTCAACGTAGTTCGGAGGACTACGGGTGAAGAAAATGGAAGGGGGTTTAAAAATGGAAGATGGATAGAAGGTGGCTCACCAAGATCATCACAATCTTGTGCCTACGTATCTTACATTCGGACAAGAATGAAGAATCAGAGCAATCGTAGTTCGACCTACGATTTGTTGATGTTTTTTATGGACGATGTTATCGTGCGGGTTCTAGCAGTTAGGTGTATTACGGCTCGCTCGTGGAGTCTTATGTGTTACCTGTTTGCGGTAGAACGGACGTAATATGTCCTTTTTGAAAAGGTTGATTTTCGCCATCAAGGCAAGATGTCACATTTGGTTTGTTGAGATTGTTTTTAAGGGTGAAATAAGTCCTCGGATAGGAACCCCTTCGGGTAGTACCCAATTCTTTATCTAAAAAGATTTATTTTGAAAATGGTGTGGCGAATACGGTTATGTGTTTGTATTGAAAGACGAGTATCGAGACCACACACTCTAAAGTGAGCATCCTAATACTCGAAGAGGAAGAGGTCTTCACCCAATCCCCTCTCTTTAGTTCAATACAAAGAGAACTTTATTCTCTTATTAAAGGTGTTTTGGTTTTAGATGGTAAGTGCTTTGTGACAGTGAACCCTAAAGGTAATGTCAAGCACTCGGGATAGGAGAAGGCCTTCGCCTAACCACTCCGCGACCATCTAAATTTATTAAGAAAAAAAAGTTTTGAAAATGAGCACTTGGTACAAGACCAAGGTTTTTGACTTTAGAAGAGAATGAAAATGAGAAATGAAATAGAAATCAAAATGAAATCGGAACGGTCTCGTCTTAATCAAGATTTAATCGAGATATCGATAATCTACGACATTTGACTTTCATTGACCAATAAAAAAAAATAAAATGGCCTCATATTGATCAAGATTTTGAATCGATTTCAAGAAACCAACTAATCATGATTTTTGTTATATCATTGGCCCAAACAGAATTGAAATTAAAGTAAAAAAATGAAAATCAAGATGAAAATGAAAAGTGAAGATCAATCGAGAAATAAATCAAGGAATGAATCTAGACAAATTTATAACCAAAATGGTTACAAAAACTATTGAAAATTATTAACATGTAATTAACAAGATATTTAATAAAATTATTTATCAAAAGCTATTAATAGGAATTAACAAGAAAATTAGCCAAAAATATAACCAAAGAAAGTTAACAGACATTAACAAAAATTAACCAAAATTATTAATAACTATAATCAATCAAAATGCTTGTTAAAGTTTTAAATAGCGATTAAAAAAATCAAAATAAAAAAGTTAATAAATAAAATAAAAGAAAAACTAAGGAAACTTGGAACCAAACAAATAGCAACAGACTAAAAATGGACTTGGAAGGGAGACAAACCCAAAAGGGCGACCGGATCCAGACGATGGACCTCCAAAGGGTCTTCAAACACGATCCATTCACTCGTTCTCTCTCGTTTCAATTTCTTTCAATCCCTCGATCTCGCGGCCTCTCAATCGCGATGTGGTTCTCTCACGATCTCCCTTGTTTATGCGGCGACAAAGGTGTGTGAGGCGGAGAGTGAACATGGGAGTATGGTGTGTGATGTTTTTGTTGTTGCTGCGAGTTGCTGTGATGTTGCGACTGTGGTTTATATCTGGTGAGGAAAGAGACGCAGGATCCTTCGCTACACTTTTCTCGTTCTCTCCTTTGGAATCAGAACAACACAAAGGATATCCTTCTCATTCTCGTCTCGCAACTCCTTCTTTCGATCTCGCTTATGCTTCTCTGCAACAACGGCAGATCGATGGTGGAAGTTTGTAGGCTGATGGAATATGATTGTGTTTTGGTGGAAGCTCACGGCTCACATGGTGGAGATGTTGTTGGAAGATACGATATCAGAGTCTAAAACGCAGCGCCGGAAATGGTAAATGATTCTTGTTGAACTGCTTTCATGGTTGTGAATTTATTGGTTTGTGATGGTTGTGTGGAAAAGAAAAAGATTTCACATGTTCTTCTGCAGTTTATTTATGTCAGGTTTATGGAGGAAGTGGAAAACAAAGGTGTTTTAGTTACTGCAATATGAAAATGATGAACAAGAAACTTGTCTTGTGTTCCCTCTTGAACTAAGGGAGAGAGATCAATGTGAAGAAAGTTAGGTTCCTCCTCCTTCTATCATTCTCCCCCTTCTCTTTTTAACTCTGTTTCTCTTCCCTTTTTCAAACCATTCAGCTTGTTTACTATTTCAATCCTTGGCTTGTATTGTCACTCTCAAAATGCAGATTGTTGTACCATTGTTGCAGAGGTTTTGGAGTTTTGTGGAGAGTGGTCTTTGTGTAGGGTGTACGTTTTTGTAGGTATGTGTTGTGTTTTGTGATGTTGCACACAATGGCAAGCTGTGGTTTTGTCCTTGCGTTGAATTGGTGCGAAAGTTTAGCAATTTGGGTGATAAGGTTTTTGGTACGGTTTTGTGGTAGCAGGCTTTGAAGAGGAGTGGATAGCGTGTTATTGGTAGCAGTTTTGCGCGTGGCTATTGTTTTGCTGTGGGGTCTTTGTTTTGGAGTGCTTATTGTATTTTTTGTTTTTTTATTATAGTGGCCATGGTATTCTTTTTTTTTGTATAACTTATAAAGAGATTGATGTAACATTATTTGTAGTAGACTTTCCATTTCTTACAAAGAACAAATGTTTATTAATATGAGTGATTCAAAATATGGAATGCATTTGAAAATGGATATAGGTTTGAAACAAAATGGATATGGACACAAATTTGGGCTTGAAATTGGATTATTTGGTTAATGAAAAAAATGGTTTTTTGGGATGTTTGGATAATTGAAAAGTGAAATGGATAATAAAATGGAAATTGGAAAGAATTGGTGGTTAATGGGTATGAAATGGAAAATTGTTATGAAAAATGATAAAATGGTTTGGTAGATTTAACTTAAATAAAATGGATTAAGAAAATTGTTTGTGGATAATGGATGGATTTGAATTGAAAGAAGCGAATTCGGGAATGAATTAGGAAAATATGGATAAAAGAAATGGTTATTGACTTTAGGCGGAAATTGAACTTGAGATTGGACAATAATGGATGGAACTGCAAATGAATATATGTTGATAACTAGGTACAGGGAACAGACTTGTCTTGAGAAACTTATGAATCAATCTTAGTCTCTAAAACTTTAAATCACAAATCAATCTTGATGAACTTCACTGCACGAAAACCCCGACTGAAACCTCAAGCACACACTACTTGGATCATACATACCCTGACCTGATCACGAAACACTCTCTTACCCGACCAAGATTAGGCCAGACATTCTAAACTTCAATTAACATTGCACATACCACCGCCCTGATAGTCTCAAATGAACTTGAGATGTCGACGATCCACAAAACCCTAGTTCCTCAGTTCCACTAGAACCATGATGAAACCTTAATCACTTTATGTCTCTCGAGAAATCCTCAAAGCAAATAGGAACCCTAATTCAAAGACCACTGTAATCCCGTGTCTAAAAGACCAATGTAAATGAAAGGCTTATGAGTTAATGAGATGCATAGATGATGAAAATGATATGATATGCAAGGCTAGGGTTAGGGTGAAAATGAGGGTGTGACAGATGCCCCTATTTAATCTTCTTGGACTTGAGAGTGGCAAAGACTTTCTTACAGTCAAGGTACAGGGAGATTAAATATAAGAATGCCCAGAATTTTCAGCCGAAAAATGAGTGGAATGAGAGGTGATGGATGAATCAGTGGGATGGCTTGAAAAAGGCATCTGTCAGTGGGAAAAGGTAATTGGTTATGAGGGAGATATGATATGCTTGAGATGCAATGAGAAATGAACATGAGTGTTTTGCCAGTCTTGAAAAGGGAGGCATCCATGTAGCATCCTGGTGACATATAAAAGGTTACGAGATATTCCTTCTTCAAAAGGTAGAGAGGACTCAAGAATAAAGAGATATTCCTTCTACGAAAGGTAGAGAGGACTCAAGAAATAAAGGATGAGATATTCCTTCTACGAAAGGTAGAGAGGACTCAAGAATAAAAGGTTAGAAAATGGTTTTCCTTTTGCGAAAGGCAAAGAGGACCCCTGAACGAAAGGTTAGGAGAGAAAGTTTCCTTCTACAAAAGGCAGAGAGGACTCCACAACGAGAGGTTTGGAGAAAAAAATTCCTGCTACAACAAGTAGAGAAGACTCCCTTGGGGGAAGACGATCATACTATTTTCTGCAAAAGCAGTGAGGACTCCAGAACGAAAGGCTTGGAGACAAATTCCTTCTACAAAAGGTAGAGAGGACCCCTGAACAAAAGGTTAGGAGACAAAGTTTCCTCCTACAAAAGGTAGAGAGGACTCCAGAATAAAAGGCTTGGAGATAAATTCCTTCTACGAAAGGTAGAGAGGAGACCTACAACAGGTAAGCTGGGAAGAAATTATGCAAAAGGCACGGGAAGACTCTTACTAAAGGTAAGCTAGACAGATTGCAAAAGGCAAGTTGGGGGCAATAACCATCTTCCTGCATAAGGCAGAGGAAACTTCCATAGGGTATTAGAACATCATTGACCTCACAGGCGCAACGGTGGAGGTGACATTCTCTGGGTAGCGACCATTCAGTTCTTGGCCACATAGGCATCAAGCATCCAAATTGATCGAAGATACCTAATACAAAGTTTTGTCGCGCGCGTAAGGTAGCGAGAACGCTTACGAAAGGAAAGCGAAAGAATAATATTTCACGCGTAAGGCGGTGAAATCCCTTACGAAAGGTAAGGAGACACATAATGGGTTGGAAGTAGCAAGTGATGGGGGAGACAATGTCCACAGGAATGCCCTACCCTCTACAGGAACCGGCTAAACAAGCGAGAAAATGATGCAAAAATGTATGCAAAATGCTGGGGATATGAGGAGGTGAGAGTCTGGAGTGACGGTCGTGCCAAACGTGGTTGGGCTTTGGTTAAGGTGCCAAGGAATGGTTGAGCTTTGGTTAAGGTGCCAAGGAATGGTTGAGCTTTGGTTAAGGTGCCAAGGAATAGTTGAGCTTTGGTTAAGGTGCCAAGGAATAGTTGGGATTTTATTGAAATGCTTGCTGGGGAAAAGGAGATGGGTAAGGTGAAGGATACCAACCGAAGATGGCTTTTTAAAAGGGTTACCAGACGAGAAATGGTTTTTAAGGGGTAGACTACCATACGAGAACTGGTGGCAAAAGGTTAATCTGTCAGATGAGAACTGACTTTATGGTTTGCCAGATGAGAACTGGACTTTGAAACTGTGTTTACCAGACGAGAACTGGTTTCAAAAGTTGGCTAAAGAATAGGTGACCAGATGAGAACTGGCATATAAGTTGTTTACCAGACGGGAACTGGTGTTTTGTTTTGGTTTTCCAGATGGGAACTGGTTTTATGGTTTGCCAGACGAGAACTGGACTTTAAAGTTGTGCAGGCAAGGTGGATTTTGTATCTGGTTAAGGGTGCTGAGTATGTTTGGGCTTATGGTGGGAGGTGCCAAGTATGGTTGGGCTTTGGGTTGGATGGGGAATGAGCTTAACTTCCCGACACTCGAAACCTGATGATGCTACGATCGGATGGTAGATGTCGATGCTTCTGATGCTCCAAGTTTGGTCCTTTACAGAAGTTGTGCTTGCTCCTAAGAGAATCTCACTTCTAACTGAGATGCCATGATGGCTTTGCAACCGAAAATATGAGCATAGCGACTTGACTTATGCATGTTAGTTGCGCCTCTGCTCTTCCCCAGGGCTCTTTGACACATGTTGCAAACTCCATTTGCTAGAGTCCAACAGGGTCTGCTTGACCAATCTTGAAAGTGTAGAGGGAAACTGCCACTTGGCAATTTATCTGCCCCAATATGTAGGGTTTTTGAACGAGTCCTCCTCAAATGGAAGCTTTGGGGATGACTATACCATGACATGGTTTGAGATAACTTGCCATAGATTCACAAGGTTATGAGAAGGTCTTGATTCGAGTAAGCACCAATGAATGATCAAGTTTCTCTCTGACTGCACTTTGTTAGAATCTTTTTTATGTCAAGTACTTGCTTGTAGTTAAAATTGTCCGCTTAGAAATGGTAATTTTAATGCGACATTCATGCAAGTTTTGAAATATCATTTATTGATGTGAAAGTGTGTGGCAAATGAACCATTAGTCCAAACGCAGTGCTGATTTACTGGTATGCGAAAGATATAGCAAGAATATGACATCAATGATGAAGATTAGTAAATCTGTGGGGAGTCAATTTACGCAACCTTGCTGTAGTACGCTTTCAGAATAAACCCCACCTCAATTAGGTCTTTCGAGGGTTGTAATGTGGTCTGGTTCACGGTTATTTGAAACAAAGGATATTAGGCTCAAATTTTGATTTGTACCCACCCCTTCTTCGTGATGAACTCCAATCCTACGATCAGTCATACTACACACATTTATCTTCCAAAAGGGTTGACGGTGTAAGGGCGAATTTGCTTAGAATGACAGTCACCTTATTTTGTTTTTGTGGATGTTAGTGACCTTTCCAATCCATTTTGGTGGCCAATGAATCGAGTTTTGCTTTTGCTGAGGATTTGAGGGCCTCTTTTGCTTCATTTATTTTTTGATCCCTAACTTTTGCATGGACCGATTTCACTTTTCTAGTCTATCGGGATTGCCCTAATTTTGCCTACGTTTTCCCTTTGGGGTGGTGGACTTAGCGGGCTCTCTTATTTTTTATTATTTTGTTTTGAAGGGTCGTGACTGCCAAGTCTTTGGTCTTTGAAGAATAACCGCCATAACAAGAGGTTTCATCTTGAAATTCGAATGTGTAATCAGGATACCTGAACACTACCCATGCCCCAGGTTAAGCGTAAGGGTTTAGAAATCCGAAGGAAACTCCTACTTCTAGGCTCGAAGGGGTTGACTAGGGACTACCTCCTTATCTCTCCAGTGTTTAGGGGATTTGAAACAATGCATGTACATCATCAGCAGGATTTTATTCAAAAGTATACTATTAGCAATTATGAGTATTTCATTTTCATCATCCCCCCTCAAATCTTTACTAAGACAACAACTGATAAAGGGAGTGAAATGTGGGAAAAAAAATTGTGATTTTTTGCAATATATGAGGAAAAATGAGTGGATACGAATGGACTTGTTCAAAAAAACACGTTCATTACATTAACAAAACCATTCGTAAGCAACGATGTTTAACAACAAGTAGCACTTAACAGAGAAGAAACTACAAATGCAAATAAATGACAAGATCTAAAAATTGCCAATCCTGGGGATGTCTTCTGCCTGACCCACTGGCTCGAGGAGATGACCCTTGTAGTCTTTGAACTCAAACAGACGAGAGGTTGACGTGCATAACGAGGCTTCCTTCTGGAAAGGATATGTAACCTTTGTCAATCAGTTGTTGCACTTTGGCTTGGTAGGCTTTGCAATCTTCAGTCGAATGCCCCATTGATCCAGCATGATATCCACATTGCACATCGGGATCGTACCCAGGAGGGTATGGCTCTGGCAACGGCTTGAGAGACTTGGGAACCACCAGCAAGCTTTGAATCAGATGCGGCAAGAGTTGACTGTATGACATAGAGACTGTATGAAGAGGAGCATTCCTTCTTTCTAGATTATTGCGAGGCCTATGCTGACTCTGGCGCTGATTCCGATATCCTCGGCCATGGGCTCGTTGATTTACACGAGGAGTAATCCACGATTTCTGGGATGAAGCTATAGGCATTACTGGTTGCCCATAAGGATAGCATGGCACTAGAAATGATGACTGCTGGGAAGATGAGGGACCAAAAGGTTTTGCTGGTACACCATGAGAATACTCAACATTTGCTATGACTACACTGGTTTCATCCTCTTCCTCTTGGGAGTTAATGAGGGATTCAGTCTCACCGGCTTGGCTACTCGAGACGTTCTGGATTAGTCCACTCTTGATGTAGCTCTCGATGCGTTCCCCTACCATCACAAGGTCAGAGAAGCTTGATGGCGTACTGCCAACCATTCTTTCAATATAAGAGCCATGCAGACTGCTTATGAACATGTCAATCAATTCCCTGTCCAAGAGTGGTGGTTGCACTCTGGCTGCTATTTCTCTCCACCGCTGTGCATATTCCTTGAAGGATTCGCTACTCTTCTGAGATAGGCTTTGCAATAGCGTGCGAGCGGGAGCCACGTCTAGATTGTACTGATATCGCTTTAGAAAAGCACAGGATAAGTCCTTCCATGATTGGATATGGCTTCTTTCTAAATCCATGTACCAACTTAAAGATGCCCCACTCAAACTATCTTGAAAACAATGAATCATCAGCTTATCATCATGGGTATACGTGTTCATTTTTCGGCAGAACATCACCAAATGACGCTTCGAGAAACTAAGGCCTGTGTACTTCTTGAAGTTGGGTACTATGAATTTCGGAGGGATTACCAAATCTGGCACTAGGCACATATCAGCAGCATCGAGCCCAGGCGTATCAGGCACTTTCATAGCTTGGAGTTTTTCCTCAATATCACGAAGTATTTCCTTCATAGGATCAGTCAATGGCTTCCTCTGGGGTCGCATAGGAACATTTAATCATGGAGGATCATCATCAGGCAGAAGACCATACAGTGGATTAGTTGTCACAGTGAAACCTGGTGGGGGATCAACATTCTGACGGTTGCTCTCTGACATGGCTACCTCAGCTTCCAACTTGCTTCGTCTAACTGGCCTTTCAAAGTGTCTATGTTCCACTTGCTTCAAATGCTTCACATCTACTACAGGTTCAATGCGAGTGTCGAGAAATCAACTGCGGGTTATGGACAAAGGACTGAATGAGCTTCTCGGTTTTTAGTTGGAGAATGATATGCAAAATGATGCAAAGATGCTTATGCAAATGCAATGTTATGAATGCAATAAGACATGAGATCAAAGATCACTGAATCAGAGGTTCACACTACAGGTGTCAAGGTCACAGATTTTTCAGGCTATAAAACAAGATATCCCTCACCTCGGGTAGGCAATCTATTGGTTTAAAACAGGGCATTCCAAGGGTTTTCAAACAAGTTCCCATGCACTAACCCTCAAAAGTTTTCCATCATAACGACGATTCGTAAGACGGTAATCCCTTCAAAGGATGAGCAGAGAGTTATGCCTTAGTAACCTTTGGAATAGGGTTCTAAAGGTCCTCAGAATCACGGGCTCCCAGGTCGGAAACAAAGACGCCATTACGACTAATCGTAAGACATAATCATTCCCAAAGGGGCCTCATCTGAGCGGTGGAAGTCAAACCCACTCGACGAGTCCTAAGTCTCACAAATCAGTAAGCAACCACCTCCTAGCTTAGTGTATACTCGAAGAGCTCGGGTAGAAAGCCTTTCTCCTTACAAACCATCCCCAATATACCCAACAGATAAGAGAAACACAAGATAATAAAGCAATAATAAAGCAAACAAAAATACACATATGATAAACAAACTAGGCTTGGCTTGCTAGGGTGAACCACATTCCCAGTAGAGTCGCCAGCTGTCGCTACTCGAAAAATAGTCGACCGGAGGCGAAAGAGGAAGAAACAGAAGAGTCGCCATCGAACTTTATTTATCCCATGAGGGGAAGGGAAAACATCGAGAAAACCCAAAGAAGAAAGGATAAGATGGTCTCGCAACCAAATTATGGAATCGGAAGCCGGTTATGCGGAGGGAAGGTATTAACACCCTCCACATCCATCGTACTCGATGGGAACCATTCCCTTGTCTATGTGTAAGGATGTTTGCTAAGGAAATTGCTTTCTAAGAGTGTTCTAAAGAGGGAGAGAGAAAGGTGAGAACCAAAGGATGTGAAAGAAAATAAAATGAAAGAGAATGGTGGAAACAAAAAGGAGAAGGAAAAGGAGAGGAGACTCGATAGGACTTTGCGGTCCTATGCCTACGTATTCCCTCGTGCAATGGGAAAGTCAGAGTCAACGTAGTTCGGAGGACTACGGGTGAAGAAAATGGAAGGGGGTTTAAAAATGGAAGATGGATAAAAGGTGGCTCGCCAAGATCATCACAATCTTGTGCCTACGTATCTACATTCGGTCAAGAATGAAGAATCAGAGCAATCGTAGTTCGACCTACGATTTGTTGATGTTTTTTATGGACGATGTTATTGTGCGGGTTCTAGCAGTTAGGTGTATTGCGGCTCGCTCGTGGAGTCTTATGCGTTACCTGTTTGCGGTAGAACGGACGTAACATGTCCTTTTTGAAAAGGTTGATTTTCGCCATCAAGGCAAGATGTCACATTTGATTTGTTGAGATTGTTTTTAAGGGTGAAATAAGTCCTCGGATAGGAACCCCTTCGGGTAGTACCCAATTCTTTATCTAAAAATATTTATTTTGAAAATGGTGTGGCGAATACGGTTATGTCTTTGTATTGAAAGACGAGTATCGAGACCACACACTCTAAAGTGAGCATCCTAATACTCGAAGAGGAAGAGGTCTTCACCCAATCCCCTCTCTTTAGTTCAATACAAAGAGAACTTTATTCTCTTATTAAAGGTGTTTTGGTTTTAGATGGTAAGTGCTTTGCGACAGTGAACCCTAAAGGTAATGTCAAGCACTCGGGATAGGAGAAGGCCTTCGCCTAACCACTCCGCGACCATCTAAATTTATTAAGAAAAAGAAGTTTTGAAAATGAGAACTTGGTACAAGACCAAGGTTTTTGACTTTAGAAGAGAATGACAATGAGAAATGAAATAGAAATCAAAATGAAATCGGAACGGTCTCGTCTTAATCAAGGTTTAATCAAGAAATCGATAATCTACGACATTTGACTTTCATTGACCAATAAAAAAAATAAAATGGCCTCATATTGATCAAGATTTTGAATCGATTTCAAGAAACCAACTAATCATGATTTTTGTTATATCATTGGCCCAAACAGAATTGAAATAAAGTCAAAAAATGAAAATCAAGATGAAAATGAAAAGTGAAGATCAATCGAGAAATAAATCAAGGAATGAATCTAGACAAATTGATAACCAAAATGGTTACAAAAACTATTGAAAATTATTAACAAGTAATTAACAAGATATTTAATAAAATTATTTATCAAAAGCTATTAATAGGAATTAACAAGAAAATTAGCCAAAAATATAACCAAAGAAAGCTAACAGACATTAACAAAAATTAACCAAAATTATTAATAACTATAATCAATCATAATGCTTATTAATGTTTTAAATAGTGATTAAAAAAATAAAAATAAAAAAGTTAATAAATAAAATAAAATAAAAACTAAGGAAACTTGGAACCAAACAAATAGCAACAGACTAAAAATGGACTTGGAAGGGAGACAAACCCAAAAGGGCGACCGGATCCAAACGATGGACCTCCAAAGGGTCTTCAAACACGGTCCATTCACTCTTCTCTCTCGTTTCAATTTCTTTCAATCCCTCAATCTTGCGGCCTCTCAATCACGATGTGGTTCTCTCACGATCTCCCTTGTTTATGCGGCGACAAAGGTGTGCGAGGCGGAGAGTGAACATGGGAGTATGGTGTGTGATGTTTTTGTTGCTGCTGCGAGTTATTGTGATGTTGCGACTGTGGTTTATATCTGGTGAGGAAAGAGACGCTGGATCCTTCGCTACACTTTTCTCGTTCTCTCCTTCGGAATCAGAACAACACAAAAGATCTCCTTCTCATTCTCGTATCGCAACTCCTTCTTTCAATCTCGCTTCTGCTTCTCTGCAACAACGGCAGATCGATGGTGGAAGTTTGGAGGCTGATGGAATATGATTGTGTTTTGGCGGAAGCTCACGACTCACATGGTGGAGATTTTGTTGGAAGTTACGATATCGGAGTCTAAAACGTCGGCGCCGGAAATGGTAAATGATTCTTCTTAAACTGCTTTCATGGTTGTGAATTTATTGGTCTGTGATGGTTGTGTGGAAAAGAAAAAGATTTCACATGTTCTTCTGCAGTTTATTTATGACAGGCTTATGGAGGAAGTGGAAAACAAAGGTGTTTTGGTTACTACAATATGAAAATGATGAACAAGAAACTTGTCTTGTATTCCCTCTTGAACTAAGGGAGAGAGATCAATGTGAAGAAAGTTAGGTTCCTCCTCCTTCTATCGTTCTCCCCCTTCTCTTTTTAACTCTGTTTCTCTTCCCTTTTTCAAACCATTCAGCTTGTTTACTATTTCAATCCTTGGCTTGTATTGTCACTCTCAAAATGCAGATTGTTGTACCATTGTTGCAGAGGTTTTGGAGTTTTGTGGAGAGTGGTCTTTGTGTAGGGTGTACGTTTTTGTAGGTATGTGTTGTGTTTTGTGATGTTGCGCACAATGGAAAGCTGTGGTTTTGTCCTTGCGTTGAATTGGTGTGAAATTTTAGCAATTTGGGTGATAAGGTTTTTGGTACGGTTTTGTGGTAGCAGGCTTTGAAGAGGAGTGGATGGCGTGTTATTGGTAGCAGTTTTGCGCGTGGCTATTGTTTTGTTGCGGGGTCTTTGTTTTGGAGTGCTTATTGTATTTTTTGTTTTTTTATTATAATGGGCCATGGTATTCTTTTTTTTTTGTATAACTTATAAAGAGCTTGATGTATCATTATTTGTAGTAGACTTTCCATTTCTTACAAAAAACAAATGTTTATTAACATGAGTGATTCAAAATATGGAATGCATTTGAAAATGGATATAGGTTTGAAACAAAATGGATATGGACACAAATTTGGGCTTGAAATTGGATTATTTGGTTAATGAAAAAAATGGTTTTTTGGGATGTTTGGATAATTGAAAAGTGAAATGGATAATAAAATGGAAATTGGAAAGAATTGGTGGTTAATGGGTATGAAATGGAAAATTGTTATGAAAAATGATAAAATGGTTTGGTAGATTTAAATTAAATAAAATGAATTAAGAAAATTGTTTATGGATAATGGATGGATTTGAATTGAAAGAAGCGGATTCGGGAATGAATTAGGAAAATATGGATAAAAGAAATGGTTATTGACTTTAGGCGGAAATTGAACTTGAGATTAGATAATAATGGATGGAACTGGAAATGAATATATGTTGATAACTAGGTACAGGGAACGGACTTGTCTTGAGAAACTTATGAATCAATCTTAGTCTCCAAAACTTTGAATCACAAATCAATCTTGATGAACTTCACTACACGAAAACCCCGACTGAAACCTCAAGCACACACTACTTGGATCATACATACCCTGACCTGATCACGAAACACTCTCTTGCCCGACCAAGATTAGGCCAGACATTCTAAACTTCAATCAACATTGCACATACCACCGCCCTGATAGTCTCAAATGAACTTGAGATGTCGACGATCCACAAAACCCTAGTTCCTCAGTTCCTCAGTTCCACTAGAACCATGATGAAACCTTAATCACTTTATGTCTCTCGAGAAATCCTCAAAGCGAATAGGAACCCTAATTCAAAGACCACTGTAATCCCGTGTCTAAAAGACCAATGCAAATGAAAGGCTTATGAGTTAATGAGATGCATAGATGATGAAAATGATATGATATGCAAGGCTAGGGTTAGGGTGAAAATGAGGGTGTGACACTTGGTCAGCTAAAATGTGTAGAAAATTACATTTCTTGAAAAATATACAGATGATGCTCCGACCCAAACTGTGCATGAGTCGACTCATGCTTGTTGGAATAATTTTGTGAAAGGGTCGGGAAAGCGCACGCTGACCCCTGCAGGACTTGGGTCGACGCATGATTCTGGGAATTTGAAAACATACAAAATATGCATTATTGCGTCGACGCAAGGAGCTAATGGGTCGACGTATGATTGTGAAACTTGCGTAGTGATTCATACGGGATAGCGCACGCTGACCCTCATTAAAAGATGGGTCGACCCAAACTCGCCTAGACTGATTTTTCTGCATTAATTTTTTTCTGTTATTTTAGTTACTTCTTTTTGTGGGTCTCACTACTCATTATAAATAGTTAGGTCATCTCATATATCAACATAACAAGAAACTTGAAAATTCATACCAATCTTTCTATTCATCTTCATCTTCAACCTTGAGTCAACCAACAATTACACATAATCATTTTCGCTTGTCTTATCCATTGCTTTGAAGTGATAACGTTCAGAATTAGGAAGTGTGTGATCTTCATTTCTGGGTTGAGAATTTCTAGGTGTTTCTTGAATAAAACCTTAGGTTTTATCCTCCAAGAATCAAGGTGATTTTGGGGGGTTTTGGCACAAACCGTTTCGTTCTACAAGGATTCAGCCGTGCGAAGGTAACCGAAGAACAGAGTTTTCTTTCGGTTTAGTAGCTACAGTCGGAGGATCATAGAATAAAGGTTTGGGGATTGAATTATGGAGAATTGAAGTCGGCCGAGTGAAGGTGACTGAAGAACGGTGGTTTCTTGCAGTCTAGTAGCGTGGGACGGTGACTTGTTCAACCGAATTCGTGGCACTTGATTCGTCTTGAATCAAGGGAAGAGAAGGCTCTGCATTAACGATCAAAGATGTTTGGGAGTTTGGATGTTCATAGTTCATCTTTTTTAATAAACAATTTGCAACAACTACATATATATATATATATATATATATATATATATATATATATATATATATATATATATATATATATATATATATATATATATGTATCTCAATTCCAATTGTGGAATTGGGGGCAGAGGTACCCAAAGCGAGGACGATTGGGGAACTGCCTAATCAAATCTCGTTTGTTCTCTCTTTCCCTTAACTCTTTACGTTTGATATCATTCGAATTCGCGAAGTCTAAATTGATCGAAATTTCTGAGCTGGTGTTATATTGAGTTGTTAAATTGTTTTATAAATTTGATACAATCCCTTGGAAATCTGCACTTAGTGTATTAACGCACACCAAGTGTTCGATAATTTTGTTTCAACGCAAAATCGAACATATTCGCAATCATTGTTTGTCGATTTACCTCGTTGGGTTGGATTAACTATCAAGCAAATAAAACATTGTTGATTGCGTTTAAACTGTGTTAATCAATCTGAATTTTTCTCATCCATAATTCATTCCCAATATTGTCGTGCATATCCGATCCCTCTAGTAGAGGTTCGTTGTAGACGTAATTCAGTGGCCGCTTCCGTCAAACTTTTAAAACCAATTTTTTGGAAAGCCATTTGCGTGTAAAACTCGAAGGATCTATTCAACCCCCCCTTCTATATCCTAGCCATCGTCTAACAAGTGGTGTCACGAGCTCCAGCTTATCGGGTACTTCGATAAAACTTCTTGGAATATGGCGAATGAACATAAAGGGGCTTATAATAGAGCTCCAGTTTTTGCAGGCGATGATTACAGCTACTGGAAGGATTGTATGCGCGTCCATATAAATTCCATAGATCGAAAGGTTTGGAACGTTATTTTAAATGGTCCCATAGAAATTACAATGACCAATGCCGAAGGCATTGTCGTTCCCAAATCCGAAGACCAATGGAATGAGGCGAACGAGAAAAAGTACAGCTATGATTGGAAGGCTCGAAATATTTTGATCTCCTCTTTGGGAGTTGACGAATATTATCGAGTCTCTCATTGTGAAATGGCCAAAGCCATGTGGGATGCTTTACAAGTAGCCCACGAAGGCACTAATGATGTTAAAATGGCCCGTATCAACACACTAACGCAAGAGTTCGATCTTTTTTACATGAAGCAAGGGGAAACCATTGCGGATATGCAAAAACGATTTACTCATATTATCAACAAATTGCATGTACTTGGTAAACCAATTCCAAACGAGGTTGCTACTAATAAGATTTTGAGGCATCTTAACAGGGAATGGCAGCCGAAGGTCACCGCGATCAAGGAGGCCAATAATCTAGCTACTCTAGACCTCACCACACTATTTGGAAAACTTGATGAGCATGAGCAAGTGCTCATTAACTTGTGTAATACCCCAAAATTTGCCCTCTCTTTCTTTCATATCTTTGAGCATGAGTTTTCATTTGCATTGCATTGCATTCAAGCATAGAAAAACAAAGCATCAAGCATTTAGCATTGCATCTTGCATAAGGGCATGTGATCAGGTGATTCTCTAAGGTGTTGATCATCCAAAAAAGAAGACCAAGTGTTTCTCACAAGCTTCAAGGATCTCTTACATCATGTGTCATCTCCATTTGATATCACAAGTCATTGAAAGAAAGGAATTCACCAAGAAGACTGGACAGTGCATGATCTCCTACACAAGGCAGTCAAAAGTTGGATCTGACCCCCAAATGTGCAAGCTCTTTGAGTTTTTATCACCTCCAAAGGACATATCTCATCTTTGTTTGAGAGGATACACAACATATTCAGAGGAATTGAGATTTGGAGGATGTGTTTTTTCCTCCTAACCAGAGGGTGCCAAAACTAGGGTTGGACCTAAAATCAGTTTATTTCTAATTTCTTAGGCAAGACTTGATCTCATGGCATTCCTTATGTTCTTAAGTGTCCATGGGAGGAGTCTTGGCCATTGGTTCTTTGAGGAAGATGTTCAATGGATCAGTTACTTGTGTAATAAGCAAAAGTCAACAGTTCAAAAGGAGAAAGTCAACTGTGGAATTTTGAGCTTTTTTTTTCATGGTTTTCAAGGTCTCACATCCTCTTATGGTCTTCAAATGCCAAGCTTCATGTCATTCATCAAGAATCAAGGGTTTGTGCAAAAGTTACTAAATATGGAAAATGACCTATAATGAAAACTTTCCATTTTTGGCAACTTTTCCATCACATTCAACTTGACTTTTCATCATCAAGGAAGCTCCAAATGAATTTTCCTCCAACATGAAAGTTGAATATATTTATCTCCTATTTCCAAAAAGTACTATAACATTTCCATATCATTTGTGGAACTCTAGTTATGGCCAAAACAATGCAAGGTGTTTTTCATGGATTCCTTATAAGTCAAATTTTCCACCTTTTGCATTTTTGCACAAATGTACTTGTAATGCTCCCAATTGCTTCATGTCATATTAAAACATCAAAATACAATTCAAGAAGATCATTTGTGGCCTTTGAATCAATTCATGCCATGCCATATTTCTCATTATTCTCACAAAGTGCAAAAATGCCAAATTAATTCAAAACTTGCAAACCAAGAAAGTACAAGGCCCAAAATCAATTCAGAAGTGGTACATGAGTAAATTGGAGGTGATTTTTGCTGGGTACAAGGGTTTCCCACGTGCAAATTGGTGGTGGTGGTGTAAAATGCATTTTTGGAATTTCACTCAAATCTCATTAACAAGAATTCTAATCACTTCTTAATCCTAATCAGTGAACTAATGAATGGTATATATGCTTACTCATGCCCTCACAGCTAGGGTAGAAGCTCTCATTTGCACACTTGTGGTTTTTGGCTCTCACACTTCCTCTCATTGAATCTCATTCTTCTTGGAGCTTCTCTGAGTTTTCTCTTCACATTCTTGATCAGTGAAGAGAATAGAGCAAGAATCCACCGTTGTTTTGAGCTCATACTGAAGATTTCATCAAGTGCCATTCAAGAGGGATCATCTTCAAACTTCAAGATCTAGCCAGATTCAAGCCTCTATTTGCATTTATTTTACAAATAGAGATCAAAAGGAGTTGATCTGCAGCATTTGGAAGGATTTCTTGGTGTATTTCGTGTTCTTCAAGGTTCAGGTTGGTGAATTTTTCATACTCACAGAACTTGAATTTTTGGTATGCAAAATGATCTATGATGTGCACTGATTATTCTGAGCTATTTTATTTGAAGTTTGGACGTGTGGTTTGTGCATAATGTTGATTTAAAGTTTTAGATCTAAACTTGTTTCTCTTCGATTCTCTTTATTGGTTGGTTATTTGTGAAAAATAATTGCATATTTGAGATCCTTGCATTTTTCTGGTCAAAATGGTATATCTATGCGCAATTTCTGGAAAATTTCACACAGCAGCTCACCGGAGAGGGTGGCCGGAGCCCTAGCTCCGGCGGCTGCCGGAGAACCAGTCTGGCGAAGGTGTCAAGTGGAGAAGAAGGAATCTGACCGTTGATTCCCTTGATCGTGCGTCCTTTATCGCGCCATGTGTTTTTTTTTGTGTTTTATTTTACTGATCGCGTGCGTGCCATCCTATTTTTGTTATCGTGCATCCTCAAACTGTAGCCATTTGTTCGTGTTTAATCTTTGATCGTGCGGAGGAGGTGATGACAGCACATAAATGAAGCACATGCAAGGCATGCGGCTGGTGTATTATGTTACCATCTGATTGTGTGTGCGTGAGTTAGTGGTAGGTGTAGTGTGCCTTTAAATCTGGTGCGTTGATTTGGAATAAACTTGATCGTGTGGACTTGGCTGAAAGTATTTTTGCGCGTTGGATCATTTATTGGGCTGAGATTAATTCTGAATTTTGACTCTTATCTTGCTCCCTCGTTGACTTCGTTGTGGGCTCATTGGCTTTGGGCCTTTGCTATGCACGCCCCCCAGTTAGCCCATTTCTTTATTTTCAATGTGATTCATTTCTTTTTGAACCCCCCCTGCTTCTTTCATTTTTCTTTTCTTATTCTTACTATTTGTCTTGCATTTTTAATTTCTAAAATTACTTTTATGCATCTAAAAATCATACAAAAAATCATGAAACTTATTTTTAGTTTTATCAAATTTTTCCATATTTTATTTTCTCATTTCATTTTATTTTTGGCATCTGTTTTAATTAATTGTTTTATTTTCTTTTCTTATTTGTTTCACTTGCACACACCAACTTGTGAAATTTCTTTCTCTTCATCTATAACACATTTTTAATCCATTCTTTTTGCATATATTAGGTGACATATTAAACTGCATAAAAACATTCTTGTTTCATTTTTAAAACTTTTCCATATTGCATTTTGATCCCTTTCTTTTGCATGTTGAATCATTGTTCTTATGTGATCTTTGCCCAATTGTTTGAGACACTTAGTTTGTGATTTTTGGTTTGATCTTTCTGCACATGTTACTTGATTGAGTTAACTTCTGTTTGGATATTTTTTGGGATTTTATTAATTCACTTTACTATTTTTGGTTGAGTGTTGTTTGTGATGCAAGTTTGATTGAGGTATACTTGGATGCATGATCTAGTTTGAATGCATTTGCTCACTTGTAATGAATTGATGCTTGAGATGTTTTTATGATCTGATCATGTTCTGTTTGAGCTTACTTGTGGCCTTAGAATCATCCCCATTTGATCATTTTTCAATTTGTTCTTGATTTTACAAGTTGATGTTGTTTTGGACTTGAATCTTGTGATATGTTCAACCTAATCTTGTGATGTTTCCTTGCTTGATCTCAACCAATGCATAAGGCCTTTTGTTTGATTTATATGACATGCTAGAGGTTCTGACCTTCTTGGTTTAAGGTGCTTTATGTGACATGTTCTCACTCTTTGCTTCACAAGTTTCTTTGTTTGTTGGCATGAATGATAAGTGGATGCTTTGATTAACTTTGATGCATGTTTTGAATGTGTTGCTTAAGGTTTCATCTTGCATGACTTGAGTTTGACTTTGGTATGATGTTGATACATATGCTACTGTCCTCTTGAGTTCATTACTTGGTTTTCATCTCACTTGATCATCATGGTTTGATTTGTATGTTGCATATCATTATCATTGGTTTTGTGGTTTCTTTGGCTCATAATGCATCATATGTGAAACATTCTTGCATGTTTGGATTGGATGATCATGATGTGAATTAAATTCTGACTTGGTTTCATTTTCATCTTATATTGCTCATGTCATCTTTGTATGAGGCCTTAGTGTGTGAAATTGCGAATCTTGTGCAAGTTTACTTGCATCCTTTCTTGTGTGCTTCCACTTGCGTACTTGATATGTGCTTGTATGATCTTTGAAGCATGTTTTTGTGTTTTGATTTGGATATGATGTTTATGATGTGCTTGCTGCCCCATCTCTTTTCTCACCTCTCTTCTTCTTCTTCTCTCTTCTTCTCTTTCACTCTTTTTCATCCCTTGGATCTCAAGACTTGTTCAAGTCTTGGATTCTTTTCCTTTAGACCTACCTAGTGTAATACCCCAAATTTTGACCACTTAGATTTCCCATCATTGTGAAAATCATCATCACAATATGGATGAACCATCATGCTTCATCAGTCTCCCCAAAGATGGGTGAGCATCCAATACAATCAAAATTAGGGTTTCAAGCCCTCTCTGAGTGCTTAGACAAAGGATCAATCAAGAAATGACATGATCTTCAACTTGTCTAATCTCTTAAACATCCACAATGGATCAAAAAGGACTCCCACTTCAAGGATTAAGCACAAGGCTGCTCCCTTCTAGGTGGATCAAGTCTCAAGATCGACAGTGTCACCAAATTAGGGTTTTGATCGACCAGAGCCTCCAGATGGAAATTTTCATCTGGGAACAAGGCAATGATCCAAAAAATGACCTAATATACTTCCTAGAACCTCATGAACCCATGCATCAAGTCAATTTTGCCTCAGGGGATGCATTCATCAAAAATCAGGAATTAGGGTTTCTTGACCTAATTCACCCCTAAGTTGACTTTTGGGACAAACCATAAGCCAAAACCTCAAGAGATGATTTGAGGGTCTCTAATATACCATATTGATCCATTTGGGACAATGGATTAATCCAAGAAGTTTGAGCAACAAGTCTCAATTTCATCTGCACCACAATTAGGGTTTTAAGGGAAAAGTCAACTGTAACTTTGACTTTTGACCTGGACATGCTCCCAAACCCTAATACATGATTGAATATACCCTATGACACCCATGTAACATGTCCATCAAGTTTGATTTAGGTCAAGGACATGATTTCCTGAAGAATTGCACAGTTTGGAATTCATCTGATAAATAGTCAACCGTGCACAAAAGTAAACTTTGACTTTTTGAGATTTTTCACCAAAATGGATTTTTAACCCTAAAATGATGTTAATGTATGATTTGAATCATCATTCATCAAGAAAAATCAAGAAAAGTGAGATAACTTGTAAAAGGGGTAACCATAAAACTTAGAAATTTTTCTAAGTTAAAAATAAAGTGGCAAAGGTACCAACTTTGGAGGACCATAACTCCTAAACCACAAGGCCATTTTTTCTCATCCAAAGATGGATTTGTAGCCCTCATTATCACCTACAAAAACTTCAACTACAAGTCATTCCAATTCATTAAGGATTTTGAGTTATGGAGTGATCAAAGAGGCTAAAAAGTGAAAATGTCACTTTTTCCAACACTTAGTGAAATTTTCACTAAGTCAGATTCTGCCTCACTTTTTGCCAAATGTAGGGGGATTTTTCACTTGGAATCAAAAGAGATCAAAACCAAACTTGTTCAAACAGTTGTTGTATCATGTAAGAGCTTTCCAAAATGGCCAAGAACATTGCCAAATTCAACCTACACCATGAGATACAACATTGCCAAGTTGCCTTGCTGAAATCTGTCAAGACAAGGCAGAATTTGCAACTTTGGTCGATTTGCCAAAATCAGCTAAATTCAATTGCTCCTATCCACTTAGACACCTCAGAGGATTGAATCTAAAGGGGACAATCACTGAGCCAAGCCTCCAAAGTCCATGGAACAAGAAATAGCATGTTGAACCTAGAATGGCCAAAATAGGGACAAGACTTCAAATTTGGAATGAGGCATTCAATGAAACCATCAAGGTGGCATAGACTGAGCCATTCTCATCTAAAATTAGTCAAGACTTATCCAAGACCAAGGGAACCAAAGCTCTGTGCCCTAACCTCTAGTCAATGGCTAGAGGAGACTTGGATTTTCATTTGCCAACATTGGCCAAACCTACTTACCAGTTGCCATGCACTATTCCTTGCAAACCAAACTTGCTCTACTATAAATAGAGCTCAATTGTGGTCAGTTTGAGTACACCAAAGCCATCTAACAGATGCTTTCCTCAAAATCTCTTCTTTCACTCCAATTTTGCCTTCTAAGGCAAGTCACTATCGGGTTTTACGTTTGAGAGCAATTCCAATCAAACCAATCACTCACACACCTCACATACATCACATATGAGCTGATCAAACACTTAGATTACTTCTAAAACATCAATTTCACAAAATCACCAGCTGGTTGCTCAAGGTTTTAACCAAAGTGCAGCTGAGGTACCACAAAATGATCCAGCCAATTTCAATCAAGTCCAACCATCCAAACACAATCCATAGGGTGTAGGGAAGCTGTTCAGATCATCACCACTCATCTGTAACACCTCCAAATCAAAAATCACTTTGAACTTGCTGTCACGACTTGGAGGTAAGCACATACTTGGTCATCTCTCAATCTATGCATATTTCCTCGCACAATAATTTGGCCATGTGTTCATAATCATGCATGGAATGTTTTCCCTCAATTAATTGCATTGTTTGAATCGTGTATCAAAAATCCTAGCCTTCATGCAGAAATTAGGGTTCTTGAGGTTTCTTCGTGATTTCTTGTTATATGTTTAATTTAAATGAAATTAAAGTACATAAACATGATCGTGAGGTTGAGACGAGCATAATGATATGTGGATTGCATGATATGATTACGTATTCATGGAGATTGGATAGAAAATGCAAATCTGAGAAACCAAGAACACGCGCGTGTTCTTCAGCTTGTTCTTGGCGCCATTTTTAGAAATTCAAATATTTGAATTTTGTGATTTTTGTTTAATTGATTCAAAAATTAATTTCTCTCTGAGTTTTAATGATTTTGAGTTGATTCTTTTTTTAATAATTCACAAAAATGTTAAAATATTTTATTTTCACAAAAAATCCCAAAAATATTATTTATTTCATATAATTGATATTTTTGCAAAGAATTAATATTTTAATTGTTTTTGACATTTTAAATATTTTTTCTACATTGATTTTGCAACTTTTAATGCTTTCTAATTATTTGTAGGTCAATACTTAATTTTTGAAGCATTAATCCAAGATCACAATTTTTTTTCCAGGTGTTAAATAATTTTTGATCATTTTAATTGAATGTTTATTCAATTAAATACATTTTGAAAACAAATTAGGGTTTTGGATTAATTCAACCCTCATAAATCATTTTCAAAACTCTTTGGGCCTCTTGAGAGAGTTTAAGACCCATCCCCCCTTGTACAAAAACTTTTTGGGCCTCACTCATTGTATAAGTCCCTCTATACAAGTAAACGGCGCGATCGTCGCCCGTTTAAAAATAAAAATCATCTGGGCCTCTCCTTGAGCTATAAGACCCATTCAAAACACTTTGGGCCTCTATTAGAGTGTAAGACCCAATCCCCCTTTTAACCAAAACATTTTGGGCCTCACTTATTGTATAAGTCCCTCTGCGTTAAAAGAAAACCTCGGCGCTGTCGCCATTTTTAAACGAAAAATCATTTGGGCCTACCCTCGTGTTATAAGCCCCTCTCTTTTCTTTAAACTTTTTTTGGGCCTCTTGAGAGAGTGTAAGACCCATCCCTTTGTACAGAAAACCTTTTTGGGCCCAGTCACTTGTATAAGTCCCGCTGTACAAAGTCAAACAGTGTGCTCACTGATAAAACCCTGGGCCTCTCCTTGAGCTGTAAGCCCCAAATCTTTCTTTTTCAAAGCACTTTCTCCTTTGATTTTGAATATACTGTTGTTTTCAATCTTTCTTTGTTGAACAACTAACCAAACAGCATGGAAGCACTACAACCGAGTAAGTGGTTATCGCTTTCATTTACTGCTTTCATATTATAAACTGTATTGTGGGGCTGCTCACTGTAAGTCTCCTTTCATAAACTCATATCTACTGTGTAATAATAGTATAGATATTTCGAGTTTCCCCGGCAACTACGTCTAGAACTAGGTGACGCCGTTTCATTTATTCGTAGAAATAGACTCCTAGATCCCCAATAGGAGCACCAGATACAGTCTTCTCTTCGGCTGTCCTCCTTAGGAATCGTCAAGAAGCTCTACTCCCCAAGATGAATGTATTCTCCGTGAATGGCATCTTTGAGTTTCTTCCAAATTCTCGAACTTTCCTGACTTGATCTATTCCTTGTGGATAGCTTGCCTTGAATGTCTCGGGGTTCGGGTACCCACTACGGTCATAATCTTGGACCTTAACTAAGGAACCCTCTTCAAAAGCTAAAAGTCGCTGGATAGTAAACCTTGCACGTTTACCAGTGGTTTTTATCTTTAAAAGAGTTATTTCTCCTAATGGATAGGAGATGATAGACCCACGGGCTTCTTAAAAGCATCGGCCTCCTCTTGGGCATTATTCAAGGACACTACGGCTTCTTAGAAGTATTCACAGCCTCCTCTTAGGCTTCATATAATGCTCTCTTCCTTCGGGAATGATAGCCTCCTCTTGGGCTTCGTATAAGGACCGATCGGCTTCTTAAAAGTTTCCAGCCTCCTCTTGGGCTTCGTACAAATTATCCCGACGACCTCCTAGAGGTATAGGAACAGAACCTAGTCATCTTCATAGAACAGTCCTTTCGTAGAGTCTACTACTGTTTCTCAAAGCATAGTACAAAAGAAAAAAACTCTAGACTTGGATAGTCTAACTTCCTTAAGTCTCAAAGACATTCTCAAGTGACCCCTTCGTTAAATAGGAAGGAAACCCGCAGACTCAGACAGTCTCAATACCCTTTGGATTTCCCGTTTCCTCAAACAGAAGGAAATATCCCTGATCCTCAAATCAAATCCCTGAGTACAGTGTTGCTCATATAAGAACTGATTTTCTCTTTTAAAATCAGTATATTGGATATGTCACTCAACTAAAACAAACCTTTAGCCTCCCTCTCGGGCTTCGTACGAGATACAAAAAAAACACTCTCTTGTTGAGTATAAAAGATTCTCCTGTGGAGTCAACCCTTTTTGCCTCTCTCTCGGGCTTTGTACGAGACACACAAAGACTCCCTCGTTGAGTCAAACAAACAATAGCTTCCATCTCGGGCTTCGTACGAGATACCCAAAAGACTCCATCGTCGGGTCAAAAACATTTAGCCTCTCTCTCTCGGGCTTTGTACGAGACACAAAATAGCCTCCTCTTAGGCTTTGTATAATGATTTTCCTAGCAGAAATTAGCCTCCTCTTAGGCTTTGTATAATGATTTTCCTAGCGGAAATTAGCCTCCTCTTAGGCTTTTGTATAAGAAAACCATTGGTTGATCCAATCAACCTTTTAGCATCAAAACTGTGCCTCGTTCACAGTACACAAACATCAACAACTCCTTTCCTTTCATCTAATCGCTGTAAGCGGCAAGCCTCTGGATCATCTATATCCATGCCACTGTCCCTCTTTTAGCATGAGAAATTCCTAAGGAAAGATGGCATTGTTCTACACTGAGTTAAAGTCTTCTCCTTCAGGTTAAAACCCTTTCTTCGGAAATTATGGCATTGCTCGGATCCGCGTATCCCAGTTAAAGTAATTCTCCTCCCCCCTCTTTAGAGATGACAAATTCTCTCTAAAGTCGAGGTCTTTCAGCTTCACGTCTTGGGCTTTAAACAAGACACAAATAGACTTTTCAGCTTCACATCTTGGGCTTTGAACAAGATACAAATCACCTTTCGCTTCACGTCTTGGGCTTTGAACAAGATACCAAAAACACCATTTCCTCCCATAGAATAGGAGGAACTACGAACGCTCTGATTTCCCTGTTTCGGTAAACGGGAATACGTAGGCATAAGATCGAAAGAAAAGATCTTAGCGAGCGCAATCAACAAAAAACCCAAATGCCATATCTCCATCAATTAAAAGCAGTAATTCAAAAGCATCAGTCCTAACATCCTAATCCTTGTTCCCCGCCAGAAACCTTCTGTCAAGGTAAAAATAAAGAAAACAGTATTGGTGAAAATACAAATAACCAGTACAAAGGCCCCCCCACATTGATAGCATCTGTAACCTAACAGACCGCTGTTTAAACTCAGTATGCAAGCAGGGTTAATTGGAGACATCTATTTCCCTTCCTTAGTCAGCTCACAATAGGATAAAAAATGAATCGACCTGTAGTTTTAAGCTCAACCGCAGAGAGCGACCAGCGCTTAAGAACCGCGTCCAAAATCGCTCGCTACAGAAAAGTGGCGCCCACCGTGGGGCCAATTCGTCTCTGTTTTCTTTCTTCTCTTCACTTGTGTGAATACCACAGATTGGGGCTTCCGCCGGGGAACCCATTTTCTGTCAGGAACTTAGGATTCTTAGCTTTATAAGTCTAGGATGTTTAGGACAAATATATATACTGCTTTTCCTAATTGAATATGTGTTTATTTTTCTGCTACTGGGAATGCGTGTGATGCCGCATGTGGTGAGTTTGAGTATACACTTAAGAAAAGCCAACCTTTTTTGTAGTGCGGAAACTATCGGAAATAGTTGTTACGCGATACTACCCTCATTTGAGGCTGGTGATCTATTCTCGGTGAATGGCACTTACTCTAAGATTGCACACAACTCGCTGGCGATCCGCTTGTTGTCTGCCTTCCTGGGAGGAGGTGATGATAATGAGTACAGGTACAAAAATCACCCTAGTATAAACCTTTGGGGATGGGTAGAGCCTTGACTTCATGACAACGACCCTCTGACCCCATGTTTTTTCTATGTTTTTGTGTGCTGCATTCATGCATTCATTTAATAAAACATTAAAAACAAAAAAAACTTTCTCTTCTAGTCTCTCTGTTTTTCAAATTAAACTAAGACTGTGATTGCAAATATCAGAGAAAAAGATTACGCTAATGGATTTCGGTAGAAGGAGAACTCGCCAGTATACCTTCAAGGTTCCAAAACTAGGGGATTTGAGAAGGTTAGCAAGGATGATCGTTAACCCAGAGGCTTTCAGAGCCAAGCACGGTGGTTTGCTACCACTGTTAAGAGTCCATGTGATTGAGGGGATCATGGACGCGCTCATTCATTTCTACGATCCGGTTTATCACTGTTTCACATTCCCGGATTACCAGCTATCACCAACGCTGAAGGAGTATTCTCATCTGGCTGATTTACATATCACTGATCGAGCTCCATTTTCTGGACTGGAAGAAATTCCAAAGAATCAGACTATTGCAATAGCAATTCATTTGAACGAGTCTGAGGTCAGGACTCACATGACCACTAAGGGTGGCATCCAAGGTTTGCCAGCCCAGTTCTTGACAAAAAAGGCTCTATACTTCGCTAGTATAGGGAACGGGACTGCTTTTGAAAGCATCTTTGTCTTGCTCACCTACGGATTATTTTTGTTTCCCAACATCAATAACTTCGTCGATATCAACGCTATTAAGGTTTTCCTCATTGGAAACCCTGTGCCGACTTTGCTCGCAGATGCGTATCATTCTGTACACTTGGGAAATTTGTACAGCGGAGGGGAGATCACATGCTGTGTACCTTTGCTCTACAAATGGTTTATCTCTCACTTGCCCAAGTCTGCTGCTTTTTGGGATTGCAAGAGTGTCTTACGTTGGTCGCAGAAGATCATGTCTCTCACCAATTCCGATATAGATTGGTGTAATAGGATTTATGAGGGAATCAGAATCATTGACCGTTGTGGAAACTTCCCCAGCGTACCCCTCATAGGAACTAAAGGAGGAATCAACTATCATCCGATATTGGTTCTTCGTCAATTTGGATACCCGATGAGACACATCCCACTGGGTGTTCATCTGGAAGGTCTTTTCTTCAAAGAAGGAGAAAATGACAGAGCACTAAAGATGGAAATAGTGCAAGCTTGGAAACAGGTTCATAAGAAAGGACGAGAGTCTCTGGGAAAACCGGATTGTGTCTCGGTAGAGCCTTATCTCCATTGGGTACAAACCAGAGCTCTCAAGCTAAAAATGCCTTATCCTCGTTACGGAATTCTTCCACCGAGGGAAATTGTCATGTACTTCATGACGGAAACTGAAAAGCTTCAGGTTACTCTCAACAAAGTTCAAAAGGAAAGAAGATCTTGGAAGAACAAGTACCGCACCCTCGACGTATAGTGTATCCAAATACAGCAACTACTAAAAGAGAAAGATGCTCTGATTGAAATTTTGGAGCAGCATGCTGTAAAGAATCAAGATGACCAAAGAAATTTGCTCACTCCTTTCACTTAGCAAAGGAATGATAACCCGACAACGGCCCAAGCGCCCCGGTCAAAGAAAAGGAAGATACCAGAATCAGCACCCGGTTTCTCCTCAGAGAGGACTCGGGACCCATTAGTTTAGGTTTCTGTTTCTACACTTTGTAATCTACTGTATTTCCATTTCTGTAATCCTTTGAATTTCAATAAAAAGGGGTTTCCCCACTGTTTGATATTTGCAATCTAATTGTCGAAGTTTATTTTGATTAAACCAAAAAAACAACAATTAATATAATCATTGCATTCATCATTCTCACATCGCGTATTCTTCTTCCCTACGAATCTCACGTTTGTGTCTCGATTCTAGAGTCAAACTGTCTCATTCGTATAATACTCGGGCCAATCGTCAGAAAAAGATGGATGATCTTGAGGAAGAAAACAGAGAGTTGAAAGAAGAGATCGACGCTCTGAGAGAGGATATGAGAAAGCTTCGTAACGACATGCAAGCCATGGCAGAAGCTCAGCTACAAAGAACTGTGATCTCAGAGATCACCTCAACGCCCATCATAGAAAAGTATGATCCTAGGTATCAGATGCCGAAAGATCGTCCTTGGGGCATGCCTGTTAACTATATCCCGGAAGGATATATTCCGCCGATCACTGAAGATCAGGGAATCGCAACAGAAGCCGCTGGGCCTGAAGGTTACAAACTTCAGGAAAGCGAAGATGCCAGGGGCATACTGAAGATTCCTGAAGGTTACAAACTTCGGGAGGCGCCAAGACTTACTGCCGTAGTCACGGTACCACCCCCTGTGGTGCACACTGTCCCGGAAGGACAGATTCCACAGACACCTTATGGTAAGAAGGAAACTATGTTTGACAGAATGGAGGAATTCCAGGAACAGTTCTTGGAAATGCAGAAAGAGCTGCAAGCCATTCGCGGTCAGGATCTATTTGGAAAGGACGCCGCAGACCTCTGCTTGGTCCCCAATGTGAAAGTCCCGCACAAGTTCCAAGTGCCCGACTTTGAAAAATATAAGGGTAACTCTTGCCCTCTGAGCCATCTGGTGATGTACGCTCGGCGGATGTCAGCTCAGACGGAGAATCAGGACCTGCTGATTCACTACTTTCAGGATAGTTTAACCGGTGCCGCACTCAAATGGTACATGGGTTTAAACCGTACTACGATCAGTACCTTCAGAGATCTTGGTACTGCCTTCGTCCAATAATACAAGTACAATTTGGACATGGCACCCGACAGAGATCAACTCAAATCAATGTCGCAAAAGGAAAAGGAAACCTTTAAGGAGTATGCTCAAAGGTGGCGTGAAATTGCCGCTCAAATTTGTCCACCTCTTGAGGAGAAAGAGATGACAAAAATCTTCTTAAAGACCTTAAGCTCATTTTACTATGACCGAATGATTGCCAGTGCACCCAATGATTTCACCGAAATGGTCGGCATGGGTGTACGTCTTGAGGAAGCCGTCCGAGAAGGACGTTTGGTAAAAGACACTGGATCAACGAGCGGTACTAAAAAATACGGTAGTGCTCTCCCTAAGAAAAAAGAGCAAGATATTGGGAATATCTCTCTCAGAAAGCAAAGGCGTCGTTATCAGCCAGTAGCAGTTGTTACTCCTGTTATCGGCCCCACGCCTGTTCCTATGTATCAACCTCGGGTTGCGCAGAGCCAACCTGACCAACAAAGGACACAACAACCTCTTCAGCAGGCCCGTCCTCCATATAACAACAACCGTACAATACGGCCACCAGGATTTGATCCTATACCCGTAACGTACGTAGAGCTGTTTCTATTACTGCTGGCTAAGGGGCACATTCAGACTAAGTCTCCCCTTTCAGTTCTGGAAAATCCGCCTTTTTGGTTTAAAGCGGATCAGACTTGCCCTTATCATCAAGGAGGTTCAGGGCATAACATTGAGACTTGTCTCAATTTCAAATCCGACGTGCAAAAGCTTGTTAGGAGCGGGCTCTTATCTTTCAAAGATACGAATCCTAATGTTCTTACGAACCCGCTGCCTCAACATGAGAAAGCTACAGTCAATCTGATTGAGAAAGAGACTAACAATGTCTATCAAATTCACGATGTACTCTTATTGGGGACCAATCTGGTCAAGATGCATTGTAGACAGAGTGGATATGGCCATGTGCCACCTCATAATTATCACCAGTGTGATATCTGCTCTAAAGATAACCAAGGATGTTCGGTAGTGCAATCAGTTCTACAGGAACAAATGGATCTCGGATGGATCCAAGAGCACCGAGTTCATGGAGTTAACATGGTTTACACGAATTCCAACGTCATTCAAAACCACGACATCCGTGCGATGAATGTCAACTTGGTGGCGATGCACTCAAGGCAAAGCCAGTATCATAATCTGCCGCGACACGATTACAGTTCCTGTCTGATTTGCTCGGTAAACAAACAGGGATGCTCTTTCATACAAGAGGCCCTCCAGCGTCAGATGGATCTTGGATGGATACAAGACTACCATGATAGGAACTCCTATCAAATCAACATGGTTCAAACCGCGACATCCGCGTAATGGATACCAACCTGGTAGAGTTACATGCTGAGCAGGTCCGACTTGGATTCTTAATATCACATGACTATAAAAATTGTAAAGCGGATTGCGAAAACGATCGAGGTTGTACCCTTGTCCAGGAGGCACTTCAGCACTTGTTAAATCACTGGTGGATGCCAATCTATATGGACGAAGATACTCAGCAGATTAATATCAATAACAAAAATCCTACTCGTCGTCAAAGTCAGGATGTCCGATCAATGGAAGGTAACCTAGTGAGGTTACATTGTATTCAAAGTGGGCATGACCAGGTGCCACCACACAACTATGACAGTTGTAGCGTCTGTTCGGAAAGTAACCAAGGGTGTTACCTTGTGAGAGCAGCTCTTCAGGGCCAGGTCGATCATGGAGAAATTCGTCTATATCCAGGTTCAGGACCCATCATTTGGTCGCCGAACTACCTTGCCGAGCAAGCTGAGGATGTTGTCACGATCTCTGGTCATCACAGGACCAGGGATGTTTTTGCCATCATCCCTCTACTTGACGAATCTAGAGTTCCCAACCGGGAACGGATCAAGGTTACTTATGATGGTCAGAAAAATCAGAAGGTTCCCATAGTCATCTATCTACCGGGGCCACTACCGTATGAATCAGCTAAGGCAATCCCTTACAAATACGGTGCAACAATAATCGAGAATGAAAAGGAAATTCCATTACCCTCCGTCGTGAATATTGCAGACATCAGTCGTGTAACACGGAGCGGTCGAATCTTCAACCGAGGGGTTGGAGAATCCAACAAAGAAAAGGAACTTCAGGCGGAAATTCCTGATCCACCAGTCAGTCAATTTGGTAATCCCGACTGTTCAAAAGACAAAGATGAGATGCTAAAGCTCATCCAAAGGAGTGAATATAACATTGTTGATCAACTGTTACAGACTCTTTCAAAGATCTCAGTATTATCACTGTTACTCAGTTCAGAAGCACACAGAGAGGCTCTACAGAAAGTCTTGGAGCAAGCCTTTGTGGAACAGGATGTAACAATAAGACAGTTCGATAGCATTGTCTCTAACATCACTTCTTACAACAATTTGGGATTTAGTGATGAGGAATTACCTGAAGAGGGTCGCCGTCATAACATGGCGCTCAACATTACAGTTAACTGCCAGGGCGATGCTTTAGCCAGCGTACTGGTAGACACAGGGTCAGCCCTGAATGTTATGCCGAAGTCCACTTTGATACAATTATCATTTAAGGGCCCTCCGATGAGAACCAGCGAGGTCGTCGTCAAAGCATTCGACGGATCCAGAAAAACAGTTATCGGCGAAGTTGATCTTCCCATAACTATTGGTCCTCACACTTTCCAAATCACTTTCCAGGTCATGGACATCCGGGAAACATACAGTTGTTTATTAGGAAGACCTTGGATACATCAGGCTGGAGCGGTTACTTCAACCCTCCACCAAAAGCTAAAGTTCGTCAAGAACGATCAACTTGTCACGGTTTGTGGGGAACAAGCCTTGCTTGTGAGTAACCTATCATCATCTGCTTGTGTAGAACCCGAGGAGGTTATTGGAACTCAGTTCCAAGCACTATCGGTGAGCAAGAACGATCAGTTCAAAGAAGGAACTTCAATTTCTTCATATAAAGATGCTATCAAAGCGGTCGAGAGTACCGATACGACGGGATGGGGACGGCTTGTCATTCCTATTGACAATAAAATAAAGAAGGGTCTTAGTTTTTCTGCGACCTGTACTCAGACAGCCGCCAACGATGAAAGTCTTCATCCCCTTCAAAACTTCTTCCACAGTGGAGGTTTTCTTCACCCGGTGTCTCAGACAGTTCATGCTATCAATGAGGAAGATCCCTCTGACATAGATGAAGAATATAAGTCCTACCTTAACAAGGACGGCTATATGTCTCAGGAAGAGGTGCCTATGCCTTTTTGCTTTCCTACAGAAAGTCCGAGATTTATACCAAGATCAGATGTCGAAATGATCTACGGAGATTGTGATCCGGAAGGATGCCGTGCTCCGCCAAATTCATTAGAGGAAGACACTCTGATGAAAGAAAACTTTGATCACAATTACTATGGCCCGATGGATGGTCTGCCAATGTGGCAGCCTTACCCAGGAAACTTGGGGCAAGAAAGTCAGCCGAGTAATGAAACTCAGCTGAGCATCATTGAACAGAATACATGTGTCCCCGCCATGTCATGGGATCAACACTCAGGTCATTTGGAAACTACTCAACATGAAGATGAATTCGCAATGTTTGCAGGACTAGAATTCATCAACTATGCTTTTTCTGAGGTCAACGTCATCGAGAGGGATGACTTCTCCAGTTCCAAAGAAGTTTGGGACACTTTGGGACAACCAAGTGGAAAATACGGCTTTATGGTCAAGTACACTGCTCCCGAAAGCTCTCGTATCAGGTTCGAAGACATCCAACCAACTGGATGGGGAGATACAGCTGAGAGCTCCAATGCTATGCAAAATGCAACAGAGGAATCCTCCTACGACAATTCTGCCTGGGAAACAGATTCCAACGATCCTACTCCACTAGAAATCAGCGTCATTTCTGAAGACAAATCAAGGAAGGTGCCAGACTTTGTGATTCACCGAGGAGTTCGCCGCCAATGGGTTGCTGTCGAGGTTCCGAAGGTCGTTCGTCGGTCCAAGTAATTGCCATCTTTAACCTTTCACCCTGCCCAGGTGAAACGGATGTTTTGATAGGGCTCGCTTTTTATAAATTTCCCTCTTCGCTTTGCCCAGAGCGAGTGAGTTTTGTTTTATAGGGCTGTAGTTTCAGGATTCGACTTGTTCATTAATAAAATAACGTCGTTCTGTAATTTCCGCATTAATTGCTGTTTTTCCTTTTTGCTTTTTCAGAAAATGGTAATCCTAAAAAACATTCAATAATAAAAACAAGCAGTAAAATAAAAACACTGCACACACTTTCATTTTCTCTATCTCTTCTAAACACGAATCATCACGTCATGCAGATTGCTTGTTTTATACCCCGTTGAAACATACGATCCGATGCCTTCTTCCAACTTTGAGTTCCCGGTATTCGAGGCTGAAGAAGAAAATGACAACGAAATTCCAGAAGAGATCTCCCGATTACTCAGACAAGAGGAAAGGTTCATCGAACCTCACAAAGAGCCGTTGGAAATGGTAAACTTGGGTTCAGAAAAAGAGAGAAAAGAAATCAGGATCGGAGCACTGCTCAGTCCAACTGCCAGAGAGGGTTTGATAAAGCTTCTCAAAGAATTCCCCGATGTGTTTGCTTGGTCCTATCAGGATATGCCAGGGTTGGATACCAGCATCGTGGAACATCACTTACCGTTGAGATCGGAATATCCGCTAGTAAAGCAAAGGTTGAGACGGACTCACCCGGACATGGCTATCAAAATCAAAGAGGAGGTACAGAAACAGATCGACGCGGGTTTCCTCGCTACATCTGAATATCCTCAATGGTTAGCCAACATCGTACCCGTTCCCAAAAAGGACGAAAGGGTCAGAATGTGTGTTGATTACAGAGATCTAAAAAAGGAAAGTCCAAAGGATAACTTTCCTTTACCACATATTGACATGCTGGTTGACAGCACAGCAAAGTTCAAAGTATTCTCCTTCATGGATGGATTCTCGGGCTATAACCAGATCAAAATGGCGCCGAAAGACATGGAGAAAACTTCGTTCATTACCCCATGGGGTACCTTTTGTTACAAGGTAATGTCATTCGGTTTGAAGAATGTCGGGGCAACCTATCAAAGGGCAATGACTACTCTGTTTCATGACATGATACACAAAGAAATCGAGGTATATGTCGATGATTTGATTGCAAAATCAAGAACAGAGGATGGGCACGTTGAACATCTGTCAAAATTGTTCGAACGTCTAAGAAAATTCAAGCTCCGCTTGAATCCCAACAAGTGCACCTTCGGTGTCCGTTCGGGGAAATTACTAGGGTTCATCGTCAGCCAGAAAGGAATTGAAGTTGATCCTAACAAGGCCAAGGCCATTCAAGAAATGCCTTCTCCGAAAACTGAAAAATAAGTCAGAGGATTCCTGGGACGTTTGAACTACATCTCCAGATTCATATTCCTTATGACCGCGACGTGTGCGCCAATTTTCAAATTACTCAAAAAGAACCAGGATTGCGTTTGGTCAGAAGATTGCCAAACCGCCTTCGACAGTATCAAGGAATATCTGTTGAATCCTCCGATCCTATCACCTCCAGTGGAAGGAAGACCACTGATCATTTACCTCACAGTCCTAGAGGACTCAATGGGATGTGTACTTGGCCAACAAGACGAAACTAAAAGGAAAGAGTCTACCATTTACTATTTGAGCAAGAAATTCACCGACTGTGAAACTCGGTACACAATGCTTGAGAAAACTTGTTGCGCTTTGGCTTGGGCAGCCAAACGTCTTCGCCAGTACATGATTCATCATACTACTTGGTTGGTCTCCAAAATGGATCCAATCAAGTACGTTTTCGAAAAACCTGCTCTCACGGGAAGGATTTCCCGTTGGCAGATGTTACTATCAGAATATGGCATAGAGTACCATGCTCAGAAAGCCATTAAAGGAAGTATTTTAGCCGATCATTTGGCTCATCCACCGATTGACGATCAAGAATCAATCGGGTTTGACTTCCCAGACGAAGATGTCATGTATCTAAAGATGAAAGATTGCGATGAACCGCTACCCAGCGAAGGGCCAGAATCAGGTTCCCAGTGGGGACTTATCTTTGACGGAGCAGTCAATCATTATGGAAACGGAATTGGGGCAATCATTGTTACCCCTCAGGGTACCCACATTCCTTTCACCGCCAGACTTACGTTCAAATGTACGAACAACGAGGCCAAATATGAAGCATGTATCATGGGTCTCGAAGAAGCGATTGATTTAAGGATCAAAAACTTGGACGTATACGGCGATTCAGCCCTGGTTATTAACCAGATAAAAGGAGATTGGAACACATACCAATCAGGATTGATTCCTTACAAAGACTATGCAAGAAGGTTGTTACCCTTCTTCAACAGAGTCGACTTTCATCACATCCCTCGTGATGAGAATCACATGGCTGATGCATTAGCCACTCTCTCTTCCATGATTAGTGTAGGTCGATGGAGTGACATACCTAAGATCGACATCATGCGCCTTGAACGGCCCGCTTACATCTTCGCGATTGAAGCAGTCATAGACGACAGACCTTGGTATCACGATATCAAATGCTTCCTTCAGAAACAAGAGTACCCATCTGGGGCACTCAGAAAAGACAGGAAAACCCTCAGAAGATTGGCTGGAAACTTCTTCCTGAGCGGTGACACTCTTTATAAGAGAAATTTTGACATGGTCTTGCTCCGATGTGTCGACAGACCAGAAGCAGACATGCTCAAGAAAGAAATTCATGAAGGATCCTTTGGCACTCATGCCAACGGACACACAATGGCGAGAAAAATTCTCAGGGCTGGGTATTATTGGTTGACCATGGAATCCGACTGCTACAAGTACATGAGGAGGTGTCACAAGTGTCAGATATACTCCGACAAAATTCATGTACCGCCATCACATCTCAAAGTTCTTTCTTCCCCGTGGCCTTTTTTCATATGGGGAATCGACATGATTGGTATGATTGAGCCCAAGGCTTCAAACGGACATCGGTTCATCCTGGTAGCCATTGACTATTTCACCAAGTGGGTCGAAGCAGCGTCATTCGCCAATGTAACCCGACAAGTGGTGGTCCGATTTATCAAAAACAATATCATCTTCCATTATGGTGTTCCAAGCGAGATCATTACTGATAATGGATCTAACTTGAACAATAAGATGATGAAAGAGTTGTGTGCAGAGTTCAAGATCGAACACCATAACTCATCTCCCTACCGACCCAAGATGAACGGAGCGGTAGAAGCGGCTAACAAGAACATCAAGAAGATTGTTCAAAAGATGATTGTAACCTATAAAGATTGGCACGAAATGCTACCCTTTGCTCTTCACGGTTATCGAACATCTATCCGTACTTCAACAGGGGCAACCCCTTTCTCTCTAGTATATGGCATGGAGGTAGTTCTCCCCATAGAAGTAGAGATCCCATCAATCCGGGTATTGATGGAAGCTCAGCTCACCGAAGCTGAATGGTGTCAAAGTCGACACGACGAACTGAACCTGATCGAAGAAAAGAGAATCACGGCACTATGCCACGGTCAGTTATATCAACAGAGAATGAAAAGGGCGTTCGACAAAAAGGTCCGACCTCGTATTTTCAGAAAAGGAGACCTCATGCTCAAGAAGATACAATCATTTCTCACTGACTCTCGGGGCAAATGGACCCCAAATTATGATGGCCTCTATGTGGTCACGAAAGCTTTCTCAGGCGGCGCCTTGAGACTTGCAACCATGGACGGAGAGGAATTTGCCTACCCCACGAATGTTGATTTAGTCAAGAAATACTTCGCCTAAAAAAAATGTCTTGGTGGATTGAAAACCCGAAAGGGCGGTCCAGGCAAAAGTTAGAGACATGAAAAAAAAATCATCCCGATGGATTGGAAATCTCATAGTACAATCCAGGCAAAAATTAGGGATAATGGCAAGTAACTATGTTCAACAGAGGCAAGTCCCTCAGCAGCAGTTACAGCATCATCTATCGGAGGAAATCTCCAGTCAAAGGTCATCTTCGACGGAAGCTCAGGATGTCCCGAACTCAAAGTTGGTAGAAGGATAGTGGTCGTTATGTTTCAACGTAGCCCTTTTCCCTGTAAATTACCATTTTCTAACTTTGTATATACTCTTTGGAATCACGCGTTTGGCTGATCTCCATCTTATCAATAAAATTTGAGCCCTTGTGCTTTTGTTTGTAATTCTTTACTTGTTTTAGCTTTACAGAACGACGTTGTTTAAACTTAATCAGCGATTCTTGAAATAAAACAAAAATAAATTTACTTGTTAAAACTTTTTCTGCTTTTAAATTAAAGATGGCATTTCTTTTGACTGTTGAACATCAGAAGAACATCGATCGCTTTTCCCGAAGTAAGCGAACTTCAAAATGCAGAATCAAAGTACTCCTTCTAAACCAGTTCGCCTGAATGAAGGGATCAACTGTGTCAGAGACCTTGTTTCGTCTGACAACCTCGGCCGAGTTCTCATCTCCTAAGCCCGATCAACATAGCTCCCAACGGGACTATCTCTCCTAAGCAAGGTGGAATTGCTATTTTGAATCAACGGTACTTCTTCGCCCCGCGATGGCCGAGTATCCAATTGTGTTCATCTCTTAGTCTGTATGTTGCGTCTGTTTTGTCAGCACATACATACATACATCATGCATTTTTTATTTGCATTCACATTTCATATTGCATCACTATCACTCTAGTCGGTCCTGTCCCCTAGTGGTAGAAGTCCTCTCAATCGAGTTGTCAGTTCTTGCCTCGTCAGGAAATACTGTGTCTGAACAACCTCGCTTCCAGTTTAATTCTGGAAAGAAGTTGGTCCTTGACCACTTTGATAACTTGAACCTCTGAAAATCCAGAGAAAACTTTCAATAAGCATCACTCTTCGCCATTGAAGATGATATCCTTGCTTTCCCGAATTAAGGAAAATACACAGAGAAAGCCTCGTGATCAGAGATTCGGCAGCACGCCAGTTTTGCTCCAAAAAACCACTGATGAGAAGGTCATTGGCACCTCAAAATTGGATCCCATCATATGGCATTTCTCCGGGAAGATCCCGAGAAAAGTATGATGTAACCCCAAACGAAAACAGTCTCTCAAGAGACTCGCTTTCCCCAGTAGAATCGACAAATGGCGTCTCCAAAACAGAGAAGTTTGTGTACCTCTACAACTCAGACGAATGGGTTCCCCAGCAAGTCTGACATCAAAACTTTTTCCACTCAAATGGCATCTCCCCAGGAAAATTCGGCGAGAAGTTTGAGGAAAACCGCTACTAATAGCGTCCCTTGTCAATAAAGTTTATTGACAAAAGAAACTTAGACCAGTTCCTTGGTAGGAAACCAGGATCGAGGGGAAGTTTATTTCAAAAGAAACTAAGACCAGTTCCTCGCTAGGAAACCAGGATCGAGGGGAAGTTTAAATCAGAAACTAAGACCAGTTCCTTGGTAGGAAACCAGGATCGAGGGGAAGTTTGTTTCCACAACTGAGACCAGTTCCTTGGTAGGAAACCAGGATCGAGGGGAAGTTTATTTCAAAAGAGACTGAGACCAGTTCTTGGTAGGAGACCAGGATCGAGGGGAAGTTTACCTTTTCTAAGCATCATTGCTTAGCTAAAGAAGATGAATGCGTAAGCTATCATTCATAACCGCCATCAAAATTTCGGGTATTCCGATATTTAATCCTCTTGCACCCCGAATGCCCGAATCCCTTCGTCATTCACACCTTCGGGTCCAAGAAGATTAAATAGGGGCATCTGTAATACCCCAAATTTTGACCACTAAGATTTCCCATCATTGTGAAAATCATCATCACAATATGGATGAACCATCATGCTTCATCAGTCTCCCCAAAGATGGGTGAGCATCCAATACAATCAAAATTAGGGTTTCAAGCCCTCTCTGAGTGCTTAGACAAAGGATCAATCAAGAAATGACATGATCTTCAACTTGTCTAATCTCTTAAACATCCACAATGGATCAAAAAGGCCTCCCACTTCAAGGATTAAGCACAAGGCTGCTCCCTTCTAGGTGGATCAAGTCTCAAGATCGACAGTGTCACCAAATTAGGGTTTTGATCGACCAGGGCCTCAAGATGGAAATTTTCATCTGGGCACAAGGCAATGATCCAAAACATGACCTAATATACTTCCTGGAACCTCATGAACCCATGCATCAAGTCAATTTTTCCTCAGGGGATGCATTCATCAAAAATCAGGAATTAGGGTTTCTTGACCTAATTCACCCCTAAGTTAACTTTTGGGACAAACCATGAGCCAAGACCTCAAGAGATGATTTGAGGGTCTCTAATATACCATATTGATCCATTTGGGATAATGGATTAATCCAAGAAGTTTGAGCAACAAGTCTCAATTTCATCTGCACCACAATTAGGGTTTTAAGGGAAAAGTCAACTGTAACTTTGACTTTTCACCAAGACATGCTCCCAAACCCTAATACATGATTGAATATACCCTATGACACCCATGGAACATGTCCATCAAGTTTGATTTAGGTCAAGGACATGATTTCCTGAAGAATTGCATAGTTTGGAATTCATCTGATAAAAAGTCAACCGTGCACAAAAGTAAACTTTGACTTTTTGAGATTTTTCACCAAAATGGATTTTTAACCCTAAAATGATGTTAATGTATGATTTGAATCATCATTCATCAAGAAAAATCAAGAAAAGTGAGATAACTTGTAAAAGGGGTAACCATAAAACTTAGAAATTTTTCTAAGTTAAAAATAAAGTGGCAAAGGTACCAACTTTGGAGGACCATAACTCCTAAACCACAAGGCCATTTTTTCTCATCCAAAGATGGATTTGTAGCCCTCATTATCACCTACAAAAACTTCAACTACAAGTCATTCCAATTCATTAAGGATTTTGAGTTATGGAGTGATCAAAGTGGCTGAAAAGTGAAAATGTCACTTTTTCCAACACTTAGTGAAATTTTCACTAAGTCAGATTCTGCCTCACTTTTTGCCAAATGTAGGGGGATTTTTCACTTGGAATCAAAAGAGATCAAAACCAAACTTGTTCAAACAGTTGTTGTATCATGTAAGAGCTTTCCAAAATGGCCAAGAACATTGCCAAATTCAACCTACACCATGAGATACAACATTGCCAAGTTGCCTTGCTGAAATCTGTCAAGACAAGGCAGAATTTGCAACTTTGGTCGATTTGCCAAAATCAGCCAAATTCAATTGCTCCTATCCACTTGAACACCTCAGGGGATTGAATCTAAAGGGGACAATCACTGAGCCAAGCCTCCAAAGTCCATGGAACAAGAAATAGCATGTTGAACCTAGAATGGCCAAAATAGGGACAAGACTTCAAATTTGGAATGAGGCATTCAATGAAACCATCAAGGTGGCATGGACTGAGCCATTCTCATCTGAAATCAGTCAAGACTTATCCAAGACCAAGGGAACCAAAGCTCTGTGCCCTAACCTCTAGTCAATGGCTAGAGGAGACTTGGATTTTCATTTGCCAACATTGGCCAAACCTACTTACCAGCTGCCATGCACTATTCCTTGCAAACCAAACTTGCTCTACTATAAATAGAGCTCAATTGTGGTCAGTTTGAGTACACCAAAGCCATCTAACAGATGCTTTCCTCAAAATCTCTTCTTTCACTCCAATTTTGCCTTCTAAGGCAAGTCACTATCGGGTTTTGAGTTTGAGAGCAATTCCAATCAAACCAATCACTCACACACCTCACATACATCACATATGAGCTGATCAAACACTTAGATTACTTCTGAAACATCAATTTCACAAAATCACCAGCTGGTTGCTCAAGGTTTTAACCAAAGCGCAGCTGAGGTACCACAAAATGATCCAACCAATTTCAATCAAGTCCAACCATCCAAACACAATCCATAGGGTGTAGGGAAGCTGTTCAGATCATCACCACTCATCTGTAACACCTCCAAATCAAAAATCACTTTGAACTTGCTGTCACGACTTGGAGGTAAGCACATACTTGGTCATCTCTCAATCTATGCATATTTCCTCGCACAATAATTTGGCCATGTGTTCATAATCATGCATGGAATATTTTCCCTCAATTAATTGCATTGTTTGAATCGTGTATCAAAAATCCTAGCCTTCATGCAGAAATTAGGGTTCTTGAGGTTTCTTCGTGATTTCTTGTTATATGTTTAATTTAAATGAAATTAAAGTACATAGACATGATCGTGAGGTTGAGACGAGCATAATGATATGTGGATTGCATGATATGATTACGTATTCATGGAGATTGGATAGAAAATGCAAATCTGAGAAACCAAGAACACACGCGTGTTCTTCAGCTTGTTCTTGGCGCCATTTTTAGAAATTCAAATATTTGAATTTTGTGATTTTTGTTTAATTGATTCAAAAATTAATTTCTCTCTGAGTTTTAATGATTTTGAGTTGATTCTTTTTTTAATAATTCACAAAAATGTTAAAATATTTTATTTTCACAAAAAATCCCAAAAATATTATTTATTTCATATAATTGATATTTTTGCAAAGAATTAATATTTTAATTGTTTTTGACATTTTAAATATTTTTTCTACATTGATTTTGCAACTTTTAATGCTTTCTAATTATTTTGTAGGTCAATACTTAATTTTTGAAGCATTAATCCAAGATCACAATTTTTTTTCCAGGTGTTAAACAATTTTTGATCATTTTAATAGAATTTTTATTCAATTAAATACATTTTGAAAACAAATTAGGGTTTTGGATTAATTCAACCCTCATAAATCATTTTCAAAACTCTTTGGGCCTCTTGAGAGAGTGTAAGACCCATCCCCCCTTGTACAAAAACTTTTTGGGCCTCACTCATTGTATAAGTCCCTCTGTACAAGTAAACGGCGCGATCGTCGCCCGTTTAAAAATAAAAATCATCTGGGCCTCTCCTTGAGCTATAAGACCCATTCAAAACACTTTGGGCCTCTATTAGAGTGTAAGACCCAATCCCCCTTTTAACCAAAACATTTTGGGCCTCACTTATTGTATAAGTCCCTCTGCGTTAAAAGAAAACCTCGGCGCGATCGCCATTTTTAAACGAAAAATCATTTGGGCCTACCCTCGTGTTATAAGCCCATCTCTTTTCTTTAAACTTTTTTTGGGCCTCTAGAGAGAGTGTAAGACCCATCCCTTTGTACAGAAAACCTTTTTGGGCCCCAGTCACTTGTATAAGTCCCGCTGTACAAAGTCAAACAGTGTGATCACTGATAAAACCCTGGGCCTCTCCTTGAGCTGTAAGCCCCAAATCTTTCTTTTTCAAAGCACTTTCTCCTTTGATTTTGAATATACTGTTGTTTTCAATCTTTCTTTGTTGAACAACTAACCAAACAGCATGGAAGCACTACAACCGAGTAAGTGGTTATCGCTTTCATTTACTGCTTTCATATTATAAATTGTATTGTGGGGCTGCTCACTGTAAGTCTCCTTTCATAAACTCATATCTACTGTGTAATAATAGTATAGATATTTCGAGTTTCCCCGGCAACTACGTCTAGAACTAGGTGACGCCGTTTCATTTATTCGTAGAAATAGACGCCCAGATCCCCAATAGGAGCACCAGATACAGTCTTCTCTTCGGCTGTCCTCCTTAGGAATCGTCAAGAAGCTCTACTCCCCAAGATGAATGTATTCTCCGTGAATGGCATCTTTGAGTTTCTTCCAAATTCTCGAACTTTCCTGACTTGATCTATTCCTTGTGGATAACTTGCCTTGAATGTCTCGGGGTTTGGGTACCCACTACGGTCATAATCTTGGACCTTAACTAAGGAACCCTCTTCAAAAGCTAAAAGTCGCTGGATAGTAAACCTCGCACGTTTACCAGTGGTTTTTATCTTTAAAAGAGTTATTTCTCCTAATGGAAAGGAGATGATAGACCCACGGGCTTCTTAAAAGCATCGACCTCCTCTTGGGCATTATTCAAGGACACTACGGCTTCTTAGAAGTATTCACAGCCTCCTCTTAGGCTTCGTATAATGATCTCTTCCTTCGGGAATGATAGCCTCCTCTTGGGCTTCGTACAAGGACCGATCGGCTTCTTAAAAGTTTCCAGCCTCCTCTTGGGCTTCGTACAAATTGTCTCGACGACCTCCTAGAGGTATAGGAACAGAACCTAGTCATCTTCATAGAACAGTCCTTTCGTAGAGTCTACTACTGTTTCTCAAAGCATAGTACAAAAGGAAAAAACTCTAGACTTGGACAGTCTAACTTCCTTGAGTCTCAAAGACATTCTCAAGTGACCCCTTCGTTAAATAGGAAGAAAACCCGCAGACTCAGACAGTCTCAATACCCTTTGGATTTCCTGTTTCCTCAAAGAGAAGGAAATATCCCTGATCCTCAAATCAAATCCCTGAGTACAGTGTTGCTCATATAAGAACTGATTTTCTCTTTTAAAATCAGTATATTGGATCTGTCACTCAACTAAAACAAACCTTTAGCCTCCCTCTCGGGCTTCGTACAAGATACAAAAAAAAAACACTCTCTTGTTGAGTATAAAAGATTCTCCTGTTGAGTCAACCCTTTTTGCCTCTCTCTCGGGCTTTGTACGAGACACACAAAGACTCCCTCGTTGAGTCAAACAAACAATAGCTTCCATCTCGGGCTTCGTACGAGATACCCAAAAGACTCCATCGTCGGGTCAAAAACTTTTAGCCTCTCTCTCGGGCTTTGTACGAGACACAAAATAGCCTCCTCTTAGGCTTTGTATAATGATTTTCCTAGTGGAAATTAGCCTCCTCTTAGGCTTTGTATAATGATTTTCCTAGCGGAAATTAGCCTCCTCTTAGGCTTTTGTATAAGAAAACCACTGGTTGATCCAATCAACCTTTTAGCATCAAAGTTGTGCCTCGTTCACAGTACACAAACATCAATAACTCCTTTCCTTTCATCTAATCGCTGTAAGCGGCAAGCCTCTGGATCATCTATATCCATGCCACTGTCCCTCTTTTAGCATGAGAAATTCCTAAGGAAAGATGGCATTGCTCTACACTGAGTTAAAGTCTTCTCCTTCAGGTTAAAACCCTTTCTTCGGAAATTATGGCATTGCTCGGATCCGCGTATCCCAGTTAAAGTAATTCTCCTTCCCCCTCTTTAGAGATGACAAATTCTCTCTAAAGTCGAGGTCTTTCAGCTTCACGTCTTGGGCTTTGAACAAGACACAAATAGACTTTTCAGCTTCACATCTTGGGCTTTGAACAAGATACAAATCACCTTTCGCTTCACGTCTTGGGCTTTGAACAAGATACCAAAAACACCATTTCCTCCCATAGAATAGGAGGAACTACGAACGCTCTGATTTCCCTGTTTCGGTAAACGGGAATACATAGGCATAAGATCGAAAGAAAAGATCTTAGCGAGCGCAATCAACAAAAAACCCAAATCCCATATCTCCATCAATTAAAAGCAGTAATTCAAAAGCATCAGTCCTAACATCCTAATCCTTGTTCCCCGCCAGAAACCTTCTGTCAAGGTAAAAAGAAAGAAAACAGTATTGGTGAAAATACAAATAACCAGTACAAAGGCCCCCCCACATTGATAGCATCCGTAACCTAACAAACCGCTGTTTAAACTCAGTATGCAAGCAGGGTTAATTGGAGACATCTATTTCCCTTCCTTAGTCAGCTCACAATAGGATAAAAAATGAATCGACCTGTAGTTTTAAGCTCAACCGCAGAGAGCGACCAACGCTTAAGAACCGCGTCCAAAATCGCTCGCTACACCTAGTCCAACTTAATTTTTGATTAAGCTTGGAGTAGGATTAGCATTAGGTCTTAGTTAGTCTTTTATCTTAAACCTCACTAACCTTAGGTCATCCATGCATGATAACATTAGGACTCTTAGTTTCCCTTTAGAGTTTCCTTTGCGTTTTCTCTCTTCTCATTTCAAAACAATAAAAGTAAAAAATTCTTAATAAAGGTTAACGTGTATTGCGCTTGAGCCTTATATGTGGGAAATGGGGAACGAGGGGCTTCCTCTCATTCTTCTAGGATACCTAGTGTACGTCCTGTTGGGGACGATGCGCGAAGTATTCGTTCCTATATTTAAGACTTTGGTTCAATGCAAGTTTCAAATAACTGTAAAAGACACTTCTTGTTAAAAAACTTCAAAACCAACAATAACGTCTTTCCTTCGGGGATTCTTTCCTCATCTCACTCACTCTCGACGTATGAACGCACTCCTACTCGTTCTCTTGCAAGATGGTAACTCACTCGGACCAGCGAGCCTGCAACACCTGAGCTAGAACGTTAGTCGTTCCCAAAAAACACAAACAAAGCGACCCTCGTTGAGGGGAACTACGTCGCTCTGATTCTCATGCTCCCGATGAGATACGTAGGCAGTGGGGTAGGGCCCATTCGAGCACTTATTTTATTTTCCCTACATTTGTTTCTTGCTCTCTCTCTCTCTTTTCTTTTTCCTTTTTCCGTTCCTTTTCCTTTCTAGTAGCAGCGGAGCTCCAGGCGACGACACCCTTTGATTGAAGCAGCAAGCGTGGATCCCATCGGGTACGATGGACGTGAGGGTTGCTAACACCTTCCTCTCACGTAACCGACTCCCGAACCCAGTTCTCTTGGTCGCAAGACCATGCTCTTTCCTTCCTTCAAGTTTACGCAGCGTTCCCTTTCCCTCTCTTGGGATAAATACACATTGCTGGCGACTCTGTTTCGGTGCCACTTTCGCGTTTGTACTTGGATGAAAATCCCGGGAGCGACAACTTGGATAAACATGAAAAGAGTGTAAAGAAGGAGAAAACAAAAGATACGGAAAAGAAGTCGATTGCTCTTAAGGCTTCTTGTTTAAAGTCCACATCAAAAGAGCAAAGTGATGATGAAACCAATGATGACGAAGATGATGACTCCAATGATGACATGAGTCTATTTGTGAAGAGATACAATAGATATGTTCGGAAGAATAATATTCAACACTCGGATAAGAATCTAGTCAAATTTAGAAGGCAAGCTAAAAAGGAAGGCAACAAGAATGGCAAGGTTAAAGGGACGTGTTACAACGGTGGAAAATTCGGGCACTACAAGCCGGATTGTCCATCACTCAAGAAAGACAAGGATAAGGATAAGGATAAGAATCGTAAACACAAAAATTCAAACAAGTCTAGACGAGCATACGTCGCGTGGGAAAGTGATAGCGAGTCGGAAAAAGATGATAGCTCAAGTGACGAAAGTGAATCCGTTAATCTATGTCTTATGGCACGTCACAACAAGAAAGAGGTAAAACACTCTAAATATGATCATTCTAATACTATGTATCATTTAGAATTACAAAAGGCTTTTGATATGTTGCACCACGAGGCTAAGGAAGCTTTTCAACGCTTAGCCTCGAACAAAAAGATTTTCAAATACTTGGAGTAAAAGGTTGCCGATTCCGAAAAGGAATTGGAAGCTCTTAAAAACTCCATGGTGGATGCATCAAAAGCTGAGATTGATGAGAATAAGTCTCCATGGTTCAAGTTTGGGGGCTGTGATACTTGTCATATTTGGCAAAAATAGGTGAGAACCCTTAAGGCCAAATTAGACAAGGCTCTTATGCCTAAAATTACGTTTGCTATTGATCGATCACATTATCAAGAAAGTATGAATAATCCGTATCAAAAGTATACATATGTGATCCGAGATAGTGATAGCAAAGATAAGTTCAAAATGAACCGTGATTGCCTATATTGTTGTAAGCCTGGTCATACTATTGCTAAATGTCATTTTAGAAGATTTCTTGTTCCAAAAGGCATTTATCAATGGTTGGCCAAGTGCGATCTTGGTTTCACTTACCGCAAAGGACCTAATGAGAATTGGGTACCTACTCTTCCTTGATTGTTTTGTAGGTACAAAGTCTTGAGACCACCGAAAGAAGATGGGTTCTAGATAGTGGCTGCTCAAGACATATGACCGGGGACATATCTCTTTTTATCGATTTTGTGGCAAAGAAAAAGGGGTTTGTCACCTACGGAGATAACAACAAGGGACAGATTCTCGGCAAAGGTAGTGTAGGTAACCCCTCATCTACTACTATCTCTGATGTGCTTCTTGTGGAAGGCCTTAGACACAATCTTTTAAGCATTAGCCAACTATGTGACAAGAATTATAAAGTATCGTTTTCAAAAGATTGTTGCATAGTTGAGGATAGTGACAATAAGAATGTGTTTAAGGGCTTGAGGGTGAACAACGTCTATATGCTAGACTTAAATGAGGTATCGTTGAATGGAGACAAGTGTCTAGTCACTATGAATGAAGATTCATGGTTGTGGCATAGACGGTTGGCTCATATCAACTTTGATTTGCTTAACAAAATAGTCTCTAAAGACCTAGTCATCGGTTTGCCCAAAATTAAATTCACAAAGGATCACCTTTGTGATGCTTGCCAAATGGGGAAGCAAACAAGGATCTTATTCAAATCTAAAAACATCATTTCAACTATGAGACCCCTTGAGCTCCTCCATATGGACCTCTTTGGACCATCTAGGGTTAAAAGCCTAGGTGGTAACTATTATGGTTTTGTAATAGTCGATGATTTATCTAGGTTTTGCTGGACCATTTTCTTAGCAAATAAGAGTGATACCTTTTCGGCCTTTGAGAAATTTACTAAGTTATCTCAAAAAAAGTTAAACACGAACATTGTGTCAATTAGAAGTGATCATGGGGGTGAGTTTGAAAACCATTTATTTGAAGCATTTTGTGAATCCCATGGAATTGATCATAATTTTTCCGCACCACGTACCCCTCAACAAAACGGGGTGGTGGAACGTAAAAATAGAATTTTGGAGGAACTCGAAAGGACTATGATCAATGACAGTGGACTTCCAAAATAATTTTGGGCCGACGCCATCAGTACGGCTTGTTACGTTTTGAATAGGGTGCTCATCTGACCTATTCTAAACAAGACATCGTATGAGCTTTTAAAAGGGCGTAAGCCAAATATCTCTCACCTTCATGTCTTTGGTTGCAAATGTTTCGTGTTAAACAATGGAAAAGAGACACCTGGTAAGTTTGATTCCAAGGCCGACGACGGTATTTATCTTGGATACTCTCAGTCAAGTAAAGCTTATAGAATATATAATAAAAGGTTACGAATTGTTGAAGAGTCAGTACACCTTACTTTTGATGAGTCTTATCCGAAAAATGTCGGAGAAGGTAGTTCTTTTCATGGTGCAGGTGCATCTTCTGAAGACATACTCAAGGACACTGATAAGGGAACTGATCAGCCTGAAGCAGTGCATATTGAGGAGGAAAAGGATCATCAACCTATGAAGAGTGAGGAGGATCATCCAACAAATGAAGATGACCTTCCTCCAGCATGGAAGTCTTCCAAAGACCATCTAATCGACAATATCATCGGTGACATCTCTAAGGGAGTAACCACTCACTCTAAACTTAGTAACTTTTGTTATTACTCCGCTTTTGTGTCACAAATTGAACCTAAAAATGCAAAGGAGGCATTACTCGATGAGCATTGGTTCTTATCAATGCAAGATGAACTAAATCAATTCAGGAGAAATGAGGTTTGGGACCTTGTCCCCCCTCCGCGAGATCATCGAGTAATCGGCACTCGATGGGTATTTAGAAATAAACTTGATGAAAACGGAGTTATAACATGTAACAAAGCGCGGCTTGTAGCACAAGGCTATAACTAAGAGGAAGGAATCGACTATGAGGAAACTTATGCGTCGGTTGCCCGACTCGAGGCTATACGCCTTTTACTTGCTTATGCTGGCACTAAGAACTTCAAATTATTCTAAATGGATGTTAAAAGTGCTTTCCTTAATGGATATATCAATGAAGAGGTTTATGTTGCCCAACCTCCGGGTTTTGAATCACATGAATATCCTGATCATGTCTACAAACTTAAACGTGCTTTATACGGACTTAAGCAAGCCCCTAGGGCTTGGTATGAACGTCTAAGCAAATTTTTACTTGATCAAGGGTATTCAAGAGGGAAGGTTGACACAACCCTCTTTATTAAACGTCAAGGAAAACATTTAATCTTGGTACAAATTTATGTTGACGATATTATCTTTGGGTCTACTAACATGACCTTGGTCAAGGAGTTTTCTAGTTTGATGCAGGGGGAATTTGAAATGAGCATGATGGGGGAGCTTAACAATTTCCTCGGATTGCAAATCAAACAACTCGAAGAGAGCATATTCGTGAGTCAAATGAAATATTGTCTTGAGCTTCTCAAATGTTTCGACATGCTAAACTGCAAAACAATAGATACTCCAATGCCTACTTGTGCCAATCTTGATCGTGACGAAAATGGTAAGGATGTAGAGGTAAAGAAGTATCGAGGTATGATTGGATCTCTTCTTTATCTTACCGCATCACGACCCGACATTATGTTCAGTGTATGCATGTGTGCGAGGTATCAAGCACGTCCCAAGGAATCTCACTTAAAAGCAGTTAAGCGCATACTTCGATACCTTTTCGGTACTCCAAAGTATGGGTTGTGGTATTCTGAAGGTAGTGTTTGTTCCTTAGATGGTTATTCCGATTTCGACTTTGTCGGGTGCAAATTGGATAGGAAAAGTACTAGTGGCACGTGTCACTTTTTTGCAAACTCCTTGGTGAGTGGGCATAGCAAGAAACAGGTTTCCGTTGCTTTATCAACAGCTGAGGTGGAATACGTTGCCACCGGTAGTTGTTGTGCTCAAGTCCTATGGCTTAAACAATAATTGCTTGATTTCAATTTAAAACTAGAGCGTATTCCGATTTTGTGCGATAATACTAGTGCGATCAACCTGACTAAGAACCCCGTATTACATTCACGCACCAAGCATATCGAAATACTACATCATTTTCTTAGGGATCATGTAGAGAAAGGTGATGTGATCTTTGAGCATGTTGATACTAAAAATCAACTTGCTGATAGTTTTACAAAACCATTAGCCATTGAGCCTTTCTTTCATATCCGTAGGGAACTTGGCGTTCTCGACATCTCGGATCGTGTTTGATTTTCATATAAGATAGTTTTTCTGCATATATACATATATATACTTGTTTATGTGTTGTCACTAACAATGCCAACAATTATTAAGATATATGTGAGGGCTCTCAACGTCAATAATGATCAAGGTAATATTGTTCCGATTCATAGAAAGTTAACACATTTTGTGCCATGTTAAGTACTTTAAACTTGATGTTTCTATTTTTTGTGCATATATTACTCATTTGGATGCTTGTTCTATGTGTGTGCATGTTTATTTATCTTATTTTGGAACTTTTGTATGCAAAATTTCAATTTCTCCATTTTTGACTTGGATGAGTCAACCGAAAGATGCCATGGGTCGAATCATGAGCTGAAGCGTTTTTCAAGGGAAACGACTGGGTTAGCTCACGCTTACCTGCGGTCGGCGCATATCAAAATTTTAAATTTTTTCAAAACCTAGCAATCTTACGCTCACGCACCCTGTCCTTGGGTCGACGCACACCTGACGCACTCAGAATCCTTTTTTATTTGGGAATGCTAGAACACGAACAATTTAGGGAATTACAAGCTTAGAGGTATACTGCTCAGGAAGCACAGCTTACTTCACTTTCAAATCAGATGGCTGCTTATACTCAGAACTTTACTAGCTTTGCTGATGCCTCCATGACACGATTCAACAATTTGGACAATGCCATGGCAGTTCAAACTTAAAATCTGACCAACAGCCTAGGCATTCTCAATCACGCTGTCATAGATTTGAATAAATACCTTTAGGAGTTGCCGCCACCACCTTACCATCATCGTGGAAGAGGTCACCCATTTAGGGGGAGGAGACCCTAATACTTAGCCTCATCATTAGTGCATCATCTTACTTGTGTTTTGAATCTATGTTTTATTGTTTGGATTGCATATTACTTAAGTTTGTTTTACTTTGAATTTTGTTTCAGTTTATTTTGGATCTATGTTTTGAACTATGAAATGAATTGTGTTTGCTTCTTATGTTCCGTATTTATCCGGTTCAATTATTACATTAAATGTATCATATGTGGATGCGTGTTAGTGTTGTCGTGTTGCAAATTTGTGGATGTACCTTTACTTGTTATAGTGTAATCTCTTTGACCACTTTTTTCTCTTCTTTTTGATGTTGTCAAAGGGGGAGAATGATATTAGCAAGCAAAAATTACCAAGACATTAAAGTGTTAAAGACAGGGGGAGCTTGGGAGCTTGTTCGTTCTCAAATTACAAATCAAGAGAAAGCTAAACAGTGTTGCCATCATAAAAAAGGGGGAGTATGTGAGGGCTAAGGTCTTTCATATATTTTTGGTTTTAATGATGTCAACAAATAAGCTAGGCATTAGATTGTAATTTGAACGGTATCACTTCATTGTCGGGCAAATCACATCTAACCATAGTTTTTCATGTGTCTAAATATATAGGACAAGGTCTTACCTATAACTACATGTGCATGATCAGTATATTGATGTCTTGCCTGTTTGTCCTTGTCTTGGTCAGCTAAAATGTGTAGAAAATTACATTTCTTGAAAAATATGAAGATGATGCGCCAACCCAAACTGTGCATGAGTCGACTCATGCTTGTTGGAACAATTTTGTGAAAGGGTCGGGAAAGCGCACGCTGACCCCTGCAGGACTTGGGTCGACACATGATTCTGGGAATTTGAAAACATACAAAATATGCATTATTGCGTCGACGCAAGGAGCTAATGGGTCGACGCATGATTGTGAAACTTGCGTAGTGATTCCTACGGGATAGCGCACGCCGACCTTATTAAAAGATGGGTCGACCCAAACTCGCCTAAACTGATTTTTCTGCATTAATTTTTTTCTGTTATTTTAGTTACTTCTTTTTGTGGGTCTCACTACTCATTATAAATAGTTAGGTCATCTCATATATCAACATAACAAGAAACGTGAAAATTCATACCAATCTTTATATTCATCTTCATCTTCAACCTTGAGTCAACCAACAAAATACACATAATCATTTTTGCTTGTCTTATCCATTGCTTTGAAGTGATAACGTTCAGAATTAGGAAGTGTGTGATCTTCATTTATGGGTTGAGAATTGGTAGGTGTTTCTTGAATAAAACCTTAGGTTTTATCCTCCAAGAATCAAGGTGATTTTGGGGGTTTTTGGCACAAACCGTTTCGTTCTACAGGGATTCAGCTGTGCAAAGGTAACCGAAGAACAAAGTTTTCTTTCGGTTTAGTAGCTACAGTCGGAGGATCGTAGAAGAAAGGTTTGGGGATCAAATTGCGGAGAATTGAAGTCGGTCGAGTGAAGGTGACTGAAGAACGGTGGTTTCTTGCAGTCTAGTAGTGTAGGACGGTGACTTGTTCAACCGAATTCGTGGCACTTGATTCGTCTTGAATCAAGGGAAGAGAAAGCTCTGCATCAACGATTAAAGACGTTTGGGAGTTTGGATGTTCATAGTTCTTCTCTTGTAATAAACAATTTGCAACAACTACATATATATTTATCTTAATTCCAATTGTGGAATTGGGGGCAGAGATACCCAAAGTGATGACGATTGGAGAACTTCCTAATCAAATCTCGTTTGTTCTCTCTTTCCCTTAACTCTTTACGTTTGATATCATTCGAATTTGCGAAGTCTAAATTGATCGAAATTTCTGAGCTGGTGTTATATTGAGTTGTTAAATTGTTTTGTAAATCTGATACAATCCCTTGGATTGTATTTAGGAGCAGCTCAACATCACATTACTTTAAAATCTGCACTTAGTGTGTTAACGCACACCAAGTGTTCGCTAATTTTTTTTCAACGCAAAATCGAACGTATTCGCAATCATTGTTTGTCGATTTACCTCGTTGGGTTGGATTAACTATCAAGCAAATAAAACATTGTTGATTGCGTTTAAACTGTGTTAATCAATCTGAATTTTTCTCATCCATAATTCATTCCCAATATTGTCGTGCATATCCAATCCCTCTAGTAGAGGTTCATTGTAGACGTAATTTAGTGGCCGCTTCCGTCAAACTTTTAAAACCAATTTTTTGGAAAGCCATTTGCGTGTAAAACTCAAAGGATCTATTCAACCCCCCTTCTAGATCCTAGCCATCGTCTAACATAAGTAAGTAAGTTCAACAGGTAGAATCTACATATCTAAAGATGTGACATTTAATGAACAGAGTTTTCCATGCCCTTCTCTATTTTCTGACATACCAAGTTCATCTGTCCCTTCATTCTCTCTCCCTTTTCCTACTGGCCAAAGGTCCCAGCCTATGAATACACATTTACCTGGGTCATATCAGCCTGTTTCTAGCCCCGTTTTTAACCCATCAGACACGGCCAACTCACCTGCCACTGTGGCTCTCCTTGTCAATCAAAATGACCTGTCACAAAGTGAACCTTTCTCTCATTCCTACAGTCATGATCAAGTTCCTCACACTCCCTTAAATAATTTACCTAGTGGATATGTTAACTCTCCCAACACTAGCCTACAAATATCTAACAATGATACTTCCATATCTCCTTCTATTCACAGTCTGAAACAGGCCCACTCTCCTCCACACAAAAATCACCCCATGTTGACTAGGGCAAAAATCGGTCACTCCAAACCAAAGGTCTTTGTAGCTCACATAGAACCCATAAGTGTGAAACAGGCTATGTCACAACCAGAATGGGCTAAGGCAATATAAACTGAGTATAATGCACTCATGGCCAACCACACATGGACACTCACAACACTGCGTCCTCATAGACAAGCAGTGGTTATAAATGGGTGTTTAAGGTGAAAGAGAACCCTGATGGAAGTGTAAATAAATACAAGGTCGGGTTAGTTACAACAGGTTTCCATCAACAACATGGTTTTGACTTCAATGAGACATTCTCACCTGTTGTGAAACCAACCACCATCAGGGTTATTTTTAGCCTAGCCATTGCTTACAAATGGGACATCTAACAAATAGATGTCAATAATGCATTCTTGAATGGAACTCTTCAAGAAGAAGTGTACATGACACAACCACAAGACTTCACTCATCAAAACAAGGAATTGGTATGCAAACTTCATAAAGCCCTATATGGGCTTAAACAAGCCCCTAGGGCCTGGTATGTCAAACTAACTCAAGCTCTGCTATCATTTGGTTTCATTCACTCAAGGTGTGATCATTATCTACTTGTGTATTTTAAACAAGGTACTACTCTATATGCCCTGGTTTATGTTGATGATATTCTTTTAACTGGGTCATCCTCACAACTTGTCAATGACTTAATCACTAAGCTTCACAAAGCCTTTGCCTTAAAGAGGCTTGGAAATCCTGAATACTTTCTGAGCATATAATTTGTCCCTCAAAAAATGGTTCTCTTGTACTAACTTAAGCAAAGTACATCATAGATCTACTTGACAGAGCCAAAATGGTCAATGCCAATGGTGTGCCAACACCCATACTGAGTACCTGCAAATTGAGTAAGAGTGGTTCCCCTGAGTTTTTTTACCCTCATTTGTATAGGTCTATTGTTGGAGCCCTCCAATATGTTACTCTAACCAGACCTGAAATTGCCTATAGTGTGAACAAGACATGTCAATTTATGTCAGCTCTATTGGATACTCATTGGGTAGCAGTTCGCATAATTCTTCGCTATCTAAGTGGTACTATCTCCCATGGCATGCTGGTTTCTCCTTCCCCCTCAAATCAGAAGTTCTCTCTAAGGGCATATACTGATTCGGATTGGGCAAGTGATCTAGATGATAGGCGATCCACATCGGACTCTTGTATATTCTTTGGATCTAACATTGTTGCTTGGATCTTTAAGAAACAATCTCTTATGGATAGGTCGCGTACGGAAGCTGAATATTGATCGGGTGTAAACAAACTAACTGCGAGTGCACAACCTATCATGTAGTTTTAAAAGATATCGATCCCAAGAGACCAATAGTCAAAGATTATTGTTCCTAGTTGTTACGGTGTTTATCAAAGGCCGATGAAATAGTTAAAAGACAGGAAATGAAATAAAAGGATTTAATAAAAACAGATAAATAACAATGCTAAAATGTAATTCACATCAATCGACAATGCTTTGATTGTCTCCACTAAGATAGCTTACGGGGCAATGTTTCCTATTTAGGCAAGAAATAATTTAATAGGAAATGTCGCTTTCGCGTATTCAGAATCGAACTTACTCTCTAATTTATACCCTCCATTTGTTACTTATGGAAAGCGCTTACCGCGTTAAACTAGTAAACTCACTTTTAAGAAATTAGACTCTTAACTTAATAGAAAAGTGATTTTGATTGGAAAGGTTAACTTAAAAGGGTCCCTGAGCTTTCGCTTAAGGACTGGATCCTAAACCTATAAACGCGTCCGCAAATAGCTTTAAAACCTCCTTCTAGAAAGGTTAAAGTTTCCTAATTAGTGAACAAAGTGCTTTCGCGGTGTTTGTTAACCAATGACAAATCAATTTTAGTCTTTAGTGTCGGACGGATTTCGATCTTACCCGGCGTTTTCACTGCATCACTTTCGTGAAGGCAGATTAAAATAAGTTCAGAAAAATTATGTTTAAACCAAAACAGCCCACAACGGTAATCCTAGGGAGACACCATGTAGAGCATCGTCTATTGACGATCCTTACATGTTAGCATTAAATAATTTAGCCAGACATGTATAGGGAAAACAAAACATAAATGGTTTTGGGTACAAAAGTAAACATAATGACGGGTAAAAGACATTTTAAATTAAAGTCACGATAGAGGTAAATAAGATGAAGAGAATAATTTGCGAGGTAATTAAAGCGGGAAAGTAATGACAAGACAAAGTAAATTTAAATGGTGAATAAAATAAAAACTTGCTCTAAATGGAGTCTTGAATCGGATACAAACCGCGATAACTTGAAATAAAGCTTGACGAAATGTAAATACAAAAATAAACAGGTGCTCCAAACTTGATACAGACTCAATCGACGATGCGATAATCCTTCAGTGTGAAAAAATTATCGCTTTATAATTTGACAGTATAATGGCTTAAGTTTGCATAAGCTTGAATGATCTGGAAAGTAGCATGCAAAAGGGTATTTATAGGAGTCCAAAACCCTAGGAATTACACATGGACTACTTCCAAGTTGTGGAGAGAAAGTAGGACCAATTAGTGGAGACTTGGGGACCAAGCATGGTCCATTTCCAACCGTTTGGAAGTTCCAAGGGTGGCGACCGCCACAAGCTCATGGCGACCGCAATGCTCACAAAGTGGGCATGACTTGGTCATCCCATTAGTTGGTGCATGGACCTCCCATGGCACCCCTAGGATGAACGCCATGGTGGTCGCCATAGGTGCAAGTCTGCTCCAATTCTTCGTTTTTCCGTCCATTTTGCCTTGTTTCTCCGTACACAACTCCCGATTAATAACTTCCATGAAACAAATGAAAAACACTCGCATAATAGTGGAAATGGAATTAAAACAATAATGAAATATGCATAAGTCAAGTCAAATAAACGATAGTTTAAGGTGTCACCAAACTCTCCCTCACTTGAACCATTACTTGTCCTCAAGCAAAATGTAAGTGAAACAAGTGAGCTCAATAGCTACTGTGGGCTAAAATAACTATACTTTAAATAGATCACATTAATGGGTACTAAGTCACTGAAAACAAAAGCATCGTAATAACACGTTCCGTATTTTATAGTCATAAATCTCTTCCTTATATAGACCACTCAGAATCATATTATTATCCTTTGGCCTACCTTACCCATCCCTTTCTAATCCTTTTTCATTCAGGCGCAATCACATTAAGCCTGTTATCTTGTACTCGCATGGTGAACAAACTTGTTGGTGATCTTGATTCATATTTGTGTCAAAATTCAACACTTTATGCTATTTTTCAACACTTGGCTCAAGCACAATTTTTAAAAGTTCCTCTACCATTGGGCTAAGTAAACGGGCGAGGGTTACCTAACTTAGAAGGCAGATTTCCTTTTCAAATCATTTGCTTTTTATTCTATATACGTTTTTTCCCTTTTTCTTTTTATGGGATCATTCACCTATTTGCATTGGTCTATTCACTTAGCGGTAACTTAGATGGTGCCGACTGCTAGAATAAATTACTTAAGGATTAATTCAGAGATGGGGTCTTAAGGCTAGAGCATAACAATTATCCAAATCGATCTCTATATCTGAGATATTTACGGTGTTAAAACGATACTGATGTTTCAGGACTTCTCCCAAAACTTTATAACATGTCTTAATAGCCTACACACTTTTTTTTTTGCAAAATATTTTCGATATGGCTCAAGAAAAGGAGGAAAATTTAATAGACAACAAGAACTACACCTATAGACTTGACAATACAAAGACTGACTAAATAAAAGCAAATAAAACAAAATAAAGTAGTAAATCTAACTAAAAAGCAGTAAAATTCCTCTCCCACACTTAAATAAAACATTGTCCCCAATGTTTTAATCCAAGGTGAAAGAGAAATGGTAGAACCTGGTGTTCAATCAGATCAATGGCCTTGACAGCCGTGAGTTCTCCTTAATGAATGAATCTCCTGGAAGAGGTGGTCCATTTGTTCAGCTAACCTGTCAATTTGATCTCTTTGCTCACGACGAAGAGCCATGATTTCCTTTCTCAAAGTAAAGAGCTCATAGTCAATATAATGTGCATGTTGATCATCAGGTTTGGTAGGAGTCTTAGGGGGTGATGGATCTTCATCTAGGTTTTCCAATTGGTACCGCCATTTATTTTTGTCATGGACACTAGTGAGGTCGTGGTTTAGTAGGGTGAAAAGAAGGACTAGTTCATAGTTTATAAGGATTTTGAATTGGTCAGGTCCTTCACGTCTCACTAAACTACGACTCAGGAAGTGGTCAATATCTAGGAGATTGTATCCACAGGTCGGGGTTAGATTAGCCACTTGATTCCGCAGGCCCAACGCAATAGCAATGTGGGTAACTAATTCTCCTACATATATGTTTTCAACTCTTTGTTTGACAATCTTTTTAAGATTGGTTAGTAGGAAGGTTGCAGAGTTTATAGGGTGGCTCTGAAATATGCTCTAGATGAAAAATATCTCTTCTTTACTTACACAGATTTGGTTCTCAGCTTTTCCAAAGAATGTTTGGGCGGCTACCATGTGGAAGTACCTAATGGCTGGATTATGGATGAGGGTGTTATTCATAGCATCATGGTCATGGGGGAAATCTTCAGTGATCCCTCCCCAGAAGTAATCTAATTCACCTTGCATATTATCAGGAATTTCGAAATAAGCACTAGGGTCATACTGAAAGGCAAGGCATCTGGCTAGCTCTCTACAGGTGATCCTATAATCCTGGCTAAATAGTCTAAAGGTAGATAGGCCTCCGTCATGTACTAATCCAGTATGGGGATGAAAACAAAATAAACTTAGGAATTCTAGTGTCAGACTTCTGTAGGTTGGGTGCTTCGCTACGGAAAACCTATCCCAACTCATTTGGCTAAACATAAAACAGACACTATCAATAAGTCCCAGCTGGACCAAGGAAGGAGAATCCGGATACCGGGTAGGTAAGATGGTTCTCTCAGCTAAGGCAGCAAAATGCCTTCTCTGGTTATCATTCTTGAAGGTAATCTGCATCTCGTTAGTCGGCTGCATCCTGAAATATAGTTAGTTAATAAAATATTCCTAAGTAGAAGGTTGTTGCCCTGAAATGAAAACACATACAAGTTAGATATTTATTTTTAAAAAGAAAATAAATAACCGAAGCGGATAAAATAAAAAGAAAAATGTGGGTTGCCTCTCACGCAGCGCTGCGTTTAACGTCGGTAGCTCGAAGAACCTTAAAATTAAGGTGTAATAGTGATTGGGGGTGGTTCCGAAAAAGTAAGACGGTCGTGGGTGATGTTGGCCTCACTGCTGTTGTAAAGTTTTAGCCTTTGTCCATTCACAATGAAAGGATTCGTAGATGGACTTTTAATTCCAACTGCCCCAGAGTGTAGGACTCTTGTAACTTCGAAGGGTCCAGTCCATCTGGAGTGTAGTTTACTGGGAAAAAGTTGCAATCTAGAGTTGAACAAAAGTACTATGTTGCCTATATTAAACTCTCTCCTCGCGATTCGCTTATCATTCCATGCTTTAGTCTGTTCTTTGTAAATGATAGCATTCTCATAAGGATCTCGTCTGATTTCTTCTAATTCGAGGATGTCCAGTAAGCATTTATTACCCGCCTTCAAGTAATCCATATTTAGGGTTTTTATATCCCAATAGGCTTTGTGTTCTAGCTCGAAAGGTAGGTGGCACGATTTTCCATAAACCAGATTAAAGGGTGTTGTTCCTATAGGAGTTTTATAGGCAGTTATATAGGCCCATAGTGCATCTTGAAGTTTAGAGGACCAGTCTTTCCTAGAAATAGTGATCGTTTTATCTAAGATCTATTTTATTTCTCTATTGGAGACTTTGACCTATCCACTGGTTTGTGGATGATAGGGCGTTGCTACCATGTGTTTTACCCCATATTTTGCTAAAAGGTTATCAAATATCGTGAGATGAAATGGGACCCGCCATCGCTTATGACTAGGCGAGGGACTCCGAACCTTGGGAACATGTAATTCTTGAACATTCTAATCATAAATCGTGCATCGTTAGTGGGTGAGGCGATAACCTTGATCCATTTAGATACGTAATCGACTGCAGCTAATATATATTTATTTCCCATGGATGATGGAAATGGTCCCATGAAATCTATTCCCCAAATATCAAAAATTTCTACTTCTTGAATGTTCCTCAGGGGCATCTCATCATGTCTGGAAATGTTTCCAGTGTGTTGGCACCTGTCGCATTTGACTATGTAGGCATGTACATCGCGCCATAAGGTGGGCCAATAGAGGTCTTCCTAAAGGATTTTTGTGCGGGTTTTTGATGTGCTAGCATGGCCACCATAAGGCGCGGAGTGGCAATGAGTTATTATATCTTCAACTTCCTCTTCAGGGACGTAGCAGCGAAATATGCCATATGCTCCTCTTTTGAAAAGTAGTGGTTCATCCCAGTAGAAATGTTTTATGTTAAGTAAGAACTTTTTCTTTTGTTGATAGGTCAGATCAGGGAGAATATCTGATGCCATATAGTTAACAAAATTGGCGTACCAGGGCACACTTGTTATTATCAAGGCAGATTCTATTTTGGGCTCGGCTTCATCGTTATCTGGATCTGCCCATTTTTGGAATGATGCTACTAATCTATCATAGGTGAAGTCATCATTGATAGGAATATAATTTGGTTTTAAATATTCTAATCTTGAAAGGTGGTGAGCTACTACATTTTCAGTTCCCTTTTTGTCTTGAATTTCAAGGTCAAACTCTTGCAGTAGGAGAATCCAACGGAGTAGTCTGGGTTTTGCATCCTTTTTCTTTAGAAGATATCTTATGGCAGCATGTTCGGTGTATATTATGATCTTGGATCCAACTAAATAAGAACGAAATTTGTCTATTGCAAAAACTACGGCTAGAAGTTCTTTTTCTGTGGTGGCATAATTTAGTTGAGCGGTGCCCAGTGTTCTGCTTGCATAATATATCACATGCATTTTCTTTTCGGTTCTTTGCCCCAAAATAGCATCGACGGTGAAGTCGCTCACATCGCACATGATTTCGAATGGCTTATTCCAGTCTGGGGGTTGTATATGATAGGTGCGGAAATCAGTGCTCGCTTTAAGATATTAAACGCTTCTAGGCATTTTTCATCAAAAACAAACTCGGCTTCTTTCATCAAGAGACCTGTTAGGGGTTTTGTGATTTTTGAGAAGTCCTTGATAAAACGTCGGTATAACCCAGCGTATCCAAGAAAGCTTCGTACTTCCCTAACCGTTTTGGGTGGATGAAGGTTTTCTATTATCTCAATCTTAGCTTTGTCGACCTCAATTCCCCTGTCAGAAACTATGTGTCCTAAAACTATACCCTCTGTAACCATGAAATGGCACTTTTCCTAGTTTAATACGAGATTTACCTGTACGCATCTTTCCAAAATATTTTCCAGGTTAGCGAGGCAGTATTTGAAAATGGATCCGCATACTGAGAATTCATCCATAAAAACCTCCATTATCTCATTAAGGAAATCTACAAATATAGCCATCATATATCGTTGGAATGCCGTAGGAGCGTTGCATAGTCCAAACGGCGTCCGCCGATAGGTAAAAGTTCCATAAGGGCAAGTAAAGGTTGTTTTCTCCTGGTCGTCAGGGTAAATAGGGATTTGAAAAAAATCTTGAATATCTGTCTAAATAGCAGAAATAAGAATGCCTGGATAAACGTTCTAACATTTGATCAATGAATGGAAGGGGAAAATGGTCCTTCCTTGTTACTTTATTTAGCTTCCTATAGTCAATACACATGTGTCAACCACTTACTATACGTTGTGGTACTAATTCTCCTTTTTTGTTCTGCATTACTGTGACGCCTCCTTTCTTGGGTACGATGTGTACAGGGCTAGCCCACTTACTATCATAGATTTGGTATATTATTTCGGCGTCCAGTAGTTTCAACACTTCCCTTTTTACCACATCACTCAAGTTAGGGTTTATCCTCCTCTGGTGTTCCCTAGAGGATTTAGAATCTTCCTCTAGCATAATTTGGTGCATGCATACAGACGGGCTTATCCCTTTTAAGTCAGAAATATTATATCCTAGAGCTGAAGGGTACTTACGTAAGACATCTAAGAGTTAATTTGTCTCGTCCTTGTTTAAGTTTGCATTTACTATAACAGGGCGATTTAATTCCTTATCAAGGAATTCATATATCAGATTCTTAGGTAATTCTTTAAGTTCTACAGTCGTTGTCTTAGGACCTGGCAGATGGTTAGGGGTAAGTGATAAACATTCATGCAGGCTATCGTCCACATAAGGTGTATATACTTTTAGTCCATCGTCTTCCATATCTCGGTCGAAGGCAGTTTCATGGTTTTGGTCCGTGTTTCAAGCTCGGTTTTGGTTTGTGTTTCAAACTCTCTTATACACTCATCGATAATATCAATCGAGCAACACAAATCGTTTATCGAAAGAGCTTGTAAGAATTTAGAAAGGATAAATTATACCTTCTCATCACCTACTTCAAAAGTTATCTTTCCTCTCTTGACATCTATTATAGCCCCATCTGTAGATAGGAAGGGTATACCCAGAAGGATAGGATTTTCTTCGTCTTCTTTGATGTCCATTACCACAAAGTTTGTTGGTATATAAAGTTGACCAATCCTAACAGGGACGTCTTCTAGGATACCTATAGGGTATTTGACTGACCTATCGGCCAATTGAAGGGACATCCTAGTTGGTTGCATGTCTCCTAGGTCTTACCTATTACAAACAGCTAAAGGCATAAGGCTTACACTGGCTCCTAAGTCCAGAAGGGCTTTATCGATAACATGATTTCCTAAAACACAAGGTATAGAAAATCTCCCTAGGTCTTTCTCCTTTTTGGCTAGTTTGTTCTCAGCAATAGAGTTGCATTCTAAGGGTTTAGGGTCATCAAGCCTACGCTTATTGGTTAATATGTCTTTGAGGAATTTAGCATAAGATGGTATTTGGATAATAGCTTTGGTGAACGAAATCTCTACGTGGAGTTTCTCGATTACTTTTGCAAACCTTTTGTATTGGTTATCTAATTTAGTTTGTTTAAGTCTTTGTGGATATGGAATCAGTGGCTTATAAGGATGAGGGTGGTATATAGGCTTGGTCATTTTTAACTCCTTCCTTAACGCTGGATTCCTTTTCCATTTTAGATTCTACACTCTCCTCAGGTTGTTCCTCAAGTGTGGCTACAACATTTTTCTTTGGTTGTTCCGGCTTTTTCAACCTAGGGTCTGCTGGTCCATCATAAGCGGTTCCACTTCTTAGGGAAATAGTGTTAGCATGCCCCTTTGGGTTAGGTTGAGGTTGTCCAGGAAACTGTCCTCCTGGCATAGCCTGAGCAGCTTGTTGTTGGGCTACTTGTGAAATTTGGGTTTCAAGCATTTTGTTGTGGGTTACCACATAATTGACTTTAGTGCCTAAATGAGTAATCAACTCATTTATATGAATGTTTTGGTTCATGAATTCTTTATTTTGCTGAGTTTAGGCTGAAATTAAGTTCTTCATGATTTTCTCTAGATTCGAATTCTAGGGAGCAACATGTATAGGTTGTGTCGGTCTTTGGGCTTTAAAACCTTGGGGTCTTTGGGGCGCATCATTCTGATTAGGGTTATTGTTTTTATACGAAAAATTTGGGTGATTCCTCCCTCCAGGGTTATAAGTGTTAGAAAATGGATTACCTTAAGCATAATTGACCTGATCCGGGGTTGGTTCAGCTACAAGACTGCATTCAGTAGTTATATGCCCTTGGGTTCCACAAATTTCGCATCCGGGTTGCACTGCAACTACGGTAGCTGTAGGTTTAACAGACATACTTTCTACTTTTTGGGCTAAGGCGTCCATCTTAGCTTTCATCATGTCAAGACAATTGACCTCATATATCCCTCATTTGGGCTCTTTTTTCTCCACTGATGTTCGTTCTGTCCCTCATTGGTAATGGTTTGGAGCCATATCTTCAATGAGAGTGCATGCTTTGGGGTAGGGTTTGTTCATTAGTACACCACCAGCGACATCGTCGATGGTCATCTTAGTGTTATAGAGAAGTCCATTGTAAAAGTTGTGGATAATCAGTCATTCTTCTAAACCATGGTGTGGACAGACTCTAAATAGTTCTTTATATCTTTCCCAAGCATCGAAGAGTGATTTGCCATCTTGTTGGGTAAATCTAGTAATTTGGTTACGTAGGACAGTGGTCTTACTTGGTGAAAAATATCTAACAAGGAAAACTTTCTTAAGGTCATTCCATGTGGTTATTGAATTGGGTGGAAGGGAATCTAACCATGATCGTGCTTTATCATTGAGGGAAAAGGGAAATAGTCTAAGACGTATTGCCTCAGGAGGACAACCATTGGCTTTTAGGGTATCCGCTAATTGGATAAAAACTTTTAAATGTTGGGTCGGGTTCTCAGTAGGGAGACCAGCGAACTGATTTTGTTGCACTAATTGTAATAGAGCGGGTTACAATTCAAAGTTATGAGCTGCGATGGCTGGGTTAACTATACTCGAGTGGGGTTCTTCATTATAAGGTAGGGCAAAGTCCTTGAGAGCTCTTTGGTTCTGTTCTTCGACCACCGCTCTTCTAATCTTTTGAAGCAAGAGACGTGCATGTAACACCCCATTTAAATTTATTTAATCGTCGTGTGTTATTTTAATTGTGTGGCCTTGGTAAGGGGTGTGTGGTTGAGTGCGTAGGGTGGAGTGCCCTTAGTTGAGTGTTTAACAACGAAGACATTAGTTTAATAATAATGCACTGATACATAATAATAGGTAGACATAAATAATAATGTTAGTATGGTTATTATTAATGTTATTATTATAGTCACTATTATTAATATTATTATAAGTATTATTATTAGTATATGATTATTACCATTATTAATATTTTTATTATTATTTTTATTTTTATTATTATTAATTAAAAGTTAGAATTTAATTAATAATATTGTTAGTGGGAGGAAAATAAGGAGATTAGGTCCTTAATCTGGTTTAGGGACAGATTTAGTCATAACCACTTTTTCACGTAAAAAGAGTGAAGTAGGGAAGGAAGAACAAGAGAAAGAACACAGAGCTAGGGCAATTTCTTCATCAATTTTCCCAGGATTTTGATCAAGAATTCGAGGTAAGGGGGGAGAATAGGCTCAATATAAGTGTTAATATCATGAGAGGGTAGTGAGGGGTCCTTTCCCTCGTAGGATTTTATTTGTGTAATTGTGGTTGCAAATCTGAATCTGGTATATGTGTATCTATTGTGAATTGCATGAAATCGATCACTGTTGTTGTGAATTGGAATGATAATTGTTGTTGTTGTTGCCATGTTATACTGTGTTTGCATATCTGATTTTTGACAGGTTTAAGAGTGACGAATGTAGATCTAATAGGTGATAATTTGGCTAGTAATAATAGGTGAATGATAGATGAACAAATGAATATAATCGATGTTTTAACGGTTAGAATATGGAATAGATTGCGTAGTATAGTCGGGTGATGATGGGATTTAATCGGGAATACTTGTCGATATGTTTCGACACATGTTTAATTGAGTGATTGAAAACCTAACTTTTTCCACTTTTGATAACAATGGTGTTAATTTTTGTAAATGTGTTGGATGGCGTTTTAATTGTGAAAATATCGTAGCATGTTGAATTCTGAGACCGGGGCTTTTTACGGAATCGAAATCGGAGGTCCGGAAGGCATTTAACGATGAAAAACAGAAAAAATTTATATTTTTGCGCAGCATGAGTCGACTCATGGGTCGACCTGTACGGACCCGCAGGTTGTACAGTTTTTCCAAAATGTCAAATTTTGTTTTCTTCATAACTTTTGATCCGTGAGTCCGTTTTGACCCCCGTTCGAAGCGTTGGGAAGCTAATGAAATATTCTTTCTATTGAGAATGGTTTAGAGGGAAATAGATGATTTATTTATTCCGTTATTTTGGAAAATTGTCGTGTTGTCAGAGTTTTGTCGCGTTTTCTTTCCCAATTTCGCATCTGATGCAGTTTCTTTTGGTCTGAGAGGTTGGGGTAGATGTCAGAACTTGCTGAACCTAGTAATGGTAGTAAAATTAATAAAATTGAATTTAGGTGGATTAATTAGATAATTAGCTAATTAAGGCCACGTGAGGTGTTGTTATTGATCGTGTGAGCTGTGTGAGACTGTTTGGACAAGGTGGTAATTCTAAGGCGACTCATAGTGAGGATATATATGTATATAAGAACATGGGAAATCTAGTAATACTTGGAAATATGATAAACTGTATTTTTGTGTGGATTACTTCATTAATGACTGATTAATGCAAAGTAATGGATTGTTGTATATGTGATAACTGTATTGGTGTAGGTGGGTAATTCTAGTGGGAATTACTGTGAGTGTATGACTCACGTGAGATCAATGAGGGATCGTGTATTATGCTTGATAATAACGTCTCATGCATACTTTTTGTGTGTAATGATATTGAGATACAGGTGTAGTAATTCAATGGTGAATTACGGTGCGAGTGTAACACACGTGTGATTAGGAGGATCGTGTAGATGTATAACTGATTGTTATACATGTGTTTGCACATCTTTTGTGTCATGCATTTCATGATGTGTCTGGTGGAGACAGCTAGGTGGGAATCCATGATGGGTGCCTAGTCTTGTCCGGACTCCAATGTGGAGTTGTGATGGAGATAAATCATTGCTCAGTGGGAGTGTATGTGATTTATCTGGATTCCAATAGGAATCGGGTTCGATTGAATGAACCATGGTGTATTGGTACCACATGCATAGTGTCAATCATCGAGTCACATTGCATTACTATGTGTTTATTGAATTATGATTGAAAGTGACAAGTGTGTCGTGATGGTGTGTTGTTTATGGGTGATTGTGTGATGACTACTCCTTAACATGTATTATACACCATTAATTATTGAATGTAGTTCTCACCCCTTTGTTGTTTGTTGTGTCTGTGCTTCTCGGGAAGTACATATAAGCAGGTACCTGAGTAGTGCGTGGAGCTTGTGTTGCTCGATCGAGTCTTAGGAGTCGCTCTGATATGTAACACGGGATATTGGGGATTTGTTATGTTTTATACCATGTTATTTCGTTACGTATCTCATTTATTAAACTTGTATTAGACCACTTTTTATGTTGGAGTATTGTGGTGAAGGCCTTAGTGCCATAGATTGAATTGAATTATAATTCCGCTGTAAGAACAATTTTTATGAGTAATAAAGTGAATGAAGTAATTGAGACTTCAAGTTATTTTTATGAGATGTGACATACTACTTTATTTGTGTAAACTCTGATATAATTTCACAATTATTTATTTATTTTTACAAATGGGAAAGTGGGGTGTTACAATTGGTATCAGAGCAGGTCGGTCCGTCCGGCCAGGTTGTCTGACGTGGTTTGGTCTTTAGTATGCGGCATGTGTGTGGAACACTGTCGATACTTGTTTGTTTTCTAACTGTTATCTGCAGGAGTTGGGGATGAAATAAGTGGGGGAGAAGCTGGTGCTTCTCCGAGATGCTTCCAGTGTGGAAGGATGGATTAGTGCGTAGTGGAGTGCTGTCGTGGTTGGTAAGGATGGTCTATACTTCGTCATGATAGTCGGCTGTCTATTGACAAATTGAGGAACTGGTCACCCTCAATCTCTTATTGATAGTAGACGGGATCATGTTGGATGGATAGACGTGCCTTGACAGCTAAGATAGGGTATGTTGTGGATTGTTTGGAGTTAAGCCAAGTGCTTACAGATGGTTGTGATGAGTCGGTATAGATTCTTATACCTGAAGACAATGTGGATGAGAGGTACTTGTTTGTCAGTCAAGTTAGGGACGTCTCCGAGGAAGGACGATCCGGTATGGTTGATGATTGTTTCTCAGTGAGTAGAGAGCAAGGTGACGGCTAGAGATATGTCGATAGTGTATAATTCATGATGCCTTCCAAGGTGTGGATCTGAGTTGGGTGATAGCAGAGGACTGTTGTCGTGGTGTGCTAAGCAAATGGATGAGCTTATATTGGGCGAAGCCTCGATGTCTTAATGTTCACATCGTTGCGAGTTGATCATGAAGTTACATGGGCTGAGTTACCAGTTGTTGGAGGATTTTAGGATGTATTTCCGGACGTAGGGTGAAGTAGGATTGACTATTGATTTAGAACTTGGTACAAATATGATGTCAATGACTCCATACAGAAAGTAAACTCTAGAGTCTTGTGAAGAGATAATTGGAATGGTTACTCAAGGAAAGGTCTGTCCGACCAAATGTTTCTTGGTGATAGTATGCGTATGTGCATTGAGTGCCACCAATTGGATAAAGTGACCATTAAGAATAAATATATGCTTCCAAGGAGTGAGGACTTGATGGATCATCTTATGGGAGCTCGTGTTATTAGAAAAATTGATTTGAGGTCGGGTTACCATCAGATTAGAGTCAAGGAAGATGATATTCAGAAGACGGCGTTCAGAACTCGCTATGGACATTACGAATATGCAGTGATGCCTTTCGGAGTGTCTAATGCGCCGGGTGTGTTTATGGAATATATGAATCGTATCTTTCATTCTTATCTGGATCAGTTTATTGTGGTATTCATTGATGATATAATGATTTATTCTAAGTCTGAAGAGGATCATACAGAACACTTGAGAATTGCATTGCAGGTGTTGAAGAATAATAAATTATTTGCAAAGTTATCGAAATGTGAATTTTGGTTGAAGACTGTGAGTTTCTTGGGTCATGTTATTTCTGGTGATGGCATAGCAGTGGATCCATCTAAAGTAAGTGCAGTGCTTCAGTGGGAACCTCCGAAGACAGTAACGGAAATTAGAAGTTTCTTAGGTTTGGCAGGTTATTACCGAATATTTATCGAAGGGTTTTCTAATTTGATGTTACCTTTGACTCACTTAACTAGAAAGAATCAAGTTTTTGTTTGGGATGCGGCGTGTGAGGAAAGTTTCGAAGAGTTAAAAAGAAACTGACTACAGCACCAGTATTAATTCTACCTTTGAGGGTGCATGAGAGGAATTATCTTACTCATGATCTTGAATTAGCTGCGGTGGTTTTTGTATTGAAAATTTGGAGGCATTATTTGTATGGATCGAGATTTGAAGTATTCAGTGATCACAAGAGTCTGAAGTATTTGTTTGATCAGAAGGAACTGAATATGAGGCAGAGAAGAGTGTTAGAGTTCTTGAAAGACTATAATTTTAATTTGAGTTACCATTCGGGGAAAGCTAATGTTGTAGCAGATGCTCTAAGTCGGAAGACAATTCATATGTCGCCATTAATGGTAAAAGAAATGGAATTAATTGAACAGTTCAGAGGCTTGAGTATGGTTTGTGAAACTACACCTGAGAGTGTTAGATCGGGCATGCTTAAAGTGAATAATGACTTTTTGGATGTAATTAAGGAAAATCAGAGATTTGATGTGAAGCTAGTGGAATTGATGCCTACCAGAGGAGATGATCCTGATAGTGATTTTGAAGTGGATAAGGTTGGTATATTAAGATTCTGGGGCAGGATTTACGTACCGGATAATGTGGAATTGAGAACAGCAATCTTAGAGGAGAGTCACCGGAGCAGCTTGAGTATTCATCCGGGAGCCACGAAAATGTATCATGACTTGAAGAAGTTATTTTGATGGTCTTGTATGAAGAGGGATGTAGCTCAGTTTGTTTATGCTTGTTTGACATGTCAAAAGTCAAAAGTGGAGCATCAGAAACCTTCGGGGTTGATGCACCCGTTGGAAATTCCGGAATGGAAGTGGGATAGTATTACTATGGACTTTGTTACTGGTTTTCCAAATACGGCGAGAGGCTTTGATGTTATTTGGGTAGTGGTGGATCGACTTACGAAATCCGCACATTTTATGCCAATTAACATCAGTTTTCCGTTGTCAAAGCTGGCAGAGATTTATATAAGAATAATTGTGAAGTTGCATGGTGTTCCGTCGAGCATAGTGTTGGATGGAGATCCGAGGTTTACTTCAGAATTTTGGAAGAGTTTGCAAGAGGCTTTAGAATCTAAACTGAAGTTGAGTTCAGCTTATCATCCATAAACCGATGGTCAGTCAGAGAGGACTATTCAGTCCCTAGAGGATTTGTTGAGAGCCTGTGTATTGGAGAAAGGTGGTGAGTGGGATACTCATTTTCCATTGATTGAGTTCACGTATAACAATAGTTACCATTCTAGTATTGGAATGGCACCTTTCGAAGCTTTGTATGGTAGGAGGTGTAGGACGCCTCTGTGTTGGTATGAAACTGGTGAGAATATTGTGCTTGGACCTGAGATTATGCAACAGACTACTGAGACAATTCAGATGATCCGTGAGAAGATGAAATCGTCTCAGAGTAGAAAGAAAAGTTACCATGATAATCGGAAGAAAGACTTGGAATTCAGCGAAGGTGACCATGTATTCCTGAGAGTCAACCTTGTGATCGGTGTTGGACGTGCATTAAAATCAAAGAAGCTAGATCCTAAATTCATTGGACCGTACCAGATCTTGCAGAGAGTGGGTACAGTTACGTATCTCATTTATTAAACTTGTATTAGACCACTTTTTATGTGTATTGTGGTGAAGGCCTTAGTGCCATAGATTGAATTGAATTATGATTCCGCTGTAAGAATAATTTTTATGAGTAATAAAGTGAATGAAGAAATTGAGACTTCAGGTTATTTTTATGAGATGTGACATTCTACTTTATTTGTGCAAACTCTGATATAATTTCACAATTATTTATTTATTTTTACAAATGGGAAAGTGGGGTGTTTCAGTGCGCGTACGTATCTTTTGGGTTCTTCTATTGGATCTACTAAGTTACTAGTGATGCGAGTTCTTCGTATCGAGCAGTAATATGGTTCCTATGTCTAGACAGTGAAACAACAAAGTTGCAATATTTGATGTAATTGGTCCCCGACAACGGCGCCAAAAACTTGATCGGGTGTAAACAAACTAAGTGCAAGTGCATAGTCTATCGTGTAGTTTTAAAAGATATTGTTCCCACAGAGACCAATAGTCAAAGATTATTGTTCCTAGTTGTTACGGTGTTTATCAAAGGCCAATGAAATAGTTAAAAGACAGGAAACGAAATAAAAGTATTTAATAAAAATAGATAAATAGCAATGGTGAAATGTAATTCACGTCAATCAACAATGCTCTGATTGTCTCCACTAAGATAGCTTACAGGGAAATGTTTCCTATTTAGGCAAGAACTAATTTAACAGGAATTGTCGCTTTCGCGTATTCAGAACCAAACTTACTCTCTAATTTATACCCTCCATTTGTCACTTATGGAAAGCGCTTACCGCGTTAAAGTAGTAAACTCACTTTTAAGAAATTAGACTCTTAACTTAATAGAAAAGTGATTTTGATTGGAAAGGTTATCTTAAAAGGGTCCCTGAGCTTTCGCTTAAGGACCGGATCTTAAACCTATAAACGCGTCCACAAATAGTTTTAAAACCTCCTTCTAGAAAGGTTAAAGTTTCCAAATTAGTGAACAAAGTGTTTTCGCGATGTTTGTTAACCAATGACAAACCAATTTTAGTCTTCAGTGTCGGACGACTTTCGATCTTATTCGACGTTTTCACTGCATCACTTTTGTGAAGGCAGATTAAAATAAGTTCAGAAAAATTGCGTTTAAACCAAAACAGCCCACGAAGGTAGTCCTAGAGAGACACCATGTAGAGCATCGTCTATTGACGATCCTTACATGTCAGCATTCAATAATTTAGCCAGACATGTTTAGGGAAAACAAAACATAAATGGTTTTGGGTACAAAAGTAAACATAATGACGGGTAAAAGACGTTTTAAATTAAAGTTGCGATAGAGGTAAATAAGATGAAGAGAATAATTTGCGAGGTAATTAAAGCGGGAAAGTAAAGACAAGACAAAGTAAATGTAAATGCTGAATAAAATAAAAACATGCTCCAAAAGGAGTCTTGAATCTGATACAAACTACGATAACTTGAAATAAAGCTTGACGGAATGTAAATACGAAAATAAACGGGTGCTCCAAACTTGATACAGACTCAATTGACGATGCGATAATCCTTCAGTGTGAAGAGATTATCGCTTTACAATTTGACAGTATAATGGCTTAAGTTTGCATAAGCTTGGATGATCTGGAAAGTAGCATGCAAAAGGGTATTTATAGGAGTCAAAAACCCTAGGAATTACACACGAATTGCTTCCAAGTCGTGGAGAGAAAGTAGGACCAGTTAATGAAGACTTGGGGACCAAGCATGGTCCATTTCCAACCGTTTAGAAGTTCCAAGGGTTGCGACCGCCACAAGCTCATGGCGACCGCCATGCTCACAAAGTGGGCATGACTTGGTCATCCCATTAGTTGGTGCGTGGACCACCCATGACACCCCTAGGATGAACGCCATGGTGGTTGCCATAGGTGCAAATTTGCTCCAATTCTTCATTTTTTCATCCATTTTGCCTCGTTTCTCTGCGCACAGCTTCCGATTAATAACTTCCTTGAAACAAATGAAAAACACTCACATAATAGTGGAAATGGAATTAAAACAATAATGAAATATGCATAAGTCAAGTCAAATAAATGATAGTTTGAGGTGTCATCAAATATCGTGCAATAGCTCACACCACTTCTGAGCTGTTGTGGATGGAATCCCTTCTCACTAAACTTTAAGTTCCATTTTATCCGCCCACTCTACTTTGTGACAACTTGAGTGCAATACTTTTATCTCACAGTCTGGTCTTGCATGATCGCACCAAGTACATTGAACTTGATATCTATTTTGTAAGAGAAAGAGTTGTTGACAAGAAACTTGCTATACAACATGTTCCGGCCTTTGCTCAGCTAGCAGACACATTGACAAAGCCACTAGGGACTGCAGCCTTCCAAGGGTTGAGAAGAAAGCTCAAAGTGGTTTCATTCAACCTTGATCTTGAGGGGGAGTATTAGAGTAGTATGGGCAATGCCTTAGGGTGATCAATTCTAGCATGTGAACTATTATTTTTCTGTTAAGGGTTTGTTAGTGAAATTCTGGCCTATATATCAGATGTCCTATCGAGATGTCGAGACACTGATATACAACAACAACAATGAACAAGCTCAATACAAAAGTGTGCATAAAATGTAAAGAACACCAGAAATTGTTAACCCAGTTCGGATCTAACTATCCTACATCTGGGGGCTACCAAGCCAGGGATGAAATCAATATTCGATAGTATCAATTCACTGATAACCACACCCGGTTCAATCAGCTTACTTAATAACTACCATTCCTATGACTTCTACCTAAGACTCCCCTAGGTATGAGGCCCTCCTCAAATCCCTCTTCAATCACAACCTGTGACTGGTTCCTTACAAGATAAATAACAATGGTCGAAACACAAATTCTCACTACTTCACAGCTTATGAGAATTAACACACAGCTACTCAATGCTTAAAAGCTTATGAGAAACCTTACACAACTTACACTACAGTCCTTATACTGTTATCATAAGATACCAGTTAGGCTCACAAAACACAAGCACACAACCCTAAAAATACATGTAAGTTCGACACCTAAAACTAGGTTTACATCAGTCTATTTATAGCTTGAAATCTGGACTGAATTTGGGCTTCAAAGACGCAGCAATTAGGCTGCTCACAAATCTGCAAAATTAACTCCAATAAAATAGGTCTTTAATCCAAAGTTTCCTATTATGTCTCCATAATTAGAAACAGCAGCAAATCCGAAAACCAACAAGTAACCCTAATCCAAAAATGTTTTGGATGCCACATAGGATAACCAAATATTCACATAATATTCAGTTACAAATCATAGTAACAGAATCTGCAATAAAACAGACTTCACAACGCGATGTCCTATGAGCTGCCATGGAACATCTTCATACGACATGTTGAACAAAGAGTAGTGAAACATATTTTTAGACATCTTCATTCAACATCTGCTGCTACATGAGTTTTAGCAAAATAATGCCAACCATAAAACCAAGGAAATAACAATCTCCCCCTTTGGCTTATTTTTGGCTAAAACTCCACACACACTTAAACACCATCAGTATCAGCAGCGGAAAAAAAACACCATTAATAGCAGCACTCCCCCTCAGCTGCATAAAAAACACAAACAAATCCAGCATAGCAGCACTCCCCTTCAGCTGCAAAAGAAAACACACAGTACCAGCAAACATCTCATCATAACAACTCCCCCTCAATAGCACAAGCACTTACTAATGCTGCTCCCCCTCACACTTGCTGCTTCCCCTCACACTTACTACTCCCCCTTTTTAGCCACAAATATGACAAAGAGAGGTCATAAACAAATGTAACCAAATCACATTATATTGTTCAACACCAAACCAGAATTAAGTTGTCTACAAGGAAAGAGAGAAAAAAAACAACAACAAAAAAACAGAAAGTAAACATGCAGATAGACAATAGCTATTCAGCACTGTCCTCTTCAGCCACCTCATCACTTTCACCTTCAGATTCAGAAGCACCCTTCTCAGAACCAGAATCATCAGACTGTTGGACATTTCTTCTATCAGACTCAGTAGATTCACCTTGTCCATCATCTTCAGCCAGCTCTTGCTCTTTAGCAGCATTTCTCTTTTCAACCAAGGCTTTAATTAGCTGCTCGAGCTTTGTCTTCCTTGCTGTATCTATCCTGATAGATTCTTCCAGCTCCTTGCAGGTTTCTTGCAACTGAGCAATGGCTTCATCATCAAGATTAGCAGGTCGTGAAGTTGAGGAGGATGTCTCAACAACATCAGACACATGGACTCCACCTAGCAGCCTATAATGCAAAGTCATTGGAGGTTTTCTCTTGCTGACCTTGTCACTTCTTACTAAGCAGTCAGGAAATTGATCCAGGATTATTCCGTAGATTAAGGATGGAAAACATATGGGTAGCTTAACAGCGGATGAGCTAGCTTGCTTCAGAACTTGTTCAAAGATATATGCTCCAAAGTTGAAAGGAACCTTCTTTCTAATAGCATAAATGAATTTTCCAAGCATGGATGAGATTGTGGAAGTATGGCTGGTAGAAACCCAGTTTACCACTGCAATTCTGTGAAGGATAGCATATTTGACACTTAGCTTCCCAGAAGAGAACTTGCCTTCATTTGGCCAAACTTTGATGCAACCACCAGTTATCTCCTCACTGATTTCATCATCTGTTGCTCCTAACTCAGCATGATGGTCCGTAGGTCTCCCCAGAAAGTTATTAATCACTTTGGGAGAAAATTTCACAGCTTTGCCTCTTACATAGACTTTTCTGAGTTTGCTATTACAGTCTTCAGGGATACTCACAACGAACTCCTTAAGCAACTTCTCATAACATGGTCTTATGTCAGACACAGTCTTCATCAACCCAGCAGCTTCAATGAGATCAACCACTTCCTTATATTTGTTGAAGTCTTTTCCCAGTTCTCTCTCTAAAGCTACCCTTCTTTGGCTGACAATTTTCCACCTATCAGTTTGCCTGACAGTTTGATCCTCCCTTCTCCCACTGATGTCCTGGACATCAATTCTAGCATTTGACTCATTCAAGCCTGTGACCCTTCTTTTCTTGATTGGAACCACAACTTTACTCCATTGCTTAGAGGGACTTGCTCCAGTCTTTCTTTTGTTACTCTCCACATCAGCAGATTTCCTAATCATTTCTGCATCCTTTGGATTCTCAGCCACACTGGTATTCTATTTTCTACTCTTGATTCTTTGTAGTAGGTCAGTTATTGGTTCCTCATCAGAGTTTTTCTCAGCAACGTTACTACACATCTCAGCCCTCTTCTTGCTTCTTCTTTCCCTAGCCACCTGAACTGGTATCTCTCCTGATAGATTCTTTGAACTATTATTTGTATTTCCAGCCATGGATGTTGGGACGTCAAACCCGACATCTTTATCAGCTTCACTAACAGCAAAGGTGGCAAATCTTCTAAGACTCTGATCTCTACTGAAAACATTATCATCAAGAGTCCTACTATCATTCTTAGTTTTATCCACCCTCCTATTTGAATTATTTTCAGTGACATTTTTTCTAGGGTTTAACTTATCAGAATAAAACCTAGTACTCATTTTGTCTTTCTTCCTAGATGAAAGGGGTTTAGACTTCTTACTTGACATACTTTCATTCACAGAGTGGGAAACTGGTTGCTCACCTCTAGTGTCAGAATGAACTACATTCAACGGGGCGATATCAAGAACAAGGTCTGTGAGTTTGATCATTCGGTGAGGATCATAGTCTTCGTCATTGACTTGAGAAGTTCTTGAATCAGCAGGAGAATCATGATGTTGAGACATTTTTTGTTGCTTACAAAATGCAGTATTGAAGAGAGTAAGAGCAAACCCTAGCGAAGAAGAGTTTTGAGAGAGTAGGTCAGATGAAGTATTCGCACTGTAGGATTGAAGTTGGAATGTGTTAGCTGGGCTGTTTATAAGTTTTGGAAATGGGTCCTTATACACGTGCCATTCACAAGTTCTTTGGTTTAACACTTCCACAATTGTGCTTTCGTCTTTCCACAAATAGCAATTTTCTGAGGTTCTTTCACCTCTCATAACAACAACATTCTTTTCATCCATTATTAAACATTCGTGGGTTGTAAAAATGACCTTAAGACCTTGATCACACAGCTGGCTTATGCTTATTAGGTTAGTATCTAACCCTTCAACAAGCAATACTTCTTCCAGAATTGGCTGTCCTGGACCATCCACTCTTCCAACACCAAGCACTTTTCCTTTCGATCCATTACCAAAAATCATCTCATTAGGAGCTTGATACTTAACATGTGACATATATCCACTAATGCGTGTCACATGTCGAGAACATCCACTATCAAAGAACCATTTTTCATTTGTAGAGACTCTGAAAGACTTGTAGTCCCTATGTTCTTTTTCACTATCCTTTGAAGTCCATATCCTTTTTGTTTCAACCCAGCTCTTTTTCCTACTATACTGTTGCATGGGTTTGGGATAACCATGTAGCTTGTAGCAAAAAGCTTTTATATGACCAAACTTCCCACAATGGTAGCATGTCCACCTTTGATTCTTTTTCTTTATGAACTTCTTCTGATGCCTGGGAGGATGTTGCAGCATGTTATTCAACATCTTCAAACTTCTCTTAGCTTGAGCGGGTACTTCCTCAGATTCATTTGTACCTTTAAATCCAATACCACTGACATTTCCAGTATCTCTTCCTGACTTCAGAATTTCATCAAGTACATCCGAACTCCTATTTAACATTCTGACATTTTTTATCATGTTGTCCAGTTTTGAATTCAAATGATTTACTTCACTTTGTAGATCAGCTATAGTAGACATATACTCAGTATTCTTAGCTTCTAAATTAACAATAACACCTGCTTGTTCTTCTTTCTGCTGACATACTTCTTCATGTTCAAAGCACAATTTCTTATAGGAGATAGCCAGCTCTTCAAAAGTAAGCTCTTCAGACTCATCATCTGATTCACATACTCCTGTTAATGCTGTCACCAACTTTGCAGATTTCTCATCAGTGTCAGTTTTAGAATCATCTTCTGACCATGTCACAGATAATCCCTTCTTCTGTCTTTTGAGATAAGTGGGACACTCAGTTTTTACGTGCCCAAATCCTTCACATTCATAGCATTGAACTCTCTTCCCTTGATTAGAGTCTTCTTCAGTTCTGGATCTTCTGTCTCCTTCCTGGTCTTTGTTGATGTCGAGAGACTTGTTCCGAACATTTTCTCTTGACTTCCAGTCCATCCTTTTCAACACTTTATTAAATTTTTTTCTAAGCAACACTAGCTCTTTGGACACATCTTCATCTTTGACCAGTTTTCCTTCATCATCTGAGTCATCAGCACTTGACACAAGTGCTATACTCTTCTTCTTTTCAGCTTTTTCACTGAATCCTAACTCAAAAGTTTGGAGTGATCCCATAAGCTCATCCACCTTCATCTTGTCAATGTCCTGAGCTTCCTCTATAGCAGTAACCTTCATATCAAATCTCCTAGGAAGAGACCTGAGAATCTTCCTGACCAGCTTGCTGTCAGACATCTTTTCTCCTAAGGCACTAGAGGCATTAGCTATCTCAATAATGTTCATATGAAAATCATGAATGCTCTCATCCTCTTTCATCTTCAAACTCTCAAACTTGCTAGTGAGAAGCTGAGGCTTTGACGTTTTCACCTTTGAGGTCCCTTCATGAGCAACTTTCAGGACCTGCCAAGCCTCTTTGGCAATAGTACAATGCTCAATCAGCCTGAAGATATTTCTGTTGACACCATTGAATAATGCATTCATGGCTTTAGAATTTCCAACAGATCCTTTGTAGTCAGCATCATCCCAGTCCTCTTCTTCCTTCAGAACATCAGTAAGATTTCCTTCTCCATCTCTTACCTTTGGAGGCTCCCAACCTTTGATAACCGCTTTCCATGCTTGATCATCCATGGACTTGATGAAAGCTATCATCCTAGTTTCCAATACTCATAGTTAGAGCCATCCAGCAAAGGTGGTTTATTCAGAGCTCCTCCATCTTTGTCTATTGCACCAGAAAGTACCTTCCCTGAATCTCACCCAGAAACAACAAAGGGTGCCTGCTCTTGATGCCAATTGAAATTCTGGCCTATATATCAGATGTCCTATCGAGATGTCGAGACACTGATATACAACAACAACAATGAACAAGCTCAATACAAAAGTGTGCATAAAATGTAAAGAACACCAGAAATTGTTAACCCAGTTTGGATCTAACTATCCTACATCTGGGGGCTACCAAGCCAGGGATGAAATCAATATTCGATAGTATCAATTCACTGATAACCACACCCGGTTCAATCAGCTCACTTAATCACTACCCTTCCTATGACTTCTACCTAAGACTCCCCTAGGTATGAGGCCCTCCTCAAATCCCTCTTCAATCACAACCCGTGACTGGTTCCTTACAAGATAAATAACAATGGTCGAAACACAAATTCTCACTACTTCACAACTTATGAGAATTAACACACAGCTACTCAATGCTTAAAAGCTTATGAGCAACCTTACACAACTTACACTACAGTCCTTATACTGTTATCATAAGATACCAGTTAGGCTCACAAAACACAAGCACACAACCCTAAAAATACATGTAAGTTCGACACCTAAAACTAGGTTTACATCAGTCTATTTATAGCTTGAAATCTGGACTGAATTTGGGCTTCAAAGACGCAGCAATTAGGCTGCTCACAAATCTGCAAAATTAACTCCAATAAAATAGGTCTTCAATCCAAAGTTTCCTATTATGTCTCCATAATTAGAAACAGCAGCAAATCCGAAAACCAACAAGTAACCCTAATCCAAAAATGTTTTGGATGCCACATAGGATAACCAAATATTCACAGAATATTCACTTACAAATCATAGTAACAGAATCTGCAATAAAACAGACTTCACAACGCGATGTTCTATGAGCTGCCATGGAACATCTTCATACGACATGTTGAACAAAGAGTAGTGAAACATATTTTTAGACATCTTCATTCAACATCTGCTGCTACATGAGTTTTAGCAAAATAATGCCAACCATAAAACCAAGGAAATAACAGTTAGGCAGTTAGCATAACAAACTCTATCTTTGTATTGTGTATATAAGAGCTCATGGCATTGTATTTTAGAGTTGAGTTGAATGAGATAAAAACAATATAGCAGTGCAGATGAAAATATCTTTCACTCTGCATTTTCACAATTCTAATAATATATAATAAATGGTATGTTGGGAAAAAAGTCATTAATGTTGCATTGAAATTGTAAAGTGATTTATAATTTGGGACAAATTTTTTTGACAAAGTGATTTATAATTTGCGACATATGGAATATTTTCTTGTAACTCATCTTATAATTTCTTATAACAATTTGAAGTATAGTCAATCTGAGATATGCTCTCTCTCTCTCTCTCTCTCTCTCTCTCTCTCTCTCTCTCTCTCTCTCTCTCTCTCTCTCTCTCTCTCTCTCTCTCTCTCTCACACACACACACACAAATTCAGTTCATTAACCAAATGTAATGGTTCGATTATTTTAACTTCAGTTCAGTTTTGTTCAACAGTTTTTTTAATAGTTATAATCATGTCTTTCTAATGAGTCTAACATCTATACATTTCCTTCAAACTACCAAATTATCTTTTAGCTCTAAACTATATGCTCAAAGGCTTAGAAAATCCCAATTATGTCCTCTCTATTCTTTTTTTTTTTTTTTTTGGAATTTGACAGCTTTTAGAATTATCAAAAAGTTTTGAGGAACACTTTGAGTTTATATGATTTATATATTAAGATTTTGAAAATTTGAAAGAATATTTGAATAGAAAATAAAGTTTCTTTTAGAAATACAGTGAATATAAGAGTTGTTCTCTTCAAAGTAGATCGAGTTGATCAAATTGGATAAACAATTTTTATGTTCTCATCTTTTATATTATTGTGACAAACGATGTTAAACACAACAAATATGTGAGAAAGAGAGAGTTCTTGAATAATAAAAAAATGGTTGATTTCAAGAAGAGAGAAGAAGAAGCAGAGAGAATTTGTTATAACGGTTTTTCTATTCACTTTCTCAATTAGGATTATCAGATTACAAGTGAATAACAAACTTACCTCTCTAAACTCTAACAAACTAGAGAATTACCTATATAGACTCCTAGTATATGTATGTCATGTATGATGATAACACTCCATACATAACATACATAACTATTACATAACAAAGTAGATAACTAACTTAAGTCATTGCATGTTATATAGACTTCGACTACAACATACATATTTTCGACTACATGCTAGATCAACTTCGACTACAACATGCACATTCCAGTCGAACCATGAAGCTACCCCACTCAAGACAAGAGTTCGATCTAAACTACCACAAATATTTTATTGCATTAAGCCATTTGTTTGGTTGTCTCACACATCAAATGTTTTGTTACTATTGAACTTTTCAATTTCAAGCTTTATTTTATGAAACAAAAAAAGCCCAACAAAGAATATTTTTGGAAGCCATTAGCTCCAAATTTGATGAAACTGCTTTTGTTGCGAGCACTTTTAAAGTTAGAGTCAACTCGTTACTCGAATCATATTATGGAATTTTAAAAATTCAAATGGCATTGTTAATGGTACACAATACATCATACTCCATGAAAAAATCAATGAGAGTCTTCCACACGACAACATACACTCATCATCAAAGATTCAAAATGCATGACATGAGTGTATGTATGTCTCACTTTGCATTCAAAGTGAGGGGCAATTGAATCCTTTTGGGTCAATAATTAATACTATATAGTTTGTTATGTTGGAGGATAATATCATAAAAAGAGAGAGAAAAAGAAGGAGAGAGATTTGAATAATGAAAAAGGTAAACTAAAATAGAAAAAGTGAAGGTGAGTGTGTGTGTGAGATTTGAAAACAACAGAATGATGAGTGTTGCATACAACAAAGGCAAAGGCATGCTTAAAAGTATTCCAACTCATCACACATCAACCACACTTCATTTCAATCTTCATCACTCTCTCTTAAATCAACGGTTCAAACTTGTTTGAGTTATTCCATTCATCTCTATATATATGTTACACTCTTCCTTCTTCTTTTTCTTCCTTCCTTAGTGAAGTGAACATGGCTGGAGAAGGAGCTTTATACGAGAAACTCGCGACGATGATGACCTCTGACCACGCTTCCGTGGTGTCACTAAACATATTTGTTGCTCTTCTTTGTACTTGCATCGTCATCGGTCATTTGTTAGAGGAGAATCGTTGGATTAATGAATCCATCACTGCTCTTCTCATAGTAAGTACTAAGTATTATAATGTTGTTAATGTTTTGTTATGTTATTTATTCCTTTCGTTTCGTTGTATGAAATGTTATTATGGCGTGTGATCGCAGGGTTTGTGTACCGGTGTGTTAATATTGTTTACGACTGGAGGAAGAAGCTCACATATAATGGTTTTCAGTGAAGATCTTTTCTTTATTTACCTTCTCCCACCCATCATTTTCAATGCCGGGTCCGTCTCGTTTTCTACTCCTTTTACCTATAACTGTATTTTTTTTAACAGACCGCATGCTTCTTACTTCGATTTTGCTGTTATTTTTTTATCTGTCTTAGGTTTCAGGTCAAGAAGAAACAATTTTTCCGCAATTTTATGACTATAATGCTTTTCGGAGCAATTGGTACACTCATATCATTCTGCATCATATCTTTAGGTGCCATACACTTCTTCCAAAAATTAAATATTGGTTCCCTCAAGATTGGAGATTATCTAGGTATATATCTATATGTGTAGTTATATGTACTTATGTTATATAGTTTTATGTTGAACTTATGTACAAATGTGAACACTTGCATGATTCTGCTGAATGCAGCAATTGGAGCAATATTTTCAGCAACAGATTCTGTTTGCACATTGCAGGTATAATAAATTTCAACACATTTTGCATCTCCTTTTACGCAACGTTTCTTGAATATTATCGATATGTTTGCATCAGGTTCTTAACCAGGACGAGACGCCGTTACTATACAGTTTGGTGTTTGGAGAAGGAGTAGTAAATGATGCAACTTCTGTGGTACTCTTCAAAGCAATTCAGAATTTTGATCTCTCCCACATTGATTTCACCACTGCTTTAGACTTAATAGGAAACTTTTTGTATTTATTCATAGCAAGCACTGTGTTGGGAATCTTTGTAAGTGTTTCTATTGAATCTCTTAATCTGTCTTTTTATGATATTTGCTTGGGACTCAAGTAACTTTCTCAGATAATGTTTTTCAGGTTGGATTGCTTAGTGCATTTATCATTAAAAAGCTCTATTTTGGAAAGTTGATAAGGTTGATTAAACATATTCAAACATTTTTCAGAAATTATTTTTAGTGATTTTCTAATGCTTTTCTATGACTTGTGTCAGACACTCTACGGATCGCGAGGTTGCTCTGATGATACTAATGGCTTATCTTTCGTATATGCTAGCTGAAGTAAGATCTTATTTCTTGAATTTGAGCCTAACTTATTCTAGTATTGATCATTTTTATTATCTATTTGGCAGCTATTTTCTTTAAGTGCTATTCTCACTGTGTTCTTCTGCGGTATTCTTATGTCGCATTATACCTGGCATAACGTGACAGAAAGTTCAAGAATAACAACAAAGTAAGTTAAATTTATCAACATATTTATTCTTGTATAAAGATTACTACTGATCACACTTTTGCAGGCATACTTTTGCTACTATGTCATTCATTGCCGAGATCTTTATCTTCCTTTATGTTGGGATGGACGCATTAGATATCGAGAAATGGCGATTTGTAAGTCAGAGGTAAAAAGATTTTTAGACTGATAGAGTTATTCAACTGTATTGAAATTACTGTCAAATGTGAGGTTAACATTGCGATCTCTTCGTTAGTCCGGGAAAATCAATTGGAGTCAGTTCGTTGTTGTTGGCGCTTATTCTAGTGGGAAGAGCTGCATTTGTTTTCCCTCTTTCCTTCATATCCAATCTGTCTAAGAAGTCTCAATCTGAGAAGATTGGGTTTAAGCAACAAGTATGTGTTAATTTTCTCATTTTCATTTCAAGATCTTCATAGCAGAATCAATCGATGTAGTATTACATTCTGCACGGACGATTTGTTTCACAGGTGACGATTTGGTGGGCTGGTCTGATGCGTGGCGCTGTTTCTATTGCACTTGCTTACAATCAGGTGAAACACCAAACTTCGTAGCTTCCAATTCAACATCCTGGAATTATGTAATTGACTTGTACTGATAAAGACCTTTCTACATGAAGTTTACTAGGCTCGGCCATACGAAGTTGCGCGAAAACGCAATCATGATCACTAGTACTATTAGTGTTGTACTCTTCAGCACAGTGGTTAGACTCTACTCTACTCAAGCAAAATGGGACATTGGTAGATTAGGAGAAGTGTCATTTTCAAATATTATTTTAAACATCTGAAATGTGCAGGTGTTTGGGTTATTGACAAAGCCACTAGTGAGGTTATTGCTTCCTTCATCTAAACACATAGTAATCAGCATACCGTCGACACCATCGAGCCCGAAATCATTCAGTGTGCCACTTCTTGGCAATGAAGAGGATGATGTAGGGGGCAGTGATGGGATTCAAAGACCAAACAGATTGCATTTGCTCCTTCGGATTCCAAGCCACGGGGTGCATCATTACTGGCGCAAATTTGACAATTGTTTCATGCGACCTGTCTTTGGTGGCCGGGGTTTTGTACCATATGTTCCTGGTTCTCCCCTTTAACAAAGCGTTCCATCAATGGCGTTAACATACTGATCATGTGTGATAAATGGTGTGGTGTGGGTATGGCTTGAATTTGGCTTTGATTGTGTAGTTTTGTCAATTCTTAGAAGATTTCAACTTTCTATATGATGCTAATTGGGAAAAGAGAAAAAAATGAAGATACAAAGAAAGAAAGGATTTGTAGGAGGATACTTACAGATATAGAGAGAGGAGTTGTTTGCTTGTGAACTCAAATTTTTGGTTTGTACATGTTGTGGGTGAAAACACCGAGCGTCCCGACAGAAGATATAGATTTTACATTTGCTTGATTGTGCAATAAGAATATCTAAGTTACTGATATTTGGAGCAGAAAGATTGTGGATCAGTGTGATAATATGTGTAGAGAATACTATTTATTTATTAATCATCCACTGAAAATATCATAAGGCTGCTTATTTTATGCTTCTATCAAGTTCACTTTACACACATTCTCATGTCACATATTAACACATCGATCAAGTAAAACTATCATAATAAACAATTACAGAGAAACCATAGTTTTCAGAACGTCTTCTATCATACGCAAGCAATTATATGCCTTATGACTGAATATAGTATCCAACTGCGACACCGACAATAGCAACCATGCAGACAAACAGTAATGGAAAGCCTTTCTGAATTTTCGCATTACTTTTCCTCTTCAATGCCTCCTAACAAAACAAAGGAAATGTGATATCAAGTATTGAAAAAATATCATTGATCGATTATCTTCGTCAATAAAAAATGTATCGCAGCTCAAAACATAACTTCACTGCTTTAAAGAATAAGAAGATATGAAGATGGAAACATTCAATAATCAGCATAAACCCCCATTTTGGGTATGTAATGCAAGACAGAAATCAAGCGCGGTCTATTGGAATACTTCTAATGGTTAATAATTGTAGATGACAGGAAAATGCTGATCTTCCTCTCAATAGTAGGGATCAATAATTTGCTGATATGAGAAACATATAATGATTCCTGCTGAGTTAATTACCTAAATTGCAGTTATTATCGTCTAAAAATAGATGACGGATTTATAGTGATGATTTATAATAGTTCAAAAACTCAAGGCCTAGAGGTTGAACTTTTATTCTGAATATACTAGATAACTTAGGCAATTTAAACTACAGTTGCATTTATGTTGTTACGCTTAATATTGAGAAAAAAAAAAAGCAGACAAATCAATTGGGGTCGTGATGCGATTGCGGAAGCCACAAATACATTTACATTGCACGCGTAATTACAACTGCAAACCTCAAATTAAAACTATGTCCCAATTGATGAATATGAGAAGCAAAATTCATGCAGTGATAACATCAACATAACATTAAAAATAACAAACAAACCTACCAATTCTTTCTTTAGCAAATCTTTTTCTTTATTGTATGTGAGTTTCTCCTCATTCAACTTCATCATGGTTACCTCAGCCTACAAAGATCAAAACTAAATATGTTAGTTGCTTCCATCTTTGAACTTTACAATAAAATATAAAAAAATGCAACTTAAAGAACTGACTCCAAGTCTTGGACCATACATAAGCTGAGATAACATCTTTATAAACGACATTGGCATAGAATAAGCATATTACAACCTTTTAAGGCAACTTATGGCCCTAGGGAATAATCATTACATAGACAAAAATGTGTTAACTTCAAATATACTGTAGAAGATTTGTGCATGTTTGATTTCATGGTGGGTTTGTCGAAAACATGGTGGCTCGCCGTGATTTTACAATTCCACCGTGATACCGAACATGCATTAGTTGATGATAAAGTCTATTTTTTTGGTTCACAGGGACAAAACAATATGATATTATGATATGATCCTAGTTTTGCTTATTCACATATTAGCAAAATACACAGTTAACAGATATTAGATAGCTCGAAATTACGCAGGCTAATTCATTTTTTCCATCAATTCCCATTCTAGATAGTAGCCTAATAGCGTTCATACTACCAACCAACAATTTGAGAAAATCACATTTATGTATGACAGGCACATGGCCTAGAAAACTTACATTCATAATGCTTAATCTAAATTCAGGAGCTCTAACCTCTCTTAACTTTGAATCCATCAAACAAAGCCTTGATTTCAACTCCTCACAACCCTTTGCTAAATTCAACTGCACATCATCATCTATTGCTGGCTTCATGTCACCCTCGTTTTCAGCATGTCTCGGGACATTATCCTCATCTGTTTTCTCCTCTCTCGTATCCAAGACCGGCTCCAAACCTTTAACTTCCGCAGAAGCCTGATAAAAAGAAACAGAAAAACAAAAGAGTCACTAATTTATCACCAACCATCCAATGTTCAGAACATTATATCATAATCCAAGTAACTTGGAAGGAGGGGAGCTCACTTTTAGAGGGGGAGGTATGTTTTCAATTCCACTTATCACCCTATCTTTTATCACATTAATTTGGTAAGACGGATCCTGTTTCACATCACCATTTACCGGAAGCAAAACCGGCGAAGACGGTGGACTAATGAGGACTACCTTCAGTTTCTTCTCCTCAATATACTTTCCACTGTATTTTACAAACTATAACGCGAAGAAATCCAAAATCATTCAACAAATAAAAAACCGAACGAAAAGAGTTAAACTATTGAACAATATCTTCCACCTTAAAACCGAAAACAAAAACAAAAACAAATAAACAGCATGATCCTCACCGTATCCGATGTAATATCATCTTCTGTACTTCCAAAGGGAACAACTGTACTTAGAATAAGAAACTTATCTTTGCAATTCATATCAGGCGGTGCCGTACGTTGAGCTTGCATAGTAACTAAATCCAACAAATAAACATAAACCAATAATAATCTATGTTACTTGAATCATGCTGAAAACAAAAACAACAAAAGAATTTAGCATTTAACAAGAAGATACATGAAAAATACCAGTAAAATCACATTTTTCATTTGGCTTGATGAGGCCTATATTAGGTCGAACGCAGTATTTCTTCGGCGACGTCGTTTTAACCTACCAGTAAATTACAACAAAATCACAAACATATTTTTGTTGTTGACATTGTAAATTGTAAATAGTAAATACTATACCAAGATTGAAGAGTACCTTAAAAGCAATATAGTGATCATTATTGTTTCCGAGTTGAATCAAGCATGAACTCTGTTTCTTCAATTCAACTGATGAAAAGGAAAAGAAAGAGTAACAGCATTGTAAATAAAATTGTAATCATTTATGATGATGATGATGATGATATAAGTAAGAAGGACTTACAGACGAATCTGAGTTCGGAAGGATCGATTTGAAGAAGTTCTGTAGTCATGAGTATTGCTGTTGAAGAAGAAGGAAGATTTGGAATTTGAAAAAAAATGGAAGGAAAGAAAGGGAAGTTTGGAATGCAAGAGAGAAGAGAGTTGTTAGATTGAAGAATGGGATGGTTGGGGTCGGTTACGTCGTGAGTGGGAGTGGGTGGGGCTCACACCCTGCGGTTGCACCAAATCATTTCAATTTTTTTTTTTTTTTTTAACTTTTTTTTGTACTTTATTTATTTCTACTATCTACCAATGATAAATGACTCAAAAATAAAGTTTGAAATTTAAAACTCACAAATTATCATGTTACTAGTGGAAAACCCGTGCGTCCGCACGAGTTTTGCCGTGGACTGCGGATACGTTATCAATTATGTTATGAAATATAAAAAAAACCAAAAATATAAAAATTTTGTTGTAAATAAAAAAAAATCATAACACCCAATAAAAAAAACAATCGTGTTCAAAATTTTGATCAGCAACTTTATGTTCATTTTCCACAACTAAGAATTTTGATCAGAAACTTCATGCTCCTAATAATTTTCAATATTTTGATAAATGAGTTCATGTTCCCGTTAATATTCAATATTTTGATCAGAAACTTCATGTTCCCGTTAATTTTCAATATTTTGATCAATAACTTCATGTTACCGTTAATATTCAATATCTTGATCAGTAATTTCATGTTCCCGTTAATATTCAACATTTTGCTCATTAACTTCATGCTCCCATTAATATTCAATATTTTGATAAGTAATCATGCTCCCGTTAATATTCAATATTTTAATCAGTAACTTCGTGTTCCCGTTAATATTCAAATTTTTTATCAATAACTTCATATTTCCGTTAATATTCAATATTTTGATCAGTAACTTCGTGTTTCCGTTAATATTCAAATTTTCCATCAGTAACTTCAAATTCCCGTTAATATTCAATATTTTGATTAGTAACTTCATGTTCCCGTTAATATTTAATATTTTGATCAGTAACTTATGTTTTCGTTAATATTCAAATTTTCTATCAGTAACTTCAAATTCCCGTTAATATTCAATATTTTGATTATTAACTTCATGTTCCCGTTCTAAAAATTCAATTAGTTGTATAGGTTCACAGTATTTTAAAAAAAATACAAACTTAAACATAAATTAACAAACATTTTAAATGAACATAATTTCTCTTTTAATTAAAAATAAAAGAAATGAACATTTTTTAAAAACAATTAACAAATGTTTTTCTAGTGTCTATATAAGTTTTTAAAAGTTAATTGTATAGGTTTTTAAAAACAATTATTTAAAAACATTAAAAAATTATTGTAAGTTTTTTTTTAAGTTTCTTTAATCTTTTTCACATAAGTTCCAACGCCCTTAGTTTTTTTTTATAACGGCGGGTATAGTTGTGGACAGCGGAATTGTCACTAATTTGTTATAAAAATTCAAATAAATTAGAAAACATTAAAATATTATTGAAAAAAAGAAAAACGAAAAAATGTACTGAAAGATAATTGTATAAATTTTTAAAAACATCTATTGTTAAGAAAAACTACTAAACACATACTATGTAAAAAAAAATTGTGAAAATAAAAAAATGTTGAATCAATAGTAAAGTTGTTCCCGTTTATAACAATTATTGAATCAGTAGTAAAGTTGTTCCCGTATATACTCAATCTTTTTAAAGCCCCTTATATTTTTCACATATTTAAAAATAATGGTCGATAAATTTCTATTATTCAATATTTATATCAGTAGTAAAGTGGTTCCGTTTATAACAATAATAATTTTTTTCGTATACAACAATATTTAAATCAACAGTGTATTTTTTTCGGTATATAAATATTATTTTTATTTTAACAATATTTATAAAAATATTTCAATCAATAGTAAAGTTGTTCTTTTATATAAAAATATTTGAATCAACAAAATATTTTTTCCCGTTTATAAATATTATTTTTGTTTTAATAATATTTATAAAAATATTTAAATTAATAACATAGTTGTTCTCGTAAATAAAAGTATTTGAATGTTCATTAAATAAAATATATTTGAGATCAATATTTAAATCAATAGTACCTAATATCATACGGCTATTGAAAAAGTTATAGAGACCATAACTTATAAAATTGTGTAGATATCTCGTGAAATTGAAAATCAAAGCATGAGTTATCTCTCCGTTCTCTTGACATTTTGAGATATTTGTAATAGAAATTAAAAATCAATTCAATATAAAACTTAAGAGGTTTTGTAGTAATGTAGGCACAATAAACTCTAAATTTGGTTTTGGCTTATAATAAAAATGTTATTATTTGCCTCTTAAGGTGAATTTACATACATAAACTCTGATGAAGAAAATGCCATCCCATATAAACCATATGCAAAATTTTCAAATATTTATTAAAATTTTTCTACTAAGTTATCCAAATTAACTACTTATCAATCAATGAACATAATATTTTTATTTTAAATTTGTATATTGTCTTTTAGTTTAGATTGTAGTTAATACAAATGATTTAATTGCAAATAACTGAAAATATTCTTTTTGTTTAGCTGCACTACCTCTCCACAATGAAGATTTTTCATTTAAAAATAAATTATAATAATGACTATTAATTAATATTTATTTTATAATAAGTGTGATTAATCATTATTTGATTTTGTTATAATAAGTGCGACTTATTCATATTTTCCTGTGCAGTCCCTTCAAATTTTTCTTCATCGCTTGTTGCAAATAAAAGAGCATAGTCATAGGACAAATATTTTACCATAATTACTTGCTTCAATGGAGCAAATTCATTTTTATCCAAGCTTAAATTTGGTATCTAGTATATATAACTTCTTGCTTATAGTCTCTCTCTACCATTTTATATATGATAGGTATATCCAGCTTCAGTAAAATGTGATTTCAGCAGTACTAGAGATTTGGAGCGGTGATAAATTTTGTTCTTTTCTTCTTTGGACATCTCAGCATAACTACATTTATTTTAAATGAAATAAATTAGCTCATGCAAATACTAAACCATATATACAAAAAAATGACATGCAGTAAAGGATAGAATTATGTTTCATCATAGCCATCAGGTTGAAAAATGATATCTCATCCAAAATCACCTTCATTGTGTACAACATCCAATGTCACACCTTGGTCCTCATGCATCTCAATAATTTTGTCTTCTGTCTGCATAAGTTCATTTTCATAACTATCAAAATTTCCCTGTTATGGAGTTCCTCTATTCTATCAAAAAGGTTCACGACATCACCAAGAAAAATGTGTAAAAATGCATAATGTGCTGCATGAAAAAGATTCACAACCTCACTACCTTGTACAAGACACATTTCCTCAAGCTTGTTATGAAGATAGTTAAGAACATGAACAACCAAGTCTGCTGAATGTACAGATGCCCCAAAATCAAAATATACATCAGGGATGGCCGCATGAACTAATTGCAATAGGAACTCTGCACCCGAGTAAAGACTAAAAGTCAACAAATGCTCACAATTTCTGAAATAAATTAATTTTGGAAACAAAGTATAATTTGAAGGAAAAACAACAAAACTTAGGTTCATAAACGTAGATGATTTTTGAGTTGGTATTCACTTAAATATTCATATCTACCAATGATTTCCTGATAGTTTGTTATAACCACAAAAAATGCATTATAAATGAAAAACAACACAAAATACACATAAGAAAATGTTCACATTTTGCAGTATCAGTAGCATCAGCAACAACAATTCTAATATCAGTTTTCTTCAATGTATGAGCATTATTCACACCATCTCTAATCATTCCACAAATGTGTTTCCTCTCTTGTAGCTACTTTACAATTTCATATTTATGTTCTACATAGTATTAAAAAAAAGGAGATATTAAGGACATAGCTAGGAACTTCTGTAGAAGCCACACTTTAAATTAAATGTCATATCTAGTGTTTGTGTTTGTGTCAATGTTTCATAGTTAGTAACTACACATTTTCAAAAAACATTAAGATATGCAAATAAGAAAGAACGACAGGCAAAAATGTCACAAAATTTAGTTGCTAAACAAATATGAACCTAGAAAAACTCCGGCAAATCCATCTGCCTTCGCAATCAGGTCTTAGTTCCAACGCCCTTAGTTTATTTTTATAAGCTGGTGTCTTCTTCACCATGGCCACAGCCTTAATTAACAGACATACACACAAAAAAAAGTCAGTGCAATGAATCTGGAAGTTTTAATCTGCCAAAACATTTCATAAATAACAAATAGAGCAATTCGCAAAAAAATCGATTATGCATATCTTCAAAATGTGGTACTCAATTGAAAAAATCAAAATATGCACATAAATTTACTAAAACCAAATAAAAAATCTAAGAAAAAAAAAACACAAACCCGTTTAAATGTAATCATGAAAAATTAATCTGAGTAAAAAAGAAAAAAACTTTCCAGTATCTGTCAACTCCTGAGTTGGTTCTAATCTGAGAAGAAGCAGCAAAATCGTCTAATGTTGTATCCAGACATTCTTCTGTCTGCCGTGGATCCTGTGCATAAGCACTCTAACCAGGTTTTATCTGCAACGCCATAAAAATCACATAATGAAAATAAAATCCAATATCTAAAATCCAGAATCATCAATTAAAACAGTAGAAACAGAAAACAAAAATTCAAAACAAAATCACATAATGAAAATAAATCATGATCAAATCTAAAACAACAACATATGAATTAATTTGCTCAACTACAACGAGAGAAAGTTTCCTATCACATATCACCACAACGCGAAACAGCAATCTGCGAAGATTTCAATCGGGTTATTTGCATATCGACATAGATCCAAATCATTTCAAGTCTGTTACACAGAAAAATGAAAACTATGAATAAGAGAGTGAAAGAAGAAATAAGTATAAATGAAAACATGTAATGATAAGAAATCAAACCCTAAGCCTTAACAGTTTCCATCATTATGAGATCTACAAACAAATCTACCATCATTGTCACCATCTCACCCAATCTAAGCCGTATTTGTAACACCCCATTTCTACCCATCGAATAATATAAAATCAGAGTTACAAAGTTTCAACGTACATATGGAATGTTACACTTTCTCCTTAAACAACGACAATTAATCACCTGGAAAACAGATACATAACACATAATTTTGGATGAACCGATAACAACATGCTCAGTCTTTAAAAATAAAACCAACTGTCATTACTACGCAGCGGATTCACAAAAATTCAACTTTAATGACATACCATCTTTGTCCAGTTAAAACAACTTCAAAATAAAAAAGTCTTTAATGAAAACAACTTAAAATTCAGCAACAATACTAAAATCAACAATTAAGGAAACATGCGTTCATTCCCCCGAGTGTTACGTATCAGAGCGACGACACCGACTCTAACTAATAAAGGTAGACAGCCTTCACTCTGGATTACCTGCAGGATGGCGTATAAACCATCACCAAACACAGAAGGGGTGAGATATCAAACAATATACTCGGGTATATGATAAACAATATATTAGATCAGATTATATAAAGTCACCACTTCATAACATTACCATCAACATTAATCAACAACACAACAACAATTTATGCAACATGGAATGCGACTTATAATATGCACATGCATGTGGTACCATTGGAGCAGAACTCCCAACTTAAAAATCTGCCAATTAATAGAGGCGCCAACAAGGCATAAGCCTTCAACTTAATTTGCCAATCCAGCCCAACTTACCGAGCATCAGCTCCAACTTGATATGCGATGCAATGCGACTCAACATGAACGTCAGAATAGCAACAATGATAGTTATATATCAACACAACAACAAAGCAACATTGGCCATAGGCCCGCAACTTAATTCTTGCCAGTAATTAGAGGCAATGCAACATATTTCACACCTGCAACTTTATAATTCCCAACAACAATATCACAGCAACTATAACATACTTTATGCCAACTAAAATATACTACAAGTAATCACGTCATTGTTCGGTAGTTTTCGACTGAGAATCGGTTAATTAATTCCATTATCAATCCTTTGTCCAGTACTACTGACTTATATACCAACTTCTCAAACTAAAATTAAAATGGAACAGAACCAAGTGAAACCATAGCAGACAGAATGAACAGAACGGAACCAGAAAGAATCACATAGCAGGCCCGTGTGACGCTCGTCACCACACCCTGGCCCTCGTCACCTGTGTGACGGTCGTAATACATGAGTGATAGTCATCACTCGCACACAACCTGCGTGACGCTCGTCACGCCCTCTATCACGGTCGCCATATCCCCCAATTCCCTTCGTCTCAGTGTATTTCGTCCAGTTCTCCCCAATTCACAAACCTCTCCTCAGATTCCAGAACAGTTCTAAATTCACCCATCACAGTACAACAGAAACGCAATAAAATTATACCTTAAGGCAACATAGACTAATTTTCCTACAACCATTTCATCAACATCAAACGTATTTCAATATCCACGATAGCCATTACAACACAGACAGAGGTAATTCTACAAACCCAACCCCACATATCATTCATCAAATACCCCATTATAGAGTCAGAACCCCACCCTTACCTTGGATTGAAGGTTGCTTTAAATCTCCGATCGACCCAGCTTTGCCTCTTTTCCTCTTCTCTGTAACTTCCACGTTCTCCTCCCAAAACCTTATTTTCTCTTTCTCTGCAACTTCCACGTTCTTACTGCTACTTATAATTCCACATTATTTCTAAACGCCTAATATAATAACACTATTATTCTATTAACTTTCATTTGGGCCAATTTTCTACCCCCCATTATTACTACTACACTCACCATCTAAATAAGCCCAATATTTTCTTATAATTCTAATATATTAACACTATATTATTTCTACAACTTAAATCAATTAAATTAATTCAACTAAAACCGACATAGCAACTCAACACAATATTTTCAACAACCAACACAAATCAAACAAATAATACGAAGATATTTAATTAAATAATTAATTAAATAACCGGGCGTTACAACTCTCCCCCACTTAGGATATTTTCGTCCTCGAAAATTTACCTTGTTCAAACAACTCGGGATAGGATTCCCGCATCTTGTTTTCCAACTCCCACGTCAGGCTTTCTCCGGCAGCTCCCAACTAAACTACTTTCACCAAAGCAATCTCCTTGCTTCTTAAAGTCTTCATTTCACGATCCGCGATCCGTACAGGCGTCGTCTCAATAGTAAGATTATCCCGTACTTGCACATCATCCATATGAATCACATGAGATGGATCTGAAATGTACTTCCAAAGTTGTGACACATGAAGCGCATCGTGTAAATTCGAAAGATTAGGCGGTAAAGCCACTCTATAAGCAACATTTCAAACTCTGTCCGAAATCTGATACGGACCAATAAAACGAGGAGTAAGCTTCTTAGACTTCAATGCACGCCCAACACCGGTCACAGGCGTAACTCTAAAAAGCACATGGTCACCCGCTTGAAATTCTAAATCTTTCCTTCGCTTGTCATGATAACTCTTCTGTCTACTTTGAGAAGTTTTCATCTTCTCTTGAATTAACTTCACCTTCTCAGTAGTCTCTCGAACAATTTCAGGTCCAAGCACTACACCTTCCCCAGATTCATGCCAACATAAAGGAGTCCTACATCTCCGACCATATAATGCTTCAAAAGGGGCCATTCCAATACTCGAATGGTAACTGTTATTATAAGTGAATTCTATCAATAGAAGATAAGTATCCCACGAACCTCCCTTCTCAAGAACGCATGCTCTCAACAAATCCTCTAATGACTGAATAGTTCTCTCCGTTTGACCATCCGTCTGAGGGTGATACGCTGAACTCAACCTCAACTTAGAACCCAACGCCTCTTGCAAACTCTTCCAAAAATCAGAAGTGAACCTCGGATCTCTATCCGACACAATACACAAAGGAACACCATGTAGCTTGACAATTACATTGGTATAAATCTCTGCCAACTTCGATACTGGAAAACTAATGTTAATAGGGATAAAATGAGCCGACTTCGTAAGTCTATCAACAATCACCCAAATTGAATCATGTCCTCTTGAAGTATTAGGTAATCCCGTCACAAAGTCCATTGAAATGCTATCCCACTTCCATTCTGGAACTTCTAACGGTTGCATCAACCCCGCAGGCTTCTGATGCTCAACTTTCGACTTCTGACAAGTTAAACATGCATACACAAATCGTGCTACATCATGCTTCATCCCAGGCCACCAAAACAACTTCTTCAAATCTTGATACATCTTTGTAACCCCCGGATGAATACTCAATTTACTCCTATGACTTTCCTCAAGAATTGCTTTCTTCATCTCCGCATCATCAGGAATACAAATTCGATTACGAAATCTCAACACACCATGCGCATCTAACTTGAAATCATCATTCTTCGACTGATCGATCCCAACCATCGAATCTACTAGTTTCACGTCTAACTTCTGAGCTTCTTTGATACTGTCTAGAAAATCGTTGTTAATCTTCAACATTCTCAACATAACACTCTGCAGTGTCACTTCGCAAACCAAACTCATATCTCTGAACTGTTCAATTAGCTCCAATTCTTTAACCATCATCACCGACATATGCAAAGTTTTTCGGCTTAAAGCATCAGCCACAACATTAGCTTTTCCTGGATGATAGTTCAAACCGAATCATAATCTTTTAATAATTCCAACTATCTCCGTTGTCTAATATTCAACTTCTTCTGATCAAATAAATACTTTAAACTCTTATGGTCACTAAACACTTCAAATCTAGAACCATAGAGATAATGTCTCCAAATCTTCATCACAAAAACAACTGCAGCAAGCTCTAAATCATACGTAGGATAGTTCTTTTCATGAGTTCTCAACTGCCTCGACGCATAAGCAACCACCTTATCATTTTGCATAAGTACACCTCCTAAACCCATCTTAGAATCGTCACAATATACCACAAAAGGTTCTTCCGAATTAGGTAATGTCAAAACCGGAGCCGATGTCAATCTCTTCTTCAGTTCCGTAAAACTTTCTTCACATTGAACGTCCCACACAAAAGATCTACTTTTACAAGTCAACTTAGTCAATGGAAGTCCTAACTTAGGAAATCCTTCGATGAACCTTCGGTAATAACCGGCTAGTCCCAAAAAGCTTCTAATCTCGGTAGCCGACTTTGGAGTTTCCCATTGCAACACAGCATCTACTTTAGATGGATCCACAGCAATGCCACCACCTGAAATGACATGACCAAGAAAACTAACCTCCTTTAACCAAAATTCACATTTAGACAGCTTTGCATATAACTTCTTCTCTTTCAAAACTTGCAATACTAGTCTTAAGTGTTCTGCATGCTCTTCTTCCGATTTAGAGTAAATCAGTATATCATCAATGAACACCACCACAAACCGATCCAAATAAGTATGAAAGATACGGTTTATGTACTCCATGAATACTCCCGGCGCATTAGTAACACCGAAGGGCATCACCGAATACTCATAATGTCCATAACGCGTTCTGAAAGCCGTCTTCTGGATATCATCATCTTTAACTTTAATCTGATGATAGCCTGACCTCAAATTAATCTTGCTAAACACACGAGCACCTACCAACTGATCCATCAAGTCATCTATTCTCGAAAGCGGATACTTGTTCTTAATCGTCACTTTGTTCAACTGTCTATAATCAAAACAGAGCCTCATACTTCCATCTTTCTTCTTTACTAACAACACTGGAGCTCCCCACGGCGATACACTTGGACTTACAAACTTCTTCTCAAGTAAATCCTCCAATTTCTTCTTTAATTCCGACAATTCCGATGCAGACATCCTGTATGGTGCCATAGAAACAGGTCTGGTACCAGGTACAAGGTCAATCGCAAATTCCACTTCCCTCTCTGGCGGTACGTCAGGAATTTCATCAGGGAAAACTTCAGGAAATTCGTGCACCACTTGCAACTCCTCAATTATAGCTTGATTCTCCAGCGATAACGACGCCATTAATGAGAACACCTGAGCTTCTTCTTGCATCAACTATCGTAACTGCCTAAAAGACAACAACCCAACTCCTTCCTCTTCTTCAGGAGTAGAAAACCTCACTGACTTTCTATAGCAATTGATATGAACATAGTTATATTCTAACCAGGTCATTCCTAAGATCACATCCATCCCAGTTAACGGCAAACACACCAAATCAACATTAAAGTCTCTGTCGAAGATTGACAAAGGACACTTTAAACACACAAGAGAAGTAGTCACCGCTCCCTTAGCCAGAATTTCGACGACCATTTCTCCATTCATAGAAGACAACATAAGACCCAATCTTTTAACATAATCAGCAGCAATAAAGCAATGCGTAGCACCAGTATCAATAATAGTAATTAAAGGAGTACTATTAATGAAACATGTACCTCTGATGAGTCTGTCCTCACTAGTTGTCTGAGTCCTAACCAACGCGAACACTTTCCCACTGGTTTGCACCTTCTTGAGTTTCTGACACTGACTACCAATGTGTCCTTCTTCACCACAGTTGAAGCAAATCATGTCTTTATGCTTGCACTCAGATATTGCATGCCCAGTCTTACCACAACAAAAACACCTCTTTGCCTCAACAGTACACACATTACTCTTATGACCAGGTTTCCCACATTTGAAGCAAACTACACCAGCAGGAGCATCTCCCCCACTAGTCCTCTTTCCATCAGCCACTTTCTGTTTGCCTTTACCAGCTGGAGTATCATAAGGCTTGCCACGATTCTGTTGGTGCTTGCTCTTCCTCTCATTAATGATCTTGTAATGAGCATTATTATCCTCTACATAAATTCTGCAACTATCAATCAAATCATAGAAGACACGAATATTTTGATATCCAATTGCCTTCTTGATCTCTGGGCGCAACCCACTCTCAAACTTGATGCATTTTGAAAACTCAATAGTATCCCCGTTATAATGCGGATAAAACTTAGCCAACTCAACAAAATTTACAGCATATTCAGTAACCGACATATTTCCTTGCTTCAGCTCAAGAAACTCGATTTCCTTCTTATTACGAACATCCTCTGGATAATACTTCCTCAAGAACTCCCTTCGGAACACAGCCCAAGTGATACCTTCACCTGCAGCTTCCAACCTCTGACGAGTCTCTAGCCACCAGTCATCAGCCTCGACTGCTAGCATGTGAGTCCCATACCGAACCTTCTACGCTGGAGTGCAGTCCATCACACGGAAGATTCTCTCCATCTCTTACAACCAATCCAACGCTCCATCGGGATCATACTTGCCCTTGAAGGTAGGCGGATTCTCCCTCTGAAAAGTTGCTAAACTACGAGATCCAGCATTCTCGTCAGCGTTCAACTGATTCTGCAAAGCCTGAGCCATTGCTTCCAACGCAGCAGCAATTGTAGCATCATTCCTTCCAGCCATCTCAACTATCACTACAACATAAACAAGGATAGAACTAATTAACAATACTCGATTGTTAAACAAAACTATGACTCGACAACTTGGCCAGACGGACCGACCTGCTCTGATACCACTAATGTAACACCCCATTTCTACCCATCGAATAATATAAAATCAGAGTTACAAAGTTTCAACGTATATATGGAATGTTACACTTTCTCCTTAAACAACGACAATTAATCACCTGGAAAACAGATACATAACACATAATTTTGGATGAACCGATAACAACCTGCTCAGTCTTTAAAAATAAAACCAATTGTCATTACTACGCAGCGGATTCACAAAAATTCAACTTTAATGACATACCATCTTTGTCCAGTTAAAACAACTTCAAAATAAAAAGTCTTTAATGAAAACAACTTAAAATTCAGCAACAATACTAAAATCAACAATTAAGGAAACATGCGTTCATTCCCCCGAGTGTTACGTATCAGAGCGACGACACCGACTCTAACTAATGAAGGTAGACAACCTTCACTCTGGATTACCTGCAGGATGGCGTATAAACCATCACTAAACACAGAAGGGGTGAGATATCAAACAATATACTCGGGTATATGATAAACAATATATTAGATCAGATTATATAAAGTCACCACTTCATAACATTACCATCAACATTAATCAACAACACAACAACAATTTATGCAACATGGAATGCGACTTATAATATGCACATGCATGTGGTACCATTGGAGCAGAACTCCCAACTTAAAAATCTGCCAATTAATAGAGGCGTCAACAAGGCATAACCCTTCAACTTAATTTGCCAATCCAGGCCAACTTACCGAGCATCAGCTCCAACTTGATATGCGATGCAATGTGACTCAACATGAACGTCAGGATAGCAACAATGATAGTTATATATCAACACAACAACAAAGTAACATTGGCCATAGGCTCGCAACTTAATTCTTGCCAGTAATTAGAGGCAATGCAACATATTTCACACCTGTAACTTTATAATTCCCAACAACAATATCACATCAACTATAACATACTCTATGCCAACTAAAATATACTACAAGCAATCACGTCGTTGTTCGGTAGTTTTCGATTGAGAATCGGTTAATTAATTCCATTGTCAATCTTTTGTCCCGTACTACTGACTTATATACCAACTTCTCAAACTAAAATTAAAATGGAACAGAACCAAGTGAAACCATAGCAGACAGAATGAACAGAACGGAACCAGAAAGAATCATATAGTAGGCCCGTGTGACGCTCGTCACCATACCCTGGCCCTCGTCATATGTGTGACGGTCGTAATACATGAGTGACAGTCGTCACTCGCACACAACCTGCGTGACGCTCGTCACGTCCTCTATCACGGTCGCCATATCCCCCACTTCCCTTCGTCTCAGTGTATTTCGTCCAGTTCTCCCCAATTCACAAACCTCTCCTCAGATTCCAGAACAGTTCCAAATTCACCCATCACAGTACAACAGAAACGCAATAAAATTATACCTTAAGGCAACATAGACTAATTTTCCTACAACCAATTCATCAACAACAAACTTATTTCAATATCCACGATAGCCATTACAACACAGACAGAGGTAATTCTACAAACCCAACCCCACATATGATTCATCAAATACCCCATTATAGAGTCAGAACCCCACCCTTACCTTGGATTGAAGGTTGCTCTAAATCTCCGATCGACCCAGCTTTTCCACTTTTCCTCTTCTCTGTAACTTCCACGTTCTCCTCCCAAAAACTTATTTTCTCTTTCTTTGCAACTTCCACGTTCTTATTGCTACTTCTAATTCCTCATTATTTCTAAATGCCTAATATAATAACACTATTATTCTATTAACTTTCATTTGGGCCAACTTTCTACCCCCCATTATTACTACTACACTCACCATCTAAATAAGCCCAATATTCTCTTATAATTCTAATATATTAACACTATATTATTTCTACAACTTAAGTCAATTAAATTAATTCAACTAAAATCGACATAGCAACTCAACACAATATTTTCGACAACCAACACAAATCAAACAAATAATACGAAGATATTTAATTAAATAACCGGGCGTTACAACTCTCCCCCACTTAGGATATTTTCGTCCTCGAAAATTTACCTTGTTCAAACAACTCGGGATAGGATTCCCGCATCTTGTTTTCCAACTCCCACGTCAGGCTTTCTCCGGAAGCTCCCAACCAAACTACTTTCACCAAAGCAATCTCCTTGCCTCTTAAAGTCTTTATTTCATGATCCGCGATCCGTACAGGCGTCGTCTCAATAGTAAGATTATCTCGTACTTGCACATCATCCATATGAATCACATGAGATGGGTCTGAAATGTACTTTCGAAGTTGTGACACATGAAACACATCGTGTAAATTCGAAAGATTAGGCGGTAAAGCCACTCTATAAGCAACATTTCCAACTCTGTCTGAAATCTGATACGGACCAATAAAACGAGGAGTGAGCTTCTTATACTTCAATGCACGCCCAGCACCGGTCACAGGCGTAACTCTCAAAAACACATGGTCACCCGCTTGAAATTCTAAATTTTTCATTCGCTTGTCATGATAACTCTTCTGTCTACTTTGAGAAGTTTTCATCTTCTCTTGAATTAACTTCACCTTCTCAGTAGTCTCTCGAACAATTTCAGGTCCAAGCACTACACCTTCCCCAGATTCATGCCAACATAAAGGAGTCCTACATCTCCGACCATATAATGCTTCAAAAGGGGCCATTCCAATACTCGAATGGTAACTGTTATTATAAGTGAATTCTATCAATGGAAGATAAGTATCCCACGAACCTCCCTTCTCAAGAACACATGCTCTCAACAAATCCTCTAATGACTGAATAGTTATCTCCGTCTGACCATCCGTCTGAGGGTGATACGCTGAACTCAACCTCAACTTAGAACCCAACGCCTCTTTCAAACTCTTCCAAAAATCATAAGTGAACCTCGGATCTCTATCCGACACAATACACAAAGGAACACCATGTAACTTGACAATTACATTGGTATAAATCTCTGCCAACTTCGATACTGGAAAACTAATGTTAATAGGGATAAAATGAGCCGACTTCGTAAGTCTATCAACAATTACCCAAATCGAATCATGTCCTCTTGAAGTATTAGGTAATCCCGTCACAAAGTCCATTGAAATGCTATCCCACTTCCATTCTGGAACTTCTAACGGTTGCATCAACCCCGCAGGCTTCTGATGCTCAACTTTCGACTTCTGACAAGTTAAACATGCATACACAAATCGTGCTACATCATGCTTTATATTAGGCCACCAAAATAACTTCTTCAAATCTTGATACATATTTGTAACCCCCGGATGAATACTCAATTAACTCCTATGACTTTCCTCAAGAATCGCTTTCTTCATCTCCGCATCATCAGGAATACAAATTCGATTATGGAATCTCAACACGCCATGCGCATCTAACTTGAAATCATCATTCTCCGACTGATCGATCATAACCATCGAATCTACTAGTTTCACGTCTAACTTCTGAGCTTCCTTGATACTGTCTATAAAATCATTGTTAATCTTCAACATTTCCAACATAACACTCTGCGGTGTCACTTCGCAAACCAAACTCATATCTTTGAACTGTTCAATTAGTTCCAATTCTTTAACCATCATCGCAACATATGCAAAGTTTTTTGGCTTAAAGCATCAGCCAGAACATTAGCTTTTCCTGGATGATAGTTCAAACCGAAATCATAATCTTTTAATAATTCCAACCATCTCTGTTGTCTCATATTCAACTCCTTCTGATCAAATAAATACTTTAAACTCTTATGGTCACTAAACACTTCAAATCTAGAACCATAGAGATAATGTCTCCAAATATTCAGCATAAAAACAACTGCAACAAGCTTTAAATCATGCGTAGGATAGTTCTTTTCATGAGTTCTCAGCTGCCTCGACGCATAAGAAACCACCTTATCATTCTGCATAAGTACACCTCCTAAACCCATCTTAGAAGCGTCACAATATGCCACAAAAGGTTCTCCCGGATTAGGTAATGTCAAAACCGGAGCCGACATCAATCTCTTCTTCAGTTCCGTAAAACTTTATTCACATTGAACGTCCCACACAAAATATCTACTTTTACAAGTCAACTTAGTCAACGGAAGTGCTAACTTAGAAAATCCTTCGATGAACCTTCGGTAATAATCGGCTAGTCCCAAAAAGCTTCTAATCTCGGTAGTCGACTTTGGAGTTTCCCATTGCAACACGGCATCTACTTTAGATGGATCCACAGCAATGCCACCACCTGAAATGACATGACCAAGAAAACTAACTTCCTTTAACCAAAATTCACATTTAGACAGCTTTGCATATAACTTCTTCTCTTTCAAAACTTGCAATACTAGTCTTAAGTGTTCTGCATGCTCTTCTTCCGATTTAGAGTAAATCAGTATATCATCAATGAACACCACCACAAACTGATCCAAATAAGTATGAAAGATACAGTTCATGTACTCCATGAATACTCCCGGCGCATTAGTAACACCAAAGGGCATCACCGAATACTCATAATGTCCATAACGCGTTCTGAAAGCCGTCTTCTGGATATCATCATCTTTCACTTTAATCTGATGATAGCCTGACCTCAAATCAATCTTGCTAAACACACGAGCACCTACCAACTGATCCATCAAGTAATCTATTCTCGGAAGCGGGTACTTGTTCTTAATCGTCACTTTGTTCAATTGTCTATAATCAACACAGAGCCTCATACTTCCATCTTTCTTCTTTACTAACAACACTGGAGCTCCCCACGGCGATACACTTGGCCTTACAAACTTCTTCTCAAGTAAATGTTCCAATTGCTTCTTTAATTCTGACAATTCCGATGCAGACATCCTGTATGGTGCCATAGAAACAGGTCTGGTACCAGGTACAAGGTCAATCGCAAATTCCACTTCCCTCTCTGGCGGTACGTCAGGAATTTCATCAAGGAAAACTTCAGGAAATTCGCGCACCACTTGTAACTCCTCAATTATAGCTTGATTCTCCAGCGATAACGACGCCATTAATGAGAACACCAGAGCTTCTTCATGCATCAACTGTCGTAACTGCCTAAAAGACAACAACCCAATTCCTTCCTCTTCTTCAGGAGTAGAAAACCTCACTGACTTTCTATAGCAATTGATATAAACATAGTTATATTCTAACCAGTTCATTCCTAAGATCACATCCATCCCAGTTAACGGCAAACACACCAAATCAACATTAAAGTCTCTGTCGAAGATTAACAAAGGACACTTTAAACACACAAGAGAAGTAGTCACCGCTCCCTTAGCCGAAATTTTGGCGACCATTTCTCCATTCATAGAAGACAACATAAGACCCAATCTTTTAACACAATCAGCAGCAATAAAGTAATGCATAGCACCAGTATCAATAATAGTAATTAAAGGAGTACTATTAATGAAACATGTACCTCTGATGAGTCTGTCCTTACTAATTGTCTGAGTCCCAGCCAACGCGAACACTTTCCCACCGGTTTGCGCCTTCTTTGGTTTCTGACATTGACTACCAATGTGTCATTCTTCATCACATTTGAAGCAAATCATATCTTTATGCTTGCACTCAGATATTGCTTGCCTAGTCTTACCACAATAGAAACACCTCTTTACCTCAGCAGTACACACATTACTCTTATGACCAGGTTTCCCACATTTGAAACAAACTACACCAGCAGGAGCATCTCCCCCACTAGTCCTCTTTCCATCAGCCACATTCTGTTTGCCTTTACCAGCTGGAGCATCATAAGGCTTGCCACGATTCTGTTGGTGCTTGCTCTTCCTCTCATTAATGATCTTGTAATAAGCATTATTATCCTCTTCATAAATTTTGCAACTATCAATCAAATCAGAGAAGACATAAATCTTTTGATATCCAATTGCCTTCTTGATCTCTGGGCGCAACCCACTCTCAAACTTTATGCATTTTGAAAACTCAGCAGTATCCCCGTTATAGTGCAGATAAAACTTAGCCAACTCAACAAACTTTGCAGCATATTCAGTAACCGACATATTTCCTTGCTTCAGCTCAAGAAACTCGATTTCCTTCTTACCACGAACATCCTCTAGATAATACTTCCTCAGGAACTCCCTTCGGAACACAGTCCAAGTGATACCTTCACCTGCAGCTTCCAACCTCTGACGAGTCTCTAGCCACCAGTCATCAGCCTCGACTGCCTACATGTGAGTCCCATACCGAACCTTCTGCACTAGAGTGCAGTCCATCACACGGAAGATTCTGTCCATCTCTTTCAACCAATCCAACGCTCCATCAGGATCATACTTGCCCTTGAAGGTAGGCGGATTCTCCCTCTGAAAAGTTGCTAAACAACGAGATCCAGCATTCTCGTCAACGTTCGGCTGATTCTGCAAAGCCTGAGCCATTGCTTCCAACGCAGCAGCAATTGCAGCATCATTCCTTCCAGCCATCTCAACTATCACTACAACATAAACAAGGTTAGAACTAATTAACAATACTCGATTGTTAAACAAAACTACGACTCGACAACTTGGCCGGATGGACCAACCTGCTCTTATACCACTAATGTAACACCCCATTTCTACCCATCGAATAATATAAAATCAGAGTTACAAAGTTTCAACGTATATATGTAATGTTACACTTTCTCCTTAAACAACGACAATTATTCACCTGGAAAACAGATACATAACACATAATTTTGGATGAACCAATAACAACCTGCTCAGTCTTTAAAAATAAAACCAACTGTCATTACTACGCAGCGGATTCACAAAAATTCAACTTTAATGACATACCATCTTTGTCCACTTAAAACAACTTCAAAATAAAAAGTCTTTAATGAAAACAACTTAAAATTCAGTAACAATACTAAAATCAACAATAAAGGAAACATGCGTTCATTCCCCCGAGTGTTACGTATCAGAGCGACGACACCGACTCTAACTAATGAAGGTAGACAGCCTTCACTCTGGATTACCTGCAGGATGGCGTATAAACCATCACCAAACACAGAAGGGGTGAGATATCAAACAATATACTCGGGTATATGATAAACAATATATTAGATCAGATTATATAAAGTCACCACTTCATAACATTACCATCAACATTAATCAACAACACAACAACAATTTATGCAACATGGAATGCGACTTATAATATGCACATGCATGTGGTACCATTGGAGCAGAACTCCCAACTTAAAAATCTGTCAATTAATAGAGGCGTCAACAAAGCATAAGCCTTCAACTTAATTTGCCAATGCAGACCAACTTACTGAGCATCAGCTCCAACTTGATATGCGATGCAATGCGACTCAACATGAACGTCAGAATAGCAACAATGATAGTTATATATCAACACAACAACAAAGCAGCATTGGCTATAGGCCCGTAACTTAATTCTTGCCCGTAATTAGAGGCAATGCAACATATTTCACACCTGCAACTTTATAATTCCCAACAACAATATCACAACAACTATAACATACTCTATGCCAACTAAAATATACTACAAGCAATCATGTCATTGTTCGGTAGTTTTCGATTGAGAATCGGTTAATTAATTCCATTATCAATCCTTTGTCCAGTACTATTGACTTATATACCAACTTCTCAAACTAAAATTAAAATGGAACAGAACCAAGTGAAACCATAGCAGACAGAATGAACAGAACGGAACCAGAAAGAAACACATAGCAGGCCCGTGTGACGCTCGTCACCACACCCTGGCCCTCGTCACATGTGTGATGGTCGTAATACATGAGTGACGGTCGTCACTCATACACAACCTGCGTGACGTTCGTCACGCCCTCTATCACGGTCGCCATATCCCCCAATTCCCTTCGTCTCAATGTATTTCGTCCAGTTCTCCCCAATTCACAAACCTCTTCTCAGATTCCAGAACAGTTCCAAATTCACCCATCACAGTACAACAGAAACGCAATAAAATTATACCTTAAGGCAACATAGACTAATTTTACTACAACCAATTCATCAACAGCAAACGTATTTCAATATCCACGATAGCCATTACAACACAGACAGAGGTAATTCTACAAACCCAACCCCACATATCATTCATCAAATACCCCATTATAGAGTCAGAACCCTACCCTTACCTTGGATTGAAGGTTGCTCTAAATCTCAGATCGACTCAACTTTGCCTCTTTTCCTCTTCTCTGTAACTTCCACGTTCTCCTCCCAAAACCTTATTTTCTCTTTCTCTGCAACTTCCACGTTCTTACTGCTACTTCTAATTCCTAATTATTTCTAAATGCCTAATATAATAACACTATTATTCTATTAACTTTCATTTGGGCCAACTTTCTACCCCCCCCCCCCCCCATTATTACTACTACACTCACCATCTAAATAAGCCCAATATTCTCTTATAATTCTAATATATTAACACTATATTATTTTTACAACTTAAATCAATTAAATTAATTCAACTAAAACCGACATAGCAACTCAACACAATATTTTCGACAACCAACACAAATCAAACAAATAATACGAAGATATTTAATTAAATAATTAATTAAATAATCGGGCGTTACAGTATTCATCTTTGAGGTGATGGAGATTGTAGACGGAAGCGATGTAGGATTTCATGGAAGAGAGAAGAAAAGAGAGATGAGGGAAAGCGGGAGAGAGAGGGCGGCGGGATTAGGGTTTGTGGGAGGAAACAGAGAAAATTGGAGAGAGAAGAAGAAAGGAGAGAGAGAGAGATAAGAAGAAGAAGGGATAGAGAGAAAGAGAAGAAGAATAGATTACAGTTTGTTTGAAATGAAATAGAGTTGGTGAAAGAGTGGCCTCCAAATGTTGAGACGTGTCCAGAAGGGCAAATGAGTATTTTAGGTGGTACCAACTTTTCTTATATGGTAGATAAGTATAACATAAATGATATCTTGATATCTACTACTTACACTACTTCGTATATATTGTTCTAATTTGTATGTAATTCAGTTATGTAATTCAGTTAATAAGTAAGGGCAATTTGTATTTAGACATATAACTCCACACAAGAAAGGTAAATGGTAAGTTTTAGAAAAATTTGAGTTCGAAAACAATTTTAGATCATTACCATAGAGTTTGAAAAAAAAATAAAAATATTCTATAATTAAGTAGCGGAAATTAAATTACGAAAAATTAAGATTTAACAAATAGAGAGATAACACTAGAGTTTATAAAGGTTCGTTCAAAAAAAAGTTTTAATCATCTCTCTAAAATTTGTTCTTGAGACTATTCAATAAACTTAAGAGTTTATAGTATGCTGAACTCTCAAGCTCCCTTATACAAGAAAAATGAAGTTTGTGGCTAACTTCAAACCAAACAACGAATAAGAAGTGAATCTGTGAGTTTTCCTTGCAAACGATGGATTGAAGCGGATAGTCTGCTTTCAAAACAACAACTTGAAGGGGTTAGTCTTCGAGTTTTAAAATAGAAGTTTTTAACACTGGTTGATCTTAAACATTGGTGAAATTTTATCACAGGCTAAGCTCAAATCGAACCAGGGTTTTCACGAGCTAACCACAAACCTGAGAGATTTTATACTAGGCTGATCTTCAACCTTAGTAAGCTTTTGATGGGCTGAACTTACAAACCGAAAAGAGGTTTTATACAGTGTAACCACCAACCAACTTGAAATTTTATATTGGACTGATCTCACACCTATGGAAGCTTTTAACGGTCTAAAATTTTGAACATAAATGGAGATATAATCACAAAATCCCCAAACCAAAATTTTTAACGGATTTACCTTTGAACCCAAACAAAAATCCCTAAATGGATTAATTATTCAACCAAGATAGAAAAAAATGCTCCTTGGTGAATTTACAATTCTATCCTTCTAGAATTACACAATTGTCTCACTCGCAAAAAACCTTTCTTGAAAGCGCCACAACTATTTTTCTCTTAACTTTCTTGATGATGTCATTGTTGGGTAGGAATATAGAGTAGAGAAACAGTCTGGAGGGGGTGAATAGAACCTTTTTAAAAAATTATCTGGTTTTTAAAATGTAATATCATAGTTTTTCAAACGCGCGGGAGTCTTAAAACGAAAATAGATAGTTTATGCTTGAATTGGAAATCAGTCACGTATTCAAATACATAATTCACAAATATCCCTATAATGTTCAATGACAATAACAAAAAGTTGTCAGCTATATCGAATTGATAAAATCATAAATTATAAATTACATGAGATGTGTTCTTTACAAAGTTAACAATTGCTACAGAATTCTAACACTACTAGTCTGCATATTTTAATCTGCACTAAAACACAAATAGGTTCTAATTCTAACAAAATCTAAACTTATGTAATAAATATAGCTACCAATAGGAATTAATCATAAACTACATTAAGAAATAATTATCTAAACATGAAATAACCTATGAAAATTAAAATGAGAGAGAGAGAGAGAGAGAGAGAGAGAGAAAGTACACAATGATGTATAATGGTTTGCCTCTATCGTCCTTGCAATGGCCTACTTCACTCTCCAATGGTCTCCCATTGAAAGTCTTTCTTCCATTATGTTTTGACAAATATTATACGAGTTAATACAATCACTAATCCATAATAATGCTGAGAATAATAAATCTCCTATCTGGATCTTGACTTGTGCACGGTTTTGACGCTGAACTTTATGTGAAATATTTACTCGATTCTTGCTTCTTAAATCTTCCAGCTTTACCAATCTTCTCACAGTCTTCGTGTGTTGCAATCACCCCTGATCTCACCGATTTCTTGAGCGATAAATTGTCCGAAGATTGAGAAGAAATTCTACTCTGTCTGTAGGCTTCCACAGAGCACTACCAAGTTCAACTTGGAGAGAAAAACCTCCTTATTTTCACTAGAATTTATCACAATCAGTCACAACAACCACAATCTTGCAAGCTTCCTGAAAAACTTTACCAAACCTTCAAGAAATTTTAGTTTCAAGACACGTCTCCCTCAACAATTAAAAATCTCCATGATCAAGATTTGAAATCAATCTAGAGGTTAAAGATGAAATAATTTTGTTTGCAAGAGATATGAGTTTTCAAAATTTTGGAGGTTGTTTATTTCGCACAATCACAATGTTGGTTATAAGAGTAATTAATGAAAATAAGATGACAAATGAATTTATATGATTATGCGTAAAAATAAGTGAAAATGGTTGTTAGATTCGAGTCAAGAGCGTTTGTTTATTTGAGTCAAATAAGCAAGTAGAATGGACCAAAATCAACATAAAGAAAAGTGACATATTTCCTATGATTCGAGGCAGGTTAAAGTTGTGATGCAAGTCATTAAGTTCATGATTCGAGTCATGTATAAACCTTGATTCAAATCAAATTGATCAGAATCAGACAGGAAAAAGTGAAACGACTTGTAATTCAAGTTATGTAAGATGTGTGATTTGAATCAAATGAGGCAATGGCTAACAAGAGATCTGTGATCTGAGTTATGTAAAACTTGTTATTCGAGTCACAATATTACATGATTCGAATCATGTGTAAACTGTGATTCGAGTCACAAACATTAGAATCTTCATGTTCTCTTCTTTTTTATTTGATTCGAGTGAGTGACTCTAGTTATACATAACAAATCCCAATTTTCAAGTTTTTCAAAATAGTTTGAGATTTCACTTCCCACTTAACTTGAACCAACCTCAAATATGGTTCTTGTTCCATTAACTTAAGCAATTGACTAAAACCATAATGATCATACTCAAATATAAACAATCAATTATGCACGCTAAAACGAATTGATTCAAAACTTGATTCAAAGATGTACAATTATGAAGGAGACTAAACAAACAATAATAAATGAATCGAAAGCACAAAAGAGAAGCAATAAAATTGTATTATGGTTCTCCCTTTAATATATTAGAGACATGCAATTTAAGTCTCCCCATTTTTTATGCTTGGCAAACTTTCACTTGGAATTAAGTCGACTTTGAGCCAAAATCAAATAAACGCTTGTGCTCCCCTGAAACATTGCACACACAACTGCATAAAACTCATAACACAATTCTAGACTCACGTTACAACTTCTCCTTGTTTGACAAGATCAAAAAGAGATAGATGGTAATGAGCCTAAAACACCTAAAACCAACAGCAAAGAGAAATAATTCCAGATGAACACATGAGCTAAATGTTGGGTTATCCCTCCTATTTGGAGAGACCTAAATTGATGTGGGTTAGTGGCCCATTTGTTTCTATGCCTTTGTTATTACCCAACAAAGAGAATTAGGTTAATTTTATCCATTGTGTGTGAAAAACAACAAGAAAAGTAGACAGAAGAGTGAAATCCCGCAGCCCTATTTCAGCACAGAGCAGTTCCACTAAATCGAAGATTGTGCAAAATCCAACAATCGGATCATCTTGAAATTTTGTCACAATGTCCATGACTCATAAGAGCACATTCTGAGTGATTTTCATTGGATTCAGAGCTTTTTAAGTCGGTATGTCGAGTCCATCTTTGAGGTCTGAATTTCTTGGTGTTTTGGGTTGTTTTTGTCTTTCTTGATTATTATTGTATTCCAAGATTGATTGCAAATCTTGATGATGTTTATGTATGCTTCTAACTAGTGTTAGAGAGAACCTTGCTTGTACCCATTGATTGATAATAGTGGGGGATTTAAGTGGCCTACGGGTCCCGTGGTTTTTTACTCCTAGTTAACGAAGGTTTTTCCACGCTAAAATCTTGTTGTGTTGTTTTATGTGTTTTGTTGATTGTCGTTGCATTTGGTATTTTGGAGAGATTGTCTTGTTGGTTTATTCTGTTGCGTTTGTGGATTTACTCCCAACAAGTGGTATCTAGAGCCGTGGTTTGATTGATGTAACGATGGAGATGAACACATCTAGGATGGTGAGTTTGAATGGTTCCAATTATAATGTTTGGAAAGCAAAATGGAAGATTTACTTTATGTGAAAGGTTTTCACTTACTGGTTTTCTCTAATGAAAAACCCGATGGAAAGAGCGATGAAGAATGGACTTTGTTGCATAGACAAGTTTGTGGTTATATTCGTCAATGGGTGGATGATAATGTTTTAAATTATGTGAACTCGATGACTCATGCTCGCTCTCTTTGGATCAAATTTGAGGAGTTGTATGCAAGAAAGACGGGAAACAATAAGTTGTTCTTGTTCAAGCAATTAATGTCATTAAGGTATAGTGATGGTTCACCAATGACCGGTCACTTTAACATTTTCCAAGGGATTCTAAATCAATTGTCGGAGATGAATCTTACTTTTGATGATGAAATTCAAGGTTTATGGCTTCTTGGTACTTTACCTAATTCTTGGGAGACTTTTAGGACATTCTTGTCTTACTCCGCTCCGAATGGTATCATCTTGATGGACTTGGCTAAAAGTAGCGTGTTGAATGAGGAGTTGAGGCGTAAGTCACAAGGTTCTTCTTCACATTTCGAGGTGTTGATTACCGAATCAAGAGGGAAAAATCAAAGTAGAGGTTCAAGTAATCGTGGAACTTCACGCGGTAAATCACAAGGAGGCTCTAATAGATTCTCTCATATTGAGTGTCATCATTGTGGAGAAAAAGAACACATAAAGAGGTATTGCCGTAAGTTGAAAAGGGAAAACAAGAAGAAGAGCTACAACAACGATAAAAAGGAAGGTAACAATAATGAAGACGTTGCTATTGTTGATATTTTTTTTATTGTTTATGATAGTTGTATTGAGAATGTTAATTTATCATGTGATGAGATGGATTGGGTGGTTGATAGTGGTGCTTCTACTCATGCAACCTCGAGACGTGATCTTTTTTCAACTTACGAGACCGGTGACTTTGGGGTTGTTCGTATGGGAAATAATGGGCAAGCTAATGTCATCGGAATGGGAGATATTTGTGTCGAAACTAGCAATGGGACAACTCTAGTTCTCAAAGGTGTGAAACACATTCCGGAACTTCGATTCAATCTTTTATCCATTTGAAAGTTGGATAATGAAGGATATGATAATGCTTTTTCAGGCAACAAGTGGAAGTTAAAGAAAGGCTCAATGGTGGTTGCTAAAGGAAAAAGGAATCCGAACTTGTATGTCGTTCAACTTGGGGTTTCGAAGTGCTACATCAACACTTGTGACAATGATAGCTCATCAGAATTATGGCACAAACGTTTGGGTCATATGAGTGAAAAAAGTTTGAGCATTTTGGCAAAGAAGAATGTGTTGAATGGTGTTTCTGATGCAAAGTTGAGAAAGTTTTCACATTGTTTGGCGGGTAAGCAAAGGCGAGTTTTCTTTATGTCATCCGAACCAAAGAGGAATTTGGAAGTGTTGGATTTAGTACATTCCGATGTGTGTGGTCCGATGAAGACACAGTCACTTGGTGGTGCATATTACTTTGTGACTTTCATTGATGATTGTTCTTGGAAAACATGGGCTTATACATTGAAAACAAAAGATCAAGTGTTAGATACTTTCAATTTGTTTCAAGCATCGGTTGAAAGAGAAACCGGTAAAAAGCTCAAGTGTATCCAAACCAATAATGGGGGAGTGTATATTGGACCTTTCGACAAGGATTGTCAAGATCAAGGTATACGTCATCAAAAGTCTCCTCCAAAGACACCACAATTGAATGGGTTAGCCGAAAGAATGAATAGAACTTTGGTGGAAAGGGTGAGATGTTTACTTTCTCAATCAAAGATGTCGAAATATTTTTGTGGAGAAGCATTGAGCACGGTTGTACATCTTTTAAACCTCACTCCATGTGTTTCGTTGAATTTTGATGTTCCAAATCATGTTTGGAGTGGTAAAGATGTTACCTACAACCATCTTCGGGTGTTCGGATGCATGGCTTATGTGTATATTCTGAAGGATGAGAGATCGAAATTAGATGAGAAGTTGAAGAAATGTGTGTTTGTTGGGTATGGACTTGATGAGTTTGGGTATCGATTCTTTGATCCGATTCAACGAAAACTTATTCGTAGTCGTGATGTCGTATTTGTTGTGAAAAACGATGTCTTCAAAGAAAGCATAAATGGTTTCTTGATGATCAAGAACCAAAACAAGGGTTAGGGTTTAACGGAAAAGAAAACAAGAAGAAGAAGAAGAATAGAACAACAAATGATTGGGCAAATAAAATTATGTTTACTATTCACTTTCTCATTAAAATCACAAATGATTACAAGTGAATATCACAATTTGCCACACTCAACAAACTGAGTGTACTAGCCTATTTATAGACTAACTAGGTAACTTGCAGCCCAAGAAACCTAAACAATTGGATCCTTAACTCAAGGCCCAATTCGACATAATAATTCGGCCGTACATATTAGAACAGACTTCGACTACAATATGTAACAATCAGGCATCAGCATGTGAACAAGCTTCGACTGCATGCTTGCCTCCTGTCGAAAAACACATGAAAGCTCTCCTTCGACATAGCATGAGTTCGACCCAACTCTCACAAATCTCCACCTTGGATCTAACTGAGCAACAAAGGAATCAACTAGCTTTCATCATGCAGCTTTATCAACTGCATACAGTGGAAGAACTTGCAACTTGGCAACGTCTTGGTGATCATATCAGCAGCATTGTCTTCAGTCGAAACCTTCAGCATATGGACTTCACCACGCTCGATTATCTCTCTGATGAAGTGCAGCCTCGCATCAATGTGCTTAGTTCGCTCATGATAGGCTGAATTTTTCGACAGGTGTATTGCACTTTGACTATCACATTTAACAGTGATACTTCGACCTTGAAGTTTCAGCTCCTTTGCAAAACCTTTAAGCCATAATGCTTCCTTCATAGCTTCAGTGAGGGCAATATATTCAGCTTCAGTGGTTGATAAGGCAACAACCTTCTGAAGCGTCGCTTTCCAACTGATTGTTGTGCCAAACATTGTGAAAACATATCCAGAAATAGACTTTCTGGAATCCATACAACCTGCATAATCAGAGTCAACAAATCCTTCGATTTCGACTATGTTATCACCACCACAAGCTCAACCATAAATCAAGACTCTTTTCAGAGACCCATTTATGTACATGAGAATCCACTTTACAGTTTGCCAGTGCGCCTTTCCAGGATTGGCCATATATCTGCTATCAAGGGTCACTCCATATGCTATGTTTGGCCTCGTACAGACCATATCATACATCAAAGAACCCACTACACTAGCATATGGAATGCTGTTCATATAGATTCTTTCAGCTTCAATACTCGGACTTTGAGTAGTACTAAGCTTAAACTGAGGATTTGTAGGTGTCACAACAGGCTTTGAATTCGACATACCAAACTTGTCGAGAAGCTTCCGTAGGTATGCCTCCTGAGATAAGCACAACTTTGACTGCTTTATATCTCTCCGGATGTCAATCCCAAGAATCCTGGCTGCAGCTCCCAGATCCTTTATTTCGAACTCCTTACTGAGTTCAGCCTTCACCTTCGTTACATCCTTAATACTGTTTCTAGCTATGAGGATATCATCCACATACAGCAACAACATAACAAGTGAGTCTCCAGGTCGAAATATGAAGTAAACACAGTGATCAAACTGACTTCTAGCGAAACCAATGTGTGCCATGAACTTGTCGAATCTCCTGTTCCACTGTCGAGGAGATTGTTTCAGGCCATACAAAGACCTATTCAGCTTGCACACAAAATCTTCTTTACCATTTTCTGCATACCCTTCAGGTTGACGCATCAGGATCGTTTCATCTAGATCACCATACAGAAATGTTGTCTTCACATCCATTTGCTCAAGTTCCAAGTTGAACTTTGCCACCATGGCCAACAACATTCGAATGGATCTATGTTTTACAACAGGTGAGAACACATCATTGAAGTCGACTCCTTCTTTCTGAGTGAACCCCCTAGCAACCAGCCTCGCCTTAAAGCGCTTCGACATCACTCATTCGATTCCTTCCTTGACCTTGAAAATCCACTTACAACTGACTAATCTTGCTCCTGCAGGTTTCTCAATCAGCTCCCAAGTGTTATTATCATGAAGAGATTTCATCTCGTCATTCATGGCTTTTCGCCATTCAGTCTTGTCTCGACTCCTTATAGCTTCCTTGTAATCTCTAGGTTCTTCGTCAAGTACCTCACTTGCAGAGATTAAGGCAAAAGCTATAAGATCTGCATAACCAAGTATTTGAGGTGGCTTGATGACTCTTCTCGACCTATCTCTTGCCAGTAGGTAGTCATCGACAGATTCCTCACCCTCTTCAGCATCTTGCTCTTCGACTTCATCTGGGCTATGCACTTCAGCATCACTATGCTCTACCTCAACAGGCATCTCTACCTGTTCCAGCTCCTCTTCAGAGATTTTTGCATTTCGACCAACATCACCATTTTTCTTGAAAGCCATTTCGACCACATTGAAAACTACATCACGACTTGTGATACATCTTCTGTGACCTGGTTCTAGGCACCACAGCCTATAACCATTGACTTCCTCAGGATATCCAAGGAACATGTATCTCAGAGCTCTAGGTTCGACCTTGTCTTGCCTAATGTGAGCATATGCTAAACAACCAAATACTCTCAGTTTGTCGAGATCTGGATGATGACCTGGCCAAACTTCTTCAGTGTCTTCATTCCCAACGCAGTCGAGGGACATCTATTTATCAGATAAGCTGCTGTCGAAACAACCTCTGCCCAAAACACCTTCTTCAATCCAGCACTAACCAACATGCATCTAACCCTTTCAAGGATTGTTCGATTGAATCTCTCAGCTAAGCCATTTTGTTGAGGAGTACCTTCTACAGTCTTATGCCTTGCAATTCCAGACTTAACACAGTAACTGTCGAATGCTTCGTTGCAGAACTCAAGGCCATTGTCGGTTCTCAACCTCTTAACCTTTCTACCAGTTTGATTTTCGACCAGAACCTTCCAACTTTTGAAATTCTCAAAATTTTGTCCTTCGTCTTCTGAATGAATACCCATAGCTTTCTGGAATAGTCATCAACGATGGATAGAAAATACCTTACACCTAAGTGTGAAGGATTCCTTGCAGGCCCCCAAAGATCAGCATGAATGTAATCAAGGGATCCATGTGTTCTTTGCTTGCCTTTGTTAAACTTTTCCCTATAGGATTTACCAAATACACAAGATTCACAAAACTCCAGCTTTTCGACTTTGTCACCTCCTAGCAGGTTCTGCTTCCCCAATTCGACCAGGCCTCTTTCGCTGACATGGCCCAATCTCATGTGCCATAACTCTGTCTTCGACACAGGTTTCGTGGATACAACATTTGTCGAACCACTTAAAACCTCAGCCTCAAGGGTATACAAGCCTTGTTTCTTCACGCCTCTCAAGACTTCCTTCGACCCCTTCATGACTTTCAGGATACCTTGAACTCCTTTGAAGACATATCCTTTCTTGTCGAATTCACCAAGAGAAATTAAATTCCTCTTAAGGTCAGGTACATACCTAACTCCAGTCAATAGCTTTATTGACTCATTATGGAGCTTGAATCTAACAGATCCAATGCCTGCAATCTTGCAAGCTTTATTGTTCCCCAGCAGCACTGATCCACCATCTTGATCACACAATTCTTCAAACACATTCTTGTTTGGAGTCATATGCCAAGTACATCCAGAATCCATAATCCACTCTTTGCAAGAGTTGCTGCTCGACACCACGAGGACATTAGATGATTCATAACCATCTTGCACTATAGCTGCATTCCCATTTTCCTTACCTCCATGATTATTCAGGCGTTCAGGGCACACCTTTCTTGTGTGACCCTTCTTCTTACAATGATAACATTTGATACTAGACATATCACCAACATAAGACTTCTGTTGAGCCTTTCCTTTCTTCTTGTCAAACCTACCATCTTTATTTGACGATCTTCCTTTCTCGGATAACCCTTCGCCAATTGATGAAGATTTCTGCTCCTTTCTTTCGTTCAAACCCTTCGAATACAAGGCTGCTTGAACTTCTTCAAAGGTCAAGGACTCTCTTCCATACAAGAGAGTTTCTTTGAAGCGAGCATGCGATATGGGCAAAGCACATAACAGCAACAGCGCTTGATCTTTGTCATCGATCTTCACATTAATATTTTCAAGATAAAGAATCAACTTGTTGAACATATCCAACTGCTCAGCCAAAACTTTGTCTTCACTCATCTTGAATGGATACAAAGCTTGCTTCAGGTACAAACAATTTACCAACGATTTGGTCATGTATAAGCTTGCAAGCTTTACCCATAATCCTGACACCATCGTCTCTTTTGATACCTGCCGTAGAACCTTATCACCAAGGCTCAACAATATCGCGTTGTGTGCTTTCTCGATCATTGCCGTCTTTTCTCTTTCCGTCAATGCAGCATCCATGGCTGCCTGTCCCTTCAACGCTTCCAAACATCCCTGCTGTACCAATAGGGCTTTCATCTTCAAGTGCCACAAACCAAAATCGTTCACTCCGGTGAACTTTTCAATCCCATACTTTGTTGAAGCCATCTTCTCCATGCTCACCGCACCAATTTGTTGTGAAAAACGATGTCTTCAAGGAAAGTATAAATGGTTTCTTGATGATCAAGAACCAAAACAAGGGTTAGGGTTCAACGGAAAAGAAAACAAGAAGAAGAAGAATAGAACAATAAATGATTGGGCAAATAATATTCCGTTTACTATTCACTTTCTCATTAAAATCACAAATAATTACAAGTGAATATCACAATTTGCCACACTCAACAAACTGAGTGTACTAGCCTATTTATAGACTAACTAGGTAACTTGCAGCCTAAGAAACCTAAACAATTGGATCCTTAACACAAGGCCCAATTCGACAGTGCATATTAGAACAGACTTCGACTACAATATGTAACAATCAGGCATCGGCATGTGAACACGCTTCGACTGCATGCCTGCCTCCTATCGAAAAACACATGAAAGCTCTCCTTCGACACAACATGAGTTCGACCCAACTCTCACATTATTCATGGAGGATTATACCATTGATGACATAAACAAAGTTGAGAATAAAGATCCAATTTTTAAAGACGAAGAAATGGTTGATACGGACTCAACTACTATTGCACTTATCCCTATCACTTTCGAAGATGTTCCAATTGAAAATCAAGGTATGGATTTGAATATTGATAATGTTTTAAATCCTAATGACATTGTTGATGTAGGTGATACAGAATATATTTTTGAAAATAAGGTTGATCAAGAGGTTGAAAGTGTTGAGCAACCGATTGCTTCTAATGAGTTGAGGCGGTCTATTCGGGATAAAAGGCCTTTCGTTCGATACCCCTCAAATGAGTATGTTTTTCTTACCGATGGTGGAAAACCCGAAAGCTTTAAAGAAGTTTTGGAGGATGGGAACAAAAAGGAGTGGATGGATGCCATAGAGGATGAAATGCAATCACTTTGTGAGAATAATACCTTTGAGTTAGTGAAGTTGCCAAAGGGTAAGGGAGCATTGAAGAATAGATGGGTTTATTGGATTAAGCAAGATGAGTGTACTTCTCAAAGAAGATACAAGGCTCACTTGGTGGTAAAAGGTTTTAAACAATGGGAAGGTGTTGACTTTGGCGAGATTTTTGCTCTGGTTGTGAAGATGCAATCTATTCGAGTGGTTCTTGGGCTAGTCGCTAGTCTTGATTTGGAAGTAGAGCAAATGGATGTGAAGATGGCTTTCCTTCATGGTGATCTACATGAAGAAATTTACATGGAGCAACCAGATGGATTCCGAGAGAAAGGCAAAGAATACTATGTTTGAAAATTGGTAAAAGGTCTTTATGGTTTGAAACAAGCACCTCACCAATGGTATCAAAAGTTCAACTCGGTGATGATTGAACATGGGTACAAGATAACTAAGGCCGATCATTGTGTGTTTTTCCAGAATTTCTCTGAAGGTGATTTCATTATTCTCTTGCTTTATGTGGATGATATGCTAATTGTTGGAAATAATATTTCAAGAATTAAAGAGTTGAATAACACTTTGAGTGAATCTTTTGCTATGAAGGATTTAGGAGAGGCTCGAAAAATTCTTGGTATTGAAATTTTTCGAGATCGAAATGAGAAGTAGTTGTACTTGTCACAAGAAAATTATGTGTAGAAAGTCCTTCGGCGTTTTAGTATGGATAAGGCTAAAGCGGTGAGCATTCCACTTGCTTCTCATTTCAAGCTTAGTCATAAACTATGTCCATCTACAGATGAAGAAAATTTGAGTGTGAAGAACATTCCGTACTCGTCGGCCGTTGGTAGTTTGATGTATGCCATGGTTTGTACAATACCCAGTATTGCTCATGTCGTGGGAATGGTGAGTCATTATCACTCAAATTCGGGAAAAGATCACTGGGAGGCCGTGAAGTGGGTAATGAGATATTTGCATAGCACTTTGAATTTGAGACTAACTTTGGGATGTAAAAAGCCTATATTGATTAGGTATACGGATTCGGATCTAGCCGGCAGCTTAGATTATCGAAAATCCACTTCGGGGTATATGGTGACTTTTGCCGGGGGAGTTGTGGCTTAGTAATCAAAGTTGCAAAAGTGTGTTGCATTCTCTACTACCGAAGCCGAGTTTATAGTCGTCGTGGAAGCGTCAAAAGAGTGTTATGGTTGAGGAAATTTGCAATGGAACTTGGTGTGAAACAAGAAAAATATGTCTTGTTTTGTGATAATCAAAGTGTCATCCACTTATCGAAGAATTCCTCCTTTTACTCGGGGTCGAAGCCTATTGATGTTCGTTATCATTGGATTCGTGATGCATTAGATTCCAAGTTAATGGAGCTTGAGAAGATTCACACTGATGACAATGGTTCTGATATGTTGACGAAGGTGTTGCCTAGAGGAAAGTTTGAGTTTTGTCGTATGGAAGCCGGATTGGTGTTGCCCTCCAACTAGTCGGCCGGGGGAGTTTGTTGGGATATCCCTCCTATTTGGAGAGGCCAAAATTGATGTGGGTTAGTGGCCCATTTATTTATATGCCTTTGTTATTACCCAACAAAGAGAATTAGGTTAATTGTATCCATTATGTGTGAAAAACAACACGAAAAGTAGAGAGAAGAGTGAAATCTCGCAGCCCTATTTCAGCACAGAGCAGTTCTACTAAATCGGAGATTGCATAAAATCTAACCGTTGGATCGTCCTGAAATATTGACACAACGTTCATGACTCATAGGAGCATATTCTGACCGATTTTCATTATATTCGGAGCTTTCTAAGTCGGTCTGTCGAGTCCATATTTGAGGTATGAATTTCTTGGTGTTTTGGGTTATTTTTGTCTCTCTTGATTATTGTTGTTGAAAGCTCCTTAGGTTTAACTAAATTTTGGTTAAAACTTAATAAAGAATGCTGCAGACGAAGATGTTGAATACAATGTTTCAACATCTAGATTCGACAAATATAGCAGCTTTTAAATCTGGTGCAAGAATCGAGGAACTATTACAGCAGTGGATCAAGGGATCAATAAACAGAAGATTTGAAGCCCAAGACAGCAGAAGATTATAAAAGAAAACCTAGACCTAGGACTAAATAATTGAACCTATTATAACACTTTTGTAAAGTAGAAAATAGGGTTTAGAGTTTTGAGAGTCGTAGGTTTCTCTTGTACGTCTCCCTCTGTATCGATTTGATACATTATGGAAGACACAGGTACTTGTACAGATTCAGAAACCTGTAGGTAATGAATCGTGTATTGTTCTTAGATAAAGCTTTTAAGCAAATCCAAGTTAACTTGTTAGTCAAGAATGCTTGGCTGAACTTTGTATTGAAAGGGGTGTCTTTCAAGTAGGATGATGTAGTTATTGTGACTATAACTGTTAGATAATCACAGGTTGTGATTTAGGGAGTGAGATGGGTTTCTCTTATCTAGGATGGAGTTCTTAGATAAAGTTTTCATTGGATAGTGATAGGTAAATCAGAGGTTATTTACTTTAAACCAGCGGTTGTTTACATAAAACTATACTACTGATAATGGATTCTTCTTCCTGGCTTGGTATGCCCCCAGATGTAGGTGATTTGCACCGAACTGGGTTATCATATTCTGTGTTGTTTATCATTGTGCAATTTACAGTTTAGTTTTGATTATCATGTTGTAACAAATGTCGAAACATTTGTCTTGCTGCTGTTACTGATATTCTGAATATTAGTTTGTTGTTCTGTTCTTGTTTTAAAGTTGTGCAGAGAACAATGTCTTGACATGTGTTAGAACATCTGTTATGTGCTATGCCAGAATTTCAATTGGTATCAGAGCAGACATCCTGTCTGTGTCTGGATGAGATCTTGGGAGATACTTTCTGGCGCTTTAATCAAGGGGGAGTTTTGGAGATCAGATCATTCACTCAGACATACTCAAGGGTATTAATGGATGGGATGGATGTTCTGGATCGAAGGTAACAACTACTGGTGGTTGTTCTTGTTTTCTGAGGAGTTTCTACAACAACTGCAGGAGGAGTGGCTAGTTCTCTTGTTGGGGTGTCTTATAAGATGTTCTGATATCTTATTAGGGCATGTTGAAGATGTTCCTTGGTGGTTTCGCTGCATATGTTTCTGATGGAAGAAGTTTGGTATTTATGGGATTCTAGAGTTGTGATAGAAGAAAGATGGCAGAAGATCTCAATTGTCGGCTTATTCTCTTGAAGATATAAATATCTATTCATTCCAAAGTCGGAAGCGATGAAATGGAGAGAGTTGTTGGTCGATGTCTGTCATGGTGACCTGGTACTTGGAAGGTTGGTTCCATTATGTATCTTGAAGTCAGGTTGAAGATATGGTGAGTTGAGATTGGGTTTATCAAGTTCACACTCTAGGAAATTGGTAAATTATTTTTCGGCTAAGTTGTCAAAGATACTTGAGATTTCTCTCAAGTCCACTCATAAAGGCTTCTCAGTCGTGCATCTGGAGACTTCTAGTTACTCTTCTGACTAGAGGGTGTTTCTGTGAAACATAAATCTGAAGAGAGTGGAGGTGGTTTATTTTCACCATCCAAATTTGCAAGGAAGGATTCTTCCTTCTTAATCCTAAGAATGAATCCAATATGAAAGGAGATTTAAGATTTGTTGAGGTAAATAGGGTTTGTTCAGAGAAAATCTTAGTTACTTGAGTCAAGGGTGGCAGCCTTGATATCTCAACACTTTGTTTGTCTAGGAAGTTACTTGCAAAGATTGAATACTTGATAAGTGTTCATGAAGTGATCTGCTGGAGTATATCTTCAATGGTATGATAAGGTTACTAAATAAGGATTTAAGATCAATTGCTATTTGTGGAATTCACAAATATTTAATTGATTATTCTTGTAATTGGAGTACAAGATCACTGATGACAAGTGGTACATCAGGAAGTACAACATCTCTTGCTACATCTGCTCAAATATTTGTGCTATAGTGAATGAGCATAGTCAAGATAAGGAACTGATGTTCTATCAAATGTTGAAACATCTTGACAGTGGGGGATGTGCAGAAGCCTGTTGATTCAAGGAGTGAATCTATGGAGCAAAAGGAGTTGTAGCTGATGATCTTGGTACCATACACTTGTGTGTAGTAGAATCAGTCTTTATGACAAGGCATGTGTTCAGACTAGTAAGTTTCGTGGCAGGAAGCTTGACCAGAATGTAGTGCTGTTGGAAGTGAAGATGAAGACAATTCTCTTGGTTCGGTTTATTTCTGACCTAGGAGTATTGGAGTACATCACGTGTGTTCCAGTTTTTACTAGAAGAATCCGATCTTATCTAGAAAGTTTCCTGGCAAGAAACTTGTCTAGAATATGGTGTTGGTGATAACACTGCTTGGGTCAGTTTATTTCTGATCTAGGTGCGTATGAGCTATGATCTAGCTCATCTTGGAGGTGAAGGATAAGTGGCAGTTATCTCTGACTTCCTGAAGAAGTCTCTACTTAAGGAAGGTGGGATTCCTTTTGTAAAGATCTTGTGTGACAAATCTCTTCTGAAGAATCAAGCTTTGGCAGGTTTGGGTTGTCTAAAGATGAGAGGGGTGTTGCAGTACAACAAAGCAGGATAGAGGTTGTCTACTCTAACTTGATATCACTGATCAAGTCTATGAGAACATGGAACTCTTGTTCTATTATAGGGAGGAGGTTCTTCTAAGTGGCAAAAGGAAGAGCTGAATTCTTCAGCTGGATGTCTGAACAGATGTGTGACATCAAGCAGAAACTTTAGGGTCTTAGTTGATGTTGTGGCGTATCATTGTAAGATAAGTTGATCTTCTCATAAATAAATGGAATTAATGCTTCAAAAGGTCTATGTTGCACCCCAAAATTTGCCCTCCTTACTTTATTACTAACTGGCTTATGTTGCATTGCATTTTGCATTATCATGTGTGCATATCATTGGTTCTTAGCATGGGGTTAAGGTGCCTGAGGCAGTGCTTCAGAGGGTCAAGCAAGAGACCTGGTATTGTCCAAGAGAGCTTAGGTGGATCATCCTTTCCTAACCAGTGCATAGATTAGGGTTTTGAGATTCTTGGGTTTATTGCTTCAATGGGCAAGCTCCTTGGGTTTTTATCATCATCAAATGGCATATCTTATCTTTGTTGGAGAGGATACACATCATATTAAGAGGAATTTGGATTTGGAGACTGTGCTATTTCCTCTTAGACTGAGGGTACCACAACTAGGGTTTGCTATAAAGTCAGTTTATTTCTGATTTTTTGGGAAAGACTTGATTCCATGGTATTCCTTGGGTCCCTAAATACCTAGGGGTGGAAGATTGTCCATCATCTTGTTTCAGGGGAAGATCAATTGGCCAATGGATTGAAAATCAGTTGAATTGGATAAAAGTCAACAGTGAAAGGAGAAAAGTCAACTGTGAAATTTTGAGGTTCTCTTCAGGAATGTTAAGATCTCATATCCTCATATGGTCCCCAGGGGTCAAGTTTCATACATATTTGTCAGGAATCAGGAGTTGGTGCAAAGTTTCTAAAATTGGAAAGTGACCTATAATGAAAAGTTTCCATTTTTGGCAAGTTCCTGCACTGCATTCAACTTGACTTTTCACCATCAATAAAGCTTCAAATGAATTTTTCTCCAACATTAAAGTTGAAGGTCTTTTTCTCCTCTTTCCAACAAGTACTACTGGGTCTCCATATCATTTGTGAAACTCCAGTTATGATCAAAAGAAGGAAAAGTGGTTTTTAGGGTTTCTCATAATGCCATTTTCACAACTTTGGGCATGATGACCTATAATCAATTCCATTGTTTCATGTCACTTTCTAATATCCATAAACAATCCCTAAGGAGCATTTTTGGCTTTTTAATCAAGTGGTTTCATGGGTTATTATTCACTTATTCTCCATTATTCAAAATTGCCAAAATGTTGAAAACTCATGAAGCAAATTGTTTCAAGGCCCAATTTCAATATGGGCGTGGTTAGTAATTTATCAATAAGTGATCCATCATAGAATTCTTAAGTGTACATGCATGGAAGGAGGTGTATCTAATATTATGCAATTTTCAAGAATTATTCAAAAACTCATTAAGTGGAGAATTACCAAGGCCCAAATCATTATCAGTGTTTTAACCTAATGTATTTAAGCCAATTCATGCTAGGGTTGAAGGAAGTTACACGTGATATTTGGAGGATTGGAGCATTTGAACCCTAAAGCTTTATTTCAACAAAACTCACGATCTACAAGGAGTTTCTTCAAAGTTCTTCCATAAAACTTCTCCTGGTGATCTCTAGAGCGAAACCCAACCACCATTCGCAGCTAAAAGCAAAGATCAGGAGCGCATAGCTTCAGGTTGGTCACTTTTTTCATGATCATAAAACTCCACTTTTAAATATGCATAATGATCTGTGATGATTGGTGATGATTCTGATGCGTTTGTTTTTGATATTGGACATGTATATTGATCATACTTTGAGTTTGAAATTTTTGAACCATGACTTTTTTCCTTCGAATTGCCATATACGTTGATTTTTGGTGGAAAATAATTTGATATTTGGCATCCTCACGAAAATCCGGTCAGGTAGGTATACTCATATGCAATTTCTGGGTTTTTTAGGGGTTGTGGTCACCGAAGAAGACGACCGGAGCTAGGGCTCCGGCGTCTGGTTCTCCCTCCGGCCAGTTTAGGGTTTTGGGTGGGGGAGACGCAATCCTCACCGTCAATGGTTTGATCGCACGGCCCAGGCGTTGCCACATGTTTTTGTTTTTATTTTATTTTCTGAATTTTAATTACTAATCAGATGGACATTCACCCACAGCAGTTACGGTGCACATCCAATCATTTTGTTTGGTTTTGATTAATTTAATTTCAGTTGACCACGCCAGGATCGTTCGATGAATCGTACGGCTACTAACATGCCAGCAATTTAAAATAACCACGCGTCTTGCACATGGCATGCGCACGGTGTTCTCTTTTTTATTTCTGTTTTTTCTGATCAATTAGTGGGCTGGGTTGCTGTTCGCACCCCCACCCTTCAGCCCACTCCAATTTTCACTTAATTTCTTTACTAACGCACCCCCCCACGTTGTATTTCATATTTTATTCTATTTCAATTATTATTTCATATTTTAATTTTAAAAATACCTAATTGTATTTAAAAAATCCTAAAAAATCTCATGCATCATTTCCATCATATAATAAAATTTTACAAATTTTATTTTTTATTTTTATTTTATTTTTATCATCCAAATTAATTATTTTATTAATTTCCTCTTTGCATTACACATCTCATGCATACATAATTTGTTTATTTTATTTCTCCTCATCTAAAAAGTATTTTTAACCCGTTCTTTTTGTATTTATTCATTAACATTCTAAATTGCATAAAAATATTTTTCTTTCATTTTTAAATTTATTTCATATTGCATTTAGGTCCTTCCCTTTGGCACACCGAGCCCTAATTCCCACCTGAACTCTGCCTAATTATTTGAATGACTAATATCTTGATTTTTTGCAGGGACTTTTGATGTGTTGTTTGCCTCTGGTTGAGGAACCTTAATGTTTAATTTGGGAATTTTAGGAGTCATTTTTCTAATTATCTGATTTGTTTTCACTTGAGATTTTCTTGCAGGCGTATCCTTGACCTTGTACGATTATCTGTTTGAAAAGGCACTTGTGCCATTTGTTTTGGGGCTGTTTCTTTGTTTCTTTGATTCATGTTTGGATGATAATCATTGTTGTTCACCATTGTTTGATTTTCATCTCTCTTACTTATGTCTATTCTGTACTAATCTTTTATGCAGGGACTAAGGTAAGTTCTTTAAGGGTATGGATAAGTATCCATGGTCACCCTTACTTTTTCCTTCCCTCATCTCTTTCCTTTAGGGTTTAGGTTGAACCTCACTAACCGTAGGTCACCCATGCATGATGACTTTAGGATTCATTGTTTCCCTTTAGAGTCACCCTTGTGTCTTCTCTCTTCTCATCTCAAATTTCTTTAAAACACTTAATAATAATAAGGTGTATTGCGCACGAGCCTTAAGTATGGGGAATGAGAAATGAGGGGCTTCCTCTCATCTTTCTAGAGTGCTTAGCGAGCGTCCTGTCTTGGGACGATGCGTTAAGTATTCGCCCCTGTGCCCTAGACTTTGGTGCAATGCAGCTTAGGAACTAACTTAAGCCACTTCTGTCCTAAAAAACACAAACCAACTTCAAACCTCTTTGTCCTTCGGGACCTTCAACTTAAAGGCTATTTTCAAAAAGGGCACGTTACCTTCCGTCTGAGTCGCAAACAGGCATCGACCCTAACTGCCGGACGCGAACTTAACGTCGCTCATAAAAAACACAAAAAGAACTTGGTCCGAACTACGTTGACTCTGAATTCCCCATTGCACAAGGGGGGTACGTAGGCCTAGGACGTCGACGTCCTACCGAGTCTGTCTTTGTCTTCCCCTTCCCCATTTTAGTACAGCCCTAGATGATAGGATAACTCACCCTTAGATTAGACAACAAGCGTGGATCCCATCGAGTACGATGGACGCGTGGGGTGCTAGCACCTTCCCCTCACGTAACCGACTCCCGAAACCCAGGCTATGGTTGGGATGACCATTCCTTTCCCTCTTCCTCAGGTTTATGCGGTGTTCCCTTTCCCTCTCTTGGGATAAATTTACACGGCTGGCGACTCTGTTTTTTCTGCGCCACTCTCGCGTTTGTACCTGGATGAAAATCCTGGGAGCGACAGCTGGCGACTCTGCTGGGGACTCTGGTTGACCTATGCTGGTCCATCCCTAAGCGAGTCAATCCTAGCGCTTGCTTGTTCTCTTTGGGTGTTTTGTTTTGATTTGCTTTATGTGTTGTATTTTATTTTTATTTTTTATTTTTTTACCGCATTTTCTGCATTTCATTTTTTATTGCTGCTGTGCTGTGCTGGCTGTCTTTGTTTTGCAGGTTGGGTGGGTCTGAGAGATAAGCCCAATACCGAGGCTTGAGAATACCCTAGGACTAGAGTGGAAAGTAGTGGGACCTACGTGCCCGCTTGGTACGTTTGTGTGTTCACGAAATTCACAACCAGACGAGGCTATCTTGGGACGCATTCTAACGTGTGTGTCTTGCGCATGTTGGGGTATTGATCTAGAGAGCTGTCGAATCTGGTGACCGATCATTGAGGACCTTAGTGGAAACTTCCCTCTTTAGTGGTGACAGTGGCAGACCACATCCTGTGGCAAACCCATTCGCACCCGAGGGCCCGCTTTGGAACTCGCATAGGACGGCCCCTACGTTTTGAAGAGAATCAGTGGAGGCACTCCTCGATTGACTTTAGTACTATACCCCGAGGGATGAATGTACTATTGTTTCTCGACCTCAGTGCCAAAACTGAGGACCTTCCGCTTTGGAGAATCAGTTGAGGCCTCCTCGATTGATGATGATGCCAAACCAGAAATGGTGAACGTATCATCATTTCTCGACCTGAGAGCCCGGGATACTGAACATCCTAGTACCCACATGTGAGAGGGGATTGGCGTTTGCAGGTAACCAAGACTTTCAACCTACCCGGTTTTCTGGATTTCTCATCAATGTCTGATTATTTGGGTTCCTCAGTGGTTCAGAGTTCTGGTTTTCTGGTTTCTCGTTCAGCTAACAGCACATCACATCCAACAGTGTGCCTTGACCCCATGTTTGCATGAGCATATCATTTTTCTTGCATTCTGACGTGTTTGACATTTTTCAGGGCTTGCATCTTACTCTTGATTTCGGTTTTCTGAGGTTGCTTCAGTATGGATGTTCAGAGAAAGAAGACTGTCGCCTATTCATTCCCAGAGCCGACTTTGACACTGATTCACAAATTGATTAATATGGCTGGTTCCGGAGTTCGTACAGAGTTCAGTGGAAGGCATGTAAGACTTCTGAAATTTGTCTATAATATCTCCCAGTATGAGAAGGATGCCATTCAAACACTTCTTCAGTTTTACGACCCGTCTCTGCGTTGCTTCACTTTCCCGGACTACATCTTGGCTCTAACGTTGGAGGAATTCTCATTTATTTTGGGAATTCCTATCAGTCATGATATAGTTTTCTTTTCTAAGGAACACCCCGGTATGAAAGAAATGGCTGTGGCTCTTCATATTAGTGAATTCGTCCTGAACAGTAATGTTGAAGAAAAACAAGGGGTTAAGGGTTTCTTGTTGAAGTTCTTATTTGGTCAAGCCTGCATACATGTCAAAGAGAAGAACTGGACTGCTTTCCAAGCTATTCTGGCTGCGTGTATCTATGGGATTGTTCTGTTTCCGAATATTCCTGATCTGGTGGATATGCACGCCGTTAGGATCTTTATGTCGAAGAATCCTATACCTACCTTGCTAGGTGATGTGTATCACTCGGTTCACTACAAGAATGAGAATAGGCGTGGGAAAACTGTAAGTTGCTGTGCACCGCTTTTAGCTACTTGGTTTTTGAGTCGTCTCCCTGAATCTGGCGCTTTCGTTGATACGAAAGATTCTCTGAAGTGGTCTAAGAGGGTTATGGGCTTGACTGCTGACAACATTGCTTGGGTTAATCGTGACTTGCTGGGAATGGAGATTATTTGCAAATGCGGAGAATTCCCTAATGTTCCCTTGATAGGGAGGAAAGGTGGAATTAACTATAATCCCTCCCTAGCTATCAGACAGTTTGGCTATCCTTTGAAGAATCCACCCGAAGAGCGAGATGTCCGTGAGTCCTTGTTCTTCAATGGTATTGAGGATCAAGGGTTGATAAGGAAAGTTGTGAATGCTTGGAAACAGGTGACTAAGAAGGGTAAGATTCCATTCGGGAAAAGTAACAATCGGGCTTTCCCTCCCTATAAAGAATGGATTAAGAAGAGAGCAGAAGAGGAGCTTCTTCCATTCCCGGTGGAACCACCTTTGTACCCTTTGGTGATCGAGCCCCCTACCACCGTTGAGTTGGAGAAGTATAACAGATTATGGGCTGAAAAGGAAAGGTTGCGGGAAGAAAATAGTGAGCTAAAGAGAGAGATTTATCAGTGGAAGCATGAGCGGGGTGAAGCTATTCATACCGCCAAGTTGAAGACAGAGCTCCTTGCTAAAGCAGAAAAAGAGCTTGCTGACATGGTCGCATCCAGAGAAAGAATGAAACAAGCTTTGGATGGTATCAGTAGCATTCTCAGGTCCAAGGAGGAGGAATTAGGCAAGGCTTTGTTGGAGATTCACAGGTTCAATGATCACCAAGAAACTGCCATGGCTGAGAATAAGAGAAAGGAAGACGACTACATAGCTAAGATTGATCAGTTGAAGTCGACGCTCAAGAAGAAAAACGCTGAGATTCTGTCAGGGATATTCAAGAGACAAGCAGTCGAGGGTCGACTTAATCAAGCCATAGCCTCCATAGAAGAACTAAAGGTCCAAGCTGAAGTGAAGAGATCTAGACATGAGGGACCTAGCATGGAGGGTGTTTCTGGAGAAGACGCTTGGGAATTACATTGCAGATACTTGGATGGGATCATACACAGGAGAGACCTTCTCATTCAGGGGCTAATTCAGAGGCCAAAGCATCCCGACACCAGAAAGCTGTTCAAGGAGATTCAAGACTGGTGCAAAAATCATAATGGATGAGGGGGATTGACACTTGTAAACTTTGATGATATGCCATAGTTTTCTGTTTTCTTTCATTGTATGTGGATCACCACCAGGTTTGTTGGTTGGGACCTATGGTTTTTATATTCAGACTTGTTATCTCGGATTCGTGATTGTTGACATTTGGATTTTCTCTGGTTTTCTTAATATATGAGCAGAAGTTCCATTATATCTTGTTATTAAACCGGAATCAAGGGGTGGATCGCCTTGTGAATTTTCAAACATGTCCATTTGCAGTTGCATACTCATAATAATTTTTCATGATCATTTTGCATAACAGGTGTTTATCTCCGGTGTTCTTATCTTGTTATAATCTCAGAATTGCAGATTTAACTCCTCAGGCCATTCAAGAGTTGATCATGGAGCAAGTTCAAGCGGAGTTATGGGAAATGCGAAGCCAGATGGGGCAATTTGGGGAAGACATGCTCCAGGAACAGAGGATGCTGAGGGAGGAGATCAACCAGATGAAGACTCAGATGGGTTTGGTCATGGAGATTTTGAAAACGGTGTTGAAGAAGGAAGACAGTCCTGTGCCCGCTTCCGCAACAGAGATCCGTACTCCTCCCATCTCTTTGGAATTTGATTTAAATCATGGATTACCTCGTGAGTCTCTTCTACAAGCGGAAGTTCCAGAACTTTCCCAGCAGCAGCTAGGTCTTGGCTCCCAAGAGAAGCCCAAGGGCAAAAAGTGTACACAAGGGCAGAAGAAGTCTGAAAGAGTTTTTCATCCGCTCCCTATACCATATTCTCAACTATTGCCGTATCTCCTTCAGTTTCAACTGGTACGGAAAAGGACTTTGGCTCCTCTCACTGGTAATCCTCCACCAGGATATGATGCAAGAGCCCATTGTGATTTCCATTCTGGGGCACCAGGGCATACTGTGGAGGAATGTAGGGCTTTTCAACACCGAGTCCAGGATTTGATTGAGGCAGGGGAAATTGAGTTCACGTCGGGCGACGTGAATATGCAAGGTGATTCTACCCCAACTGTTGCAAAAGAAGTGAAGACTCCTCCCCTCTTTGCAGGACCCACCTCATGCCAGGGATCTCTTCCACAACCCTGGTTTGTGCCTCAGCCGAGTGCAGAAAGGAAAGTGCAGGGCCAGACGAGGCGCCCAAATCAGCACCGACAGCAGAGTTTTCAGCAGCAAAGGCAACCAAGACCAAGAGGGCCGAAGAGGATATTTGATCCTGTTCCTATCCCTTATAGTTAGCTATTTATGCGTCTGCTCAAGAAGTCTCTGATTCAAACAAGGGGTACCGCGCCAGTACCGTACCCAATTCCTCCGGATTATGACATGACTGCTAGGTGCGAGTTCCACTCGAAAACGTTTGGGCACCCAATTGATGAGTGTAATGTATTCAGGCACAAGGTACAAGACCTGGTAGACTCAGAGATCATTGTATTCACTGAAGATGATATGTACATCAATGGAAGCCTCCTTTCTCAAATGAACACACATTCTGCAAGTACGTCCAGACAGAATTAAGCTTCCTCAGCAATGGCAATCTTCAGCTTCTTTACTTGCATTTTCATTTGTAGTTTTTATTTCTTGTTAAAGCATCGTATGTATGCAAGACTTGTTTGTTTTTTATGATGATATTAATGCAATGAGTATGTTTTCCTTGAAGTAATCCATTCGTATTCACTCTTAAATGTTTTTTTATGCACTGCAATACCAATTTTCTTTGTTTAGAACTCTTGAGGGAGGATGACGAAATAAGAACGCAGGTTCCTAATGGTACGCTTTTGGATAGAACCCTGTTGAGGATGTACAGGCATTGTTTCAAACCCCTAAACACTAGAGATATAAGGGAGATAGACCCTCGTTAACCCCTTTGAGCCTTGAAGTAGGAGTTTCCTTTGTATGGAAAAAACCCTCATAATTAACCCAGGGGCAGGATAGGCATCAGTTAGTTTGACCGAGCGCTCAAATTTCAAGGAGAGTGTGCGTCTGAGGATCCATTACCTTCTTCCCACCAACAAGAGATGCGAAACCACGATGGTCATCCATCAACAACTAAGGAGTGAGGCAGTCACAACCCTGTCAAGCAAGTAAGACAACCAGTGTCACACGCTTTATTCAAAAGAGGGATATAAAAAGAAAGAAAAGAAAAAAGCCCGCTAAGTCGAAGCGACTTAGGCAAAATTTAGGGTATCCCGCTGGATTTAAAAATTGAAAAAACTCAAAGAGTCAGTCCAGGCAAAAATTAGGGATCAAAAAGCAAAAGAAAGAAAAAGCAAAGGGCGAAAAGGATTACAAAAGAAAATCCTCGATAAGAACAAATTCGTGTGATTACAGACACAAAAGATAAAAAGGGGTGACTGTCATTCCAAAACTCCCTTAGGTGCCAAACCATTAGTGGCGTAGGTTCCTTAAAGATCATAAACCTTTTGAGAGATGAGCGCTTGGGTCAGATTAACTGAACATAGGACCGGAGAACATCACGGAGAGGGGGTGGGCACCAATAAATTTTGAGCCATAAATCCTTTTTTCTGAAACCGTGAACCAGACCTCGTTACAACCCTTAAAAGTCCTAATTGAAACGGGGTTTATTCCGAAAACGTACTTCAACAGGACAGCGTTCCTGACTCCTATGAGTTGTGCTAATAAGATTTGTTGGTATTGCATGTGCGCATTGTTTTGCTATTCAAAAATCAAGGTCGCATCCTAGCAAGCGATTCGTTCACAGGGCTTTGCGACACATTTTCATAAAAAACTTCAAGGTTAACATGAATGTTGCATTAGGATTATCATTCTCATAAATAACTTGTTCTGTTTGCATACATGTGCCTAAACATCAATGGCAGCTTACACAGTGAACGTCAGTCAAGAAGCTTGATCCTGCCAAGTTAGGATACTTGAAAATTCTGAAGGACAAATCATATCAAGGGGCATGCTGCCAAGAGACTCAGTGTAGAGTGGGCTCTCCTCAGTAAGTCGTGTTAGGATGTAGCCAATCTGGGGCGGTCACGTCGAGAAATCTCTCCGAAGTTCAGTTATTCTGGGGCATTCATTCTAGGATCAGGGGCAAAGTCACTTCAGAGCCCATATTGGGGCAGGTCACCTCTAGAGCATCGGAGATCGTCCGCTCCTGAAAACGGTTAATTGAAAATACCTCTTTAAGGTTCAAGATGCTAAAGTAGAGTAGTGTCAAGTCATTACAATCCCTTTCGAGGTAATGTACGTCACAGATTATGAAGACTGGGGCAATTATGTCAAGATATGATAAATCTCTCCAAGAGTTTGAAGACCCTGGGGTAGTGCGAACGCCTGATCTTCTGTAAAATCCTCTTGAGATGAAAAGTTCAAAGAGCCGCTTATGACCATAAAGACAATTCAGGTGGCAGAGCATTGAGATTGCTCCTTCCCCAGTAGGACAAACTTTCCTCAGCAAAGCAGATCTTCCCCAGCAGGAGACTTGGAAGGCATCAAGACGTTATTTCCCCACAGAATCAGGGTGTTCACCTTCCCCATCCAGTCAGGAAGCGTGCTCTCACCGACGATGTCACATTCTAATCCCCAGCAAGGCGGGAGTAGAGTCATTCTCCCCGTCAGCAGGCTAAGTTCAGCAGTATCCCCAAGCAGGATGGTATTATGGACTGTTTTCCCCAAGCAGGATGGTATTATGGGCTGGCATCCCCCAGCAGGTTCTGAGCCCAATTGGATATTAGCAATCTTCAGTAACAGACTTCCGGTTCCGTTATTGGCGTCCATTCTCAACTCCCCTAGCAGAGGAGAAATCGCAGGTTTTGGATGTTACCTTCAGTAAAGGACAGGTGTAGCCCCGACAGTTCTTTTGGGATTTCATCCCCAGCAGAAGCTGTTGATCCAAGGAGTCGATCAGTATGACCCTTCTCAGCAGAGCTCCTAGATTCAGAGGGCAATTTATTTTTGTCATCCCCAGCTGAATGGATCTTTTCTCTCCAGCATTTATTTTGCTGGAGGGACCCCTTTTGCATATCATAAGCATTTGCATTGCATCCTCAAAACGCGTAGCATTTCCACTTCGGGTGGAGCATTACGGCAAAATTCAGACATTTGCATTCCAAAGCATAAGCCAGGTCTGATACTTTCCTTGCCAGTTCTCTTTCTCAGCAGAGATGGCGTAGCCCAGGAGATTTTGGAGGGATGCGTTCCTCATACTCGTGCTCCTCGGCAGAGTCTTTTATTTAGACTTCACCTTCCCCAACGGAGTCATCTTATCTGTGGATCAGAAGTCCGTTAGAAGTTTGTCTTGGTTTGCCTCATTTTGGCCTTTTTCTTTTGTGAGTCTTGTTTCATGTTATCCCCAGTGAAGTCCACTTTATGTTGGTCTTCCTTTGAGGGTACAATTGAGGTTGTATTCGTTTTGTGGATGCAATTAAGGTTGTATTCGTATTCTTTTTTCTTTTGTGGGTAGAGTGATTGAGGTCAGTCTTCCTTTGAGGGTACAATTGAGGTTGTATTCGTTTTGTGGATGCGATCGAGGTCGTATTCGTCCTTTCTTTGCGGGTAGAGTGATTGAGGTCAGTCTTCCTTTGCGGATGCAATTGAGGTTGTATTCGTTTTGTGGGTACAATAGAGGTTGTATTCGTTTTGTGGATGCGATCGAGGTCGTATTCATATTTTCGTTGTAGGCAGAGTGATTAAGGTCAGTCTTCCTTTGCGGATGCAATTGAGGTTGTATTCGTTTTGTGGGTACAATCGAGGTTGTATTCGTTTTGTGGGTACAATCGAGGTTGTATTCGTTTTGTGGATGCAATTGAGGTTGTATTCGTTTTGTGGGTGCGATCGAGGTCGTATTTGTATTTTCGTTGTGGGCAGAGTGATTGAGGTCAGTCTTCCTTTGCGGATGCAATTGAGGTTGTATTCATTTTGTGGGTACAATCGAGGTTGTATTCGTTTTGTGGATGCAATTGAGGTTGTATTCATTTTGTGGGTACAATCGAGGTTGTATTCGTTTTGTGGGTGCGATTGAGGTTGTATTCTTATTTTCTTGGTGGGTAGAGTGATCGAGGTCAGTCTTCCTTTGTGGATGCAATTGAGGTTGTATTCGTTTTGTGGGTGCGATTGAGGTCGTATTTGTTTTTCTTCTTTGTGGGTAGAGTAATCGAGGTCAGTCTTCCTTTGTGGGTGCAATTGAGGTTGTATTCGTTTTGTGGGTGCGATTGAGGTCGTATTCATTTTTCTTTGTGGGTAGAGTGATCGAGGTCAGTCTTCCTTTGTGGGTATAATTGAGGTTGTATTCATTTTGTGGGTGTGATTGAGGTCGTATTCATTTTTCTTTGTGGGTAGAGTGATCGAGGTCAGTCTTCCTTTGTGGGTATAATTGAGGTTGTATTCGTTTTGTGGGTGCGATTGAGGTCGTATTCGTTTTTCTTCTTTGTGGGTAGAGTGATCGAGGTCAGTCTTCCTTTGCGGGTATAATTGAGGTTGTATTCGTTTTGTGGGTGCGATTGAGGTCGTATTCGTTTTTCTTCTTTGTGGGTAGAGTGATCGAGGTCAGTCTTCCTTTGCGGGTATAATTGAGGTTGTATTCGTTTTGTGGGTGCGATTGAGGTCGTATTTGTTCTTTCCCTGTGGATATGGTTGAGGGCATATTCCTTATTTTTCAGCACACTCTATCTCGTTATTCTTACCATAAGCAAATTTCCAGGGCTCTTTTCGGTATTCAATCCCCGTGTACCCTGGAATGTCTGAGAGCCGTTGCTATCATACCTTCAGGACCAAGTTGATTAAATAGGGGCAGCTGTTGCACCCCAAAATTTGCCCTCCTTACTTTATTACTAACTGGCTTATGTTGCATTGCATTTTGCATTATCATGTGTGCATATCATTGGTTCTTAGCATGGGGTTAAGGTGCCTGAGGCAGTGCTTCAGAGGGTCAAGCAAGAGACCTGGTATTGTCCAAGAGAGCTCAGGTGGATCATCCTTTCCTAACTAGTGCATAGATTAGGGTTTTGAGATTCTTGGGTTTATTGCTTCAATGGGCAAGCTCCTTGGGTTTTTATCATCATCAAATGGCATATCTTATCTTTGTTGGAGAGGATACACATCATATTCAGAGGAATTTAGATTTGGAGACTGTGTTATTTCCTCCTAGACTGAGGGTACCACAACTAGGGTTTGCTATAAAGTCAATTTATTTCTGATTTTTTGGGCAAGACTTGATTCCATGGTATTCCTTGGGTCCCTAAATACCTAGGGGTGGAAGATTGTCCATCAGCTTGTTTCAGGGGAAGTTCAATTGGCCAATGGATTGAAAATCAGTTGAATTGGATAAAAGTCAACAGTGAAAGGAGAAAAGTCAACTGTGAAATTTTGAGGTTCTCTTCAGGAATGTTAAGATCTCATATCCTCATATGGTCCCCAGGGGTCAAGTTTCATACATATTTGTCAGGAATCAGGAGTTGGTGCAAAGTTTCTAAAATTGGAAAGTGACCTATAATGAAAAGTTTCCATTTTTGGCAAGTTCCTGCACTGCATTCAACTTGACTTTTCACCATCAAGAAAGTTTCAAATGAATTTTTCTCCAACATTAAAGTTGAAGGTCTTTTTCTCCTCTTTCCAACAAGTACTAGTGGGTCTCCATATCATTTGTGAAGCTCCAGTTATGATCAAAAGAAGGCAAAGTGGTTTTTAGGGTTTCTCATAATGCCATTTTCACAACTTTGGGCATGATGACCTATAATAAATTCCATTGTTTCATGTAACTTTCTAATATCCATAAACAATCCCTAAGGAGCATTTTTGGCTTTTTAATCAAGTGGTTTCATGGGTTATTATTCACTTATTCTCCATTATTCAAAATTGCCAAAATGTTGAAAACTCATGAAGCAAATTGTTTCAAGGCCCAATTTCAATATGGGCGTGGTTAGTAATTTATCAATAAGTGATCCATCATAGAATTCTTAAGTGTACATGCATGGAAGGAGGTGTATCTAATATTATGCAATTTTCAAGAATTATTCAAAAACTCATTAAGTGGAGAATTACCAAGGCCCAAATCATTATCAGTGTTTTAACCTAATATATTTAAGCCAATTCATGCTAGGGTTGAAGGAAGTTACACGTGATATTTGGAGGATTGGAGCATTTGAACCCTAAATCTTTATTTCAACAAAACTCACGATCTACAAGGAGTTTCTTCAAAGTTCTTCCACAAAACTTCTCCTGGTGATCTCTAGAGTGAAACCCAACCACCATTCGCAGCTAAAAGCAAAGATCAGGAGCGCATAGCTTCAGGTTGGTCACTTTTTTCATGATCATAAAACTCCACTTTTAAATATGCATAATGATTTGTGATGATTGATGATGATTCTGATGCGTTTGTTTTTGATATTGGACATGTATATTGATCATACTTTGAGTTTGAAATTTTTGAACCATGACTTTTTTCCTTCGACTTGCCATGTACGTTGATTTTTGGTGGAAAATAATTTGATATTTGGCATCCTCACGAAAATCCGGTCAGGTAGGTATACTCATATGCAATTTCTGGGTTTTTTAGGGGTTGTGGTCACCGGAGAAGACGACCGGAGCTAGGGCTCTGGCGTCTGGTTCTCCCTCCGGCCAGTTTAGGGTTTTGGGTGGGGGAGACGCAATCCTCACCGTCAATGGTTTGATCGCACGGCCCATGCGTTGCCACATGTTTTTGTTTTTATTTTTTTTTTCTGAATTTTAATTACTAATCAGATGGACATTCACCCACAGCAGTTACGGTGCACATCCAATCATTTTGTTTGGTTTTGATTAATTTTATTTCAGTTGACCACGCCAGGATCGTTCGATGAATCGTACGGCTACTAACATGCCAGCAATTTAAAATAACCACGCGCCTTGCACATGGCATGCGCACGGTGTTCTCTTTTTTATTTCTGTTTTTTTCTGATCAATTAGTGGGCTGGGTTGCTGTTCGCACCCCCACCCTTCAGCCCACTCCAATTTTCACTTAATTTCTTTACTAACGCACCCCCCCCCCCCCCCCCCCCCCCACACGTTGTATTTCATATTTTATTCTATTTCAATTATTATTTCATATTTTAATTTTAAAAATACCTAATTGCATTTAAAAAATCCTAAAAAATCTAATGCATCATTTCCATCATTTTAATAAAATTTTAAAAATTTTATTTTTTATTTTTATTTTATTTTTATCATCCAAATTAATTATTTTATTAATTTCCTCTTTGCATTACACATCTCATGCATATATAATTTGTTTATTTTATTTCTCCTCATCTAAAAAGTATTTTTAACCCGTTCTTTTTGCATTTATTCATTAACATTCTAAATTGCATAAAAATATTTTTCTTTAATTTTTAAATTTATTTCATATTGCATTTAGGTCCTTCCCTTTGGCACACCGAGCCCTAATTCCCACCTGAACTCTGCCTAATTATTTGAATGACTAATATCTTGATTTTTTGCAGGGACTTTTGATGTGTTGTTTGCCTCTGGTTGAGGAACCTTAATGTTTAATTTGGGAATTTTAGGAGTCATTTTTCTAATTATCTGATTTGTTTTCACTTGAGATTTTCTTGCAGGCGTATCCTTGACCTTGTACGATTATCTGTTTGAAAAGGCACTTGTGCCATTTGTTTTGGGGCTGTTTCTTTGATTCATGTTTGGATGATAATCATTGTTGTTTGCCATTGTTTGATTTTCATCTCTCTTACTTATGTCTATTCTGTACTAATCTTTTATGCAGGGACTAAGGTAAGTTCTTTAAGGGTATGGATAAGTATCCATGGTCACCCTTACTTTTTCCTTCCCTCATCTCTTTCCTTTAGGGTTTAGGTTGAACCTCACTAACCGTAGGTCACCCATACATGATGACTTTAGGATTCATTGTTTCCCTTTAGAGTCACCCTTGTGTCTTCTCTCTTCTCATCTCAAATTTCTTTAAAACACTTAATAATAATAAGGTGTATTGCGCACGAGCCTTAAGTATGGGGAATGAGAAATGAGGGGCTTCCTCTCATCTTTCTAGAGTGCTTAGCGAGCGTCCTGTCTTGGGACGATGCGTTAAGTATTCGCCCCTGTGCCCTAGACTTTGGTGCAATGCAGCTTAGGAACTAACTTAAGCCACTTCTGTCCTAAAAAACACAAACCAACTTCAAACCTCTTTGTCCTTCGGGACCTTCAACTTAAAGGCTATTTTCAAAAAGGGCACGTTACCTTCCGTCTGAGTCGCAAACAGGCATCGACCCTAACTGCCGGACGCGAACTTAACGTCGCTCATAAAAAACACAAAAAGAACTTGGTCCGAACTACGTTGACTCTGAATTCCCCATTGCACAAGGGGGTACGTAGGCCTAGGACGTCGACGTCCTACCGAGTCTGTCTTTGTCTTCCCCTTCCCCATTTTAGTACAGCCCTAGATGATAGGATAACTCACCCTTAGATTAGACAACAAGCGTGGATCCCATCGAGTACGATGGACGCGTGGGGTGCTAGCACCTTCCCCTCACGTAACCGACTCCCGAACCCAGGCTATGGTTGCGATGACCATTCCTTTCCCTCTTCCTCAGGTTTATGCAGTGTTCCCTTTCCCTCTCTTGGGATAAATTTACACGGCTGGCGACTCTGTTTTTTCCGCGCCACTCTCGCGTTTGTACCTGGATGAAAATCCTGGGAGCGACAGTCTATCTCATGCAGTTTGTGGAAGCTGCAAGAAGGAGTAGATGTTACATGTCTGAATCTTGGTGTATCTAAAATGGTTTGCTATGGAATAAGTGGATTATGTAACTTGAAGATTAGGTTTCATTGGTGGATCAGAAGATTTTCTGGAATTTTGAAGAAAGCTGAGATTAATCAAACAGTGGCATTTGGTTAATTTCTATAAGTGCATTCAAGCAGGGTGCTTGGAACTAATTACTCTTGTGCAGAAGGGTAGTTGGTTGAAAATCAAAGGAGGTTCTTGTTCTGTTCATATTTTGGAGCTTGTGGTAAAAGCCCTAAGTTGCTTATGGAAAATTACCTTCTTTTTGGAAGTTGAATGAAAGTTTATTTCTCTCTTTGGTTATCTGGAGTTCTTATTGATCAAACTGGTGGTGCAGTGTTGTCTGAAGATCTTCAGTTGGATTACTATGCTGATAGTAAGTCCAGTGGTAATTGTATCAAGAACCATAGTGTATGGTGTATGTGATATGATCAGGATATCCTAACTGATGTTAGAACATCATCATGGTTTTTGAACTTAGAGTTCAGATTGTGGAAGCTGATATTCACCAGTTAAATCAGAAGTTTTCTACCTTATCATATGGGAGAATGATAAATTGAAAACTGTCTTGGATCATGGGGTGATTATCTGAAAGACTGACTCTTGTTAAGGTCAAAATGCTTGTGGATAGGTGGTTTCCTTTGCTACAAGTCATGCTAGGAGAAGTGGATCAGTTTGGTGCTTGTGAAGCAAGTAAGCTGAGGATTTCTGGATCTTGTGTTTGATGTTTTCAAGTGTGAAGAACATCTAGGCGAACTAGCAAACTAAGGGGCTCCGTATGTCTCTTTGAGGAATGTGAAGCATTCCAGATTCAATTGGATTGTATCTCAAGGAACAAGGATATCTATGGCTGTAAAATTCAAGGTGGATTTGTACAGGGTATGAATGGTTTCTGGATGAGAGGGATCAATGGTGATTTTGATCTCAATCCAAGAGTTTGTTGGTTGTGGTACAAGGATGTGGTCCTGGTACTCTCACTATATGATCAAGAAGTTGTCATAGGATATCATGTGGTGATTTTGGGTGTTTCTTGCTGAAGAAGCATCTTTTGTGAAAGATAGGGGGAAGACTTCTGTCTGTTAAATATACTAGTGTGGTACATTGATTTCTTGAGGATCAGGCATCAGGTGAATGCGTTCAGTAGGTTTGTAGAATAGAGGGTGCGCTCTTGAAGACATGAAGATGTGTTTTATGTTTTCCATTCATTTAAGGTGTTCTTCTTGCAAAGGAGCACTGGGTATCTACGACAGGGGGAGTTAGACTTCTGTTTTGGATAGGTTGCTACAATAGTGCAGTTGTTTATCAAGACTGTTTGTGGTTTCAAGCAGTTTGTGATAGATTGCCTCAGGTGAAGATGATATGTCAGACGAGATGTCGTGACATTGCTCTACTGGTATAAGTTCTAGGTGGACTTATCAGGTTATTTTGATTCAGTCATTGGGTGTCAATGGATTGAATCAGGGTGATACAAGTATCTTGGGAGTCTTTGCTGCTAACTGGAAGATGTTTGAATAAATGTCTTAACATCTTGATCAGTTATTCTTGGTCTTCTGGTTGAAAGGGATTATAAATATGCATCAGATGTTATAAGAGGGACTAAACAAAGTCTGACAAGATGTCAGAACATTGGTTGGAATGTATGGCTATATTATTATTAATTGCTTTGGACGATGGAGAAAATGTGTCTTACGGAACGCGTGTTAAACATGTGTCTCGGTAAATGCGCATTCCTTGGAAGGTCCTTGTTAAAAAGAAGAAACAATCAAATGCAATTTGGCCTGTGCACTTTTGTCTATGAAGATACACCCTTCCATTTAATTCTCACATTGAATGGACATGTGTTACTTCCAATGATTCGTTACATCCTAAGAAAAACGCTCTTGTATATAAAGGGTGTTCTCGTCCTCATCTTGTCTCAGGTTGTCTTTTCTGTTGTGTTGGGTTCTTATGGGGTTTATCCATCTTTGGGTTTGCTCAGGTTGGGTATGGGTCTGTCTTGGACATGTTTGTCAATTTTTGGCTAAAAAGGGGGAGAAAAGTACAAGGGATGAGTCTGTCCTTGCAGTTAGTTTGCAAGGATGTTGGAAAGAATGTTCTGACATTCTGTTTGAGTCTCAAGTTTGTTGTATTCCAAGATTGATTGAAAATCTTGATGATGTTTATGTATGCCTCTAACTAGTGTTAGAGAGAACCTTGCTTGTACCCATTAATTGATAATAGTGGAGGATTTAAGTGGCCTACGGGTCCCGTGGTTTTTTACTCCTAGTTAACGGAGGTTTTTCCATGCTAAAATCTTGTTGTGTTGTTTTATGTGTTTTGTTGATTGTCGTTGCATTTGGTATTTGGGAGAGATTGTCTTGTAGGTTTATTCCGTTGTGTTTTTGGATTTCCTCCCAACACAAAAAAGCTAGGAAGAATATACAACATCATAGACCAGATATAGAACACGAAGATAGACATGCTATATGCAACAAATACGCAAATAGACATGCAACATCAGTCATGTTGTGATCACAAATGATACCTTTCAACACTTTCTTGAATGAGAAACAAAGTTTCTTGATGAATAATGAAACAATTAGGTTTCCAAAGAGAGAAAGAAGAAAAGATAAAGAAGAAAGATGGAAGAAGGATTTGGCAAACTGTTTTCTATTCACTTTCTCATTTAGGGTTTACAAATGATTACAAGTGAATAACACAATTGGCCTCACTCGACAACCTGAGTGATCTAGCCTATTTATAGACTATAAGGTAACTTAAATAACAAGCTAACCTAAACAATTGGATCCTTAACACGAGGCTCAATTCAACATATGTAAACACTTCGACATCAGCATGTGAACAATCTTCAACTTCATGCTTGTCTCCTATGGAATTCTGAAAGCTAGCCCAATCGACACATCCGAGTCGACAACACTAGAGTTCAATCCAATATCTCACAAATCTCCACCTTGGATCAAACTCTACAAACAACAGGGAATAAACTAGCTTTCATCATGCAGCTTTATCAACTACATACAGTGGAAAAACTTGCAACTCGACAATGTCTTGGTGATCATATCTGCAACATTGTCATCATTCGAAACCTTCAACACCTGGACTTTACCATGCTCGATTATCTCTCTGATGAAGTGAAGCCTCACATAGATGTGCTTCGTTCGCTCATGATAGGCTGAATTCTTCGACAAGTGTATTATACTTTGACTATAACATTTAACAGTGATAACTCGACCTTGAAGTTTTAGCTCATTTGCAAAACCTTCAACCCACAATGCTTCTTTCACAACTTCAGTGAGGACAATATATTCTGCTTCAGTGGTTGATAAGGCAACAACCTTCTGAAGTGTCATTTTCCAACTGATTGTTGTGTCGAACATAGTGAACACACATCCAGAAATAGATTTTATGGAATCCATATAACCTGCATAATTAGAGTCGACATATCCTTAGATTTTGACTTTGCTATCATCACTACAGGCTCCACCATAAATCAGGACTTGACTCAGAGACCCATTTATGTACCTGAGAATCCACTTTAAAGCTTGTCAGTGCGCCTTTCCAGGATTGGTCATATACCTGCTTACAAGGCTCATTTCATACACTATGTCTGGCCTCGTACATACCATATCATACATTAAAGAACCTACCACACTAGCATATGGAATGCTACTCATATAGATTCTTTCAGCTTCAGTATTAGGCTTAAATTGAGGATTTGTCGGAGTCACAACAAACTTTGAATTTGACATACAAAACTTGTCGAGAACCTTCTATAGGTATGTCTGTTGAGATAAGCATAACTTCGACCGCTCTCTATCTCTCTGGATGTCAATCCCAAGAATCCTGGTGGCATCTCCCAAATCCTTCATTTCGAACTCCTTATTGAGTTCAACCATCACCTCCATTACATCCCCGACATTGTTGCTAGCTATGAGGATATCATCCTCATAAAGCAATAAAATAACAAGTGAGTTTCCAGGTCGAAATCTGAAGTAAACATAGTGATTGAATTGGCTCCTAGTGAAACCAATGTGTGCCATGAACTTGTCAAATCTCCTGTTCCATTGTCGAGGAGATTGTTTCAGGCCATACAAAGATCTATTCAGATTGCACACATAATCTTCTTTATCCTTTTCTGCATACCCTTCAGGTTGTCGCATTAGGATCGTTTCATCTAGATTACCATACAGGAAGGTTGTCTTCACATCAATTTATTCAAGTTCTAAGTCGAACTTCGCCACCATGGCTAACAACATTCTAATGGATCTATGCTTTACAACAGGTGAGAACATATCATTGAAGTCAACACCTTCTTTCTGACTGAACCCCCTAGCAACCAACCTTGCCTTAAAGCGCTTCGACATCACTCCTTCGATTCCTTCCTTGACCTTGAAAATCCACTTACAACTGACTAACCTTGCTCCTGCAGGTTTCTCAATCAGCTCCCAAATGTTATTATCATGAAGAGATTTCTTCTTGTCATCCATGGCTTTTCGCCATTCAGTCTTATTTCGACTCCTCATAGCTTCCTTGTAGTTTCTAGGTTCTTCCTCAAGTACCTCACTTGCAGAGAATAGGGCAAAAGCTATAAAATCTGCATAACCAAGTCTTTGAGGTGGCTTGATGACTCTTCTCGACCTATCTCTTGCCAATAGGTAGTCATCGACAATTTCCTCAGTCTCTTCAGCATCTTGCTCTTCTTTTTCGACTTCATTTGGGTTATTCACTTCAACATCACTATGCTCCACCTCAATAGGAATCTCTACCCGTTCCATCTCCTCTTTAGAGATTTATGCACTTCGACTAGCATCCCTAGTTTTCTTGAACGCCATCTCGACTTCATTGAAAACTACATCACGACTTGAGATACATCTTCTGTGACCTGGTTGTAGGCACCACAACCTATAACCCTTGACTCCCTCAAGATATCCAAAGAACATGCATCTCAGAACCCTAGGTTCGACCTTGTCTTGCCTAATGTGAGTATAGTCTAAACAGCCAAATACTTTCAGTTTGTCGAGATTTGGTGGTTGACCCGACCAAACTTCTTCATATGTCTTCATTCCCTGGGCAGTCGAGGGACATCTATTTATCAGATAAGCTGTTGTCGAAACAAACTCCGCCCAAAATACCTTCTTTAATCCAGCACTAACCAACATGTGTAGCGAGCGATTTTGGACGCGGTTTTTAAGCGCTGGTCGCTCTCTGCGGTTGAGTTTACTACAGGTCGATTCATTTTTTATCCTATTAAAGCTGATGAAGGAAGGGAAATAGATGTCTCCAATTAACCCTGCTTTGCATACTGAGTTTAAACAGCGGTCTGTTAGGTTACGAATGCTATCAATGTGGGGGGCCTTTGTACTGGTTATTTGTATTTTCGCCAATACGTTTTTTTTCTCTTTCTAGGACTTTATAGCGGGGAACAAGGATTTAGGATGTTAGCACTGATGCTTTTGATAGATACATGAGAGTATGGGATTTTGGGTTTTTGTTTAGTGTGCTCGCTAAGATTTTTCTTTCAATCTTATGCCTACGTATTCCCGTTTACCGAAACAGGGAAATCAGAGCGTTCATAGTTCCTCCTATTCTATGGGAGGAAATGGTTGTTTTTGGTGTCTTGTTCAAAGCCCAAGACGTGAAGCGAAAGGTGGTTTGTATCTTGTTCAAAGCCCAAGATATGAAGCTGAAAAGTTTGTTTGTATCTTGTTCAAAGCCCAAGATATGAAGCTAAAGGTGTCGACTTTAGAGAGAATTTGTCATCTCTAAAGGGGTCTGTTTGTCACAACTGTTGGGTGACTGACTGTAAAGGAGGATTACTTTAACCGGGATTTGTGAATCCGGCAATGCCATAATTTCCTTTATAGGGATTTTAACCTGAAGGAGAAGACTTCAACTCAGTGTAGAGCAATGCCATCTTTCCTTAGGAATTTCTCATTCTAAAAGCGGGACAGTGGCATGGATGTAGATGATCCAGAGGCTTGCCGCTTACAGCGATTAGATGAAGGGGAAAGAGTTGTTGATGTTTGTGTACTGTGAACGAGGCACAACTTTGATGCTAAAAGGTTAATTGGATTAACCAGTGGTTTTCTTATATAAAGCCTAAGAGGAGGCGATTATGTGTCTCGTACAAAGCCCGAGAGAGAGGCTAAAAGGTTTTTGACTCAACGAGGGAGTCTTTTGGCATCTCGTATAAAGCCCGAGATGGAGGCTATTTGACTTAACAATAGATTTTTTTGTATCTCGTACGAAGCCCGAGGTGGAGGATGTTGTTTATTTGGCTCAATAAGAACCTTTTTGTATCTCGTATAAAGCCCGAGAGAGAGAGGCTAAACGTTGTTTGACTCCGTTGGGGAGAATCATTGTACAAAGCCCAAGAGGAGGCTGTGGTTACTGTTTCAGTTAAGTGACAGGTCCAATATACTGATTTTAAAGAGAAAATCAGTTCTTATGTGAGCAACACTGTACTCAGGGATTTGATTCAAGGATCCGGGTTATTCCTGTTCTTTAAGGAAGCGGGAAATCCGAAGGGTATTGAGACTATCCGAGTCTACGGGTTTACTTCCTATTTAATGAGGGGGTCACTTGAGAATGTCTTTGAGACTCAAGGAAATTAGACTGTCCAAGTCTAGAGTTTTATCTTTTGTACTATGCTTTGAGAAACAGTAGTAGACTCTTTGAAAGGACTGTTCTATGGAGATGATTAGGTTCTGTTCCTATACCTCTAGGAGGTCGTCGGGACAATTTGTACGAAGCCCAAGAGGAGGCTGGAAACTTTTAAGAAGCCGACGAGTCCTTGTACGAAACCCAAGAGGAGGCTATCATTCCTGGAGGAAGAGATCGTTATACGAAGCCTAAGAGGAGGCTGTGAATACTTCTAAGAAGCCGTAGGGTCCTTGTACTAAGCCCAAGAGGAGGAGGAGTTGCTTTTAGGAAGCCTGTGGGTCCTTGTATAATGCCCAAGAGGAGGCCGCTGCTTTTAAGAAGCCGATGGGTCCCCAAACCCGGAAAAATTCAAGGCAAGCTATTCACAAGGAATAGATCAAGTCAGGAAAGTTTGAGAGTTTGGAAGAAACTCAAGAGATGCCATTCACGGAGAAAAGATCATCTCTGGGGAGTAGAGTTTCTTGACAAATGCTTTTAAGAAGCCTGTGGGTCCCCAAACCCCGAGAAGTTCAAGACAGGCTATTCACCGAGAATAGATCAAGCCAGGAAAGTCTGAGAATTTGGAAGAAACTCAAGAGATGCAATTCACGGAGAAGAGATCATCTCTGGGGAATAGAGTTTCTTTGACAACTTCTATGAGTGACAGTCTATGAAAGGGTTCACAGAGAATGCTGCCTTTCATGTCTCCATATTGTTTAACCCCAAGAGGCGGGAAGACTGTGTCTGGTAATCCTATGGGGATCTAGTTTTGACTATTTCTAAGAGTGATCAACGGGCTTAATTCTAGACGTAGTTTCCGGGAAACTCTAAATATCTATACTATTATTACACAGTTGATATGAGTTTATGAAAGAAGACTTACAGTGAAACAGCCCCACAATACAGTTTTATGTATATGAAAGCGGTAAATGAAAGCAATAACCACTTACTCGGTTGTAGAGCTTCCATGCTGTTTGGTTAGTTGTTCAACAAAGAAAGATTAAAAACAACAGTATATTCAAAATCAAAGGAGAAAGTGCTTTGAAAAAGAAAGATTTGGGGCTTACAGCTCAAGGAGAGGCCCAGGTTTTTATCAGTGATCGCACTGTTGAATTTGTACAGAGGGACTTATACAAGTGACTGAGGCCAAAAATGTTTTCTGTACAAAGGGATGGGTCTTACACTCTCTCAAGAGACCCAAAAAGTTTTAAGAAAGGAAATGGGTCTTACTACTCGAGGGTAGGCCCAATTGACTTTTCGTTTAAAGTGGCGATCGCGCCGAGATTTTCTTTTAACGCGAAGGGACTTATACAATAAGTGAGGCCCAAAAATGATTTTGGTTAAAAGGGAATTGGGTCTTACACTCTATTAGAGGCCCAAGAGTTTTGAATGGGTCTTATAACTCAAGGAGAGGCCCAAGGTTATTTTGAAAAGGCGACGATCGCGCCGTTTATTTGAAAATGTACAGAGGGACTTATACAACGAATGAGGCCCAAAAAATGATTTTCTGTACAAGGGGGTTGGGTCTTACACTCTAATAGAGGCCCAAGAGTTTTAAATGATTTATGAGGGTTGAATTAATCAAAAGACCCTAATTTGTTTTTAAAAATGTATTTAATTGAATAAAAATTCAATTAAAATGATCAAAATTGTTTAACATATGAAAAACAAATTGTGATATTGGATTAATGCTTCAAAAATTAAGTATTGACCTACAAAATAATTAGAAGGCATTAAAAGTTGCAAAGTCAAGGTGGAAAAAATATTTTAAATGTTAAAAACAATTAAAACATTAATTCTTTGCAAAAATATAAATTATACAAAATAAATAATATTTTTGGGATTTTTTGAGAAAATAAAATATTTTAACATTTTTGTGAATTATTAAAAAAAGAATCAACTCAAAATCATTAAAACTCAGAGAGAAATTAATTTTTGAATCAATTAAATAAAATCACAAAATTCAAATATTCAAATTTTGAAAAAAGGCGCCAAGAACACACCAAGAACACGCGCGTGTTCTGGGCTTGGCCAGATTTGCATTTTCTCTCCAATCTCACTGAATACTTGATTATAACATGCAATCCACATATCATTATGCTCGTCTCAACCTCACGATCATGTCTATGTCAATTAATTTCATTTAAATTAAACATATAACAAGAAATCATGAAAAATCCTCAAGAACCCTAATTTCTGCATGAAGGCTAGGATTTTTGATACACGATTCAAATAATGCAATTAATTGAGGGGAAACATTCCATGCATGATTATGAACATATGGCCAAATTATTGTGCAGCAAAAAATGCATGGATCATAGAGTTAGAAGAGCTCATGCTTACCACTTGCAGCTGGTGATCGTGTTTTGTGTTGGAGGTGTTACAGCTAGGTTCCAATGATCTGGATAGCTTCCCTAGGTGCCATGGAGTGTGTATGAATGCTTGGAATGGATTGAAATGGTTTGGAGCTGAAGATGACACCTCAACTGCAAAACTGTCAAGAACTTAAGCAATTGGCTGGTGATTTTGTGAAATCTGTGTTCCAGATGTTATGTGAGTGTTTGGATCACTTCTATATGATGTATGTTATGTGTGTGAGTGATTGGTTTGATTGGAAAAGCTCTCAAACTCAAAACCCGATAGTGACTTGCCTTAGAAGGCAAAATTGGAGTGAAAGAAGAGATTTTGAGGAAAGCATCTGTTTGATGGCTTTGGTGTACTTAAACTGATCCCAATTGAGCTCTATTTATAGTAGAGCAAGTTTGTTTTGCAAGGAATAGTGAATGGCAACTGCTGAGTAGGTTTGTTCAATGTTGGCCAATGGAAGTTCAAGTCTCCTCTAGCCATTGACTAGAGGTTAGGGCACAGGCTGCTGGTTCCCTTGGTCTTGGATAAGTCTTGACTGAATTCAAATGAAAATGGCTCAGTCCATGCCACCTTGATGCTTCCATTGAATGCTCCAATCCAAATTTGGAGTCTTGTCCCTATTTTGGCAATTCTAGGTTCAACATGCTATTTCTTGTTCCAAAGACTTTGGAGGCTTGGCTCAGTGATTGTCCCCTTGAGATTTAATCCTTAGATGTGTCCAAGTGGATAGGAGTGTTTGGATTTGCACAATTTTGGCAAATCGAGCAAAAATGCAAATTCTGTCTTGCCTTGACAGATTTCAACAAGGCAACTTGACAATGTCATAAATCATAGCCCAAATGGAATTTGGCAATGTTCTTGGCCATTTTGGAAAGCCCTTACATGATATAACAACTGTTTGAACATGTTTGGTTTTGATCTCTTTTGAATCCAAGTGAAAAATCCCCCTACATTTGGCAAAAAGTGAAGACAGATTTGGACTTAGTGAAAATTTCACTAAGTGTTGGAAAAAGTGACATTTTCATTTTTCAGCCATTTTGATCACTCCATAACTCAAAATCCTTAATGAATTGGACTTAGGTCTAGTTGAAGTTTTTGTAGAGGGTAATGAGGGCTACAAATCCATATTTGGATGAGGAAAAATGGCTTTGTGGTTTAGGAGTTAAGATCCTCCAAAGTTGGTACCCCAGTCACTTTATTTTTAACTTAGAAAATTTTCTAAGTTTTTTATGATTACCCCTTTTACAAGTTATCCAACTTTTCTTGATTTTTCTTGATGAATGATGATTCAAATCACACATTAACATCATTTTAGGGTTAAAAATCCATTTTGGTGAAAAATCTCAAAAAGTCAAAGTTGACTTTTGTGCACAGTTGACTTTTTATCAGATGAATTCCAAACTGTGCAATTCTTCAGGAAATCATGTCCTTGACCTAAATCAAACTTGATGGACATGTTCCAGGGGTGTCATAGGGTATATTGAGGTATGTCCTAGGGTTTGGGAGCGTGTTTTGGTCAAAAGTCAAAGTTACAGTTGACTTTTTCCTTAAAACCCTAATTGTGGTGCAGATGAAATTGAGACTTGTTGCTCAAGCTTCTTGGATTAATCCATTGTTCCAAATGGATCAATATAGTTCATTAGAGACCCTCAAACCCTCTCTTGAGGTCTTGGCTCATGATTTGCCCCAAAAGTCAACTTAGGGGTGAATTAGGTCAAGAAACCCTAATTCCTGATTTTTTATGAATGCAACCCCTAAGGAAAAATTAACTTGATGATTGGGTCCATGAGGTTCCATGGAGTATATTAGGTTGTGTTTTGGATGATTGGCTTGTGCCCAGATGAAAATTTTCCATCTGGAGGCCCTGGTCGACCAAAACCCTAATTTGGTGACACTGTCGATCTTGAGGCTTGATCCACCTAGAAGGGAGCAGCTTTGTGCTTAATCCTTCGAGTGGGAGTCCTTTTTGATCCTTTGTGGATATTCTAGAGGCTAAAAAAGTTGAAGATCAAGTCATTCCTTTATTGATCCTTTGTCTAAGGCTCTGAGAGGGCTTAAAACCCTAGTTTTGATTGTAGTGAATGCTTACCCATCTTTGGGGCATTTGATGAGGCATGATGGTTCATCCATATTGTGATGATGATTTGTACAATGATGGGAAATCTTAGTGGTCAAAATTTGGGGTATGACAACTTGCATCTAACCCTTTCAAGGATTGTTTAATTGCATCTCTCAGCTAAACCATTTTGTTGAGAAGTAACTGCTACAGTCTTATACCTTGCAATCCCAGACTCAACACAGTAACTGTTGAAAGCTTTATTGCAGAAGTCAAGGCCATTGTTGGTTCTTAACCTTTTAACCTTTCTGCCAGTTTGAGTTTCGACTAGAACCTTCTAACTTTTGAAATTCTCAAAAGTTTCACCCTTAGTCTTCTGAATGAATACCCATAATTTTTTGGAATAGTCATCAACTATGGATGGAAGATACCTTGCACCGGAATGTGAAGGATTCTTTGTAGGCCCCCAAAGATCAGCATGAATGTAATCAAGGGATCCATGTGTTCTTTGTTTACCTTTATTAAACTTCACTCTACAGGATTTGCCAAATACACAAGGTACACAAAACTCCAACTTCTCGACTTTGTCACCACTAAGCAGGTTCTGTTTCCCCAGATCGACCAGGCCTATTTCGCTGGCATGGCCCAATATCATGTGACATAATTCTTTCTTCGACACAGGTTTCTTGGATGCAAAATCTGTCGAACCACTTACAACCTCAGCCTCAAGGGTATACAAGCCTTGTTTATTCACGTCTTTCAAGACTTCTTTCGACCCCTTCACGACTTTCAGGATACCTTGCTCTCCTTTAAAGACATATCCTTTCTTGTTGAATTCACCAAGAGAAATCAAATTCCTCTTAAGGTCGTGTACATACCTAACCCCAGTTAATAGCCTTATTGACTCATCATTGAGCTCGAATCTTACAGATCCAATACCTGCAATTTTCCAAGCTTTATTGTTTCCCAAGAGCCCTGATACACCATCTTGATCACATAATTCTTCAAACACATTCTTGTTTGGAGTCATATGCCAAGTACATCCTAAATCCATAATCCACTCTTTGTAAGAGTTGCTGCTCGACACCACAAGAACATCAGATGATTCATAATCATCTTGCAGAATAGCTGCATTGCCATTGTCATTACCTCCATTATTATTTAGGAGCTCATAACACACCTTTCTTGTGTGACCCTCCTTCTTATAGTGATAACACTTAATACCAGAAATATCCCCACCATAAGACTTCTGCTGAGTTTTACCTTTCTTCTTGTCAAACCTACCATCTCTTTTCGAGGATTTCCCCTTCACGAAAAACCCTTCGCCAACTGATGATGGTTTCTGCTCCTTTCTTTCATTCAAATCCTTTGAATATAAGGCTGCTTGAACTTCTTCAAAGGTCATGGACTCTCTTCCATACAAGAGGGTTTCTTTGAAGTGAGCATACAACTTAGGTAAAGAACACAATAATAACAATGCTTGATCTTCGTCACTGATGGTAACATCAATATTTTCAAGATCAAGAATCAGCTTGCTGAACACATCTAGCTGCTCCGTCAACGCTTTATCTTCATTCATATTGAATTAATACAAATCTTACTTCAAGTACAAAGGATTCACCAAGGATTTAGTCATATACAATCCTTCGAGTTTTAGCCAAACACCAGTTGTCGTTGTCTCCTTCGAAACCTGCCTGAGAACCTTATCACCAAGACTCAGAACAATTGTACTGTGGGCTTTCTTGATCATCGTTGTCTTATCCTTCTCCGTCAATGCAGCATTAATGGCATCTCCTCCCTTTAAAGCTTCTAGCAAACCCTGTTGAACAAGAAGGGCTCGCATATTTAAGCGCCATAAACTGAAATCATTAACTCCGGTGAACTTCTCAATTTCAAACTTTGTTGACGACATCTTATCCACACTCACTGCACCTATTTGTTGTGATTTCAAACAATACCTTTCAACACTTTCTTGAATGAGAAACGAAGTTTCTTGATGAATAATGAAACAGTTAGGTTTCCAAAGAGAGAAATAAGAAAAGATAAAGAAGAAAGATGGAAGAAGGATTTGGCAAACTGTTTTCTATTCACTTTCTCATTTAGGGTATACAAATGATTACAAGTGAATAACACAATTGGCCTCACTCAACAACCTGAGTGATATAGCCTATTTATAGACTACAAGGTAACTTAAATAACAAGTTAACCTAAACAATTGGATCCTTAACACGAGGCTCCATTCGACATAATAATTCAATACTACATACTAGAACTGACTTCGACTACAGTATGTAAACACTTCGACATCATCATGTGAACAATCTTCGACTTTATGCTTGTCTCCTGTCGAATTCTGAAAGTTATCCTAGTCGACATATCCCAGTCGACAACACTAGAGTTCGATCCAATATCTCACAAGTCATCAACACAAAATTAAATGATAAAAACTATCATAAATGGAAGGTTAAATATTGCATGAACAAGTATATGAATGCTCAAATACACATAATTAACAACACGCATTTAAAAAGACTTTAAATGCAAAGATGAAAAATAAAAGACATGTTGGAGATGAATAAATAAAATAAAGAATGTAATAAGAAAACCAATGAACATATACAGAACAAACACACACAAATGATATAACCGAATACAATGGAGTTGGTTTAACTATGATTTGCTACAAGAGATTGTTTGTGAAAAAATAAAATATAGATATCAAACAAAACTAAAATAGAAATCTCGATATATTTAAGACACGAGGAATCTAGGATTCCCAATTTCCTACAAATCTTGTGAAAAGGTTTCGAAGATAATGGTTTTTGTAAAAGTATCATAAAGCTAGTTTTTCGTATCAACGTATTCAAAATCAACGTCCCTTTTTTCAACACGATCTTTGAGAAAATGGTGCCAGATTTCTATATGTTTAGTTTGTGAGTGAAGTACCGGATTCTTAGAAAGTCTTATCACACAAGTATTATCGCATTTAATCGGAATGCATCCAAGTTTTAAATCATAATCTAACAATTGTAACTTTACTCATAAGAGTTGCGCATAACAACTATCAGCGACTACGTGTCATACCCCAAAATTTGTCATACCTCCTCATTCAATTCGCATGGCTTATGGTTTTGTTCATTTACATACATTTATCTATTTGATCGTGCATTTAGGTCATTCATCGGCATTTGCATATTGTAACAAGTTCAGGCCAAAGGTTCAGCAACAATGGATCTATTTAAGTGGATTTTCGAGGAGGATATTATTTGGAAATTATTTGGGTTTATTTCCCATATTACTTATGGTGTGGATCATCTCTTTATTTGAGATTCATGGTTAGCAAGGGGATTGGAATGATTGTCACTTAATTCAGAGATTTGGTTGAATTCACAGAAAATGGAAAAATTGGAATAAAAATAAGATTTCATTCATTTATTGGAAATTCAAGGTGCAATGAATATTGCTTGAGATAAAATGCAAAAGAATGGAATGCAAGGAAAGAGGGTAAAAAATTACATCTTTTGGGTGCAGTTGACTTTTTGGTCAATTGTTGACTTTTGGTCCTGAATTTTTCTAGACCTATTCTACAAACATTTGATCAAGGGACTCATCAACATTCATCACAAATAAATTATCTCAAGTGCTAATTTTTAACAAATTCTATCTTCTATCAAGCTTCACTTCCATGGCTTGTTAAACACTTTCCAACATTAATTCATGCCCACAAAAATTCAAAATTTGATCCACGAGTTTACAACATTCAAAAGTGCTTATTTTCAATGCAAAATCACTTCTCAAAATCACTTAAAATCATGGGTTAAGTCACTAAAAATTCAAGGCAAAAGTGGTGAAAATCAAAGACAAAACGCATGTAAAGTCAAGTTAATTACTAGTGATCTTTTGTTTTACATTCTAACTTGATACTTTTGCTAAATTTCAACACCATTGGTCTTTAACTACCCTTAACTACATATTTCTCCACAAGCCAACCATTTACCTAATTACCCCTAACTTTTCTAACTTCCAAACTAACACAAAACTTCTAAACAAACACAAATTCCAACTTCCATTTTTCAACTCAATTTTCCTTTAATCCTAACTGTTCTTAACAATTAATCCAAAGATTGAAATTGGTGATCCGCAACTAAGGATTAAATTAATTTATAACCATTGATAAACCCATTACTTTGATCATAATCCAAGGGTGATTATTCATTTACCAAGTCTATCTAAACATGTCATTTTTCACAATTTGGAGGTAAACTAACTAATCTAACTTAGAAAATTCACAATTAACCACTATTTTCCACCATTTTTTCTTCTCAAATTCTCTCTCAATTCATCTTCTCCCTCACTATCACCAAAGTTCATCTTCATCACCATTTAGAACTTCAAATTGAAGTTCTAAAATGGTAGAACTTAGCCACAATCCAATTTCCACAAATTATCAATCAACAATTCATACATTATCATTGACAATCATAATCTAAAGATCATCAAGATTCAAGCACCAATTATCATCAAAAGTTCATCAACTCAAGTTTATTTATCAATATTCTATACTTAATATTTAACTTCTACATTCATTCATCATAAAAAAAAATCATCAAGCTTGTAAGTTAATTGGATTAAATGAGCTTATTCTTGAAGTATTCTGGGTTTCTCTTCGACATTCCAATTTTCAACACTAACCGGAGCAAACCTCCGCTTCATCGGTAATCCTTAATTTCTTTTACACCCTTGCCATGAATTATTGTATATTTGTGTGTTGATTAATTTAAGTTACTGTTTTAAATTAGCTTATTGAAATAATCACTTATTTGAAGCCAAAAAGAAAAGAAACTTGGTTGAAACTTTTATCGAGCACTTTGCGTGCAATAGCAAATTCCGCATTTTTCTTCACTTTTACCGGCAATCTTTCATCCATTTTTATTCTTTGATGTGATATGTTTGTTGTACTTTAATTTTAATTGTAATATGTGAGTATGAATATGGTTGATTTTGTCCATAATTATTAATATAATTAGAAAAAGCAGTCTGTGTAATTTCTTTGGCTGCAAAATCTTCTTAAGCAATTCCATGATTGATGCTTAAGTGTGTTCCTGTTAGTGCAAAAGGTGATGAAAACTAAAGAAATGAGATAATATTTATTGCTCTGTAATGACGGCTACAAAAGTTGTAAGAAAGATGATGATATAAATGACAACTACCACTAGTCTATTTATACACAAATACTAGAGTCACATAGGCAAGATACTAAAATACTAAATTACCCTTCAATATCATCCCTTAATTTAGGATTTCCTAATCAAAACTAACAACACCGATTTCATCCCTTAAGTGGAGAAATTGATTCTTTTTTATCACCTTTGTCAGAACATCTGCCAGCTGTTTCTGGGTGCTACAGTGCACAACTTCTAGCACTCCATTTTGTACTTGACTTCTCAAAAAATGATACTTTGTCTCAATATGCTTGCTTATCCTATGCAGAACTAGGTTCTTGGCAAGATTGATTGCAGACTTATTATTAATCATCAGCTTTGGAGACTTGTTTACTTTGATCTTCCGATCCTGTAGTAAATTCAGAAGCCATACAGCTTGACATGCAACTACAACACCTGCGATGTACTCAGCTTCACAAGTTGATAGTGCAACAACAGGTTGTTTCTTGGAACACCAAGAAATAGGACCTCCCAGAAACTTAAACAAGTATCCAGAAGTACTTCTCCTGTAAACTCTATCTCCACACTAATCAAAGTCTGAGTAACTCATCAGCTCTGAATTAGTCTTTCTTCCATAAGGGAAAAACACTCTGTACTTTTGAGTTCTCTTGATATACCTCAGAATCCTGACAGCAGCTTGGTAATGGGACCACTTAGGTTTACTCATGAACCTACTAACCATTCCAACTACATAGAAGATAGCAGGTCTGGTATTACACAGATACCTTAGAGAACTAACCAACTGTTTGAAGGTTGTAACATCCACATCCTCACCTTCAGAATCAAAATCCAATTTGTGATTGGTTTTTGAAGGTGTGACAATAGCCTTACAATTCTGCAGCTTAAATCTCTTCAGAAGCTCAAGTTCATACTTCAACTGATGCAAAATGATACCCTTCTTAGAGTACATAAACTTCATCCCTAGAAAATATGTCATTTTCTCAAGGTCAGTCATTTCAAACTTATTCATCAGTACCTTCTTGAACTTGGTTATATCTTGTTCAGAACTCCCTGTCAGCAATATGTCATCAACATACAGACAGGCCAGAATCATGTTGCCTTCAGAGGTATGCTAAACATAAACATTGTACTCTATCTCACATTTCTGAAACCCCTGCTCCTTGAAAAATGAATCAATCTTCAGATTCCAAGCTCTGGGCGCTTGCTTCAATCCATACAAAGCTTTATGTAATTTGTACACCATCCCTTCCTAATTCCTTTTAACAAATCCATGAGGTTGTGACACGTATACCTCTTCTTGTAATGGACCGTTCAGAAATGCAGATTTCACATCTAAATGCATCAGAGGCCAATTTCTATTAGCAGCTATTGCAATCACCAGTCTGATTGTTTCATGTCTCGCTACAGGTGTAAATACTTTAGAATAATCCAACCCAGGTTTTTGTAGAAATCCTCTTGCTACTAACCTCGCTTTGTGTTTGCCAATTGATCCATTTGGCTTTAACTTCACCTTGAAAATCCATCTGACGTTGACGGCTTTCTTGTCCTTTAAAGGTTTAGTCAACTTCTAAGTCTTGTTTCTTTCAATAGCCTCGAGCTCTTCTTTCATGGCCTTTAGCCAAACTTTCTTTTTGAGGGCGTCTTATTTACTTACTGGTTTAAAGTCTACTACCATGGCACACTGAATAACCTCTCCCTCAGAGTCTATTTCAATATCTCGTAGCATGTCATACTCTGAAAATCTTCTCGGGATGTTTCTGACTCTCTGTGGCCTCTGAACTTGTTCAGAATCTCCTTCGGATGCTGGAACTCCAAAAGTTATATCCTCAAAAGCTTCTACTTTAGAAGCTCTTGCTTCAAAAGGTTGACCCCCTCCAGAACCTTGACCACCTTCAGAGTCTGGAATATTCCCAGAATCTGAAGCACCACCAGAATCTAAATCAGAAACATCTTCACCTTCTGAGTCTTCTTCAGAGTCAGAATCACCATCAGAGTCAGACTCGCCCTCAGAGTATACTCCAGCTTCAAAATCTTCTCCAGCTTCTGACTCATCTTCAAAAACTTCTAATTCTGACTTTTCTTCAGAAGTTCTCACACCAGAGTTGGATTGAGACTTATTCCAATCCCAAGCTTCTCATTCCTTTACAATGACGTCTCTGCTAAATTCAACTTTATTAGTTTTTGGACAATAAAGCTTGTACACACATGTACTGTGGTACCCCACCAGTAACATCACTTTGCTTTTATCATCCAACTTCTGTCTTCTGGATTCAGGAACGTGTTTGTAACATACAAAACTAAACACCTTCATATGGCTAACACTTTGCTTGTTTCCAGTCCACTTCTGAATAGGAACTATTTCCTTCAGTTTCTTCGTTGGACATCTGTTGAGCACATATGTCGCGGTGGCAACAGCTTCTCCCTATCGAGTGTGAGGAAGCTTCTTCTCCTTCAGCATGCTTCTCATCATATCAAGCAAAGTACGATTTCTTCTCTCAGCAAGACCATTGTGTTGAGGAGTATAAGAAGCAGTAACCTCATGCTCAATTCTATTCTCCTCACAGAACTTTCTGAACTCAGTGGAGTTATACTCACCTCCACCATCGGTTCAAAGAATCTTCAGAATCTGACCACTCTGATTCTCAGCCTTCATTCTAAATTTCTTGAATTCAGAAAACGCCTTGTGTTTGAACTTTATAAGGGAAACCCATGCCATCCTTGTGAATTCATTATCAAGTGACACGAAGTATTTGTTCCCTCCAATCGATGCTACTGGAAATAGACCACACACATCATAATGCACTACTTCCAAGGCATGCTTTGCTCTTGAAGATACTTCTGACGTAAATGGAAATCTTGGTTGCTTTCCTTCCAGGTACACTTTGCATGACTTTTCAGGCTTCCTAATTGTAGGAATTCCATGTACCAGCTTCTTCGAATTCAGATGCCCTAAGCTTGTGAAATTCAGATGACCAAATCTTTTGTGTCACAGCCCACTTTCATTCACAACACTTGTTGCACTAAGGCATTCAGAGTCTGCAGTTCTGACATTCACCTTGAATGTTCTATTCTTTCCCTGTTCTGACTCCATAATCACCTTTTGATTACAATCATACAGCTTCAAAAGATTGTCCTTCATGGTAGCTGAAAAACCTTTCTCAATTAGTTGCCCTACACTCATCAGATTGCTTTTCATGCCAGGTACATACCACACATTATGAATCAATGTTGTTTTCCCATTGTTAGAATGACTCTGACATTTCCCATACCTTCAGCGTTGAGGTATTTATCATCAGCACATCTGATATTTGTCCTCTTTCCAGAGTCAAAGTCAACCAGCCATTTCTTATTTCCAGTAAGATGATTTAAGCAGCCAGTGTCCATATACCACCAGTCTGTCAAATTCGTATCATCAGATTCAGAAGCCATCAGTAGCACAGATTCATCGTCAGAATCTCTTCTGACTACGTTTGCTTATTTTGACTTTCTTTCCTTGTTTGACCAACAATCAGCAGTGAAGTGGCCAAACTTCTTACAAAAGTAGCACTGGATCTTCTTCTTGCCATACCTCTCTTTTCCCTTCTGAGCATTCTTCTGCCTATCAGAAGTTGAGGTTTCTGACTTCTGAACACCATTAGATATTCTCCTGACTTCTGACAAAGACTGCTTCTGATGCTTCTTACCAGAAGCTGATTTCAAAGCATGCTGCTCTACTTCTCTTTCAGAAGTTCTCTTAGTCAGACACAACTCTTGTGCTTCTAGACTGCTTTGCAGCTCTTCAATTCTCATGGTGTCTAAATCCTTAGAATATTCTATTGCTACCACAATGCAATCAAACTAAGAAGTAAGGGATTTCAATACCTTCTCAATGATTACTTGTTCAGAAAGGGTTTCTCCACAAGCTTTCATCTCATTAGTGATTAGAATCACTCTGGAGATGTACTAAGATACCTTTTCGTTGTCCTTCATGTTGAGATTCTCAACTACTTTTGTAGAGACCAAAGTTTCACCTTCTTCACTGATGCTTCACCACCGTAACACCTAACCAGTATGTCCCAGCAACCTTTGCCATCTTCGAATCAGCGATTTTCTCAAACACGTTCACATCCACACACTGATGGATGTAGAACAACGCCTTCTGATCTTTCTTCTTCATATCACATTGAGCATTTCTCTGCGCATCAATTGCATTTTCTAGAAGTGCAACTGGAACGTAACCATAGTTGACGAGATCAAGAGCACCTTGAGCGCCAAACAACATACGCATCTGAATCATCCAACGATTCCAGTTCTTGCCATCGAACACTGGAAGCTTGGAGCTCAGATTACCATTTCCGTTCATCTTCAATCTTGTGCAAGTCACTCAGATCTCACCAAACACAATGTTTCCCAATCCCGCAGAATCAGAAAATGTGATTCTGTTACGATTTCGTTCAAGATTCAACACAAATTTAAGAAACGAAATCAATCATACAACGCCTCACCGTTTCACTCGTGTTTCCCGTGTTTCCCTGTGGATCCAAACCGGAGCTCTAGATATTAATTGTTAGTATACAAGGTGATGAAAACAAAAGGAATGAGAAAATATTTATTGCGCTGCAATGACGGCTACAAAAACGGTAAGAAAGATGATGATATAAATGACAATTATCACTAGTATATTTATACACAAATACTAAGGCCACATAAGTAACATACTAAAATACTAAATTATCCTTCAATAGTTTCCATTAAAAGCAAAACTTACTCCTGTAGCTAAGTCAATTGCGTGTGACATGCTTCATACGATTAAATCTGAGTTCGACCATGCTTTCGCGATGAATTGCCTTGTAACCCAATGCATGCTTAATAAAATCATTCTACAGGTTGATTATTATTATTATTAGTAACTACTTGCACAATCTAATGAAGGTGCAACATCTGATTTCCAAGAGGTTAATACTTACTTCTCAAGTTATGACTTTGTCTCTAAATATTTTGAGGGAAATCTTTCTTTAAAAAAATGGAAAGCTGACATTAGTGCAATTAATCATATTTTCTATTCCTTAGACCTGTTTTATTCTTATCATAGCACTTCACCTGTCACAATTAAACTTCCCCCAATCGTGCTTCTATTTCTTCAAAATTGTCTAGCACAATTAAACTCAATCATGACTTAATCTTTACAATGTTTTATTTTTTAATTGTAACCTCATTGTTTTTTCTCGAGCTTTACCTTTTTAGTACTTTAATTTTTCTTTTTTTTAATTAACTAGACGTTTGCCCGTGCGATGCACGACTAAATTTTACTAAATTATTATTAATAAGTATTATAATTTAAATAAACAGTTTAAAATACATATTAAAACAATTCATCAAGTAATTTCAACTCTAAATAAAATTCAAAACATAAACAATGAAAATAAATTAATGGTTTTAATATGAAAAAAACAAAATACATCAATTTAGATGGTTTCATTCAAAATATAAACAACAAAAATAAATATGGTCTTAATATGATAAAACAAAATACATAAATCTAAATGTTTTTCTTATGAATTGCTAGTTTTTACACATATTTCTTATTATTGATATTATTAATTTTATCAAATGGTTTTGCCATTTTTTGACACTTAAATTGATTCTTAAAGTATTATAGCATGTGTTAGAAAAGTCTTTAAAACAAATCGATTTAATGTAAATATATAAATAAACATTGATGTAAAAAATTGTATATTACATGAAATACTTTTTATTTTATTAGTTACAATGTCTTAGAAACAACTTTCAAAAAGTGTTAAGTAAATGCAGAAAAAAACACACATAGGATATTTGTTTATAAAAAATATTATTATTTGGAATTTGATCTCGTAAAATGAAAATTGTGAGCAAAACTATTTAATGAGCTAATTGAAATTGAATTAACACTATACTCCAAAAGCAAATGAATAAACCTCGCAAATAGATTAAAAAAAAAGTAGAGTGACAGAGAGTAAAGTATATGGAAAAAGAGATAACGCATGGAGGTTATATTCTGATTCTTTGTCAAAAATAACAAAAGTAAAAATTGTAGTTGGTTTCTGGTGTAGATAAGGTTATTAAATAGAGACTTTGGTGATTTATTTTTAAGCAATGAAGTAGTAGGGTTAATTGGGAGTTATTATTATTTATTATTTAACTAATGTGTAACTGGTATAGAGGTAGGTGGGATACAACCCTATCTTGATTGAGGACTAACATGGTGTATGGTTTAGTGGATAGACTATTATTTAATTGATTTGTAAAAAAAATGAAAAAGAAATACAAGGGAGTAATGGGATTAGTGGGAGGTTATTTAATAAATTATTATTATTATTATTATTAGTAGTAGGTGGAATAGAGAGAGAATAAAATATATATGTATTATTATTATTATTAATATTATTATTAAATTAATTATTTTAATTAAATTAGATGGAAATTTTTGGCGGAAAATTTGTGTAGGAGAAGTTATAGGATTATAATTTAGTATGATATTTAGTATTTGATAGAAATATATATATTTTTTAATTAGAAATAACCATTAGTTTTAGTTTAGAAAATTGTTCAATATTTTCTTTTAGCTTTTTTCTAACACATTACAAAATAGACATAATTTAGGAAATTCTAATTAAGCTTAATCTTGATTAGATTTAATTCTTAATTTTAAAATTAATGGTAGATTAGAAATTAGGTTTGTTTTAGCATTAAATTTAATTTTTATTGCCTTTGATTATTTCTTTTTCCATAATTCCATGTGATTAATGTTTTTTATCATGATCTTTGCCCCTTGATTAGTTGATCAAGTTCACCCTTAATCAATTAATTACACTTGATATTGGACACAATCTTAGACTTGTCTTGAATAACTTGCATGCTTCATATATCTGGTCAAGTGATCATAAGTCTCTTGATCTCTTGATGGGACTAGACCTTGGTACTTGCATTACACTTACTCAAGTCAAGTCAAAAATTCACATTCAAGACCTTGAAGGCCCTAGACCTCAAGACTAGAGCACCGTCCAAGCACAACAAAAAGAATTTTCTTCAACACTTGTCACTTACGATGCGAATTGCGCGCCACGAGCCTTATGTATTAGAGAAGGGGTGAGAATGGAGAAATCCAAAATTTTTGTCCCTCTATTTTCAGTTTTTTTGAGTTTTGATCCCATATTTTAAAATCTGAAAAATTTGTCCCTCTATTTTCATTTTTTTGAGTTTTGGTCCCCTTATTTTCATTTTTTAAACTTTTGGTGCCCCTATTAAATTAGTTCCAAATTGGAAAAGGGGACTAAAACCCAAAACAAAACTTAAAATAGAGGGACCAAAATTTTTTATTTTAAAATAGGGGGCCAAAACTCAAAAAAATAAAAAATGGAGGGACAAAAATTTTGAATTTTAAAATAGGGGGATCAAAACTAAAAAAAATGAAAACAGAGTGACCAAAATTCCAATTAAGCATTATTATTTATTATTATTTTAATTTATTATATTTTTATGATATTATTATTATTATTATTATTAATTATTAGGGATTTATTTGTAAAATAGAAATTTTAGAGATAATGGGAAGAGAGAGAAAGAAGAGAAATAGAGAGAAAAATAGAGAGTAAGTAAAAAAATAGAGAAACATGTATTAGGAGAGAAAACCCCAGTCGTCACAAATTAAATTCACAAAGAAATACTCTATTCTTCTCCAAAAACCTTCGTCACCAAAAATCTAAGAGAAAAACTCTTAAGTTCACCAAGAAGGTTGTGGTAAAGCTCGTGCAAGGGAAGAATTTCACCATTGCTATGAGCTTCACGAAGAAATTTGGCACTAACTAGGTAAGGGGGAAAATTGTTATATATCTATGATATTTTGGAATTTAGGGTAGTGAGGTAAACCTTGAACCCCGATATTGATTTGTCCCTATGGAATTATTCCATAGTATTTATGGGTCATCATGAGGGAGAAACATTCACATTGGGTCAAACACTCGCCTAAAGATCAAAGACTCACCCAAACAAGTGAGAGATACCATTGGTACAAGTTGTTAGAACAAGATTTATTCATGACATATTTTCCTTGGATTTTGATTATAATAAAGTATTGAAAGAACAATGGTTTATTTGATGTGTGTTACATGTGTGCAGGTTCTAATACTTGTAAATATTATAGTTAGAATCTGTTTTACAATAGCTAACTTAAGAGCTGCAGAATTTCTAGCTTCTAGTGGCAGAATCTGAAGAACACTTGCTAAGTGATATCTGGCGTAGACTCTGAAGCTAAAGGTCTCGGCATCAGAAGAAGCAACATAATTGTCTCTACACTTAGTGAATGCAAATTGGCTTCTGGTACCATTCAGAGTTGGTGATAAAGCTGAAGTTGTTCGTACTGCAGAAAGCAAGTTGTATTGCCAAATCAGTTTGTCAGCTAGAGTCTACAGATTACAAGGCTCAAGAAAGGCTCAAGAAAGGCCGGAATGCTTTATGGATATCTACTCTCAACGGGTCTAATAGTACAAGATCTCTTGAAGACTCAAAGGTTAAACATGTTACACATTAGATCAAAATCTTTTGGTGTATCTATCTTCAACATCGCTTGTACTATAGAGTAAAAACAAAAACTCTTGATCAAGTTACCTCTTTAACGGCTAGTTTATGCAAAGGTTATAAATATGGCTGAAGGTTCAAACTGAATCTTTGTATGGTCTCAAACAAGCCCTTGGGGCTTGGTATGAGTGACTAAGAAAATTTTTAATTGACCAAGGATACTCAAGGGGAAAATTAGATACTACTCTATTTATTAAGCGCCAAGGGAAGCACACCTTTCTAGTTAAAGTTTACGTTAATGATATTATATTTGGATCAACTAATATGCAACTTGTAGAAGAGATCTCTAAGCTTATGCAGGGAGAGTTTGAGATGAGCCTCATGGGGGAGTTGAATTACTTCCTTGGGCTTCAAATCAAGCAATTAAAAAAGGGTACATTGGTGTGTCAAATGAAGTATTGCAAAGAATTGCTAAAGCACTTTGGCATGGAAGATGCAAAGTCTATCAATACACCTATGGCCACAAATGGTAATTTGGAAAAGGACTCAAATGGTAAGGATGTAGATGTGAAGAAATATAGATGTATGATTGGTTCTCTTCTATATCTTACCGCATCTAGGCCAGATATCATGTTTAGTGTATGCATGTGTGCCCGTTATCAATCGGCTTCTAAGGAATCTCACTTAAAAGTCGTAAAGTGTATTCTTAGGTATCTACACTGTACTTCTCAATATGGGCTTTGGTATTATAAAGGAAGCGATTGTAACTTGGTTGGATACACCAAATCCAATTTTGGAGGTTGCAAATCAGATAGGAAAAGCACTAGTAGAACTTGCCACATGTTTTCAAATGCCTTAGTAAGTTGGCATAGCAAGAAACAAGTTTCTAGTGCATTGTCAATCGCTGAGGCGGAATATGATGCGGTCGGTAGTTGTTGTGCCCAAATCTTGTGGATCAAGCAATAATTAATTAATTTTGATGTAAACTTGCAACGTATTCCCATTATATGTGACAACACTAGCGCTATCAATCTAACCAAGATTTCGGTGCTACATTCACGCACTAAGCATATTGAGATTTTCCATCATTTCTTATGTGATCATGTCGAAAAAGGTGATGTCGTATTTGAGCATGTTGATAGTAAACATCAACTTGTAGATATTTTCACAAAACCACTTACGGACGAACCATTTTTCAACATCCGAAGGGAATTGGGGATACTTAATATCTCTAATCTCGCCTAGCATATCATTTTATTGCATGCACTTTATATACTCTTACTCTAACCTTCTTTGAGAGTTTTATCTCATAAGAGTGCATGGTTCATCAATCTACATGAGAGGTAATATTGTTTCTTTTTCTTTCTCTTGCTTAGTGAGTTTTCTTGTTATTATTAGTATTCCAAATGACTAATATCCTTGATGAATGAAGTAGTTTATCAACTCTCACTTCCAAAAATTACCATTGATCTTTATCAATTATATGCTTATAGTGATGTTGTGTTATTCCTTCTATATACTTGAAACATTTTCTTTAGTGCATTTGGCCTGTTATGTATTATTTCATGAACTTTGGCTGAACAGGTTATGATGTTAAATGAATTCTTGTTGCGTGTCACCATTATGGTTACATCTCTGTTTTTGGTTTGAGTGGTGATGACTTCGTTTATTGCCTTGCTAGAGCACATGTGTGTGCAGCATTTCGGGAGCATCAAAAGCATATATCATGCAATCGTGTCGCTTTTGTAGCAGCTCAAGGGTTTGTTTTTATGTTATATCATTCATTGTTCATGTCCTGTTATCTTATTTTGCACTATGAGTGACAATTATGTTCTATTGTCCTTGGTGTGATAGTATTTATGTTTAGGCCCTCTAAATCAATGTGCATATTGTAAGACCCTAATTTTTAACCCCTAAGATTCCACATATCATTCATATCTCATTTTTCATCTTATACCACAAACAAGATCACACATTGGTTTCTTTGTCCCTTTCATCTTTGGGTTTATGCCTTGCAGGGATCACCTAGCATCTGTGTGTTTCTTTTTTGTTTTTTTCCTTTATTTGCATATGTTTACTAACCTTTAATAAAAATCCAAAAAAATATGTTTGTTTCTCTTTTACAAACTTTTTCAGGAAGGATTTGGATCAAGGATATCAAACAGTCCCTCAGCTCGAATGAATTTCATCTGATATAGTCAAAGTTGATCTGCACATAACTCAAAAATTCATCTGATCAAGAGTTCTCAAGTTTTGATTGATTATTATTCAAGAGACTCCAAGGTTCATGTGTTTATTTCCATGCCTTCTTTGACAAGCAAAAGAATCGAGCCGAACCACAGCAGTGCACTCAAAAAGGGCATTTTTTTTTTCAAAATTTACATTGAGTAACCGGTTACCCTCGTGAAAATTTGAAAAATGGTAGCAAATTTAAATTTTGCAGCAATTGGCTCCAATTTTCATCATTTTGATCACATGTGGAATATTCTAGACCATCTCATTTTATTTCCCCTACATAATCAAAGTTAATTCCCACCATACACCTTCACTAATCACCACTTGATCTTGATTTTCCCTCCAAATTCAAATTCCAAGCCTAATTTTCATTTCCAAACCACCAAATTTCTAAGCCTAAACTCTATAAATATAACCCTCATTTCATTCATTTCACAAGCTTTTGATAGCCAAATTCACCTTGTCAAAATTCTTCTTGACTCTCTCAATTTTCTCCAACTACCAAATTTACCAAAGCTCTTTCTTCCATTGAAAATTAGTGAGTTCATCATTATAACTTACTAATCTTTGAGTTAAACCTTCATCCATTCACTTCTTCATCATTAATTTCTGTATATCAAGGCTTTGGAGTGTGGATCTTGGAGTTGATTTGAAGAATTTTTAGATTTGGAGTGGTAATCTCATTTTCCTCCATTGTTGTTCTTGATTCATCTTTCACAATGTGATCCTTTAATAACTCTTGTTGCTTGATCTTTGGATCTTGAAAATTGTGATCCATTTGTGTTATTTGCTGTTGTTTTACTTGAATTTTTGTGCTCAATTGCATCCTTGATCATGAGGTGTTTGAAGAAATGATTGATCATGGTTTTGCCTTGTAAATGCTGATTTTATTGCTGCCTGTCAGTGTGCAATCGATTTGCATTTCTGTGCAATCGATTGCACAGTGCATTTTTTGCCTAGAATTGCTGATTTTCTGCTGTGCAATCGATTTGCACAGTGCAGAATGTTGTTTTTCACCTATTTTTGGGACTGTTTTAGTTGTTTCTTCATTACTAACCCCTTCGCTTTGTTCTTAGCCTTAGATCACATAATTTTGTGGTTTAATTTGGCTTTCTCTTCATCTATTTCTCTTTTATTTGGATCGATGAAAGTCTTATGGATCTTAGAATTTCTTTGTTGAATTCTTGATCAAGACTAGATCATTACCTTTTTTTCTTCTCGTGCCGTATTGCTTTCGGATGACGATTTACATATTGTTCATCTAGCATGCATTAGCACAAAGATCACTATTGTATGGAGTCGAGTAGGGTGACTTCTTTATAAGTCACTTGGCGATTGCTTAACATAGCGCTACATTTGTCCTTCTCCAAATCGGAACATGGACTTTCGTGGCCCAAACTTATGATTGTAAACCCAAGGATGGTTGATCTTTTGTATTAGGTTCAAAATCTTTGAAGCTTTTTGCATAGAGGCTTTAATTCTATCAATCTTCTAACAAGTCTTCATTAAACTTGGCCTAAGTACATTGTTTATTCATTATAGTTCAAGACGCGAGACGGAATAATCGATGTATACTACTAATCACTAACTTACTAACAATATTATTGTACTAATCTTGTTTATGTTTCCTTCTCGCTCCTTATCTCTCTTTTACTTTTATGTTCCATTATTATCATATCATATCATGTTTATGCTTCCGTAATTTTTCCTTTGTCCGTTGGACACATGTTTATGAAGGTGCGAGAAAGACACAAGAAAGGGGGGGTTTGAATTGTGTATTTACTCTTTTAACAACTTTTCGCTTCTTGTCAATAAGACACTTTACGTTACATCAGAGTTCGTTGAGAGACTTTGACTTATGAAGTTATATTCAGACTTGGCAATGCTTAGAGCGTGAGAACCAATAAGAGTCTGAACACTGTGTACATCATTCAGAACTTGCAGAGCGGAAGCTTATCAGAGTTGCAAGGTTCTGACTTGCTTATGTAAGGTTCTGATCCTTAATATAGAAACATAAACAAAGACATTAAGCATAAGAGTAAAGAACACACGATATATCATGGTTCACCACAAACGCTAATCCAGTCCACCCTCCTCAGGTGATTTCGCCTTGAACACAAAGTCTTAATCCACTATAATCAATCTCGATTACAGATGCACGGGCAACAGTCGGTGACTAACAACATGCACAACCGCAGCTGTGACTAACCCACAATGAACCGTTCAAGGATTCAACTTAATGAATATAATGAACATTGACCTGCAGGTTCCAATCTCACAAGATCTACTGCTAAGATTTCAACAGCTAGACGTTTAGGGATTCATCGCAATGAATATAATGCTACTGGCCCTATTTCAGGCTTTTCCACAATAACACCCAACCATTGTCTTCTTGAGTCTCCGGTCACACTGACCACTCAAGGAATCCTAATTCTCCAAGAATTAGTTATACAGGAGATTACAAAGATGCTTCTTAACAAGCAGATAACTCCTAAATTTAAGTACAAATAACACACAAGTGTTCAAGCAAGATATGAGCAACAACTCCTTGCTATTCTAAGAAACTACAAAGATGTATAATGATTTGACAGTTGTTGACATCTTGTAGATCTTCTTCTTCTTCGTCTTCTTGGTTGAGCAAGCTTTGAGCAACATCTCCTTGCTTTAGATCTTCAATGTAGCACTAACAAGAAGGTGGTTGATGACTTGACTGATTTACAATGTTGCCTTCTTCATCAACAGCTTCTGTACCAATTAATTGTTGTTGTGTTGATTTGATCTTTGAGCTTCAACAACAATGGCCATGTGTAAATTGATGACAACTTTTGATATTTAAGTGTTACAACGAGAACTCATCGTTGTTGCTATCTTTACACAATGACTTTGATCAATTCTCCATTCATGGACTGAATCAATACCTTCAGAAGCGTTTACTTCTTTCTTTAAATAGCCCAGTAAAATATAGTCGTTGAAATACGGTTGGCTGTTAGAAAAGAGACGTTCTGTAATAATTAGTTGTACTGATACATCTCCTTTTTGTTGTGGGAGAAGTGATGGGATATATCTTTCTTGGGCACTGTGTACAGTCGTTCACAACGGTAACATTTGACTTCCAAACTTCAAAGGCTTCTGATGGTAGTTTATTGAAGCATGAGTAGAGCTTTCTTAACAGGATATCTGATACGTCAAGTCTTTAGTCTTTTGAAGAAGTCCATTAGGAATCAGTCTTCAGAACTTCAGCACTTGTCTTTAAGAACATTATCCTTTACTACTTCAAGTCTTCCGAAACTTCAGAACTCGTCCATTAGGAATCTGTCTTCAGAGTCTTCAGCACTTGACCTTTAGAACCGTAATCTTCAAAACACGTAAGTCTTTAGAGTCTTTCTGCACTTGGTCTTCAGAGCCTTCCGCCTTCAGACCTTCAAGTCATGAGAGTCTCCAACACTTTGGTTCTCCAGAAGATTATCTTCTTCAGAAGCTTCGCTATCTTCAGAATCTCAACCACTTTCAGAGAGCATCCACAAGAGCATTGCAACAGCAATATCAGTATCCTTGGATCTGACTGATCATGATCAGATATAGAAGCGTTCTTGCTTCTTGCGACTTGTGTCACACATAGTAACTTCGCATATTATCAATTACGCACATCTGGCTGGTGCTTATTGGATCTGATATCTTCTATGATTATGATTTACACACAACACACGTTAGAACATAAAACAGTTCTTTCACAAATACGTATTGTTATCATCAAAACATAGATTGACTTGTAGAGACAACTCTTGCTCTCACAATCTCCCCTTTTTTGATGATGACAAAACCAAGTATTTTGATTGAACATTTTATACAAGGTAATCACCAAACAAATATATTCAGAGTCTAGAACAACAGCTCCCCCTGAATGTGCTATCCTCAAAGTTTTATCTGTGATCATCTAGAATCTTATATGATCCAAAGATATACAGAATAATAACTTGAGTTGCCAGAACAAAGAATAGAAAAGGATTACTTCTCTATCTTATCTATAAGAGAACAGGGAGTCTTTAGAATCTGGACTAGTTCATCAGAACTTCCATCTTCAGATCTTCAGAACTCAGTTCCTTTGTAGTCATATCAGAGCTTATAATCTTCAGAGACATATGAAGCATTTCTACTTTTCAGCAGATTCATTTGAGCACAAAAATAGAACAGTTCTTAACTAATAACATAGTCTCGCTATTTATCAGGAACAGACACTGTCTTAAGAAACTCCCCCTGAGTTCCAGACTTGATGAAGATTATAGATTTTATAATTGAATCTTCTGGGTAGTCTCCCCCTAATTTCCATAAGTCAGATATTGGGATCTTCAGAATTGTAATTCAGGAATATGAGTTTTTAATCACCAATATGGATCATGACTTTTTCAGAGTTTGACTTTTCAACACCGATCTTTATCTCAGAACCTTGTTACTGTCACAACTCAGTGGTTCATCAAGGCTTGATTTTTGATCAGATACCAATTGAAGGTTAATATTATGATCAATCAACTCTTGATTCTGAAACTGGTACACATGTTTTAATCTTAGTCTGATACTGAGTTATATCAGAGTATGTTGTGTCTGATTCCAATTGAAGGAATTCTTTTCATACCACTTGAAGGGTATTTCCTTAGTGTGCTGAGATTGATACCAATGAAGGTATAGAAAACATTTCACAGCTTAGCTCTGATTGATATTACTGCAGACTGAGTCTGATACCAATCTTTATGTATACTGAGTCTGATTACCATTTGTTGATTTAGTCTGATACCAAATCATTTTCTTCTTAATTGGTTCTTGGTAGACATCAGAACTACTTGTTCTTGGATCTTCAATCCAGATCTTCAGATAGTTCTTGACTTCTGATTTGTACAGTTCTTCTGAATAAGCATCTTGAGATGTCGACTTTGTCTTGACTGCTTTCAGAGATTTCTTCTTCTGATTCTTATGTTCTGAATCTCATATTCTTAGATAGCTTACAGCTTCTGAACCAAGTGAAACAGAGATCAAGATAAACTTTGACTTTCAGACAGTTCTCAACTTCTGAACAGTACTGGGTAGATCTGATTCTGAACACATGTTCACGAAATGTACAACTTCTATCATATGACCAACAGTTCATAAGAACTTCTAACAGAGTTCTTCTTTCTTAACCTGTTCTTAGAATGCCTAGTGAAGTTGTTCAGAGTTCCTCGGTTAAACATCAAACAACAAACGTTAGTAGTAACGCATTTTATATGATTGATTACTTGTTTGAGTTGTATTGATTACTTGTTTGAGTTGCATTCTTTTCCTTTAAGATTTCTTTCTTTCCAATCAAAATCATATTATATTTCTCCCCCTTTTTGACATCATCAAAAAGTTTAAAGCATCTGAGCATTTAAGCATATGTAGATCAATATGATAGTGAACATAAATAGACTCAAAGGATGTTATCATTTAAGTATTAAGCATACGAAGATTGATATGATAAGGAACAGTTCTAGTGATCAACATCTTTAGAGATTAGTTATTTTCATTAATGGTTTTAAAATATAAGGCATAGGTTGAGCTTAATCCTAAAAGGTTCAAGGTAATCAAAACACAGACCTAATGAGGATAGGTTCCTAAGGATTAGACTAAAAGGAGCCTAATGATGATGAGGAAGATGAGAGTAAGTTTTTAGAATCATCAGTTCTTGAGGTATGCAGCTTTTCTTCTGCTTGAGAGACAGACAGTCTCTTGCTCTTCACAATTTCCTCTGAGATCCATCCATGGAACTCAGTCTAGATGTTTCTCACTTCTAAGGGATCTATGCTTGAACTGGAAGCATCTATTAAGTTCTGAATTATTGTGATAGCATCATCCTTGAAGGATGTTAATGCGTCATTTATCGTTTTTGATCTTTTTGATGAAGGTTCTCTATCATCAGTACTCTTCTGCTTCTTTTCTCTATTCTTCCATCCTGATAGTTCTTGCAGCACATCAGTAATATTCTTCATATTAATCCAAATACTGATGTCGTCTTCCTTAAATTATTGCAGATAGTTTCCTACATCTGCTTGATTGTGCTTGGAGAAGTTTGGAAATCCTTCGACAGAAACCCTTAGGGTCAATGTTAATTTCCTAAATGATGTATTATCCAGAGTGGAGTTTTATCTTTTAAGATTCTTAAATCTGAGAATCTTTCCTGCGCTTTTAAGCAACTTTCTTGATTCTCCCTCATTGATTAAAATATCATCAACTACTCCTGATTCAACCAAAACATCAGAAATAAGTCTTCCATATGAAATATGTCTGACTTCCGTGTCAGAACCTGTTCTGGGGTCTTTTATCGCTTCCTTCAGAAGTTTGAAGAGAACGGAAGGGAGATGGATATTAATTCCTTTAAGGAAAAGGAATAGGACACATTTTTGAGTGTCATTAAGTTGATCTGAAGGAAGATGGTGAAAGACACTTCCTTGTAGGACTCTGAACCAAACTTGTAGTGAATCCTTCAGATTTGGGAAAATTTGATTCTCAACTGTAGCTTCATCTTTGAAAATAGAAGCCATGACCTTAGCCTCTCTTTCCTCACTAAGTATATTTTTAGTGATTCTGAATCCGTTGTTCTCATGCATCAAGAGATCTGCAATAGTCTTCTCAGATATGAATACTCTTCTTCCAAAAACTGAAGAACTAATGAGAGTTCTCCCTACATTTGCATGAATCCAGAAATCCTTAACCAAATAACCGCAGGTCGGTCCTTCCAACCTCTTGAAATAGTTACTCCAATCTTGAGTTTCCATTGAAGGAGTAATATCACATCCATTTGATTTTAGATTGTTGAAGTTTACAATTGTTTCTGTCATGACGATGAGACGGTCAACTGGAATTTGTGTGGTTATGGGGGTTAAGGCATTTTGGGAGACGAAGGACATTATAGATGTTGATAGAATGAAGAAGACAGAAGATATTTAGGTAGGATTTTATTAAGATTCAGATGGGTAAACAATGTGTTCCTGATTTAAGGTTTAGTGCTTTTATAGATGAATTAATAGAGTAAGGTCTTGGAGGATTTGGGAGAATAACGGTTGATTTTTCCTAGACGCACTAAGTAACGTGGAAAAAGAGGTTTAATGATTATCATCTTTAATAAGGATTATCTTATCAAGAGTCGCGACTTAATTCTTGTGAGTGTTAATAGTAACCGTCACCTAATTATGGCCTAAGAGGGATTTATGTTTTCTAGATGATCCTAAACCTTTTAGTGTGAATTTTAATAGTCACTTAAGATTGATTAAGATGCTTAATTATTTTGATTTAATTTCCAGTCAGTTAATCAACACAAACAAATTATTCACGAGAATGAGCACTTCATAGTTAGGAATACTTTAATGATTGATCATGAAGATACGTATCCATTTTAAACACATAAGTATAATCAGATAGGAACCTTAATTAACCTATGATTCTAGAAAGACTGACTTCCTATCTTAGACTAAGAACGTCATAGGTTGACAAAATTCAGGAAGGATCTTCTCAGTCATTCCATTTCTTCTGCAACGACCAACTACTCTTTAAAGATCAAGAATGTGGGAGATGACTCTACAGTATGGAATTTGATAGATTGTGTCTTCCCTAAACAAATAATCTTTCTTTGCCAAATAACCATCATGCTCCTCTTTCTCTTGGTCTTAAATTAGTTATCATAAGCTTGTACCAATCTTTAGCAATAGGAATGAGGGTGTATGGTTGAGTGGGACGCCCCTCAGTTTCAAAAATGACGTGCATATGCCTGTCGAAGCTATGGTTGTTGATATTTCTTTCCACGGTCACACCATCTTCAACACACCTAATGGCTTTAGTTATGAAGGGTGGAGTTGATCAAGACTGGACAGCCAGCAACCACAGACAGAATAGCATTTTTGCCATAGTCATATTCTAGTACCCGTGCATTTGTCCAGAACTCAGTTACAAGCGAAGGAAAAACAGGTCCAACAAGCACGTTGGCGTAATTTTCCCAGTTCTGAAATTCAATTCCAGAGAGAAGACTTGTTTTGTTGAGTTGGGTTAGAAGGTTTAAGTCAAGAGTGTATTCCATTAGGAGTTCAAGATCAGTGATTTCTCCTCTGATATTGTGGGAAGACATTTTGAGCAATTTAGTTTTGAGGAGAGAGGTTCTAAACTACTAGATAGTTGAATAGTGATTCTTCCTAGAGAAGGGATGAAAATGTGAGGAGAACTTAGGAGTGATAGCTTTTTATCAAGCTGGAACACGCGAGGTCATCATTTCCGAGACAAGCTATGAATAGGTGAGATAGTCAGCTGAAAGGACATGCGATAGACTAAATCGTCGTAAACCTATGGGTAGTAGGGTAGTAGCTGACACAACGTAATCATAATTGTTTATTCAACTCTTGAGAATTGACTACTCATAATTACGTGAGAATCTAGTTCTATTTCTAATGATTCTTATAAACTTAAAGTGATAGTAAATGGTCAGTGGTTAAATGAATGGTTTACTGTTTTCAAATATAATCAAGAATAAAGGGAACCATACTTTAGAGATATTGAAATCTTTTTGTAGAGATTCTTGAACAAGATCTTTCCAAGAATTTTCTAGTGCCTGTCAAGAGTGACAATTGGAAGAACTTTCGATCGGTCTTGTTTAGCTTTTAATAGGGCATCTTCTGATTCCAGATTTAAGAGGTTCATTTGTATTATGGCTTCTGAAGAGTACAATTTATTTTCTGAACTTCTGATCCTGGTTTGAGAGCAGGAATCAATCTATTCAAAAATCCTTTCCTTTTTCCCATTCAAACCTATTCATCTGATTTTTTAAGAACTACCAATCAGAGGCTCTGAACTTGATTGTCAGAAGGGCAAACTTCCATCACGCTTTCTCGATTTTTAGAAGGTCATTAGATTCAAATTTATCATAAATCATTGAGAGGTTATGTGTTGAGAGGATTTGATCTTCTTCTCATAGCATATTCCTTTGAGCAGATGCAGATCATGTTCAAAAGTGAGTATCATCAAACACGTGCGTAACACATGACATTATTTGCATGACACTTCTTGTTCTCGTAATGCTGATTAAACTTGTTTATAGAACTAGTTCATCAAGGATCAACAACATATCTTCTTCTTAAAGAATGTCAACTGATCATCATTCTGAAGGATATCAGCAACTTAAATCCTTTTGACTTTAAGAGATGATGCATCAAATTGAACACCTTCTGGATTGATGACGTTCTGAGAAGCTTATCAGATAGAATCTGATCAATCACAAATGGTTCAACTGAGATAGAATCTCAAGTTAATAGAACTTAATTATGATAATCAAGACTCATAAATCTTTCTTAACCAATTCTTGATGACTCATCGGATATCATCTTCCTGAATATTCTTTCCGTTTTCTCCAAAGCTTTCTAAGAAAACAATATTCAGTTATTCATTGAATATTTTGACTTCTGGAGCAGTCAAGATTCAGATGTAGAATCATTTCTAAGAGTTTGAACTTATCAGATTTCTGACTTCACCAGACTTAATTCTGAAATTCAAATTTATAGAACAACAATCTTTCTTCTTTACATGAAGAAGTTTTGAATGAGTTTTAAATGAGAAAGTCAAGGGTGGACCTAATCCATTTCTTGAAAACATCTCAAAAACTCATAAAGAATTAATCTTCAGCAAACAAGACTTCTTGTTTTCTAATGATTCAACTTTGAGCAAATACGTGGTTCATCCACAAGTATCTTCCAAGATAAGTATTCAACAGATACTACTTCTTATCTGATGAATCTATCTTATCAGCTGATTCTTCAATCTTCATTAGAACTTAAGTGAGGAAGATTTAGTTGTTTGACAACTTCAAAACTTCCAGAATCAGTGATTTGCTCAAGTACTCAGATTTATTGCAATTTTGTACACAATCATCTTCTGAACTGTTCCAGAAATTGTAAGTGGATTTCAATCTCACCCAGAGTATTTCTACGCATCGCATCTGGATCTTTTTCTGACACTGTTAAGTGTTTGATATCCATCAATACCAGAACCGGAGCTCTGATACCAATTGAAGGTACGAGAAAGACACGAGAAAAGGGGGTTTGAATTGTGTATTTACTCTTTTAACAACTTTTCGCTTCTTGTCAATAAGACAGTTTACGTTACATCAGAGTTTGTTGAGAGACTCTGACTTGCGAAGTTATATTCAGACTTGGCAATGCTTAGAGCGTGAGAACCAATAAGAGTCTGAACGTTGTGTACATCATTCAGAACTTGCAGAGCAGAAGCTTATCAGAGTTGCAAGGTTCTGACTTGCTTATGTAAGGTTCTGATCCTCAATATAGAAACATAAACAAAGACATTAAGCATAAGAGTAAAGAACACACGATATATCCTGGTTCACCACAAAGGCTAATCCAGTCCACCCTCCTCAGGTGATTTCGCCTTGAACACAAGGTCTTAATCCACTATAATCAATCTCGATTACAGATGCACGGACAACAACCGATGACTAACAACATGCAGAACCGCAGCTGTGACTAACCCACAATGAACCGTTAAGGGTTTCAAATTAATGAATATAACGAATATTGACCTGCAGGTTCCAATCTCGCAAGATCTACTGCTAGGATTTCAACAGCTAGACGTTCAGGGATTCATCGCAATGAATATAACGCTACTGACCCTATTTCAGGCTTTTCCACAATGACACCCAGCCATTGTCTTCTTGAGTCTCTGGTCACACTGACCACTCAAGGAATCCTAATTCTCCAAGAATTAGTTATACAGGAGATTACAAAGATGCTTCTTAACAAGCAGATAACTCCTAAATTTAAGTACAAAGAACACACAAGTGTTCAAGAAAGATATGAGCAATAACTCCTTGATATTCTAAGAAACTACAGAGATGTATAATGATTTGACAGTTGTTGACAACTTGTAGATCTTCTTCTTCGTCTTCTTGGTTGAGCAAGCTTTGAGCAACAACTCCTTGCTTCAGATCTTAAATGTAGCACTGACGAGAAGGTGGTTGATGACTTGATTGATTTACAATGTTGTCTTCTTCATCAACAGCTTATGTACCAATTAATTGTTGTTGTGTTGATTTGATCTTTGAGCTTCAACTACAATGGCCATGTGTAAATTGATGACAGCTTTTGATATTTAAGTGTTACAACGAGAACTCTTCGTTGTTGCTATCTTTACACAATGACTTTGATCAATTCTCCATTCATAGACTGAATCGATGCCTTCAGAAGCGTTTACTCCTTTATTTAAATAGCCCAGTAAAATATAGTCTTTGAAATACCGTTGGTTGTTAGAAAAGAGACGTTGTGTAATGATTAGCTGTATTGACACATCTCCTTTTTGTTGTGGGAGAAGTGACGGGATATATCTTTCTTGGGCACTATGTACAGTCGTTCACAACGGTAACATTTGACTTCCAAACTTCAGAGGCTTCTGATGGTAGTTTATTGAAGCATGAGTAGAGCCTTCTTAACAGGATATCTGATACGTCAAGTCTTCAGTCTTTTAAAGAAGCCCATTAGCTATCAGTCTTCAGAACTTCAGCACTTGTCTTTAAGAACATTATCCTTTACTACTTCAAGTCTTCCGAAACTTCAGAACTCGTCCATTATGAATTTGTCTTTAGAGTCTTCAGCACTTGACCTTTAGAACCGTAATCTTTAGAACACATAAATCTTCAGAGTCTTTTTGCACTTGGTCTTCAGAGCCTTCTACCTTCAGAGCTTCAAGTCATGAGAGTCTTCAGCACTTCGGTTCTCCAGAAGATTATCTTCTTCAGAAGCTTCGCTATCTTCAGAATCTCAACCACTTTTAGAGAGCATCCACAAGAGCATTGCAACAGCAATATCAGCATCCTTGGATCTGACTGATCATGATTAGATATAGAAGAGTTCTTGCTTCTTGCGACTTGTGTCACACATAGTAACTTCGCATATTATCAATTACGCACATATGGCTGGTGCTTGTTGGATTTGATATCTTCTAGAATTATGATCTGCACACAACACACGTTAGAACATAAAATAGTTCTTTCACAAATACGTATTTTTATCATCAAAACATAGATTGACTTGTAGAGACAACTCTTCCTCTCATAGTTTATGCTTATGCCTTTTTCTCTTTGTCCACTTGGACCAAAAACATTAATAAAGGCCAAAACCACTAAAAAACTTGTGCTTCTAATCTTAGACTATGGTTACTATCCTTTGCAATAGACATGGAATTTTGCACCTAGACCTTGGACTTCAATGCTATTCTTGAATCCTTGGACTTAGAACTAGGACTTTCTCCCTTTGCTTTGGAATTATGGTTTGAAGACTATGGAGCTTGCTTGTGTGGTTAGGCTTTCCTTATCCTTAGCTTTTACCTTTATGCTTTAGGATAACCTCTTCTTCTCCTCCCCATTCTTTAATTTTCAAAACCTACTCTCTTTTTCAAAAGCTTCTTGCTTTCAAAACTTGATTTTCTTTCATAATCAAGCCTTGACTTTGTCAAGTGATTTTACTCTTTTCTTTTCATTTCTTAACAAATGCTAAACTACATAAGCATATTGACACCTTTTTCAAAATATTTTAAAAAACATCAAACTCATCAAACTCTTTTTCGTGCCTTATGCACTTTTCTCTTTCTAAAACTTATTCATAAGTTTAGACATGATTCATCTCTTTAAGAGGAACTATTCGCTTGGAAATGACAACTTGTCTTTACATTTAAAATCAACCATAACAAATAAATTTCATTCTTTGTACCACAAACTACGAGGTTTTGATCCTATATTGCACTTTGTGGATACGAAGGCATGAGGCGACAAGTCTCTCCAAACACAAAAATCTTAAAAACAATTTCTCTTCTCATCTCCTCAATCTCTTTTCAAGCAAATCTTTTCAAACCAAAAAGCGTAGATATTTCAAAGGGTTCCTGTAGAGTACTATAGACATTTTGGGTGTTAACACCTTCCCTTAACGTAACCAACCCCCTTACCCAGTCTCTGTTTACTTGTTCTTGTTCAGAACTTGTTTAGGTTTTGTTCGCTCTTTTTCCTTTCCTTTTTGGATAAAATAAAAGTGCGGTGGCGACTCTTGCTTTATGAGTTAAGTTAATCAATAGCTTACACTCACGATTTTGCCGCTACACATATCATTCTATTTGAATGCTTTAATATTGATGTTCTTCTCTTTGTAAATTGCCTCTGTGTGGTATTTTGTGTTTGTTTGTGATTATTGATACTTATAATTGTTTGCTTTTTCTCTTTTTGATGTTGTTAAAAGGGGAGAAGTATGCACAAGATGAAGGTTGATGCACATTATTCAGGAGGAGTCTTCAAAAAGACAACAACGTCACTAAACACATCGTCTCATGTTCCGTCATCATCAAAAAAGGGGAGTATGTTAGTGCTTTTGTATTATAAGTGATGTCAAAACTAGGAGTATAACTTTATGTATATTGGACGGTATCCTCCCATTCTAGACGTGCATCTTGGCTTTAGGAGGCATTTAAATGAGTTTGAAAAAGATTCCACATCATATTTGCATTGAAAGACATGTTTTTGGGCATTCAAGTCACTTCAGGTCGACCTATGCATGAAGAGACCGACCTATACGAGTCTCAACTTCAGTATAGGCCGACATATAGATCCTTCAGGTCGGATCCCATGGAGCAGTATTAAAGCATGTAGGCTTTGCCTACAGGTTACCTCACAAGCTGACCTATGACCTTTCACAGGCCGACCTGAACAACCTGCACAGGCCGACCCATTGCTTTCATAGGTCAACCTTTATGTTTTTCCTATCCAAAAATTTCTGTTTTGCTCCAACTATTTGCATTCCTTTTGCCCATTTCTTCACATACCTATATATACTCAGACATGCATCTTCCTCTAAGCAAGGTTTCCTAGTAAATAAAACCTAAGCGAAACCAGATTACAAAGTTGCCCATCATCTTCATCCCTTCTTCTATGCATACACACAATTGAACTACACATAATCATTTTTTCCGATTGGGAGACCATCTAGATTAGGTTTGATAACATCTAATTAGGTTTTGTGTAACCGATAATATTGGGTTGGGAACTTTGTGTGTTTCAAATAAGAAAACCAAGGTGGGATTATCCTTCAAGATCGGGTTGATTTGAACATTTTGGACAAGATCGCGTCAACACATATTCGACATAGTGAAAGCCTTGGGACAAGGTGGTTTCCTTGCAAGGGAGTAGCGCGAGATGGTGAATTGTGCTCAGGAATCTTGGGGTTTCAACAAGCTGCACACTCAGAGTAATTGGAGGATTGTAGCCACAATTGTTGGTCACTTGATCAAGCTTTTAATCAAGGGTTGGAGGTGGAAGAATCAACACAAAATAATAGGGTTTTTGGGGTTTGCATTCTTCATCTCTTGTATAAACGATTTTGCAAAGAAAATGTTAATAGCAATATCTCAATTTGATTTTGAATTAAGGGCAGACGTACCCATAGCGAGGCCGATTAGGGAACTGCCTAAACAAATCTTGGTATCTCTCTCTCTCTCTCTCTCTCTCTCTCTCTCTATATATATATATATATATATATATATATATATATATATATTGTTGTACCCCAAATTTTTCCCTTAGATTCCGTGTTCATCTGCATATCATCCTAGATCAATCATTCTGCATGCTAACCCTTCCTGTGTGGTTGCTTTGTTTGTTTGTTCATTTGTGTTACAGGTTGGAATTAAAACTATACATTTGATACATTTGGTCTGACTAAAGGGCTACAGACATTCTGTTTAAATTAATGAAAGAAGGGTGGCATAGTTTGCAATGTGGGCTCAGAGGCCCAATTAATGGCCCAAGTGATACAATAGACATTACGATGCCAGGTTAGATCATTATGGTTGCCTAAAGAGGGAGTTACAAATAAGATTGCAACTCGTTTAAGTGATATCTTCAAGGATGGTTTAAGGAACTATTAAGTCGGATTTACGATAAGGTCTCAATTTTGGATTAGGTCCCTTCAAATTGGATTTACTAAGTCGGATTTACAAGTTTTAACTCGAGTGAGATTTGTTAATTTTCATCTCGAGATGAATTTCAAGTTACAAGAGATGTTTGGAAGTTTAATTCAATGTTGGAACTTCAAGTTACAAGAGATGTTTGGTGAAGTTTGTAGCAAATATGATCTCATTTTGTTTTAGGTTTTGGGTTTCAACCTTGCTTTAAAATAACCCAAGTTTTCTAGCTACTAATCATTGGTCCTTTGGAAGTAGGATTCAAAGCATACAAAGGTTTTCAAATTGGGTTTCAATTTCTATTTGAAAATTCCCAAGGTGCAAGCTCAATATTTCCGCATGAGAGTTCACCATCACAATGGCTCTTCCAAGTCAAACTCAAGGCTAGAAGAAACATATTCAACAAAGGACACAAAGAGCTTATTTACAAGATGTGTCAGAATTGATTTTCAGACACAAACCAGATTATAAGTTGCTTTCATGGAGTTTCAGATTTTAAACTAAACAAATGGATATTGGAGGATACTAAGTTATTGATTAATTCCAAAGTACAATTGGTTTAAGCGTATGGACATTACAGTAAACAATGCAAATAAGAGGCCTATTCCTATTTGAACTTCAAATCCCACATAAGACAAGGAATTCACTTAAATTCTAAAATGAATGAAAGTAAGTTTTCATTTGGAACTCTCCTGGTAATCCCAAACAAGGTCCCAGATACTCATTCCAGCTATTTGAACTGCACCGCCTGCCACAATGATAATGATACTGGTCAGAAATAATAAATAAAAAGATCACAATGATGAAATGGGACCCTATCAAATGCACTTAATTTTCTATCCTCGCTGGCGGTACGATTTGTTTTAGTACCTGCATATTCAAAAGCACCAACTGCAGCATTGAATGAGCAAAGACAAAAGAAAACCTGCTCAAAAAGAAAGATTGATTAATTAAGAGAGCTGTCACGACGGAAAATGAGACGGGATCAAGTCAGGGCGAAATCATAACACGATCAAACACACATCAAACTTGATGGATTTGAAAAGAGAAACAGACATGGAAATGAAAAGGATTTTAATACACTCATTAATCAAAAATCAGGTCACAGCAGCCTTTGTTTCTTTCCATAATCGGTCAGGCACATTCAAACTCTTTCTATAACAAGTTAGCAGCATGTCATCAAGCAAAATCCAAACAACATTTGAATGTTTCCAAAATAATATAAAACCTGACTTGACATGTTTCAGAAAGTAATTTAACGTGTTCTCAGTAAAAATGATCAGGCCATATCAGACACAAATTCATACTTTCCAAAACAAGAAGAGACATTTATCCCACAAATTAAACATTTCCAAAACCATATCAGACATATTTGCATTGAAAAGGAATGTCATTATTTGAGACAACAAGGCGTCCCATACACTTTCAAAAAACTTCCTAAGATAATTCCAACGGCTTTTAATTCATTTTAAAACTCAACAGTGTTCAGACAAATTTAAAAACTTGCCAGATAAGACTCAATAAGGAATTAACTCCTTGGTTTTGCCTATTTAAGGAGAAGACAACACGCATACAGGGGGAGACAACCAACCGTAAACCATTGAGTTCCATCAGAAAATTTCAACCAAACATTTCACGAAAATCATAAAACACATACCACCAGAAAAGAATCAAACACCAACCACTACAAAACCTTACACATCAAACTCATATCCGGAAATTCAAACCATAATCATCAAAAATCAATCCATATCATCAAACTCATATACGAAATGTTATCAGCCACACAGGGGTCATCACAAAAGGGGACCAACATCACATAAACTTAAAAGGCTCAGAATCTCCGTTACGAGTTCTTCATCACCACCTGCCAAATTCATCATATCTCAACCAAGTTCATCAGACATCAATCAACTTCACCAGAACGCTCAATCCAAGAAGAAGGAGAAGAACATATCAGAGACTACACAACACACACACAAAGAAAGAGGCAAAAACAACACATTTCACAAATTGTACAAAGGTAAAGAGGAGGAAAGAAATCTTCCCTGAAAGAGATATCTGTTCGCAAATCGCCTTCAGTCGTCGCCCTCCCTCGCTTTTCCTTTTTTTGGTTTATAATCATTGTAACATGTAATCAGATATCAATATAATGAGAATGGGGATGGGAATCATGAGGGGTGGGGTTTTGTTTGTTTCTATTGTTGATCGAGAGTGAAAAAGAGAGCGGAGGCGCGGATTTAGGGCCAGCAAACCCTAATTCTGTTTGAGGCCTTTGAGCGGCGAGAGAGAGAAGAGAGAATTGGGAAACGGGAGGCTCCCTCCGTCTTTTTTTTTTCTCTTTATCAGTCTTTTCTATTTAAAACTTTTTTCTTTTTAAAAATTGAACTTTTTTTAACTTCTAATAAGAATTTTATTTAATAAATCTTAAATAAACTTATTTTATTAAAACACTAAAACTTAACCCTTTTATATAACCACTAATAAGAGTTTTTCTAGTAAATCCTAAAACTATTTTTTTTAACTCTTATTAACTCTTAATAACCTTTATACTAAATAATCCTTAAATTAATTAAGAGAATCTTTATCTTTTTTCAATTAAAATAATCCCAGTAAAATAAACCCTTTGCTTTTTTTACATATTAAATCTTAACTTCAACTAAAATAAAGCTTTTAATTATTAAATTAATTTCCTTTTGTTAAAGAAAACCTTAACAAATCCTTCTTCCTCTTTTAAAACTTTTCAACTAAAAATAAAAACAATTAACTTTTTATAAGAAAAGGAAAATAATCCTTAACATACTCACAATCAACCAACTCTTTTCTTAATAACCACTCTTTTGCGCTTGAGCGAACGCTTGTGTGTTTAGCATGCTATTCATGATTGATATTGTGTTGGTCATACTTTCATGCTTTACTATTACTTGATGAATGTATGACAAAACCTTTTCAAAAATACTAAAAACTCTCGATCCAACGTCGAGCCACTTTTCTGCCTATGTAAGCCGAGTGCCTTCGGGCCTCGCATTCAACCTTCTCGGTCACTATACACTTAAACTAGCCCACTTTGCTAGTACGCACTAATAATTAGTTAATTGTCCCCCTCGACATTCCAAAGGAAGGTTCACCTTAAAATTGACTAAACCGTCATAGGACTAACACTTTAGAACCCTTGACCATAGGATTCGGAGTCGCCGCACTCCACGTCTCGCCGTAGACACTTAGAATCTTAACCTTAGGATCGGAGTCGCCGCACTCCACGTAAATGCTCCGCCGCGAACATTTACAATCCTACCCCTCTTAAACCAACCTACAACTTTAGAGTCGCCGCACTCTGTGTAAGGTCTTGCCCAAGACTTTACCTCCCCTTGGAATCTTGACCCCGTCAAGAAGTTCCTCATTTCAGAACTACGCATACTCTGATTCTACTCCCGAGGATACGTAGGCGTAAGGTGCGATACCTTATCGAGTATACTTAGATACTAACCCCTAGGGTTCAACCTTTAGCATAACACCTTTAGCAAACGAGTAAGAGATAACATAAATACTAACAAGAGGTTCCCGTAGAGTACTACGGACGTTTAGGATGCTAATACCTTCCCTAGGCGTAACCAACCCCCGAGCCTTAGATCTTTAGGTTTTTTTCGCTTTTGAACCTTTCCTTTGGATAAATCAAAGACGGTGGTGAACATTTAAAGAAATGTGATCCTGGTTTATTAATAACTATGGTATCCAATTCTCACCGCAACAGAAATGGCGACTTCACTGGGGACTGTCGAGGGTTTCCCCTACCTTGGTTTTCTTATGTTATCTTTCTTTATTATATTTGCTTATTATCTGTTGTGCTGGGTTGCTTATGTGGTGAGACAAAGTCCTACACCCGGACTAGAGTGACAATTATGATAGGAACGGTGAGAATTCAAGGATACTTTGAGGGAGTCGATTCCTGAAAAAGTTGAATTGAGACTTCACCACTCAGTCTAGGCCCTCTCGAATTTAATTTTGTCCAACGAGTCAATTCGTGAAGACGCTATTATTTCGAACTAAAGGCCATCGAGACTGGGGACCGTAGTTACCCTTAACCCAACTTGGCCTATTAGGATGTAGTGCGGGGACTATGCGGGAGTCTATTTCTGCAATAGTCGCTACGCGATACTACACTCGGACGAGATTCTCTTGAGAATATTATTGACTACCAAGTGATCTGGAAAATCGATAATATCCGAAAGATGGATTGTAGACTCTGGGAACTTTTAGAACCCGTTCGGCAGGTACATTTGAAACCATAGTACATACTTTATGGGAGGGTAGACCCTTGGCTCCATGATGTGACCTTTCAAACCTAGGACTCTTTTGCTTGTGTGTGCTTTGTGTTGTGTGCCCTGTGTGTTGCATACATTCATAAGCATCATATCATAAAGATTCATGGAACTTGACTATATTTATAACCTTTGTAGGGATACTATGGATACCGAAAGAAGGAACACAAAGAAGTACACTTTTCAGATTCCTAACTTGGATGATCTAAGGAGGTTAGGAGCTTTGGTGAAAGATGAGGATAGTTTCAGAGGCAAATATGGAAGACTTTTATATGTGATGAATACAAAGGTTGATGAAGGACTACTTTCTACCTTACTCCAGTTCTATGACCCGCTGTATCACTGCTTCACCTTTCCAGATTATCAGCTGGTACCTACACTTGAAGAGTACTATCAAATAATTGGGTTACCTATTCAGGATAAGTATCCTTTCCCTATCTTCGCAAATAAACCTGATGAAAAAGAAATCGCTAAACATACCCACCTGGATTTAGCTGACATTCAAGCCAATATGGTTTCAAAAGGAGGAACTTCCGGTTTTACTACGGACTTTCTAGTGGCCAAAGCCCGACACTATGCCACTCAACAGAATAATAACGCTTTCGAAGCGGTTTTCGCTTTACTCATCTATGGTGTTTTCCTATTTCCAAGTTTCAAAAATTTTGTGGACCTCAATGCCATTAAAATTTTCTTGAAGAAGAATCCTGTACCGACCTTGTTAGCTGAAGCCTACTATTCTGTTCATTCAAGGAGCGCTCGTGGGAAGGGAATGATTACTTGCTGTGTCCCTCTATTGTACAAGTGGTTTATTTCGCACTTGCCCAAAGCACGTGATTTTTGGGATATCAATAAGGGCTGGTGGTCGCAAAAGATAATGTCTCTCACCCATTCTGACATCGTCTGGTATAGCCATGTTTATGATAAGGTGGTCATCATAGACAGTTGTGGGAATTTCGGTAATGTACCTCTCCTCAGCATTAATGGATTAATCAGCTATAATCTGGTCTTGGCCCGCAGACAGTTGGGTTTCCCTCTGAAAGACAAGCCTGCCAGCGCCCATGTGGAAGCCATCTACTTTGAAGGAGAAAAATTAAGTAAGGAGTTAAGAGATCAGGTTTTGGACGCATGGGGTCAAAAGATCAAGAAGGACAAGAGTAATCTAGGGAAGCCTAATTGTGTTTCTTTAGAACCCTATCTCCAATGGGTCCGGAAAAGAGCTATCGAGTGGAAGATGCCTTATAAGCGCCAAGATCCAATGGTTCTAAAGGCGAGGCCGGTCTTAGCCGGTCTTATACTTCTCATCTGACGCGGAAAAGTTGAAAATTGCTTTGGAAAAGTCCCAGCAAATGGAGGAGGCTTGGAAGAACAAGTATCAGATAGTTGTGGAGGAAAATGCGGAGCTTCAACAGCAACTCAAAGCAAAGGATGAGGAAATCACTTCTTACAAAAAGAGGAAAACACGAGAAGAGTTACCTTCCTCTAGCTCCCAATCAACACATCAGAATTCGGTCGTCAACAAGCTCATTTTGGAGAATAGTCAGAAGGAGGCAGAAATCAGGAAGCTCAAGACAAGGCTTTTTGGAGAATCTCCTTATATCTTTCTTTATTAGCTTTTATTTAGCTTTTTCGTTACGAATCTGGAAAAGTGTGCTATTGCTTTATAATAAATTTCTGTTTTAATTTACAGTTTCATCTTTCGGTATCCCAGACATTAATTTCTTTTTGTAACCGACTTTTATGATTAATAAAATGCGTGTTTCATTATCCCACGATGATTATAAATAGTCGAGTTTCCATGAATCTTGTTGCATAGCATTTGCATTTTGCATCTCTCTCTATCAAGGAACTTGAAATCTTGTATTGCAGGCATTGTATGATGGATTACGGAAAAAAGGGAGTTGCGCCGTACACCTTCGAAGTTTCGGATATTGAACAACTGAGGGAACTAGGAGATCAGATCAAGGATCCCGAGGCGTTCGCTGAGAAGTATGGAAATATCCTCCCGTTGTTGCAGACTCGAGTAGCCGCTGGTTTATTGGAAACGTTGGTTCAACTTTACAGCTTGATTTACCATTACTTTATCTTCCAAGATTTCCAGCTGATGCCTACGTTGGAAGAATACTCTGCTCTGTTGGGGATCCCAGTCAAAGACTCACCTCCGTTCTCTGGTGGAGAAGGGAGACCCAGCCAGGAAGACATCGCAAGAGCAACCCGCATAAAGTTGTTAGAGATCCAAACTCATATGACGTTCAGAGGAGGAATTGATGGCTTACCGGCCCAATTCTTGTTCGAGAAGGCTCGTCATTTTGCTAGTGTAGGGAACACTGGAGCGTTCGAGCACACCTTCGCGTTGCTGGCCTACGGTTTGTTCTTGTTTCCGAATGTTGAAGACTTTGTCGACGTCCATGCCATAAAGATTTTTATGCTCAAAAATCCAGTTCCGACGTTGTTAGCCGATGCCTACCACGCTATTCACTCGAAGACCCTGAAGGGAGAAGGTCGGATTACTTGTTGCACCGCTATCCTCTATAGGTGGTTTATTTCGCACCTACCGAGGTCTACTAATTTCTGGGACGTGAAAGATGGTTCAGAATGGCCTGTGAGGCTCATGGCTCTTACTCACTTGGATATCGTTTGGCATGACCCGATGTATGGAGGAATCCCCATGATTCATAGCTGTGGAGGTTTTCCCAATGTACCTCTTCTTGGTACAAAGGGATGTATCAGCTATAATCCTGTACTCGCCCGTCGTCAACTGGGGCATCCAATGGAAGAAGTACCTGATCCTGAAAACCTGACCAGAATTTTCCTCTATCAAGGAGAGGATCTTGGGTTGAAGACCAGAATCGTGTTCGCTTGGCGTTGCATCAATCGACAAGGGATGACAGCGACAACAAATCCTGATTGCTCAGTTACCGAAGAATGTCTAGCATGGGCGCGTGAAAGGGCTCTGACCTTGAGGATGCCTTATCCCCGTCCCAAGCTTCCCGTGGTCCAATCAGATGAAGTTTTGAAGCTGAAGGCTGAAATAGAGAAGCTTACCCTGGACAAAGCAAGGATGCAGGACCAGATCGACAGGCTGATGGAAGAACTTTGCAGAAGACAAGGGGCATCATCCAGTGGATTAGACTCCTAGTTCCTTTTGTGTTATGTTGCCTATGTAATAAAACTCTGGAGGTGTACCAGCCCTTGAAATTTTAAATAAAATGTTTATTTGCAATATCTACAATGAACGTAATACGGTTTTAGTTCCTTGATAGTTGCATTGCATTCGCATTCCATATCAGCTGCATGTGCATGTTTCGTCCTTTTTCTTATGTCCTTTGTTTTCCTCTTCAGTCTCGTCACCCTGAGTCCTCTGCACCGATACAACACTAGAGCTCAAGCTCGAAGAAGGATTATGGAACACAATCAGGAGCTTGATCGTGTCAGTAACGAGTTGGAAGACCTACGCGGGAATGTAGGACAGATTATGGAAGTACTGAATGTCATACGTGCGAAGATGGATACCCAAGCCACCGTTGTCTCTGAGATTACCAACACAGTTGTGGATGCTCAACCTACTGCTGTTACTACTACAAATGTACCCCCGTACGGCTTACCGTTCGGATTCGTGCCTCCACCAACCGTCGGTCCTGTCGTTCAACAAGTGCACCAGGCCATTCCTGTAATCACTGAAGCTCCTCAGGTGATCTCTACATTTGCTCCAGCTGCTGTGCACACTCGTGTACAACCTTATTTTAATGAGAATCAGCAAGTTTATGATGGCCCTGACATGTCTGAAGATGGGGACGAGAACCATGAGAAACTCAGGGAGAATATGGTTACTCTTGACAAGAGATTAAGGGCAGTAGAAGGTGATCAAGTATTTGGTACTCTCGCCAGAGAAGCATGTCTGGTATCTGGTTTGGTCATTCCTCAGAAATTCAAGACTCCAAAATTTGACCTGTATGATGGAACCACGTGCCCAAAGAGCCACTTAATCATGTATTATCGAAAAATGGCTGCGCACGTCAAAAATGATAAGCTAATGATCCATTGTTTTCAGGATAGTTTGAAGGGTGTTTCATCAAAGTGGTATATGAGTTTGGATCAGTCTCGCGTGAAGTGTTTTCAGGATGTGTCAGATGCTTTTGTCAAGCATTACAAGTATAACATCGATCTAGCCCCTGATCGAAGGCAACTCCTAAACATGTCACAGAAGAACACTGAATCGTTTAAGGAATATGCCCAGAGGTGGAGGGAAGTTGCTTCACAGGTAGAACCCCCCTTGTCTGATAAAGAGCTAGCTGAGTGGTTTGTCGACACAGTTCGCCCAGAATTCTTTGAAAGGATGGTCGGGAGCATAACGGCCAATTTCTCTGACATTGTTGCTGTAGGTGTGAGGATAGAAGCTGGTATGAAAAGTGGGAAGATGCCTACCCCTGCTAGTAGCCCAAGTACCAATAAGGACCATGTTAGAAAAGTTTTCAGTAGTCCTCATAAAAAGAAAGAAGGTGAAACCAATGCTGTGATGACTGACGGAAAGAGAAGTCAACCTCGGAAACATCAACCAGTTTTTAATCCACAACAAGGTTACCCTGTCCAGTTTGCACAACAACCCTATGTGGCCGCTGTCACCCCTACCTACCAGACGATTCAACCAGCTCCGGTCTACCAACCTTTTGTTAATCAACAGCCTCCTGCATATCAGCCAGTCCCTGCATATCAGCCAGTCCCTGCGTATCAGCCGGTTCCCGCTTATCAGCCAGCCCAAACTCCACCAAAGTATCAACGAGCGCCCGACGCTCCCAATTATCAACGAGCGCACAACGCTCCTCGTCAGAATACTCCAGCCAGAAGACCTCACCGACCTCATCCCCCCATCCCGATGACCTATACAGAGTTGTACCCTTCTTTGGTCCAAAAAGGCTTGATAACTACCAGAGCTTTGGGTCCACCTCCAAATCCACTTCCACCTAACTATAATCCCAATGCCCACTGTTTGTATCATGAAGGAGCTCCCGGCCACGATTTGGAAGATTGTTATGCCCTGAAGAATCTTGTCAGAAATTTAATAGAAAGGAAGATTTTAGCCTTCGACGACGCTCAGCCGAATGTTAAGAGTAACCCTTTACCCAATCACGGAAGTGCCAACGCTATTGAAGAAGCATCTGAGGAAAATCCAATTCTGGATGTGACAGAGATTAAAACCCCTCTCCAAGTTTTTCATTCAAAGTTGTTTGAAGCCGGTATCGTGAAGGTTTGCCATAGAGATTGTGAAGATTGTGAGACTAGTGTCCGGGGATGTCAGACGGTTCAAGATGATATTCAGACTCTGATCGACATGGGTTCTTACGGGTGAGTGGTAAGAATAAGAAGAATGAGGTCGCTGTGGTTGAGCCTATATTCAATCTACCAGACCAAAGTGCCAAAGTTCCCGTTTTTAACTTGCCTGAATCAAGTCCTACAGTGGTTGTTTCCAGCAAGCCAAAGCCAATCTTCAGCATACCGAACTCTGCTACTACAGTTTTAGTTGGGTCGCCAAAGACTGTGATTATTCAAAAGCCTTGCCCTTCCCCTCTCAAAGATTTTACAGCAGTACCCTGGAAATACGGTAAGGATTTCAGAAAGGTTTGTCCGAAAGAAGAAATGAAGAGTGCTGACAGAGAAGTAACTAATATAGTTGGGGCAAGCAGGATGACACGGAGTGGTCGTATTTACACACCCCATTTCAGTGAAGCTCCACCAAAAGAAACAGTCACGACCGTTCCTGCCAACAACAAGGGCAAAGAACAAGAAGTCGTTACTAATGACGAAGACGCTGAGTTCTTGAGAATCATCAAAAGAAGTGATTATAAAGTTGTTGACCAGCTCCATCATACTCCTTCAAAAATCTCTATTTTGTCTTTGTTGATGCATTCACCTGCTCACCGAGCTTCATTGCAGAAATTGTTAGCTCAGGCTCATGTTGCACAAGACATCACCACTGGCCAATTTGATAGCGTGATTGCTAACATTACTGCTTGTAACACCCTCAGTTTCAGTAACGAGGAGCTGCCGAGAGAAGGTCGGAGCCATAATCGAGCTTTGCATGTATCTGTGAAATGTCAGGAAGATACGCTGGCAAGAGTGCTTGTAGACACTGGTTCTTCCTTAAATGTGATACCCAAGAGGACTCTTAACAAGTTGGCTTACAAAGGGGCAGAATTGAGACCTACATCTCTTATAGTCAAAGCTTTCGATGGCTCCCGAAGGACTGTAATGGGAGAAGTTGATTTACCAATCTTGGTGGGACCACATGTTTTCAATATTACCTTCCAGGTGTTGGATATTAACCCCGGTTATAGTTGCCTACTTGGAAGACCCTGGATCCATGCCGCCGGTGCCGTAACTTCGACCCTACATCAAAGAATGAAGTTCGTGATTGATGATAAACTGGTAATCGTTCATGGTGAAGAAGACATTATGGTCAGTAATTTGTCTTCATTTCGCTATATAGAGGCTGATGAGGATGCCTTGGAAACTTCTTTCCAAGCACTCGAGATATCAAACGCTGTTATGTTGGAAGTTGAGGAAACAACTGGTAAGGGTAATCCATCTTTCGCATCTTTCAAGAGCATCAAGTCTACCATTGAAGAAGGTGTGCCTGAAGGTTGGGGCCAGATCATAGAAGCTACAGCAAATCCAGATCATCAAGGGTTGGGTTACAAACTAACTAAAGATCAACAATCAACATCTGTCGCCAGTTATCCGAGAACAATTCGTGAAGTGTTCATCAGCGGAGGTTATCAAGTTAACGCTATTGGAGATAATCATGAAGATGGAGACTCAAGTGACTTTGTGTTCAAAAATGCTGCCGCTCTTAACAATTGGGAAGCCGTAGAAATCCCAGTGATCATTCCTTTGTCAAAGTAACTTGTCACCTTTTATTTTGTTATTTTAATAAATCCATAGCTCCGCCCAAGGCTATTGGATCATGTTTGTGGGCCACCATTTCCACTTTCGAATAAATATCAATGAATGCATTTTATCATTTGTGTTTGTGTTATTCATGAGTCATTACTTTAAGAAATTGGCAATAAGTAAAAAGGTTTAATCTGCACTGTCCTTTGTGCATCTTAATAAGACAAATTATTTTAAAACTTGCAGATTGAATTTAAATCACATTGAATCCGACGACCCTATCGTTATCCCTAACTTTGACTCACCCATCTATCACGCTGAGGACGAGGATGAAGAAGATCTCGAAGTTCCCAATGAACTGGTCAAGTGGGCAGAGTATGAGTACACTGAACTTCAACCACACAAAGAGCAAGTGGTCTTGATTAATATCGGCTCCGAGGAAGATAAGAAAGAAGTTAAGATTGGTACTACACTGGGGGCAGATGTCAGACAGAGATTGGTCAAGTTACTAGGAGAGTATGTGGACGTATTCGCCTGGTCATATCAGGACATGCCTGGCCTAGACACAGATATCGTTGTTCACAAATTGCCACTTAAACCAGAGTGCCCACCTGTAAAGCAGAAGCTTCGGAAGACTAGACCCGACATGGCTCTGAAGATTCGAGATGAGGTTAAGAGACAACTTGATGCAGGTTTCCTGACAGTAGCAAGATATCCAGAGTGGTTAGCCAACATTGTACCGGTGCTAAACAAGGACGGTAAAGTTAGAATGTGTGTGGATTACAGGGATTTGAACAAAGCAAGCCCAAAGGACGATTTCCCTTTGCCGCACATCGATACACTTGTGGATAACACGGCCCGTTTCGGAGTGTTCTCTTTTATGGATGGTTTTTCCGGTTACAATCAGATCAAGATGGACCCTGCAGATAGAGAAAAGACTGCTTTCATTACTCCTTGGGGTACTTATTGTTATAAAGTCATGCCTTTCGGTCTGAAGAACGCCGGGGCAACATATCAAAGAGCGATGGTCGCTCTCTTTCATGACATGATGCATAAAGAGATCGAGGTATATGTGGATGATATGATCGCCAAATCCCAGAATGAAGAAGACCATTTGGATCATTTGTTGAAACTGTTTGAACGATTAAGGAAATATCAATTGAAGTTGAATCCCGCTAAGTGTACTTTTGGTGTCAGATCTGGGAAGTTGCTTGGATTTATTGTTAGCCAAAGAGGAATTGAAGTGGATCCCGATAAGGTCAGAGCTATCCAGGAGATGCCTGCTCCACAAACTGAATTGCAAGTCAGAGGATTTCTTGGGCGTCTGAACTACATCTCCAGATTCATTTCTAATATGACGGCTACCTGTGAACCATTATTCAAACTACTCCGTAAAGATCAGACCATTGAATGGAATGCTGATTGTCAGCAAGCATTTGAGAAGATCAAGGGTTATTTGCGAGAACCTCCTATTTTGATTCCTCCTGTGCCTGGACGACCTCTGTTTATGTATCTGACTGTTCTTGAGAAGTCCATGGGTTGCGTCTTGGGGCAACATGATGAGACTGGACGAAAAGAACACGCCATTTACTATTTAAGTAAGAAGTTCACGGACTGTGAAAGCCGGTATTCGCTGTTGGAAAAAACTTGTTGCGCGCTGGCATGGGCCGCTAGACGTCTTAGACAATATATGATCTGTCATACCACCCTGTTGATATCAAAAATGGATCCCATAAAGTATATTTTTGAGAAGCCTGCTCAGACTGAAAGATTGGCACGTTGGCATATGTTATTATCTGAATATGACATACAGTATGTGACTCAGAAGGCTATTAAAGGAAGCATTCTATCGGACTATCTTGCTGACCAACCGGTTGAAGACTATGAACCTCTGAAGTTTGACTTTCCTGACGAAGACATCATGTTGGTAAAAGATTATGAAGAGCCCGGTCCCGATGAAGGTCCTGAGCCAGGCTCCCGTTGGAAGATGATGTTTGATGGCTCCTCCAATTATAGTGGACATGGCATAGGCGCAGTTTTGGAGAACCCAGATGGTGGATACACCCCATTCACAGCAAGGTTGGATTTTGAATGTACAAACAATATCGCAGAGTATGAAGCATGTATTCTAGGTCTTGAAGCAGCTATCGACCTCCGGATCAAAATCCTCGAGGTAATTGGGGATTCAGCTCTAGTGATCTATCAAGTCAAGGGTGAATGGGAAACTCGAGACGAGAAGTTAATTCCCTACCAAGCTTACATTGTGGATATGATCCAATACTTCGATGAAGTCACTTTCCGACATGTTCCGAGATCTGAAAATCACGTGGCTGATGCTTTAGCCATGCTAGCCTCAATGTGGAAGGTCAGATTTGTTAATGAAGCTACTCTCATTCGAATCGAGCGAAAGACTGAGCCTGCCTACTGTCAGCTAGTGGAAGAAGAAACTGACGACAAACCCTGGTTCCATGACATTAAGAACTACTTGCTGAAGCAAGAATATCCTACTGACGCTACAAACCTTGACAGGAAGACTCTAAGAAGACTGGCATCCAAGTTCTTTATCAGTAATGATGTATTGTATAAGAGGAACTACGATATGGTCCTACTTAGATGTGTTGATAAACATGAAGCAGATCTGTTACTTCAAGAGATTCATGAGGGGACATTCGGGACTCACGCCAACGACTATGCTATGTCAAAGAAACTTCTGAGAGCTGGGTATTATTGGTTAACTATGGAGTCTGATTGTATACAGTATGCCAGAAAATGCCACAAGTGTCAGGTCCATGCAGACAAGATGCATGTGTCCCCAACACAATTGAATGTCTTATCGTCGCCATGGCCGTTTTCAATGTGGGGCATCGACATGATTGGGGCAATAGAACCTAAAGCATCCAATGGTCACCGTTTTATTCTGGTCGCTATCGACTATTTCACTAAGTGGGTAGAGGCCGCTTCTTATGCCAATGTGACCAAGCAGGTGGTAGCCCGCTTCATCAAGAACAACGTTATCTGCCGTTATGGGATGCCAAGCCGAATCATAACAGACAATGGAACCAATCTAAACAACAAGACTATGAAGGAGTTATGTGAAACTTTCAAGATTACTCACCACAATTCCTCTCCTTACCGCCCTAAGATGAATGGGGCCGTGGAAGCTGCAAACAAGAACATCAAGAAGATTCTGAGGAAGATGGTGAAGACATACAAAGACTGGCACGAAATGCTACCTTTCGCATTGCATGGATACAGAACCTCAGTGCGAACCTCAACAGGGGCTACCCCTTTCTCGCTAGTTTATGGAATGGATGCAGTCCTCCCGTTTGAAGTAGAGTTACCATCTTTAAGGGTAATGAGGGAAGCCAAACTGGATGAGGCAGAGTGGATCCAAGAAAGACTTGACCATTTGAATCTCATTGACGAAAGGCGCTTAAATGCGATGTGCCATGGTCAGTTATACCAGAAACGGATGAAGAGAGCCTTTGACAAGAAGGTTCGAGTCAGGGAGTTCCGAGAAGGAGAACTGGTACTTAAGAAGATTCTGCCTGTTCATAAAGATATGCGTGGAAAATGGGCACCCAATTATGAAGGCCCATTTGTCGTGAAGACAGTCTTCTCAGGAGGATCATTGATGCTCACCACAATGGATGGGGAAGAGCTTGCCCATCCAGTCAATTCTGATGCCGTCCGGAAGTATTATGCATGAAGAGTCCGCCGTGACCAGAACTTAGCTTTGGGGTCTTAGTTGTAGGGTTAATAAGTGGCGTGGGATCCAATGTAACCTTACTCTATTGCCAATTTCATTTGTAATGATCTATGAAGCTTTTCGCTGTGTACAAGCTATTATTTTGAATAAAATCAGACTTTTACTTTTGTCTTCTCGTTTTGACCCCTATTCATTGATAAAAATTTTGAAAGTGGGAAATTTTCAAACTTAACTTTCTCCGAAATTTCCGGTAAGATAAATTGCTTTGACTCATGAAATGATCCGAAGGAAGTCATTGCTCCCCAGCAAGTCGTCACTGCAGGAATTCACGACGATTCCCCAGTGAATCATTGTTTTAGGCAAGAATGGCAGATCAGTACAAGAATGCAGCATCTGGTTGACTCAAAGATCCCCAGTGAACTTCCTCGATCATCAATCTTCGTTAATAAAGCAGTGGATATTTATTTTACCCCCATCAAGGCCTCTATGAATACGAGCGATCCGTGCCCAATGGATCTTTCTCATACTAATAATCGGATTCATCTTGACGGTCCTCTAAGTGAAGTCATGAGGTCGTGTCCCCAAGTGGAGCGCTATTTCCCCAGAGAAGTTTGGACTTTGAAGTTCAACTATTGGATTCCATCTTTGGATTCCTATACAAGCTTGACAGACGCATCTTTCGTGCAGAGGATGGACGGGCTTCCTCGTTGTTTTCTTTCACCTCTTGTTTTTGTCTATTTTGTCAGCATGAGCATAAGCATCGCATGGCATCGTTTGCATTCGCCTCCACGCGTGTTTTCTTTGTTTTTTTCTTGTCGCTTTATCTTGATCTTTGGTTGTGTTTGCGCCAGTTTGGGTTCGTCTGATCTCTCCAAGTAGGTCGTCAGCCTTAGGCAGAAATCGCTAGTTATTTCCAAGTTCCCCCACAGAGTTCTACCCTCGTGGATGATGGTTATTTCAGTTATCTTTTTCCTTGCTTGGATAAGATAAAATCGTCGTTTGAGTTCATTTCTCAATGACAGGTCTTGTTTGACCGTTTCATTCTAGTTTGATCCTAGATTGAACTTGGTCTGTGACAACTTGCCTTCCAGGCGCCTAGCAAAGTCAAGCGTGCACCTTGCTGTGTACATTTTGAGTCGTTGTGCTTTACATTTTAATTTTGCGTCACCTTGTTTTGCTTTTTCAAGCCGCCGCGCTCCTTGTTTTGCTTTTCTGTTTCGAGCCGCCGCGCTCCTTGTTTTTTTTGGCGTCGAGCCGCCGTGCTCCTTATTTTCCTTTTGGCGTCGAGCCGCCGTGCTCCTTGTTTTTCTTTTTGGCGTCGAGCCGCCGTGCTCCTTGTTTTCCTTTTGGCGTCGAGCCGCCGTGCTCCTTGGCGTCGAGCCGCCGTGCTCCTTGTTTTCTTTTTGGCGTCGAGCCGCCGTGCTCCTTATTTTCCTTTTGGCGAGCCGCCGCGCTCCTTGTTTTCTTTTTGGCGTCGAGCCGCCGTGCTCCTTGTTTTTCTTTTTGGCGTCGAGCCGCCGTGCTCCTTGTTTTCCTTTTGGCGTCGAGCCGCCGTGCTCCTTGTTTTTCTTTTGGTGTCGAGCCGCCGAGCTCCATGTTCTTTTATTTCGAGCCGCCGCGCTCCTTGTTTTTCCTTTCTGGTTCCGAGCCGCCGAGCTCCATGTTTTTTCCGAGCCGCCGCGCTCCTTGTTTTTCTTTTTTGGTTCCGAGCCGCCGAGCTCCATGTGTTTGTTTCGAGCCGCCGCGCTCCTTGTTTTTCTTTTTTGGTTTCGAGCCGCCGAGCTCCATGTTTTTTTTCTTAGTGGTGTGTAAGTCCCGTGCAACGATAAGTCACAAGGCATCTTCCCTACGAAGTCCATTTACTTGGCATACAGAAGTTTTTTTTACAACCCTGTTCTTTTCCTTGGGGGTTCCTGAAAATCCCGTTTGATCTCTTCATTTGAAGGAACTTCCAGGTTTTATTTGTTTGCATGATCCTACCGCCGTGTGGATCCTATCTTATCTTTTTGTATATTAGATATCAACTGGTCACGCTTGAACCTGCTGGGTCGTCGCTTCGGAGTCCCCAGTGTTGTTTTCTTTTCCCCAGCGCGTCTGGTCGTCCCCAGTGAGTTCGTTGCTCGTTGTGTTCGCCTTCCGCTCTGTGTTTGCCTTCGTTTTCGTCTGCATTTTGCATTTTTATCATCCCATCATTTTAATCATGCTAGAGTTCATGGCATGTCAGCATTAGGTCTAGTTTTGTCCATAGCATTGCATGATCAGTGCATCTAAGGGCAAAATTTTCGGTTATCTGTATTTAAATATCTTTCACCATGACCTAATGACGATCTTCATCGTCCTGTCATCCGGTGAAGATATTTAAATAGGGGCAACTGTTGTACCCCAAATTTTTCCCTTAGATTCCGTGTTCATCTGCATATCATCCTAGATCAATCATTCTGCATGCTAACCCTTCCTGTGTGGTTGCTTTGTTTGTTTGTTCATTTGTGTTACAGGTTGGAATTAAAACTATACATTTGATACATTTGGTCTGACTAAAGGGCTACAGACATTCTGTTTAAATTAATGAAAGAAGGGTGGCATAGTTTGCAATGTGGGCTCAGAGGCCCAATTAATGGCCCAAGTGATACAATAGACATTACGATGCCAGGTTAGATCATTATGGTTGCCTAAAGAGGGAGTTACAAATAAGATTGCAACTCGTTTAAGTGATATCTTCAAGGATGGTTTAAGGAACTATTAAGTCGGATTTACGATAAGGTCTCAATTTTGGATTAGGTCCCTTCAAATTGGATTTACTAAGTCGGATTTACAAGTTTTAACTCGAGTGAGATTTGTTAATTTTCATCTCGAGATGAATTTCAAGTTACAAGAGATGTTTGGAAGTTTAATTCAATGTTGGAACTTCAAGTTACAAGAGATGTTTGGTGAAGTTTGTAGCAAATCTGATCTCATTTTGTTTTAGGTTTTGGGTTTCAACCTTGCTTTAAAATAACCCAAGTTTTCTAGCTACTAATCATTGGTCCTTTGGAAGTAGGATTCAAAGCATACAAAGGTTTTCAAATTGGGTTTCAATTTCTATTTGAAAATTCCCAAGGTGCAAGCTCAATATTTCCGCATGAGAGTTCACCATCACAATGGCTCTTCCAAGTCAAACTCAAGGCTAGAAGAAACATATTCAACAAAGGACACAAAGAGCTTATTTACAAGATGTGTCAGAATTGATTTTCGGACACAAACCAGATTATAAGTTGCTTTCATGGAGTTTCAGATTTTAAACTAAACAAATGGATATTGGAGGATACTAAGTTATTGATTAATTCCAAAGTACAATTGGTTTAAGCGTATGGACATTACAGTAAACAATGCAAATAAGAGGCCTATTCCTATTTGAACTTCAAATCCCACATAAGACAAGGAATTCACTTAAATTCTAAAATGAATGAAAGTAAGTTTTCATTTGGAACTCTCCTCGTAATCCCAAACAAGGTCCCAGATACTCATTCCAGCTATTTGAACTACACCGCCTGCCACAATGATAATGATACTGGTCAGAAATAATAAATAAAAAGATCACAATGATGAAATGGGACCCTATCAAATGCACTTAATTTTCTATCCTCGCTGGCGGTACGATTTGTTTTAGTACCTGCATATTCAAAAGCACCAACTGCAGCATTGAATGAGCAAAGACAAAAGAAAACCTGCTCAAAAAGAAAGATTGATTAATTAAGAGAGCTGTCACGACGGAAAATGAGACGGGATCAAGTTAGGGCGAAATCATAACACGATCAAACACACATCAAACTTGATGGATTTGAAAAGAGAAACAGACATGGAAATGAAAAGGATTTCAATACACTCATTAATCAAAAATCAGGTCACAGCAGCCTTTGTTTCTTTCCATAATCGGTCAGGCACATTCAAACTCTTTCTATAACAAGTTAGCAGCATGTCATCAAGCAAAATCCAAACAACATTTGAATGTTTCCAAAATAATATAAAACCTGACTTGACATGTTTCAGAAAGTAATTTAACGTGTTCTCAGTAAAAATGATCAGGCCATATCAGACACAAATTCATACTTTCCAAAACAAGAAGAGACATTTATCCCACAAATTAAACATTTCCAAAACCATATCAGACATATTTGCATTGAAAAGGAATGTCATTATTTGAGACAACAAGGCGTCCCATACACTTTCAAAAAACTTCCTAAGATAATTCCAACGGCTTTTAATTCATTTTAAAACTCAACAGTGTTCAGACAAATTTAAAAACTTGCCAGATAAGACTCAATAAGGAATTAACTCCTTGGTTTTGCCTATTTAAGGAGAAGATAACACGCATACAGGGGGAGACAACCAACCATAAACCATTGAGTTCCATCAGAAAATTTCAACCAAACATTTCACGAAAATCATAAAACACATACCACCAGAAAAGAATCAAACACCAACCACTACAAAACCTTACACATCAAACTCATATCCGGAAATTCAAACCATAATCATCAAAAATCAATCCATATCATCAAACTCATATACGAAATGTTATCAGCCACACAGGGGTCATCACAAAAGGGGACCAACATCACATAAACTTAAAAGGCTCAGAATCTCCGTTACGAGTTCTTCATCACCACCTGCCAAATTCATCATATCTCAACCAAGTTCATCAGACATCAATCAACTTCACCAGAACGCTCAATCCAAGAAGAAGGAGAAGAACATATCAGAGACTACACAACACACACACAAAGAAAGAGGCAAAAACAACACATTTCACAAATTGTACAAAGGTAAAGAGGAGGAAAGAAATCTTCCCTGAAAGAGATATCTGTTCGCAAATCGCCTTCAGTCGTCGCCCTCCCTCGCTTTTCCTTTTTTTGGTTTATAATCATTGTAACATGTAATCAGATATCAATATAATGAGAATGGGGCTGGGAATCATGAGGGGTGGGGTTTTGTTTGTTTCTATTGTTGATCGAGAGTGAAAAAGAGAGCGGAGGCGCGGATTTAGGGCCAGCAAACCCTAATTCTGTTTGAGGCCTTTGAGCGGCGAGAGAGAGAAGAGAGAATTGGGAAACGGGAGGCTCCCTCCGTCTTTTTTTTTTCTCTTTATCAGTCTTTTCTATTTAAAACTTTTTTCTTTTTAAAAATTGAACTTTTTTTAACTTCTAATAAGAATTTTATTTAATAAATCTTAAATAAACTTATTTTATTAAAACACTAAAACTTAACCCTTTTATATAACCACTAATAAGAGTTTTTCTAGTAAATCCTAAAACTATTTTTTTTTAACTCTTATTAACTCTTAATAACCTTTATACTAAATAATCCTTAAATTAATTAAGAGAATCTTTATCTTTTTTCAATTAAAATAATCCCAGTAAAATAAACCCTTTGCTTTTTTTACATATTAAATCTTAACTTCAACTAAAATAAAGCTTTTAATTATTAAATTAATTTCCTTTTGTTAAAGAAAACCTTAACAAATCCTTCTTCCTCTTTTAAAACTTTTCAACTAAAAATAAAAACAATTAACTTTTTATAAGAAAAGGAAAATAATCCTTAACATACTCACAATCAACCAACTCTTTTCTTAATAACCACTCTTTTGCGCTTGAGCGAACGCTTGTGTGTTTAGCATGCTATTCATGATTGATATTGTGTTGGTCATACTTTCATGCTTTACTATTACTTGATGAATGTATGACAAAACCTTTTCAAAAATACTAAAAACTCTCGATCCAACGTCGAGCCACTTTTCTGCCTATGTAAGCCGAGTGCCTTCGGGCCTCGCATTCAACCTTCTCGGTCACTATACACTTAAACTAGCCCACTTTGCTAGTACGCACTAATAATTAGTTAATTGTCCCCCTCGACATTCCAAAGGAAGGTTCACCTTAAAATTGACTAAACCGTCATAGGACTAACACTTTAGAACCCTTGACCATAGGATTCGGAGTCGCCGCACTCCACGTCTCGCCGTAGACACTTAGAATCTTAACCTTAGGATCGGAGTCGCCGCACTCCACGTAAATGCTCCGCCGCGAACATTTACAATCCTACCCCTCTTAAACCAACCTACAACTTTAGAGTCGCCGCACTCTGTGTAAGGTCTTGCCCAAGACTTTACCTCCCCTTGGAATCTTGACCCCGTCAAGAAGTTCCTCATTTCAGAACTACGCATACTCTGATTCTACTCCCGAGGATACGTAGGCGTAAGGTGCGATACCTTATCGAGTATACTTAGATACTAACCCCTAGGGTTCAACCTTTAGCATAACACCTTTAGCAAACGAGTAAGAGATAACATAAATACTAACAAGAGGTTCCCGTAGAGTACTACGGACGTTTAGGATGCTAATACCTTCCCTAGGCGTAACCAACCCCCGAGCCTTAGATCTTTAGGTTTTTTTCGCTTTTGAACCTTTCCTTTGGATAAATCAAAGACGGTGGTGAACATTTAAAGAAATGTGATCCTGGTTTATCAATAACTATGGTATCCAATTCTCACCGCAACATATATATATATATATATATAACTTTTATTGTTGATTTTGCAATTTATCGAGTTCATCATTGTTTGATCAATTCAATTGGAAATTGTTTTCTATTATATTTTAAAAGTGTTGTTGTTGATATAATCATAATCACTTTAATTGTGATTGGCCTTTAACATCAACAAAACAAATTAAATTTCCAATTGCTATCGATTGCACACTAAGTGTTCGATAAATTGTTTGTGCGTATTTTAATTGTGTTTTGGTTCATTAGATATACAATTTACGATTAACATTGCATTTAATTGATTCGTAGCTTTATCATTGTTGAACATTTACGTTCATTATCTTTCCGTTTGGATTGCGATACGTATATTACTTTTCGATAGTAGGTTCGGTTAGACGATTTGATCTGGGTCGTTTTTCCGCTGCACTATATTTTTGAAAATAGATTTTCGCCAAAAGTTTTTTATTGTAAAGTTGTGATTTACTACCCCCTCTAGATCTAAGCCTATTGTCTAACACTCCTCATCTAATATATCCTTATGATCTGATCTAGGTGGATATCTTTTAACATCTGGTGCGACATTCTGAAATTCCACTGGATGTAGACAAATGCAGTGCTCCATTCGCTGGGAGCTACAAAACCCCGTACTTCAACCGGTACCAAATGTTTAAGAAAATCATCATACATGGCATATATATCTTTGCGAACCATACTAGGAGGTGTGAACACGAAGGGTTCTCTTGGAACAACCATCATACACCTGAACAACATGCATACACCTGAACTGAGGCATGAATCACTCAGAGAGATGTGGATACATCAAATATGACCTACAAACCAACCATTCAGGGTATAAGACTATGTCATCCAATAAACGCTTCTTACGATGATTATCATCCATGGTAGAAATCAATTTCTCATATACATATATAACCATTTTTCATATACATATATAACCATAGAATAATTTGACTTTGGCTTAAGTGATTTGCCATAAAAACTACTCCATTTGTTCCTCACATAAAACTTTCCTTTTGTCTATTATTAGTAGAAGACTCGTGCACCCGCAAGGGAAATAACATTTGTTATCCTAAATCAATCATAAAAATGTAATTTCATAAAATGATAATGAGAAAAGCATGGTATTTGAATAGAAATAAAAATAGAATAAAACAATGTAGGAAACTTGAAATATGTGATAAACTGAATTCTTAGCCTGCATAATAAAAAAATTATTAAAATATTACAAGAATGTCATTGTAAGCATGTGTTTTGATATTAATGAATGTTAAAATATGAAATTACTCATAAGTAAGATAACTAAATAATGTCATTGTTAAAAGGAGAACCAAAGTCCAGTAAAGCATCATGAATTCGGAATATGAAGTTCTATTAAGTTCCTGCAAATGGAAAACAGTTTGAAGCATGAGACTAAATTTAGAAAACAAGAATAAAATAAGATGATCCAATGTAATTGTTGCAGCAACAAATTAAAGTAATTCAAATGCAGCAACATGAATTATGATAGAGAATACCACCTAAATGGAAGCAAGAGGTATATGAGATATCCAAAGGCATAATCAATATCAACATAAAAATGAAATGGTAATAAAAAAATGTAAGAATGATATGCTTAACTTTGTTATCATCTTCAAATGAATCCTTAAAAAAGGAAAATAAAAAAAGTACTCAGCATCAAAAGAACTAACTTGAAATAACACGAAACAAAAACCGAGCAATCAACTCAACTAAAAAACAATAACTGGTTAATTACATGCAAAAGCATTATAAGTTTACTGTCCCTAAAAGGCACATGTGAATCGCCATTTGCAATAGGCTCAACCACTCTCTTCAGTTTTATATTACCTTGATTAATTTTTGCAGTCTATAAAATTATCGACAGTATAATATAATCAATAGAGAACAAACATGCATGGTTAAAATAAAATAAAATAAGTATTAATGGAGAAAAATGGTAATATGCATTTTTGCCTCAAATCCAGTTTGGCCAGCTTGTTCAATATTTTATGATCCTGCCATGTCCACAACCATTAACCATCCTCCCACTGTCGGAACATCAAATATTACCTAATAGTTAAAAACAAGTCATCAATTATCAATCAAGGAAACTTTTTAATTTAATCGTAACCTCCTTATATCAAAGTAGTTATACCATGCGGTGACTTCTAGAACTCCTGTCATTACAAAGTGTACTTTTAACAATCATTCGCTTTTCCACTTTCTGAATTTTCTTTGAGATCTTCCCTGCTCTATATACCACCAGTTTGTCAAATTCGTATCATCAGATTCAAAAGCCATCAGTAGCACGGATTCATCGTCAGAATCTCTTCTGACTACGTTTGCTTATTTTGACTTCTTTTCCTTGTTTGACCAACAATCAGCAGTGAAGTGGCCAAACTTCTTACAAAAGTAGCACTGGATCTTCTTCTTGTCATACCTCTCTTTTCCCTTCTGAGCATTCTTCTGCCTATCAGAAGTTGAGGTTTCCGACTTCTGAACACCATTAGATATTCTCTTGACTTCTGACAAAGACTGCTTCTGATGCTTCTTACCAGAAGCTGATTTCAAAGCCTGCTGCTCTACATCTCTTTCAGAAGTTCTCTTAGTCAGACGCAACTCTTGTGCTTCTAGACTGCTCTGCAGCTCTTCAATTCTCATGGTGTCTAAATCCTTAGAATGTTCTATTGCTACCACAATGCAATCAAACTAAGAAGTAAGGGATTTCAATACCTTCTCAATGATTACTTGTTCAGAAAGGGTTTCTCCACAAGCTTTCATCTCATTAGTGATCAGAATCACTCTGGAGATGTACTAAGATACCTTTTCGTTGTCCTTCATGTTGAGATTCTCATACTGCTTTTGTAGAGACCAAAGTTTCACCTTCTTCACTGATGCTTCACCACCGTAACACCTAACCATTATGTCCCACGCAACCTTTTCCATCATCGAATCAGCGATTTTCTCAAACACGTTCACATCCACACACTGATGGATGTAGAACAACGCCTTCTGATCTTTCTTCTTCATATCATATTGAGCATTTCTCTGCACATCAATTGCATTTTCTAGAAGTGTAACTGAAACGTAACCATAGTTGACGAGATCAAGAGCATCTTGAGCGCCAAACAACATACGCATCGGAATCATCCAACGATTCCAGTTCTTGCCATCGAACACTGGAAGCTTGGAGCTCAGATTACCATTTCCGTTCATCTTCAATCTTGTGCAAGTCACTCAGATCTCACCAAACACAATGTTTCCCAATCCCGCAGAATCAGAAAATGTGATTCTGTTACGATTTCGTTCAAGATTCAGCACAAATTTAAGAAATGAAATCAATCATACAATGCCTCACCGTTTCACTCGTGTTTCCCGTGTTTCCCTGTGGATCCAAACCGGAGCTCTAGATATCAATTGTTAGTGTACAAGGTGATGAAAACAAAAGGAATGAGAAAATATTTATTGCACTGCAATGACGGCTACAAAAACGGTAAGAAAGATGATGATATAAATGACAATTATCACTAGTATATTTATACACAAATACTAAGGCCACATAGGTAACATACTAAAATACTAAATTATCCTTCAATAGTTTCCATTAAAAGCAAAACTTACTCCTGTAGCTAAGTCAATTGCGTGTGACATGCTTCATACGATTAAATCTGAGTTCGATCATGCTTTCGCGATGAATTGCCTTGTAACCCAATGCATGCTTAATAAAATCATTCTACAGGTTGATTATTATTATTAGTAACTACTTGCACAATCTAATGAAGGTGCAACATCTGATTTCCAAGAGGTTAATACTTACTTCTCAAGTTATGACTTTGTCTCTAAATATTTTGAGGGAAATCTTTCTTTAAAAAAATGGAAAGCTAACATTAGTGCAATTAATCATATTTTCTATTCCTTAGACCTGTTTTATTCTTATCATAGCACTTCACCTGTCACAATTAAACTTCCCCCAATCGTGCTTCTATTTCTTCAAAATTGTCTAGCACAATTAAACTCAATCATGACTTAATCTTTACAATGTTTTATTTTTTAATTGTAACCTCATTGTTTTTTCTTGAGCTTTACCTTTTTAGTACTTTAATTTTTCCTTTTTTTAATTAACTAGACGTTTGCCCGTGCGATGCACGACTAAATTTTACTAAATTATTATTAATAAGTATTATAATTTAAATAAACAGTTTAAAATACATATTAAAACAATTCATCAAGTAATTTCAACTCTAAATAAAATTCAAAACATAAACAACGAAAATAAATTAATGGTTTTAATATGAAAAAAACAAAATACATCAATTTAGATGGTTTCATTCAAAATATAAACAACAAAAATAAATATGGTTTTAATATGATAAAACAAAATACATAAATCTAAATGTTTTTCTTATGAATTGCTAGTTTTTACACATATTTCTTATTATTGATATTATTAATTTTATCAAATGGTCTTGCCATTTTTTTACACTTAAATTGATTCTTAAAGTAATATAGCATGTGTTAGAAAAGTCTTTAAAACAAATCGATTTAATGTAAATATATAAATAAACATTGATGTAAAAAATTGTATATTACATGAGATACTTTTTACTTTATTAGTTACAATGTCTTAGAAACAACTTTCAAAAAGTGTTAAGTAAATGCAGAAAAAAACACACATAGGATATTTGTTTATAAAAAATATTATTATTTGGAATTTGACCCCGTAAAATGGCAATTGTGAGCAAAACTATTTAATGAGCTAATTGAAATTGAATTAACACTATACTCCAAAAGCAAATGAATAAACCTCGCAAATAGATTAAAAAAAAAAGTAGAGTGACAGAGAGTAAAGTATATGGAAAAAGAGATAACGCATGGAGGTTATATTCTGATTCTTTGTCAAAAATAACAAAAGTAAAAATTGTAGTTGGTTTCTGGTGTAGATAAGGTTATTAAATAGAGACTTTGGTGATTTATTTTTAAGCAATGAAGTAGTAGGGTTAATTGGGAGTTATTATTAATTATTATTTAACTAATGTGTAACTGGTATAGAGGTAGGTGGGATACAACCCTATTTTGATTGAGGACTAACGTGGTGTATGGTTTAGTGGATAGACTATTATTTAATTGATTTGTAAAAAAATGAAAAAGAAATACAAGGGAGTAATGGGATTAGTGGGAGGTTATTTAATAAATTATTATTATTATTTTTATTAGTAGGTGGAATAGAGAGAGAATAAAATATATTTATTATTATTATTATTATTATTATTAATATTATTATTAAATTACTTATTTTAATTAAATTAGATGGAAATTTTTGGCGGAAAAATTGTGTAGGAGAAGTTATAGGATTATAATTTAGTATGATATTTAGTATTTGATAGAAATATATATATTTTAATTAGAAATAACCATTAGTTTTAGTTTAGAAAATTGTTCAATATTTTCTTTTAGCTTTTTTCTAACACATTAAAAAATAGACATAATTTAGGAAATTCTAATTAAGCTTAATCTTGATTAGATTTAATTCTTAATTTTAAAATTAATGGTAGATTAGAAATTAGGTTTGTTTTAGCATTAAATTTAATTTTTATTGCCTTTGATTATTTCTTTTTCCATAATTCCATGTGATTAATGTTTTTTATCATGATCTTTGTCCCTTGATTAGTTGATCAAGTTCACCCTTAATCAATTAATTACACTTGATATTGGACACAATCTTAGACTTGACTTGAATAACTTGCATGCGTCATATATCTGGTCAAGTGATCATAAGTCTCTTGATCTCTTGATGGGACTAGACCTTGGTACTTGCATTACACTTACTCAAGTCAAGTCAAAAATTCACATTCAAGACCTTGAAGGCCCTAGACCTCAAGACTAGAGCACCGTCCAAGCACAACAAAAAGAATTTTCTTCAACACTTGTCACTTACGATGTGAATTGCGCGCCACGAGCCTTATGTATTAGAGAAGGGGTGAGAATGGAGAAATCCAAAATTTTTGTCCCTCTATTTTCAGTTTTTTTTAGTTTTGATCCCATATTTTAAAATCTGAAAATTTTGTCCCTCTATTTTCATTTTTTTGAGTTTTGGTCCCCTTATTTTCATTTTTTAAACTTTTGGTCCCCCTATTAAATTAGTTCCAAATTGGAAAGGGGGACTAAAACCCAAAACAAAACTTAAAATAGAGGGACCAAAATTCTTGATTTTAAAATAGGGGACCAAAACTCAAAAAAATTAAAAATGGAGGGACAAAAATTTTGAATTTTAAAATAGGGGGATCAAAACTAAAAAAAATGAAAACAGAGGGACCAAAATTCCAATTAAGCATAATTATTATTATTATTTTAATTTATTATATTTTTATGATATTATTATTATTATTATTATTATTAATTATTAGGAATTTATTTGTAAAATAGAAATTTTAGAGATAATGGGAAGAGAGAGAAAGGAGAGAAATAGAGAAAAAAATAGAGAGTAAGTAAAAAAAATAGAGAAACATGTATTAGGAGAGAAAACCCCAGTCGTCACAAATTAAATTCACAAAGAAATACTATATTCTTCTCCAAAAGCCTTCGTCACCAAAAATCTAAGAGAAAAACTCTTAAGTTCACCAAGAAGGTTGTGGTAAAGCTCGTGCAAGGGAAGAATTTCACCATTGCTATGAGCTTCACGAAGAAATTTGGCACTAACGAGGTAAGGGGGAAAATTGTTATATATCTATGATATTTTGGAATTTAGGGTAGTGAGGTAAACCTTGAACCCCGATATTGATTTGTCCCTATGGAATTATTCCATAGTATTTATGGGTCATCATGAGGGAGAAACATTCATATTGGGTCAAACACTCGCCTAAAGATCAAAGATTCACCCAAACAAGTGAGAGAGATACCATTGGTACAAGTTGTTAGAACAAGATTTATTCATGACATATTTTCCTTGGATTTTGATTATAATAAAGTATTGAAAGAACAATGGTTTATTTGATGTGTGTTACATGTGTGCAGGTTCTAATACTTGCAAATATTATAGTCAGAATCTGTTTTACAATAGCTAACTTAAGAGTTGCTGAATTTCTAGCTTCTAGTGGCAGAATCTGAAGAACACTTGCTAAGTGATATCTGGCGTAGACTTTGAAGCTAAAGGTCTCAGCATCAGAAGAAGCAACATAATTGTCTCTACACTTAGTGAATTCAAATTGGCTTCTGGTATCATTCAGAGTTGGTGATAAAGCTGAAGTTGTTCGTACTGCAGAAAGCAAGTTGTATTGCCAAATCAGTTTGTCAGCTAGAGTCTACAGATTACAAGGCTCAAGAAAGGCTCAAGAAAGGCCGGAATGCTTTATGGATATCTACTATCAACGGGTCTAATAGTACAAGATCTCTTGAAGACTCAAAGGTTAAACATGTTACACATTAGATCAAAATCTTTTGGTGTATCTATCTTCAACATCGCTTGTACTATAGAGCAAAAACAAAAACTCTTGATCAAGTTACCTATTCAACGGCTAGTTTATGCAAAGGTTATAAATATGGCTGAAGGTTCAAACTGAATCTTTGTATGGTCTCAAACAAGCCCCTGGGGCTTGGTATGAGCGACTAAGAAAATTTTTAATTGACCAAGGATACTCAAGGGGAAAAGTAGATACAACTCTATTTATTAAGCGCCAAGGGAAGCACACCTTTCTAGTCCAAGTTTACGTTGATGATATTATATTTGGATCAACTAATATGCAACTTGTAGAAAAGATCTCTAAGCTTATGCAGGGAGAGTTTGAGATGAGCCTCATGGGGGAGTTGAATTACTTCCTTGGGCTTCAAATCAAGAAATTAAAAAAGGGTACATTGGTGTGTCAAATGAAGTATTGCAAAGAATTGCTAAAGCACTTTGGCATGGAAGATGCAAAGTCTATCAATACACCTATGGCCACAAATGGTAATTTGGAAAAGGACTCAAATGGTAAGGATGTAGATGTGAAGAAATATAGATGTATGATTGGTTATCTTCTATATCTTACCGCATCTAGGCCAGATATCATGTTTAGTGTATGCATGTGTGCCCGTTATTAATCGGCTTCTAAGGAATCTCACTTAAAAGTCGTAAAGTGTATTCTTAGGTATCTTCACGGTATTTCTCAATATGGGCTTTGGTATTATAATGGAAGCGATTGTAACTTGGTTGGATACACCAAATCCAATTTTGGAGGTTGCAAATCGGATAGGAAAAGCACTAGTAGAACTTGCCACATGTTTTCAAATGCCTTAGTAAGTTGGCATAGCAAGAAACAAGTTTCTAGTGCATTGTCAATCGCTGAGGCGGAATATGATGCGGTCGGTAGTTGTTGTGCCCAAATCTTGTGGATCAAGCAATAATTAATTAATTTTGATGTAAACTTGCAACGTATTCCCATTATATGTGATAACACTAGCGCTATCAATCTAACCAAGATTTCGGTGCTACATTCACGCACTAAGCATATTGAGATTTTCCATCATTTCTTATGTGATCATGTCGAAAAAGGTGATGTCGTATTTGAGCATGTTGATAGTAAACATCAACTTGCAGATATTTTCACAAAACCACTTGCGGCCGAACCATTTTTCAACATCCGAAGGGAATTGGGGATACTTAATATCTCTAATCTCGCCTAGCATATCATTTTATTGCATGCACTTTATATACTCTTACTCTAACCTTCTTTGAGAGTTTTTTCTCATAAGAGTGCATGGTTCATCAATCTACATGAGAGGTAATATTGTTTCTTTTTCTTTCTCTTGCTTAGTGAGTTTTCTTGTTATTATTAGTATTCCAAATGACTAATATCCTTGATGAATGAAGTAGTTTATCAACTCTCACTTCCAAAAATTACCATTGATCTTTATCAATTATATGCTTATAGTGATGTTGTGTTATTCCTTCTATATACTTGAAACATTTTCTTTAGTGCATTTGGCCTGTTATGTATTATTTCATGAACTTTGGCTGAACAGGTTATGATGTTAAATGAATTCTTGTTGCGTGTCACCATTATGGTTACATCTCTGTTTTTGGTTTGAGTGGTGATGACTTCGTTTATTGCCTTGCTAGAGCACATGCGTGTGCAGCATTTCAGGAGCATCAAAAGCATATGTCATGTAATCGTGTCGCTTTTGTAGTAGCTCAAGGGTTTGTTTTTATGTTATATCATTCATTGTTCATGTTCTGTTATCTTATTTGGCACTATGAGTGACAATTATGTTCTATTGTCCTTGGTGTGATAGTATTTATGTTTAGGCACTCTAAATCAATGTGCATATTGTAAGACCCTAATTTTTGACCCCTAAGATTCCACATATCATTCATATCTCATTTTGCATCTTATACCACAAACAAGATCACACATTGGTTTCTTTGTCCCTCTCATCTTTGGGTTTATGCCTTGCAGGGATCACCTAGCATCTGTGTGTTTCTTTTTCGTTTTTTTCCTTTATTTGCATATGTTTACTAACCTTTAATAAAAATCCAAAAAAATATGTTTGTTTCTCTTTTACAAACTTTTTCAGGAAGGATTTGGATCAAGGATATCAAACAGTCCCTCAGCTCGAATGAATTTCATCTGATATAGTCAAAGTTGATCTGCACATAACTCAAAAATTCATCTGATCAAGAGTTCTCAAGTTTTGATTGATTATTATTCAAGAGACTCCAAGGTTCATGTGTTTATTTCCATGCCTTCTTTGACAAGCAAAAGAATCGAGCCGAACCACAGCAGTGCACTCAAAAAGAGCTTTTTTTTTTTCAAAATTTACATTGAGTAACCGGTTACCCTCGTGAAAATTTGAAAAATGGCAGCAAATTTAAATTTTGCAACAATTGGCACCAATTTTCATCATTTTGATCACATGTGGAATATTCTAGACCATCTCATTTTATTTCCCCTACATAATCAAAGTTAATTCCCACCATACACCTTCACTAATCACCACTTGATCTTGATTTTCCCTCCAAATTCAAATTCCAAGCCTAATTTTCATTTCCAAACCACCAAATTTCTAAGCCTAAACTCTATAAATATAACCCTCATTTCATTCATTTCACAAGCTTTTGATAGCCAAATTCACCTTGTCAAAATTCTTCTTGACTCTCTCAATTTTCTCCAACTACCAAATTTACCAAAGCTCTTTCTTCCATTGAAAATTAGTGAGTTCATCATTAGAACTTACTAATCTTTGAGCTAAACCTTCATCCATTCACTTCTTCATCATCAATTTCTGTAGATCAAGGCTTTGGAGTGTGGATCTTGGAGTTGATTTGAAGAATTTTCAGATTTGGAGTGGTAATCTCATTTTCCACCATTGTTGTTCTTGATTCATCTTTCACAATGTGATCCTTTAATAACTCTTGTTGCTTGATCTTTGGATCTTGAAAATTGTGATCCATTTGTGTTATTTGCTGTTGTTTTACTTGAATTTCCGTGCTCAATTGCATCCTTGATCATGAGGTGTTTGAAGAAATGATTGATCATGGTTTTGCCTTGTAAATGCTGATTTGATTGTTGCCCGTCAGTGTGCAATCGATATGCATTTCTGTGCAATCATTGCACAGTGTATTTTTTGCCTAGAATTGCTAATTTTCTACTGTGCAATCGATTTGCACACTGGTGCAATGGATTTGCACAGTGCATAATGTTGTTTTTCACCTATTTTTGGGACTGTTTTAGTTGTTTCTTCATTACTAACCCCTTCGCTTTGTTCTTAGCCTTAGATCACATAATTTTGTGGTTTAATTTGGCTTTCTCTTCATCTATTTCTCTTTTATTTGGATCGATGAAAGTCTTATGGATCTTAGAATTTCTTTGTTGAATTCTTGATCAAGACTAGATCATTACCTTTTTTTCTTCTCGTGCGGTATTGTTTTCGGATGACGATTTACATATCGTTCATCTAGCATGCATTAGCACAAAGATCACTATTGATCGGCCTCGAGTAGGGTGACTTCTTTATAAGTCACTTGGCGATTGCTTAACATAGCGCTACATTTGTCCTTCTCCAAATCGGAACATGGACTTTCGTGGCCCAAACTTATGATTGTAAGCCCAAGGATGGTTGATCTTTTGTATTAGGTTCAAAATCTTTGAAGCTTTTTGCATAGAGGCTTTGATTCTATCAATCTTCTAACAAGTCTTCATTAAACTTGGCCTAAGTACATTGTTCATTCATTAAAGTTCAAGACGAGAGACGGAATAATCGATGTATACTACTAATCACTAACTTACTAACAATATTATTATACTAATCTTGTTTATGTTTCCTTCTCGCTCCTTATCTCTCTTTTACTTTTATGCTCCATTATTATCATATCATATCATGTTTATGCTTCCGTAATTTTTCCTTTGTCCGTTGGACACATGTTTATGAAGGCGCGAGAAAGACACAAGAAAGGGGGAGTTTGAATTGTGTATTTACTCTTTTAACAACTTTTCGCTTCTTGTCAATAAGACACTTTACGTTACATCAGAGTTCGTTGAGAGACTCTGACTTACAAAGTTATATTCAGACTTGGCAATGCTTAGAGCGTGAGAACCAATAAGAGTCTGAACGTTGTGTACATCATTCAGAACTTGCAGAGCGGAAGCTTATCAGAGTTGCAAAGTTCTGACTTGCCTATGTAAGGTTCTGATCCTCAATATAGAAACACAAACAAACACATTAAGCATAAGAGTAAAGAACACACGATATATCCTGGTTCACCACAAACGCTAATCCAGTCCACCCTCCTCAGGTGATTTCGCCTTGAACACAAGGTCTTAATCCACTATAATCAATCTCGATTACAGATGCACGGGCAACAGCCGGTGACTAACAACATGCACAACCGCAGCTGTGACTAACCCACAATGAACCATTCAAGGATTCAACTTAATGAATATAATGAACATTGACCTGCAGGTTCCAATCTCACAAGATCTACTGCTAAGATTTCAACAGCTAGACGTTTAGGGATTCATCGCAATGAATATAATGCTACTGACCCTATTTCAGGCTTTTCCACAATGATACCCAACCATTGTCTTCTTGAGTCTCCGGTCACACTGACCACTCAAGGAATCCTAATTCTCAAGGAATTAGTTATAAAGGAGATTACAAAGATGCTTCTTAACAAGCAGATAACTCCTAATTTAAGTACAAAGAACACATAAGTGTTCAAGCAAGATATGAGCAACAGCTCCTTGCTATTCTAAGAAACTGCAAAGATGTATAATGATTTGACAGTTGTTGACATCTTGTAGATCTTCTTTTTCTTCGTCTTCTTGGTTGAGCAAGCTTTGAGCAACATCTCCTTACTTTAGATCTTCAATGTAGCACTAACGAGAAGGTGGTTGATGACTTGACTGATTTGCAATGTTGCCTTCTTCATCAACAGCTTCTGTACCAAGTAATTGTTATTGTGTTGATTTGATCTTTGAGCTTCAACAACAATGGCCATGTGTAAATTGATGACAACTTTTGATATTTAAGTGTTACAACGAGAACTCATCGTTGTTGCTATCTTTACACAATGACTTTGATCAATTCTCCATTCATGGACTGAATCAATACCTTCAGAAGCGTTTACTCATTTCTTTAAATAGCCCAGTAAAATATAGCCGTTGAAATACAGTTGGCTGTTAGAAAAGAGACGTTATGTAATAATTAGTTGTACTGACACATCTCCTTTTTGTTGTGGGAGAAGTGATGGGATATATCTTTCTTGGGCACTGTGTACAGTCGTTCACAACGATAACATTTGACTTCCAAACTTCAGAGGCTTCTAATGGTAGTTTATTGAAGCATGAGTAGAGCTTTCTTAACAGGATATCTGATACGTCAAGTCTTCAGTCTTTTGAAGAAGTCCATTAGGAATCAGTCTTCAGAACTCCAACACTTATCTTTAAGAACATTATCCTTTACTACTTCAAGTCTTCCGAAACTTCAGAACTCGTCCATTAGGAATCTGTCTTCAGAGTCTTCAGCACTTGACCTTTAGAACCGTAATCTTCAGAACACATAAGTCTTTAGAGTCTTTCTGCACTTGGTCTTCAGAGCCTTCCGCCTTCAGAGCTTCAAGTCATGAGAGTCTTCAGCACTTCGGTTCTCCAGAAGATTATCTTCTTCAGAAGCTTCGCTATCTTCAGAATCTCAACCACTTTCAGAGAGCATCCACAAGAGCATTGCAACAGCAATATCAGCATCCTTGGATCTGACTGATCATGATCAGATACATAAGCGTTCTTGCTTCTTGCGACTTGTGTCACACATAGTAACTTCGCATATTATCAATTACGCACATCTGGCTGGTGCTTATTGGATCTGATATCTTCTATGATTATGATTTGCACACAACACACGTTAGAACATAAAATAGTTCTTTCACAAATACGTATTGTTATCATCAAAACATAGATTGACTTGTAGAGACAACTCTTGCTCTCACAATCTCCCCTTTTTTGATGATGACAAAACCAAGTATTTTGATTGAACATTTTATACAAGGTAATCACCAAACAAATATATTCAGAGTCTGGAACAACAGCTCCCCTTGAATGTGCTATCCGCAAAGTTTTATCTGTGATCATCTAGAATCTTATATGATCCAAATATATACAGAATAACAACTTGAGTTGCCAGAACAAAGAATAGAAAAGGATTACTTCTCTATCTTATCTATAAGAGAACAGAGAGTCTTTAGAATCTGGACTAGTTCATCAGAACTTCCATCTTCAGATCTTCAGAACTCAGTTCCTTTGTAGTCGTATCAGAGCTTATAATCTTCAGAGACATCTGAAGCATTTCTACTTTTCAGCAGATTCATTTGAGCACAAAAATAGAACAGTTCTTAACTAATAACATAGTCTCGCTATTTATCAGAAACAGACATTGTCTTAAGAAACTCCCCCTGAGTTCCAGACTTGATGAAGATTATAGATTTTGTAATTGAATCTTCTGGGTAGTCTCCCCCTAATTTCCATAAGTCAGATATTGGGATCTTCAGAATCGTAATTCAGGAATATGAGTTTTTAATCACCAATATGGATCATGACTTTTTCAGAGTTTGACTTTTCAACACAGATCTTTATCTCAGAACCTTGTTACTGTCACAACTCAGTGGTTCATCAAGGATTGATTTTTGATCAGATACCAATTGAAGGTTAATTATTGTGATTAATCAACTCTTGATTTTGAAACTGGTACACATGTTTTAATCTTAGTCTGATACTGAGTTATATCAGAGTATGTTGTGTCTGATTCCAACTGAAGGAATTCTTTTCATACCACTTGAAGGGTATTTCCTTAGTGTGCTGAGATTGATACCAATGAAGGTATAGAAAACATTTCACAGCTTAGCTCTGATTGATGTTACTGCAGACTGAGTCTGATACCAATCTTTATGTATACTGAGTCTGATTACCATTTGTTGATTTAGTCTGATACCAAATCATTTTCTTCTTAATTGGTTCTTGGTAGACATCAGAACTACTTTTTCTTGGATCTTCAATCCAGATCTTCAGATAGTTCTTGACTTCTGATTTGCACAGTTCTTCTGAATAAGCATCTTGAGATGTCGACTTTGTCTTGACTGCTTTTAGAGATTTCTTCTTCTGATTCTTATGTTCTGAATCTCATATTCTTAGATAGCTTACAGCTTCTGAACCAAGTGAAACAGAGATCAAGATAAAATTTGACTTTAAGACAGTTCTCAACTTCTGAACAGTACTGGGTAGATCTGATTCTAAACACATGTTCACAAAATGTACAACTTCTATCATATGACCAACAGTTCATAAGAACTTCTAACAGAGTTCTTCTTTCTTAACCTGTTCTTAGAATGCCTAGCGAACTTGTTCAGAGTTCCTCGGTTAAACATCAAACAACAAACGTTAGTAGTAATGCATTTTATATGATTGATTACTTGTTTGAGTTGTATTGATTACTTGTTTGAGTTGCATTCTTTTCCTTTAAGATTTCTTTCTTTCCAATCAAAATCATATTATATTTCTCCCCCTTTTTGACATCATCAAAAAGTTTAAAGCATCTGAGTATTTAAGCATATGTAGATCAATATGATAGTGAACATAAATAGACTCAAAGGATGTTATCATTTAAGTATTAAGCATACGAAGATTGATATGATAAGGAACAGTTCTAGTGATCAACATCTTTAGAGATTAGTTATTTTCATTAATGGTTTTAAAATATAAGGCATAGGTTGAGCTTAATCCTAAAAGGTTCAAGGTAATCAAAACACAGACCTAATAAGGATAGGTTCCTAAGGATTGGACTAAAAGGAGCCTAATGATGATGAGGAAGATGAGAATAAGTTTTTAGAATCATCAGTTCTTGAGGTATGCAGCTTTTCTTCTGCTTAAGAGACAGCCAGTCTCTTGCTCTTCACAATTTCCTCTGAGATCCATCCATGGAACTCAGTCTAGATGTTTCTCACTTCTAAGGGATCTATGCTTGAACTGGAAGCATCTATTAAGTTCTGAATTATTGTGATAGCATCATCCTTGAAGGATGTTAATGCATCATTTATCGTTTTTGATCTTTTTGATGAAGGTTCTCCATCATCAGTACTCTTCTGCTTCTTTTCTCTATTCTTCCATCCTGATAGTTCTTGCAGCACATCAGTAATATTCTTCATATTAATCCAAATACTGATGTCGTCTTCCTTAAATTACTGCAGATAGTTTCCTACATCTGCTTGATTGTGCTTGGAGAAGTTTGGAAATCCTTCGACATAAACCCTTGGGGTCAATGTTAATTTCCTAAATGATGTATTATCCAGAGTGGAGTTTTATCTTTTAATATTCTTAAATCTGAGAATCTTTCCTGCGCTTTTAAGCAACTTTCTTGATTCTCCCTCATTGATTAAAATATCATCAACTACTCCTGATTCAACCAAAACATCAGAAATAAGTCTTCCATATGAAATATGTCTGACTTCCGTGTCAGAACCTGTTCTGGAGTCTTTTATCGCTTCCTTCAGAAGTTTGAAGAGAACGGAAGGGAGATGGATCTTAATTCCTTTAAGGAAAAGGAATAGGACACATTTTTTAGTGTCATTAAGTTGATCTGAAGGAAGATGGTGAAAGACACTTCCTTGTAGGACTCTGAACCAAACTTGTAGTGAATCATTCAGATTTGGGAAAATTTGATTCTCAACTGTAGCTTCATCTTTGAAAATAGAAGCCATGACCGTAGCCTCTCTTTCCTCACTAAGTAGATTTTTAGTGATTCTGAATCCGTTGTTCTCATGCATCAAGAGATCTGCAATAGTCTTCTCAGATATGAATACTCTTCTTCCAAAAACTGAAGAACTAATGAGAGTTCTCCCTACATTTACATGAATCCAGAAATCCTTAACCAAATAACCGTAGGTAGGTCCTTCCAACCTCTTGAAATAGTTACTCCAACCTTGAGTTTCCATTGAAGGAGTAATATCACATCCATTTGATTTTAGATTGTTGAAGTTTACAATTGTTTCTGTCATGACGATGAGACGGTCAACTGGAATCTGTGTGGTTATGGGGGTTAAGGCATTTTGGGAGACGAAGGCCATTATAGATGTTGATAGAATAAAGAAGACAGAAGATATTTAGGCAGGATTTTCTTAAGATTCAGATGGGTAAACAATGTGTTCCTGATTTAGGGTTTAGTGCTTTTATAGATGAATTAATAGAGTAAGGTCTTGGAGGATTTGGGAGAATAACGGTTGATTTTTCCTAGACGCACTAAGTAACGTGGAAAAAGAGGTTTAATGATTATCATCTATAATAAGGATTATCTTATCAAGAGTCGCGACTTAATTCTTGTAAGTGTTAATAGTAACCGTCACCTAATTATGGCCTAAGAGGGATTTATGTTTTCTAGATGATCCTAAACCTTTTAGTGTGAATTTTAATAGTCACTTATGATTGATTAAGATGCTTAATTATTTTGATTTAATTTCCAGTCAGTTAATCAACACAAACAAATTATTCACGAGAATGAGCACTTCATAGTTAGGAATACTTTAATGATTGATCATGAAGATACGTATCCATTTTAAACACATAAGTATAATCAGATAGGAACCTTAATTAACCTATGATTCTAGAAAGACTAACTTCCTATCTTAGACTAAGAACGTCATAGGTTGACATAACGCATGAAGGATCTTCTTAGTCATTCCATTTCTTCTGCAACGACCAACTACTCTTTGAAGATCAAGAATGTGGGAGATGACTCTACAGTATGGAATTTGATAGATTGTGTCTTCCCTAAACAAATAATCTTTCTTTGTCAGATAACCATCCTGCTCCTCTTTCTCTTGGTCTTAAATTAGTTATCATAAGCTTGTACCAATCTTTAGCAATAGGAATGAGGGTGTATGGTTGAGTGGGACGCCCCTCAGTTTCAAAAATGACGTGCATATGCCTGTCGAAGCTATGGTTGTTGATATTTCTTTCCACAGTCACACCATCTTCAACACACCTAATGGCCTTAGTTATGAAGGGTGGAGTTGATCAAGACTGGACAACCAGCAACCACAGTCAGAATAGCATTTTTGCCATAGTCATATTCTAGTACTCATGCATTTGCCCAGAACTCAGTTACAAGCGAAGGAAAAACAGGTCCAACAAGCACGTTGACGTAGTTTTCCCAGTTCTGAAATTCAATTCCAGAGACAAGACTTGTTTTGTTGAGTTGGGTTAGAAGGTTTAAGTCAAGAGTGTATTCCATTAGGAGTTCAAGATCAGTGATTTCTCCTCTGATATTGTGGGAAGACATTTTGAGCAATTTAGTTTTGAGGAGAGAGGTTCTAAACTACTAGATAGTTGAATAGTGATTCTTCCTAGAGAAGGGATGAAAATGTAAGGAGAACTTAGGAGTGATAGCTTTTTATCAAGCTGGAACACGCGAGGTCATCTTTTCTGAGACAAGCTATGAATAGGTGAGATAGTCAGCTGAAAGGACATGCGATAGACTAAATCGCCGTAAACCTATGAGTAGTAGGGTAGTAGCTGACACAACGTAATCATAACTATTTATTCAACTCTTGAGAATTGACTACTCATAATTACGTGATAATCTAGTTCTATTTCTAATGATTCATATAAACTTAAAGTGATAGTAAATGGTCAGTGGTTAAATGAATGGTTTACTATTTTCAAATCTAATCAAGAATAAAGGGAACCATACCTTAGAGATATTGAAATCTTTTTGCAGAGATTCTTCAACAAGATCTTTCCAAGATTTTTCTAGTGCCTGTCAGGAGTGACAATTGGAAGAACTTTCGATCGGTCTTGTTCAGCTTTTAATAGGGCATCTTCTGATTCCAGATTTAAGAGGTTCATTTGTATTATGGCTTCTGAAGAGTACAATTTATTTTCTGAACTTCTGATCCTGGTTTGAGAGCAAGAATCAATCTATTCAAAAATCCTTTCCTTTTTCCCATTCAAACCTATTCATCTGATTTTTTAAGAACTACCAATCAGAGGCTCTGAACTTGATTGTCAGAAAGGCAAACTTCCATCACGCTTTCTCGATTTTTAGAAGGTCATTAGATTCAACTTTATCATAAACCATTGAGAGGTTATATGTTGAGAGGATTTGATCTTCTTCTCATAGCATATTCCTTTGAGCAGATACAGATCATGTTCAAAAGTGAGTATCATCAAACACGTGTGTAACACATGACATTGTTTGAATGACACTTCTTGTTCTCGTAATGCTGATTAAACTTGTTTATAGAACTAGTCCATCAAGGATCAACAACATATCTTCTTCTTAAAGAATGTCAACTAATCATCATTCTGAAGGATATCAGCAACTTAAATCCTTTTGACTTCAAGAGATGATGCATCAAATTGAACACCTTCTGGATTGATGACGTTCTGAGAAGCTTATCAGATAGAATCTGATCAATCACAAATGGTTCAACTGAGATAGAATCTCAAGTTAATAGAACTTAATTATGATAATCAAGACTCGGAAATCTTTCTTAACCAATTCTTGATGACTCATCGAATATCATATTTCTGAATATTCTTTCCGTTTTCTCCAAAGCTTTCTAAGAAAACAATATTCAGTTATTCATTGAATATTTTGACTTCTGGAGCAGTCAAGATTCAGATGTAGAATCATTTCTAAGAGTTTGAACTTATCAGATTTCTGACTTCACCAGACTTAATTCTGAAATTCAAATTCATAGAAGAACAATCTTTCTTCTTTACATGAAGAAGTTCTGAATGAGTTTTAAACGAGAAAGTCAAGGGTGGACCTAATCCATTTCTTGAAAACATCTCAAAAACTCATAAAGAATTAATCTTCAGCAAACAAGACTTCTTGTTTTCTGATGATTCAACTTTGAGCAAATACGTGGTTCATCCACAAGTATCTTCCAAGATAAGTATTCAACAGATACTACTTCTTATCTGATGAATCTATCTTATCAGTTGATTCTTCAATCTTCATTAGAACTTAAGTGAGGAAGATTTTGTTGTTTGACAACTGCAAAACTTCCAGAATCAGTGATTTGCTCAAGTACTCAGATTTATTACAATTTTGTACACAGTCATCTTCTAAACTGTTACAGAAATTGTAAGTGGATTTCAATCTCACACAGAGTATTTCTATGCACCGCATCTGGATCTTTTTCTAACACTGTTAAGTGTTTGATATCCATCAATAACAGAACCGAAGCTCTGATACCAATTGAAGGTACGAGAAAGACATAAGAAAAGGGGGTTTGAATTGTGTATTTACTTTTTTAACAACTTTTCGCTTCTTGTCAATAAGACAGTTTACGTTACATCAGAGTTCGTTGAGAGACTCTGACTTGCAAAGTTATATTCAGACTTGGCAATGCTTAGAGCGTGAGAACCAATAAGAGTCTGAACACGGTGTACATCATTTAGAACTTGCAGAGCAGAAGCTTATCAGAGTTGCAAGGTTCTGACTTGCTTATGTAAGGTTCTGATCCTCAATATCGAAACATAAACAAAGACATTAATCATATGAGTAAAGAACACACGATATATCCTGGTTCACCACAAAGGCTAATCCAGTCCACCCTCCTCAGGTGATTTTGCCTAGAACACAAGGTCTTAATCCACTATAATCAATCTCGATTACAGATGCACGGGCAACAGCCGATGACTAACAACACGCAGAACTGCAACTGTGACTAACCCACAATGAACCGTTCAGGGATACAACTTAATGAATATAACGAATATTGACCTGCAGGTTCCAATCTCGCAAGATCTACTACTAGGATTTCAACAGCTAGACGTTCAGGGATTCATCGCAATGAATATAACGCTACTGACCCTATTTCAGGCTTTTCCACAATGACACCTAGCCATTGTCTTCTTGAGTCTCCGGTTACACTGACCACTCAAGGAATCCTAATTCTCCAAGAATTAGTTATACAAGAGATTACAAAGATGCTTCTTAACAAGCAGATAACTCCTAAATTTAAGTACAAAGAACACACAAGTGTTCAAGAAAGATATGCGCAATAACTCCTTGCTATTCTAAGAAACTACAGAGATGTATAATGATTTGACAGTTGTTGACATCTTGTAGATCTTCTTCTTCTTCGTCTTCTTGGTTGAGCAAGCTTTGAGCAACAACTCCTTGCTTCAGATCTTCAATGTAGCACTGACGAGAAGGTGGTTGATGACTTGACTGATTTGCAATGTTGTCTTCTTCATCAACAGCTTCTGTACCAATTAATTGTTGTTGTGTTGATTTGATCTTTGAGCTTCAACAACAATGGCCATGTGTAAATTGATGACAACTTTTGATATTTAAGTGTTACAACGAGAACTCATCGTTGTTGCTATCTTTACACAATGACTTTGATCAATTCTCCATTCATAGACTGAATCGATACCTTCAGAAGCGTTTACTCCTTTATTTAAATAGCCCAGTAAAATATAGTCGTTGAAATACTGTTGGTTGTTAGAAAAGAGACGTTGTGTAATGATTAGCTGTACTGACATATCTCCTTTTTGCTGTGGGAGAAGTGACGGGATATATCTTTCTTGGGCACTGTGTACAGTCGTTCACAACGGTAACATTTGACTTCCAAACTTCAGAGGCTTCTGATGGTAGTTTATTGAAGCATGAGTAGAGCCTTCTTAATAGGATATCTGATACGTCAAGTCTTCAGTCTTTTGAAGAAGTCCATTAGGAATCAGTCTTCAGAACTTCAGCACTTGTCTTTAAGAACATTATCCTTTACTACTTCAAGTCTTCCGAAACTTCAGAACTCGTCCATTATGAATATGTCTTCAGAGTCTTCAGCACTTGACCTTTAGAACCGTAATCTTTAGAACACATAAATCTTCAGAGTCTTTTTGCACTTGGTCTTCAGAGCCTTCTACCTTCAGAGCTTCAAGTCATGAGAGTCTTTAGCACTTCGGTTCTCCAGAAGATTATCTTCTTCAGAAGCTTCGCTATATTTAGAATCTCAACCACTTTTAGAGAGCATCCACAAGAGCATTGCAACAGCAATATCAGCATCCTTGGATCTGACTGATCATGATCAGATACAGAAGCATTCTTGCTTCTTGCGACTTGTGTCACACATAGTAACTTCGCATATTATCAATTACGTACATATGGCTGGTGCTTGTTGGATTTGATATCTTCTAGAATTATGATCTGCACACAACACACGTTAGAACATAAAATAGTTCTTTCACAAATACGTATTATTATCATCAAAACATAGATTGACTTGTAGAGACAACTCTTGCTCTCATAGTTTATGCTTATGCCTTTTTCTCTTTGTCCACTTGGACCAAAAACATTAATAAAGGCCAAAACCACTAAAAAACTTGTGCTTCTAATCTTAGACTATGGTTACTATCCTTTGCAATGGACATGGAATTTTTCACCTTGACCTTTGACTTCAATGCTATTCTTGGATCCTTGGACTTTGAACTAGGACTTTCTCCCTTTGCTTTGGAATTATGGTTTGAAGACCATGGAGCTTGCTTGTGTGGTTAGGCTTTCCTTATCCTTAGCTTTTACCTTTATGCTTTAGGATAACCTCTTCTTCTCCTCCCCATTCTTTAATTTTCAAAACCTCCTCTCTTTTTCAAAAGCTTCTTGCTTTCAAAACTTGAATTTCTTTCATAATCAAGCCTTGACTTTGTCAAGTGATTTTACTCTTTTCTTTTCATTTCTTAACAAATGCTAAACTACATAAGCATATTGACACCTTTTTCAAAATATTTTTAAAAACATCAAACTCATCAAACTCTTTTTCGTGCCTTATGCACTTTTCTTTTTCTAAAACTTTTTCATAAGTTTAGACATGATTCATCTCTTTAAGCGGAACTATTCGCTTGGAAATGATGACTTGTCTTTACATTTAAAATCAGCCATAACAAATAAATTTCATTCTTTGTACCACGAACTACGAGGTTTTGATCCTATATTACACTTTGTGGATATGTAGGCATGAGGCGACAAGTCTCTCCAAACACAAAAATCTTAAAAACAATTTCTCTTCTCATCTCCTCAATCTCTTTTCAAGCAAATCTTTTCAAACCAAAAAGCGTAGATATTTCAAAGGGTTCCTATAGAGTACTATAGACGTTTTGGGTGTTAACATCTTCCCTTAACGTAACCAACCCCTTTACCTAGTCTCTGTTTACTTGTTCTTGTTCAGAACTTGTTTAGGTTTTGTTCGCTCTTTTTCCTTTCCTTTTTGGATAAAATAAAAGTGCGGTGGTGACTCTTGCTTTATGAGTTAAGTTAATCAATAGCTTACACTCACGATTTTGCCGCTACACATATCATTCTATTTGAATGCTTTAATATTGATGTTCTTCTCTTTGCAAATTGCCTCTGTGTGGTATTTTGTGTTTGTTTGTGATTATTGATACTTCTAATTGTTTGCTTTTTCTCTTTTTGATGTTGTCAAAAGGGGAGAAGTATGCACAAGATGAAGGTTGATGCACATTATTCAGGAGGAGTCTTCAAAAAGACAACAACGTCACTAAACACATCGTCTCATGTTCCGTCATCATCAAAAAAGGGGAGTATGTTAGTGCTTTTGTATTATAAGTGATGTCAAAACTAGGAGTATAACCTTATGTATATTGGACGGTATCCTCCTATTCTAAACGTGCATCTTGGCTTTATGAGGCATTTAAATGAGTTTGAAAAAGATTCCACATCATATTTGCATTGAAAGACATGTTTTTGGGAATTCAAGTCACTTCAGGTCGACCTATGCATGAAGAGACCGGCCTATACGAGCCTCAACTTCAGTATAGGCCGACATATAGATCCTTCAGGTCGGATCCCATGGAGCAGTATTAAAGCATGTAGGCTTTGCCTACAGGTTGCCTCACAGGCTGCCTCATAGGCTGACCTATGACCTTCACAGGCCGACCTGAACAACCTGCACAGGCCGACCCATTGCTTTCATAGGTCAACCTATATGTTTTTCCCATCCAAAAATTTCTGTTTTGCTCTAACTTTTTGCATTCCTTTTGCCCATTTCTTCACATACCTATATATACTCAGACATGCATCTTCCTCTAAGCCAGGTTTCCTAGTAAATAAAACCTAAGCGAAACCAGATTACAAAGTTGCCCATCATCTTCATCCCTTCTTCTATGCATACACACAATTAAACTACACATAATCATTTTTCCGATTGGGAGACCATCTAGATTAGGTTTTATAACATCTAATTAGGTTTTGTGTAACCGATAATATTGGGTTGGGAACTTTGTGTGTTTCAAATAAGAAAACCAAGGTGGGATTTTCCTTCAAGATCGGGTTGATTTGAACATTTTGGACAAGATCGCGTCAACACATATTCGACCGAGTGAAGGCCTTGGGACAAGGTGGTTTCCTTGCAAGGGAGTAGCGCGAGATGGTGAATTGTGCTCAGGAATCTTGGGGTTTCAACAAGCTGCACACTCAGAGTAATCGGAGGATTGTAGCCACAATTGTTGGTCACTTGATCAAGCGTTTGAGGTGGAAGAATCAACACAAAATAATAGGGTTTTTGGGGTTTGCATTCTTCATCTCTTGTATAAACAATTTTGCAAAGAAAATGTTAATAGCAATATCTCAATTTGATTTTGAATTGAGGGCAGACGTACCCATAGCGAGGCCAATCTTGGTATCTCTCTCTCTCTCTCTCTCTTTCTCTCTCTCTCTCTCTCTCTCTCCCTCTCTCTCTCTCTCTTTCTCTCTCTCTCTCTCTATATATATATATATATATATATATATATGACTTTTATTGTTGATTTTGCAATTTATCGAGTTCATCATTGTTTGATCAATTCAATTGGAAATTGTTTTCTATTATATTTTAAAAGTGTTGTTGTTGATATAATCATAATCACTTTAATTGTGATTGGCCTTTAACATCAACAAAACAAATTAAATTTCCAATTGCTATCGATTGCACACTAAGTGTTCAATAAATTGTTTGTGCGTATTTTAATTGTGTTTTGGTTCATTGGATATACGAGTTACGATTAACATTGCATTTAATTGATTCGTAGCTTTATCATTGTTGAACATTTACGTTCATTATCTTTCCGTTTGGATTGCGATACGTATATTGCTTTTCGATAGTAGGTTCGGTTAGACGATTTGATCTGGGTCGTTTTTCCGCTGCACTATATTTTTGAAAACAGATTTTCGCCAAAAGTTTTTTATTGTAAAGTTTGTGATTTACTACCCCCTCTAGATCGAAGCCTATCGTCTAACACTCCTCATCTAATATATCCTTATGATCTGATCTAGGTGGATATCTTCTAACATCTGGTGTGACACTCTGAAATACCACTGGATGTAGACAAATGCAGTGCTCCATTCGCTGGGAGCTACAAAACCCCGTACTTCAACCGGTACCAAATGTTTAAGAAAATCATCATACATGACATATATATCTTTGTGAACCATACTAGGAGGTGTGAACACGAAGGGTTCTCTTGGAACAACCATCATACACCTGAACAACCTGCATACACCTGAACTGAGGCATGAATCACTCAGAGAGATATGGATACATCAAATATGACCTACAAACCAACCATTCAGGGTATAAGACTATGTCATTCAATAAACGCTTCTTACGATGATTATCATCCATGGTAGAAATCAATTTCTCATATACATATATAACCATTTTTCATATACATATATATCCATAGAATAATTTGACTTTGGCTTAAGTGATTTGCCATAAAAACTACTCCATTTGTTCCTCACATAAAACTTTCCTTTTGTCTATTATTAGTAGAAGACTCGTGCGCCCGCAAGGGAAATAACATTTGTTATCCTAAATCAATCATAAAAATGTAATTTCATAAAATGATAATGAGAAAAGCATGGTATTTGAATAGAAATAAAAATAGAATAAAACAATGTAGGAAACTTGAAATATGTGATAAACTGAATTCTTAGCCTGCATAATAAAAAAATTATTAAAATATTACAAGAATGTCATTGTAAGCATGTGTTTTGATATTAATGAATGTTAAAATATGAAATTACTCATAAGTAAGATAACTAAATAATGTCATTGTTAAAAGGAGAACCAGAGTCCAGTAAAGCATCATGAATTCGGAATATGAAGTTGTATTAAGTTTCTGCAAATGGAAAACAGTTTGAAGCATGAGACTAAATTTAGAAAACAAGAATAAAATAAGATGATCCAATGTAATTGTTGCAGCAACAAATTAAAGTAATTCAAATGCAGCAACATGAATTATGATAGAGAATACCACCTAAATGGAAGCAAGAGGTATATGAGATATCCAAAGGCATAATCAATATCAACATAAAAATGAAATTGTAATAAAAAATGTAAGAATGATATGCTTAACTTTGTTATCATCTTCAAATGAATCCTTAAAAAGGGAAAATAGAAAAAGCACTCAGCATCAAAAGAACTAACTTGAAATAACACGAAACAGAAACCGAGCAATCAACTCAACTAAAAAACAATAACTAGTTAATTACATGCAAAAGCATTATAAGTTTACTGTCCCTAAAAGGCACATGTGAATCGCCATTTGCAATAGGCTCAACCACTCTCTTCAGTTTTATATTACCTTGATTAATTTTTGCAGTCTATAAAATTATCGACAGTATAATATAATCAATAGAGAACAAACATGCATGGTTAAAATAAAATAAAATAAGTATTAATGCAGAAAAATGGTAATATGCATTTTTGCCTCAAATCCAGTTTGGCCAGCTTGTTCAATATTTTATGATCCTGCCATGTCCACAACCATTAACCGTCCTCCCACTGTCGGAACATCAAATATTACCTAATAGTTAAAAATAAGTCATCAATTATCAATCAAGGAAACTTTTTAATTTAATCATAACCTCCTTATATCAAAGTAGTTATACCATGCGGTGACTTCTAGAACTCTTGTCATTACAAAGTGTACTTTTAACAATCATTCGCTTTTCCACTTTCTGAATTTTCTTTGAGATCTTCCCTGCTCCATATACCACCAGTTTGTCAAATTCGTATCATCAGATTCAAAAGCCATCAGTAGCACGGATTCATCGTCAGAATCTCTTCTGACTAAGTTTGCTTATTTTGACTTCCTTTCCTTGTTTTACCAACAATCAGCAGTGAAGTGGCCAAACTTCTTACAAAAGTAGCACTGGATCTTCTTTTTGTCATACCTCTCTGGAGATGTACTAAGATACCTTTTCGTTGTCCTTCATGTTGAGATTCTCATACTGCTTTTGTAGAGACCAAAGTTTCACCTTCTTCACTGATGCTTCACCACCGTAACACCTAACCATTATGTCCCACGCAACCTTTGCCATCGTCGAATCAACGATTTTCTTAAACACGTTCACATCCACACACTGATGGATGTAGAACAACGCCTTCTGATCTTTCTTCTTCATATCACATTGAGCATTTCTCTGCGCATCAATTGCATTTTCTAGAAGTGCAACTGAAACGTAACCATAGTTGACGAGATCAAGAGCATCTTGAGCGCCAAACAACATACGCATCTGAATCATCCAACGATTCCAGTTCTTGCCATCGAACACTGGAAGCTTGGAACTCAGATTACCGTTTCCGTTCATCTTCAATCTTGTGCAAGTCACTCAGATCTCACCAAACACAGTGTTTCCCAATCCCGCAGAATCAGAAAATGTGATTCTGTTACGATTTCGTTCAAGATTCAACACAAATTTAAGAAACGAAATCAATCATACAACGCCTCACCGTTTCATTCGTGTTTCCCTGTGGATCCAAACCGGAGCTCTAGATATCAATTGTTAGTATACAAGGTGTTGAAAACAAAAGGAATGAGAAATATTTATTGTGCTGCAATGACGGCTACAAAAACGGTAAGAAAGATGATGATATAAATGACAATTATCACTAGTATATTTATACACAAATACTAAGGCCACATAGGTAACATACTAAAATACTAAATTATCCTTCGATAGTTTCCATTAAAAGCAAAACTTACTCCTGTAGCTAAGTCAATTGCGTGTGACATGCTTCATACGATTAAATCTGAGTTCGATCATGCTTTCGCGATGAATTGCCTTGTAACCCAATGCATGCTTAATAAAATCATTCTACAGGTTGATTATTATTATTAGTAACTACTTGCACAATCTAATAAAGGTGCAACATCTGATTTCCAAGAGGTTAATACTTACTTCTCAAGTTATGACTTTGTCTCTAAATATTTTGAGGGAAATCTTTCTTTAAAAAAATGGAAACCTAACATTAGTGCAATTAATCATATTTTCTATTCCTTAGACCTGTTTTATTCTTATCATAACACTTCACCTGTCACAATTAAACTTCCCCCAATCGTGCTTCTATTTCTTCAAAATTGTCTAGCACAATTAAACTCAATCATGACTTAATATTTACAATGTTTTATTTTTTAATTGTAACCTCATTGTTTTTTCTCGAGCTTTACCTTTTTAGTACTTTAATTTTTCCTTTTTTTAATTAACTAGACGTTTGCCCGTGCAATGCACGACTAAATTTTACTAAATTATTATTAATAAGTATTATAATTTAAATAAACAGTTTAAAATACATATTAAAACAATTCATCAAGTAATTTCAACTCGAAATAAAATTCAAAACATAAACAACGAAAATAAATTAATGGTTTTAATATGAAAAAAACAAAATACATCAATTTAGATGGTTTCATTCAAAATATAAACAACAAAAATAAATATGGTCTTAATATGATAAACCAAAATACATAAATCTAAATGTTTTTCTTATGAATTGCTAGTTTTTACACATATTTCTTATTATTGATATTATTAATTTTATCAAATGGTCTTGCCATTTTTTGACACTTAAATTGATTCTTAAAGTATTATAGCATGTGTTAGAAAAGTCTTTAAAACAAATTGATTTAATGTAAATATATAAATAAACATTGATGTAAAAAATTGTATATTACATGAGATATTTTTTACTTTATTAGTTACAATGTCTTAGAAACAACTTTCAAAAAGTGTTAAGTAAATGCAGAAAAAAACACACACAGGATATTTGTTTATAAAAAATATTATTATTTGGAATTTGATCCCATAAAATGGAAATTGTGAGCAAAACTATTTAATGAGCTAATTGAAATTGAATTAACACTATACTCCAAAAGCAAATGAATAAACCTCGCAAATAGATAAAAAAAAAAAAAAGTAGAGTGACAGAGAGTAAAGTATATGGAAAAAGAGATAACGCATGGAGGTTATATTCTGATTCTTTGTCAAAAATAACAAACGTAAAAATTGTAGTTAGTTTCTGGTGTAGATAAGGTTATTAAGTAGAGACTTTGGTGATTTATTTTTAAGCAATGAAGTAGTAGGGTTAATTGGGAGTTATTATTTTTTATTATTTAACTAATGTGTAACTAGTATAGAGGTAGGTGGGATACAACCCTATCTTGATTGAGGACTAACGTGGTGTATGGTTTAGTGGATAGACTATTATTTAATTGATTTGTAAAAAAAATGAAAAAGAAATACAAGGGAGTAATGGGATTAGTGGGAGGTTATTTAATAAATTATTATTATTATTATTATTATTATTAGTAGGTGGAATAGAGAGAGAATAAAATATATTTATTATTATTATTATTATTATTAATATTATTATTAAATTAATTATTTTAATTAAATTAGATGGAAAATTTTGGCGGAAAAATTGTGTAGGAGAAGTTATAGGATTATAATTTAGTATGATATTTAGTATTTGATAGAAATATATATATTTTAATTAGAAATAACCATTAGTTTTAGTTTAGAAAATTGTTCAATATTTTCTTTTAGCTTTTTTCTAACACATTAAAAAATAGACATAATTTAGGAAATTCTAATTAAGCTTAATCTTGATTAGATTTAATTCTTAAATTTAAAATTAATGGTAGATTAGAAATTAGGTTTGTTTTAGCATTAAATTTAATTTTTATTGCCTTTGATTATTTCTTTTTCCATAATTCCATGTGATTAATGTTTTTTATCATGATCTTTGTCCCTTGATTAGTTGATCAAGTTCACCCTTAATCAATTAATTACACTTGATATTGGACACAATCTTAGACTTGTCTTGAATAACTTGCATGCTTCATATATCTGGTCAAGTGATCATAAGTCTCTTGATCTCTTGATGGGACTAGACCTTGGTACTTGCATTACACTTACTCAAGTCAAGTCAAAAATTCACATTCAAGACCTTGAAGGCCCTAGACCTCAAGACTAGAGCACCGTCCAAGCACAACAAAAATAATTTTCTTCAACACTTGTCACTTACGATGCGAATTGCGCGCCACGAGCCTTATGTATTAGAGAAGGGGTGAGAATGGAGAAATCCAAAAATTTTGTCCCTTTATTTTCAGTTTTTTTTGCGTTTTGATCCCATATTTTAAAATCTGAAAATTTTGTCCCTCTATTTTCATTTTTTTGAGTTTTAGTCCCCTTATTTTCATTTTTTAAACTTTTGGTCCCCCTATTAAATTAGTTCCAAATTGGAAAGGGAGACTAAAACCTAAAACAAAACTTAAAATAGAGGGACCAAAATTCTTGATTTTAAAATAGGGGACCAAAACTCAAAAAAATTAAAAATGGAGGGACAAAAATTTCGAATTTTAAAATAGGGGGATCAAACTAAAAAAAATGAAAACAAAGGGACCAAATTTCCAATTAAGCATTATTATTATTATTATTTTAATTTATTATATTTTTATGATATTATTATTATTATTATTAATTATTAGGAATTTATTTGTAAAATAGAAATTTTAGAGATAATGGGAAGAGAGAGAAAGGAGAGAAATAGAGGGAAAAATAGAGAGTAAGTAAAAAAATAGAGAAACATGTATTAGGAGAGAAAACCCCAGTCATCACAAATTAAATTCACAAATAAATACTTTATTCTTCTCCAAAAACCTTCGTCACCAAAAATCTAAGAGAAAAACTCTTAAGTTCACCAAGAAGGTTGTGGTAAAGCTCGTGCAAGGGAAGAATTTCACCATTGCTATGAGCTTCACGAAGAAATTTGGCACTAACGAGGTAAGGGGGAAAATTGTTATATATCTATGATATTTTGGAATTTAGGGTAGTGAGGTAAACCTTGAACCCCGATATTGATTTGTCCCTATGGAATTATTCCATAGTATTTATGGGTCATCATGAGGGAAAAACATTCACATTGGGTCAAACACTCGCCTAAAGATCAAAGACTCACCCAAACAAGTGAGAGAGATACCATTGGTACAAGTTGTTAGAACAAGATTTATTCATGACATATTTTCCTTGGATTTTGATTATAATAAAGTATTGAAAGAACAATGGTTTATTTGATGTGTGTTACATGTGTGCAGGTTCTAATACTTGTAAATATTATAGTCAGAATCTGTTTTACAATAGCTAACTTAAGAGTTGCTGAATTTCTAGCTTCTAGTGGTAGAATCTGAAGAACACTTGCTAAGTGATATCTGGCGTAGACTCTGAAGCTAAAGGTCTCAGCATCAGAAGAAGCAACATAATTGTCTCTACACTTAGTGAATGCAAATTGGCTTCTGGTACCATTCAGAGTTGGTGATAAAGCTGAAGTTGTTCGTACTGCAGAAAGCAAGTTGTATTGCCAAATCAGTTTGTCAGCTAGAGTCTACAGATTACAAGGCTCAAGAAAGGCTCAAGAAAGGCCGGAATGCTTTATGGATATCTACTCTCAACGGGTCTAATAGTACAAGATCTCTTGAAGACTCAAAGGTTAAACATGTTACACATTAGATCAAAATCTTTTGGTGTATCTATCTTCAACATCGCTTGTACTATAGAGTAAAAACAAAAACTCTTGATCAAGTTACCTCTTCAACGGCTAGTTTATGCAAAGGTTATAAATATGGCTGAAGGTTCAAACTGAATCTTTGTATGGTCTCAAACAAACCCTTGGGGCTTGGTATGAGCGACTAAGAAAATTTTTAATTGACCAAGGATACTCAAGGGGAAAAGTAGATACTACTCTATTTATTAAGCGCCAAGGGAAGCACACATTTCTAGTTCAAGTTTACGTTGATGATATTATATTTGGATCAACTAATATGCAACTTGTAGAAGAGATCTCTAAGCTTATGCAGGGAGAGTTTGAGATGAGCCTCATGGGGGAGTTGAATTACTTCCTTGGGCTTCAAATCAAGCAATTAAAAAAGGGTACATTGGTGTGTCAAATGAAGTATTGCAAAGAATTGCTAAAGCACTTTGGCATGGAAGATGCAAAGTCTATCAATACACCTATGGCCACAAATGGTAATTTGGAAAAGGACTCAAATGGTAAGGATGTAGATGTGAAGAAATATAGATGTATGATTGGTTATCTTCTATATCTTACCGCATCTAGGCCAGATATCATGTTTAGTGTATGCATGTGTGCCCGTTATCAATCGGCTTCTAAGGAATCTCACTTAAAATTCGTAAAGTGTATTCTTAGGTATCTTCACGGTACTTCTCAATATGGGCTTTGGTATTATAAAGGAAGCGATTGTAACTTGATTGGATACACCAAATCCAATTTTGGAGGTTGCAAATCGGATAGGAAAAGCACTAGTAGAACTTGCCACATGTTTTCAAATGCCTTAGTAAGTTGGCATAGCAAGAAACAAGTTTCTAGTGCATTGTCCATCGCTGAGGCGGAATATGATGCGGTCGGTAGTTGTTGTGCCCAAATCTTGTGGATCAAGCAATAATTAATTAATTTTGATGTAAACTTGCAACGTATTCCTATTATATGTGACAACACTAGTGCTATCAATCTAACCAAGATTTCGGTGCTACATTCACGTACTAAGCATATTGAGATTTTCCATCATTTCTTATGTGATCATGTCGAAAAAGGTGATGTCTTATTTGAGCATGTTGATAGTAAACATCAACTTGCAGATATTTTCACAAAACCACTTGCGGCCAAACCATTTTTCAACATCCAAAGGGAATTGGGGATACTTAATATCTCTAATCTCGCCTAGCATATCATTTTATTGCATGCACTTTATATACTCTTACTCTAACCTTCTTTGAGAGTTTTATCTCATAAGAGTGCATGGTTCATCAATCTACATGAGAGGTAATATTGTTTCTTTTTCTTTCTCTTGCTTAGTGAGTTTTCTTGTTATTATTAGTATTCCAAATGACTAATATCCTTGATGAATGAAGTAGTTTATCAACTCTCACTTCCAAAAATTACCATTGATCTTTATCAATTATATGCTTATAGTGATGTTGTGTTATTCCTTCTATATACTTGAAACATTTTCTTTAGTGCATTTGGCCTGTTATGTATTATTTCATGAACTTTGGCTGAACATGTTATGATGTTAAATGAATTCTTGTTGTGTGTCACCATTATGGTTACATCTCTGTTTTTGGTTTGAGTGGTGATGACTTCGTTTATTGCCTTGCTAGAGCACATACGTATGCAGCATTTCGGGAGCATCAAAAGCATATGTCATGTAATCGTGTCGCTTTTGTAGCAGCTCAAGGGTTTGTTTTTATGTTATATCATTCATTGTTCATGTTCTGTTATCTTATTTGGCACTATGAGTGACAATTATGTTCTATTGTCCTTGGTGTGATAGTATTTATGTTTAGGCACTCTAAATCAATGTGCATATTGTAAGACCCTAATTTTTGACCCCTAAGATTCCACATATCATTCATATCTCATTTTGCATCTTATACCACAAACAAGATCACACATTGGTTTCTTTGTCCCTCTCATCTTTGGGTTTATGCCTTGCAGGGATCACCTAGCATCTGTGTGTTTCTTTTTCGTTTTTTTCCTTTATTTGCATATGTTTACTAACCTTTAATAAAAATCCAAAAAAATATGTTTGTTTCTCTTTTACAAACTTTTTCAGGAAGGATTTGGATCAAGGATATCAAACAGTCCCTCAGCTCGAATGAATTTCATCTGATATAGTCAAAGTTGATCTGCACATAACTCAAAAATTCATCTGATCAAGAGTTCTCAAGTTTTGATTGATTATTATTCAAGAGACTCCAAGTTCATGTGTTTATTCCCATGCCTTCTTTGACAAACAAAAGAATCGAGCCGAACCACAGCAGTGCACTCAAAAAGGACATTTTTTTTTCAAAATTTACATTGAGTAACCGGTTACCCTCGTGAAAATTTGAAAAATGGCAGCAAATTTAAATTTTGCAGCAATTGGCACCAATTTTCATCATTTTGATCACATGTGGAATATTCTAGACTATCTCATTTTATTTCCCCTACATAATCAAAGTTAATTCCCACCATACACCTTCACTAATCACCACTTGATCTTGATTTTCCCTCCAAATTCAAATTCCAAGCCTAATTTTCATTTCCAAACCACCAAATTTCTAAGCCTAAACTCTATAAATAGAACCCTCATTTCATTCATTTCACAAGCTTTTGATAGCCAAATTCACCTTGTCAAAATTCTTCTTGACTCTCTCAATTTTCTCCAACTACCAAATTTACCAAAGCTCTTTCTTCCATTGAAAATTAGTGAGTTCATCATTAGAACTTACTAATCTTTGAGCTAAACCTTCATCCATTCACTTATTCATCATCAAACTCTGTAGATCAAGGCTTTGGAGTGTGGATCTTGGAGTTGATTTGAAGAATTTTCAGATTTGGAGTGGTAATCTCATTTTCCACCATTGTTGTTCTTGATTCATCTTTCACAATGTGATCCTTTAATAACTCTTGTTGCTTGATCTTTGGATCTTGAAAATTGTGATCCATTTGTGTTATTTGCTGTTGTTTTACCTGATTTTTCGTGCTCAATTACATCCTTGATCATGAGGTGTTTGAAGAAATGATTGATCATGGTTTTGCCTTGTAAATGTTGATTTTACTGCTGCCTGTCAGTGTGCAATCGATTTGCATTTCTGTGCAATTGATTGCATAATGTATTTTTTGCCTAGAATTGCTGATTTTCTGTTGTGCAATCGATTTGCACACTGGTGCAATCGATTTGCACAGTGCAGAATGTTGTTTTTCACCTATTTTTGGGACTGTTTTAGTTGTTTCTTCATTACTAACCCCTTCGCTTTGTTCTTAGCCTTAGATCACATAATTTTGTGATTTAATTTGGCTTTCTCTTCATCTATTTCTCTTTTATTTGGATCGATGAAAGTCTTATGGATCTTAGAATTTCTTTGTTGAATTCTTGATTAAGACTAGATCATTACCTTTTTTTTCTTCTCGTACGGTATTGCTTTCGGATGACGATTTACATATCGTTCATCTAGCATGCATTAGCACAAAGATCACTATTGACCGGCCTCGAGTAGGGTGACTTCTTTATAAGTCACTTGGCGATTGCTTAACATAGCGCTACATTTGTCCTTCTCCAAATCGGAACATGGACTTTTGTGGCCCAAACTTATGATTGTAAGCCCAAGGATGGTTGATCTTTTGTATTAGGTTCAAAATCTTTGAAGCTTTTTGCATAGAGGCTTTAATTCTATCAATCTTCTAACAAGCCTTCATTAAACTTGTCCTAAGTACATTGTTCATTCATTATAGTTCAAGACGCGAGACGGAATAATCGATGTATACTACTAATCACTAACTTACTAACAATATTATTGTACTAATCTTGTTTATGTTTCCTTCTTGCTCACTATCTCTCTTTTACTTTTATGCTCCATTATTATCATATCATATCATGTTTATGCTTCCGTAATTTTTACTTTGTCCGTTGGACACATGTTTATGAAGGTGCTAGAAAGACACAAGAAATGGGGGGTTTGAATTGTGTATTTACTCTTTTAACAACTTTTCGCTTCTTGTCAATAAGACACTTTACGTTACATCAGAGTTCGTTGAGAGACTCTGACTTACGAAGTTATATTAAGACTTGGCAATGCTTAGAGCGTGAGAACCAATAAGAGTCTGAACGTTGTGTACATCATTCAGAACTTGCAGAGCGGAAGCTTATCAGAGTTGCAAGGTTCTGACTTGCTTATGTAAGGTTCTGATCCTCAATATAGAAACATAAACAAAGACATTAAGTATAAGAGTAAAGAACACACGATATATCCTGGTTCACCACAAACGCTAATCCAGTCCACCCTCCTCAGGTGATTTCGCCTTGAACACAAGGTCTTAATCCACTATAATCAATCTCGATTACAGATGCACGGGCAACAGACGGTGACTAACAACATGCATAACCGCATATGTGACTAACCCACAATGAACCGTTCAAGGATTCAACTTAATGAATATAATGAACATTGACCTGCAGGTTCCAATCTCACAAGATCTACTGCTAAGATTTCAACAGCTAGACGTTTAGGGATTCATCGCAATGAATATAATGCTACTGACCCTATTTCAGGCTTTTCCACAATGACACCCAACCATTGTCTTCTTGAGTCTCCGGTCACACTGACCACTCAAGGAATCCTAATTCTCCAAGAATTAGTTATACAGGCGATTACAAAGATGCTTCTTTACAAGCAGATAACTCCTAAATTTAAGTATAAAGAACACACAAGTGTTCAAGCAAGATATGAGCAACAACTCCTTCCTATTCTAAGAAACTACAAAGATGTATAATGATTTGACAGTTGTTGACATCTTGTAGATCTTCTTCTTCTTCGTCTTCTTGGTTGAGCAAGCTTTGAGCAACATCTCCATGCTTTAGATCTTCAATGTAGCACTAACGAGAAGGTGGTTGATGACTTGACTGATTTGCAATGTTGCCTTCTTCATCAACAGCTTCTCTACCAATTAATTGTTATTGTGTTGATTTGATCTTTGAGCTTCAACAACAATGGCCATGTGTAAATTGATGACAGCTTTTGATATTTAAGTGTTACAACGAGAACTCCTCGTTGTTGCTATCTTTACACAATGACTTTGATCAATTCTCCATTCATGGACTGAATCAATACCTTCAGAAGCGTTTACTCCTTTCTTTAAATAGCCCAGTAAAATATAGCCGTTGAAATACGGTTGGCTGTTAGAAAAGAGACGTTATGTAATAATTAGTTGTACTGACACATCTCCTTTTTGCTGTGGGAGAAGTGATGGGATATATCTTTCTTGGGCACTGTGTACAGTCGTTCACAATGGTAACATTTGACTTCCAAACTTCAGAGGCTTATGATGGTAGTTTATTAAAGCATGAGTAGAGCTTTCTTAACAGGATATATGATACATCAAGTCTTCAGTCTTTTGAAGAAGTCCATTAGGAATCAGTCTTCAGAACTTCAGCACTTGTCTTTAAGAACATTATCCTTTACTACTTCAAGTCTTCCGAAACTTCAGAACTCGTCCATTAGGAATCTGTCTTCAGAGTCTTCAGCACTTGACCTTTAGAACCGTAATCTTCAGAACACATAGTCTTTAGAGTCTTTCTGTACTTGGTCTTCAGAGCCTTCCGCCTTCAGAGCTTCAAGTCATTGTTGCACCCCAAAATTTGCCCTCATTACTTTATTACTAACTGGCTTATGTTTCATCTCATTTTGCATTATCATGTGTGCATATCATTGGTTCTTAGCATGGGTTCAAGGTGCCTGAGGCAAGTTCAAGAGGAGAAGATGTTCTTCAAAGGGTCAAGCAAGAGAGTTCAAGTGGATCACTTTCTCCTAACCAGTGCAGAAATTAGGGTTTTGAGATTCTTGGGTTTATTGCTCCAATGGGCAAGCTCCTTGGGTTTTTATCATCACCAAATGGCATATATTATCTTTGTTGGAGAGGATACACATCATATTCAGAGGAATTTGGATTTGGAGACTGTGATATTTCCTCCTAGACTGAGGGTACCAGAATTAGGGTTTGCTATAAAGTCAGTTTATTTCTGATTTTTTGGGCAAGACTTGATTCCATGGTATTCCTTAGGTCCCTAAGTATCTAGGAATGGAAGTTTGTCCATCAGTTTGGTTCAGGAGAAGTTCAATTGGCCAATGGATGGGGAATCAGGAGAATCAGGAGAAAAGTCAACTATGAGAGGAGAGTCAACTGTGAAAGCTTGAGGTTCTCTTCAAGGTTTTAAAGGTCTCACATCCTCATATGGTCTTCAAGAGTCAATTTTCATACCATTTATCAAGAATCAAGGGTTGGTGCAAAAGTTACTAAATATGGAAATGACCTATAATTTGAAAGTTTCCTTTTTGGGCAAGTCCTTACACTACATTCAACTTGACTTTTCACCATCAAGAAAGCTTCAAATGAATTTTCCTCAAACATGAAAGTTGAAGTTCTTTTTCTCCTCTCTCCAACAAATACTAGTGGGTCTCCATATCACTTGTGAAACTCAAGTTATGGCCAAAAGAAGGCAAAGTGGTTTTTAGGGTTCCATTTTCACAACTTTTGCACTTTGGGACATATGGACCTATAATTGATTCCATTGCTTCATGTCATATTCTAACCTCAAAGTACAATCCCCAAGGAGCATTTTTTGCCTTTGAATCAAGAAGTTTTATGGTTTATTCATCACTTATTCTCCATTATTTCAAATTGCCAAATTATTTAAAACTCATGAACCAAGGCATCTCAAGGCCCAATTTCAATTTAGGTGTGATTAGCAATTGTTGAGTAAGTGATCCATCATGAAATACTTGGATATCCATGCATGATGGAGGGTGTATCTCACATTATTCAAATTTTCAAAATTGCCCAAAACTCATTAAGTGGAGAACTACCAAGGCCCAAATCATCATCAGTGGTTTAACCTAGCCTATTTAAACTCACTCATGCTAGGGTTGGAGAGAAGAACACGTGATTTGAAGGAGAAAAGAAGCTTGAACCCTAAAAACTTGGATTATTCGTATCTCACAATCCACAAGATTTCTTCACAAAATTCTTCCACAAACTTCATTCTGGGGATCCACAGAGCACAAACCAATCATCCTTTGAAGCTAACAGTGAAGATACGTGTTGCACCATCTCAGGTTAGTGATATTTTTGACGATCACAAAACTCTTTTTTAAACGTGCATAATGTTGTGTGGCATCCATGGATCATCTTGATATATTTATCTTTGAAATTGGACGTGTGGTTTGGTTGCTGCGTGAATTCTAAGTTTTGAACCCTAACCTTTTTTCTTTCGAATCTCCCTATGCATTGATTATTTGTGGTTTTTGATTGGATAATTGAGATCCTGACGAAATTCTGGTCAGAATGGTGTACCCCTTTGCATTTTCTGGAAAAATATTTGTTGCAGGTGGCCGTGGGTGGCGGCCGGAGCTAGGGCTCCGGCGACTGGTGTGGTGCTCCGGCCAGGCTAGGGTTTGGAGGTAGAAGATGACTCCCAGCCGTTGATCTGCTTGATCGTGCATTCCATATTGTGCCACGTTTATTTTTTTTCTGATTTTTATTTAATGCTTGCGTGTTTATTACCCTATGGTAGTTATCGTGCACCACTCAATCATGTCCTCTCATCAGGTTTACCTTATTATTATGTTGACTAATGTGGCGCGTTGGATGAATCATGTGATGGAGATCTTGCCAACGAATAAAAAACCCATGTGCCTTACCACGTGCAATTATTTTTGTTTTATTTATTTGCTGGGTAATTGTACGTGTGCGCGTCTATATTGTTATGGTGTGTTTTTCAATCTGGGCCACAGATCTTGAGTACATGTTGGGTTGATTGACTTAATAGGACGCGTTGGATCAATCTGAAGGTGATGGTGAGTCAACTGGGTTGACTGAAGCCCGTGTGCGTCTTTTTTTTTTATTTTACTCTTTTTTCTGATGGATTTAGTGGTTGGGCTTTCTATTTACACCCTCTTTTCTAGCCCATTATCATTTTCAACGTATCTTGCTTACTAAACACACCCCCATGCGTTTTCATATTTTTATTTTATTTAATTGTTTGCATTAATTCATTTTTATTTTTTAAAAATAGATAGGTGCATTTAAAAATTCCAAGAAAATTCATGCATCATTTTCATAATTTTATAAAATTTTCACAAATTTTATTTTATTATTTTATTTTATTTTTAGCATCTGAAATAAATATTGGTTTATTTTCTTTTTGAATTAGTCATATCATGCATACCTAAACTTGTTTATTTTATTTCTCATCATCCATAAATTATTTAGAACTCATTCTTTTTGTATTTTTTCACCAACACACTGAAATGCATTAAAATATTTTTCTATCATTTTTAAAACTATTTCATATTGCATTTTAGTCCTCCTTTTTTGCACATTGAACCATACTTCTCATCTGAACTTTGTATGATTGTTTGAGTGACTTTTATTTTGAATTTTGGCATGAGTTTTTGATATGTTGCTTACTTCTGGTTGGGATATGTTGACAATTAATTTGGTGATTTTAGAAGATGTTTCTCTAATTCTTTGATTGCCTTTGTGTGAGATCTTCTTGTATGCATATCCTTGACTATGTCTGACTGCCTGTTTGAAAAGGCACTTGTGCCACTCTTTGGGATTGTGTCTTTGACTTCATAATTCATGTTTGAATCACTATAGATCACTTAATCATTTTTATATGTCATTGTTTGGGTTTCATTTGCCTTAACTTTTACTTATGTCTGTTTTGTACTAACCTTTTATGCAGGGTTGAGGTAAGTTATTTAAGGGTGTGGATAATCATCCATATTCACCCTTACTCTTCCCTTCTCTCATATTTTCTTTTCTTTAGGCTTAGTTTGTCGTCAAACCTCACTAACCGTAGGTCACCCATGCATGATAACATTAGGACTCTTAGTTTCCCTTTAGAGTTTCCTTTGTGTCTTCTCTCTTCTCATCTCAAAACTTCTTGAAAACACTTAATAAGGATAAAGTGTATTGCGCACGAGCCTTAAGCGTGGGGAATGAGAAATGAGGGGCTTCCTCTCATCTTTCTAGAGTGCTTAGCGAGCGTCCTGTCTTGGGACAATGCGTTAAGTATTTGCCCCTGTGCCCTAGACTTTGGTGCAATGCAAGTTATGAATTAACTCAAGGCACTTTTGTCCTAAAAAATACAAACAAACTTCAAACCTTTTTGTCCTTCGGGATTGTCAAACTAAAGGCTATTTTCAAAAAGGGCACGTTACTTTCTATCTGAAACGCAAACAGGCATTGACCCTAACTGCCGGACGCGAACTTAACGTCGCTCATAAAAAAAACACAAAAAGAACTTGGGCCGAACTACGTTGACTCTGAATTCCCCATTGCACAAAGGGGGTATGTAGGCCTAGGACGTCGACGTCCTACCGAGTCTGTCTTTGTCTTTCCCTTCCCCATCTTAGTACAGCCATAGATGATAGTATAACTCACCCTTAGATTAGACAACAAGCGTGGATCCCATCGAGTACGATGGACGCGTGGGGTGCTAGCACCTTCCCCTCGCGTAACCGACTCCCGAACCCAGGAAATGGTTGCGATGACCATTCCTTTCCCTCTTCTACAGGTTTATGCGGTGTTCCCTTTCCCTCTCCTGGGATAAATTTACACGGCTGGCGACTCTGCTTTCCGCGCCACTCTCGCGCTTGTACCTGGATGAAAATCCTGGGAGCGACAGTCATGAGAGTCTTCAGCACTTCGGTTTTCCAGAAGATTATCTTCTTCAGAAGCTTCGCTATCTTCAGAATCTCAACCACTTTCAGAGAGCATCCACAAGAGCATTGCAACAGCAATATCAGCATCCTTGGATCTGACTGATCATGATTAGATACAGAAGCGTTCTTGCTTCTTGTGACTTGTGTCACACATAGTAACTTCGTATATTATCAATTACGCACATCTGGCTGGTGCTTATTGGATCTGATATCTTCTATGATTATGATTTGCACACAACACACGTTAGAACATAAAATAGTTCTTTCACAAATACGTATTGTTATCATCAAAACATAGATTGACTTGTAGAGACAACTCTTGCTCTCACAATCTCCCCTTTTTTAATGATGACAAAACCAAGTATTTTGATTGAACATTTTATACAAGGTAATCACCAAACAAATATATTCAGAGTCTGGAACAACAGCTCCCCCTGAATGTGCTATCCTCAAAGTTTTATCTGTGATCATCTAGAATCTTATATGATCCAAAGATATACAGAATAACAACTTGAGTTGTCAGAACAAAGAATAGAAAAGGATTACTTCTCTATCTTATCTATAAGAGAACAGAGAGTCTTTAGAATATGGACTAGTTCATCAGAACTTCCATCTTCAGATCTTCAGAACTCAGTTCCTTTGTATTCGTATCAGAGCTTATAATCTTCAGAGACATCTGAAGCATTTCTACTTTTCAGCAGATTCATTTGAGCACAAAAATAGAACAGTTCTTAACTAATAACATAGTCTCGCTATTTATCAAAAACAGACATTGTCTTAAGAAACTCCCCCTGAGTTCCAGACTTGATGAAGATTATAGATTTTGTAATTGAATATTCTGGGTAGTCTCCCCCTAATTTCCATAAGTCAGATATTGGGATCTTCAGAATCGTAATTCAGGAATATGAGTTTTTAATCACCAATATGGATCATGACTTTTTCAGAGTTTGACTTTTCAACACAGATCTTTATCTCAGAACCTTGTTACTGTCACAACTCAGTGGATCAGATACCAATTAAAGGTTAATTATTGTGATCAATCAACTCTTGATTCTGAAACTGGTACACATGTTTTAATCTTAGTCTGATACTGAGTTATATCAGAGTATGTTGTGTCTGATTCCAACTGAAGGAATTCTTTTCATACCACTTGAAGGGTATTTCCTTAGTGTGCTGAGATTGATACCAATGAAGGTATATAAAACATTTCACATCTTAGCTCTGATTGATATTACTGCAGACTGAGTCTGATACCAATCTTTATGTATACTGAGTCTGATTACCATTTGTTGATTTAGTCTGATACCAAATCATTTTCTTCTTAATTGGTTCTTGGTAGACATCAGAACTACTTGTTCTTGGATCTTCAATCCAGATCTTCAGATAGTTCTTGACTTCTGATTTGCACAGTTCTTCTGAATAAGCATCTTGAGATGTCGACTTTGTCTTGACTGCTTTCAGAGATTTCTTCTTCTGATTCTTATGTTCTGAATCTCATATTCTTAGATAGCTTACAGCTTCTGAACCAAGTGAAACAGAGATCAAGATAAACTTTGACTTTCAGACAGTTCTCAACTTCTGAACAGTACTGGGTAGATCTGATTCTGAACACATGTTCACGAAATGTACAACTTCTATCATATGACCAACAGTTCATAAGAACTTCTAACAGAGTTCTTCTTTCTTAACCTGTTCTTAGAATGCCTAGTGAAGTTGTTCAGAGTTCCTCGGTTAAACATCAAACAACAAACGTTAGTAGTAACGCATTTTATATGATTGATTACTTGTTTGAGTTGTATTGATTACTTGTTTGAGTTGCATTCTTTTCCTTTAAGATTTCTTTCTTTCCAATCAAAATCATATTATATTTCTCCCCCTTTTTGACATCATCAAAAAGTTTAAAGCATCTGAGCATTTAAGCATATGTAGATCAATATGATAGTGAACATAAATAGACTCAAAGGATGTTATCATTTAAGCATTAAGCATACGAAGATTGATATGATAAGGAACAGTTCTAGTGATCAACATCTTTAGAGATTAGTTATTTTCATTAATGGTTTTAAAATATAAGGCATAGGTTGAGCTTAATCCTAAAAGGTTCAAGGTAATCAAAACACAAACCTAATGAGGATAGCTTCCTAAGGATTAGACTAAAAGGAGCCTAATGATGATGAGGAAGATGAGAGTAAGTTTTTAGAATCATCAGTTCTTGAGGTATGCAGCTTTTCTTCTGCTTGAGAGACAGTCAGTCTCTTGCTCTTCACAATTTCCTCTGAGATCCATCCATGGAACTCAGTCTAGATGTTTCTCACTTCTAAGGGATCTATGCTTAAACTGGAAGCATCTATTAAGTTCTGAATACTTGTGATAGCATCATCCTTGAAGGATGTTAATGCGTCATTTATCGTTTTTGATCTTTTTGATGAAGGTTCTCCATCATCAGTACTCTTCTGCTTCTTTTCTCTATTCTTCCATCCTGATAGTTCTTGCAGCACATCAGTAATATTCTTCATATTAATCCAAATACTGATGTCGTCTTCCTTAAATTATTGTAGATAGTTTCCTACATCTGCTTGATTGTGCTTGGAGAAGTTTGGAAATCCTTCGACAGAAACCCTTGGGGTCAATGTTAATTTCCTAAATGATGTATTATCCAGAGTGGAGTTTTATCTTTTAATATTCTTAAATCTGAGAATCCTTCCTACGCTTTTAAGCAACTTTCTTGATTCTCCCTCATTGATTAAAATATCATCAACTATTCCTGATTCAACCAAAACATCATAAATAAGTCTTCCATATGAAATATGTTCGACTTCTGTGTTAGAACCTGTTCTGGAGTCTTTTATCGCTTCCTTCAGAAGTTTGAAGAGAACGGAAGGGAGATGGATCTTAATTCCTTTAAGGAAAAGGAATAGGACACATTTTTTAGTGTCATTAAGTTGATCTGAAGGAAGATGGTGAAAGACACTTCCTTGTAGGACTCTGAACCAAACTTGTAGTGAATCCTTCAGATTTGGGAAAATTTGATTCTCAACTGTAGCTTCATCTTTGAAAATAGAAGCCATGACCTTAGCCTCTCTTTCCTCACTAAGTAGATTTTTAGTGATTCTGAATCCATTGTTCTCGTGCATCAAGAGATCTGCAATAGTCTTCTCAGATATGAATACTCTTCTTCCAAAAACTGAAGAACTAATGAGAGTTCTCCCTACATTTGCATGAATCCAGAAATCCTTAACCAAATAACCGTAGGTCGGTCCTTCCAACCTCTTGAAATAGTTACTCCAACCTTGAGTTTCCATTGAAGGAGTAATATCACATCCATTTGATTTTAGATTGTTGAAGTTTACAATTGTTTCTGTCATGACGATGAGACAGTCAACTGGAATCTGTGTGGTTATGGGGGTTAAGGAATTTTGGGAGACGAAGGACATTATAGATGTTGATAGAATGAAGAAGACAGAAGATATTTAGGCAGGATTTTATTAAGATTCAGATGGGTAAACAATGTGTTCCTGATTTAGGGTTTAGTGCTTTTATAGATGAATTAATAGAGTAAGGTCTTGGAGGATTTGGGAGAATAACGGTTGATTTTTCCTAGACGCACTAAGTAACGTGGAAAAAGAGGTTTAATGATTATCATCTTTAATAAGGATTATCTTATCAAGAGTCGTGACTTAATTCTTGTGAGTGTTAATAGTAACCGTCACCTAATTATGGCCTAAGAGGGATTTATGTTTTCTAGATGATCCTAAACCTTTTAGTGTGAATTTTAATAATTACTTATGATTAATTAAGATGCTTAATTATTTTGATTTAATTTCCAGTCAGTTAATCAACACAAACAAATTATTCACGAGAATGAGCACTTCATAGTTAGGAATACTTTAATGATTGATCATGAAGAAACGTATCCATTTTAAACACATAAGTATAATCAGATAGGAACCTTAATTAACCTATGATTCTAGAAAGACTGACTTCCTATCTTAGACTAAGAACGTCATAGGTTGACAAAACTCAGGAAGGATCTTCTCAGTCATTCCATTTCTTCTGCAACGACCAACTACTCTTTGAAGATCAAGAATGTGGGAGATGACTCTACAGTATAGAATTTGATAGATTGTGTCTTCCCTAAACAAATAATCTTTCTTTGTCAGATAACCATCCTGCTCCTCTTTCTCTTGGTCTTAAATTTGTTATCATAAGCTTGTACTAATCTTTAGCAATAGGAATGAGGGTGTATGGTTGAGTGGGACGCCCCTCAGTTTCAAAAATGACGTGCATATGCCTGTCGAAGCTATGGTTGTTGATATTTCTTTCCACAGTCACACCATCTTCAACACACCTAATGGCTTTAGTTATGAAGGGTGGAGTTGATCAAGACTGGACAGCCAGCAACCACAGACAGAATAGCATTTTAGCCATAGTCATATTCTAGTACCCGTGCATTTGCCCAGAACTCAGTTACAAGCGAAGGAAAAACAAGTCCAACAAGCACATTGACGTAGTTTTCCCAGTTCTGAAATTCAATTCCAGAGAGAAGACTTGTTTTGTTGAGTTGGGTTAGAAGGTTTAAGTCAAGAGTGTATTCCATTAGGAGTTCAAGATCAGTGATTTCTCCTCTGATATTGTGGGAAGACATTTTGAGCAATTTAGTTTTGAGGAGAGAGGTTCTAAACTACTAGATAGTTGAATAGTGATTCTTCCTAGAGAAGGGATGAAAATGTGAGGAGAACTTAGGAGTGATAGCTTTTTATCAAGCTGGAACACGCGAGGTCATCATTTCCGAGACAAGCTATGAATAGGTGAGATAGGTAGCTGAAAGGACATGCGATAGACTAAATCGCCGTAAACCTATGGGTAGTAGGGTAGTAGCTGACACAACGTAATCATAACTGTTTATTCAACTCTTGAGAATTGACTACTCATAATTACGTGAGAATCTAGTTCTATTTCTAATGATTCTTATAAACTTAAAGTGATAGTAAATGGTCAGTGGTTAAATGAATGGTTTACTGTTTTCAAATATAATCAAGAATAAAGGGAACCATACCTTAGAGATATTGAAATCTTTTTGTAGAGATTCTTCAACAAGATCTTTCCAAGAATTTTCTAGTGCCTGTCAGGAGTGACAATTGGAAGAACTTTTGATCGGTCTTGTTCAGCTTTTAATAGGGCATCTTCTGATTCCAGATTTCAGAGGTTCATTTGTATTATAGCTTCTGAAGAGTACAATTTATTTTCTGAACTTCTGATCCTGGTTTGAGAGCAAGAATCAATCTATTCAAAAATCCTTTCCTTTTTCCCATTCAAACCTATTCATCTGATTTTTTAAGAACTACCAATCAGAGGCTCTGAACTTGATTGTCAAAAGGGCAAACTTCCATCACGCTTTCTCGATTTTTAGAAGGTCATTAGATTCAATTTTATCATAAACCACTGAGAGGTTATATGTTGAGAGGATTTGATCTTCTTCTCATAGCATATTCCTTTGAGCAGGTGCAGATCGTGTTCAAAAGTGAGTATCATCAAACACGTGTGTAACACATGACATTATTTGCATGACACTTCTTGTTCTCGTAATGCTGATTAAACTTGTTTATAGAACTAGTCCATCAAGGATCAACAACATATCTTCTTCTTAAAGAATGTCAACTGATAATCATTCTGAAGGATATCAGCAACTTAAATCCTTTTGACTTCAAGGGATGATGCATCAAATTGAACACCTTCTGGATTGATGACGTTCTGAGAAGCTTATCAGATAGAATCTGATCAATCACAAATGGTTCAACTGAGATAGAATCTCAAGTTAATAGAACTTAATTATGATAATCAAGACTCATAAATCTTTCTTAACCAATTCTTGATGACTCATCGAATATCATCTTCCTGAATATTCTTTCCGTTTTCTCCAAAGCTTTCTAAGAAAACAATATTCAGTTATTCATTGAATATTTTGACTTCTGGAGCAGCCAAGATTCAGATGTAGAATCATTTCTAAGAGTTTGAACTTATCAGATTTCTGACTTCACCAGACTTAATTCTGAAATTCAAATTCATAGAACAACAATCTTTCTTCTTTACATGAAGAAGTTATGAATGAGTTTTAAACGAGAAAGTCAAGGGTGGACCTAATCCATTTCTTGAAAACATCTCAAAAACTCATAAAGAATTAATCTTCAACAAACAAGACTTCTTGTTTTCTGATGATTCAACTTTGAGCAAATACGTGGTTCATCCACAAGTATCTTCCAAGATAAGTATTCAACAAATACTACTTCTTATCTGATGAATCTATCTTATCAGCTGATTCTTCAATCTTCATTAGAACTTAAGTGAGGAAGATTTAGTTGTTTGACAACTGCAAAACTTCCAGAATCAGTGATTTTCTCAAGTACTCATATTTATTACAATTTTATACACAGTCATCTTCTGAACTGTTACAGAAATTGTAAGTGGATTTCAATCTCACCCAGAGTATTTCTATGCACCGCATCTGGATCTTTTTCTGACACTGTTAAGTGTTTGATATCCATCAATAACAGAACCGGAGCTCTGATACCAATTGAAGGTACGAGAAAGACACAAGAAAAGGGGGTTTAAATTGTGTATTTACTCTTTTAACAAGTTTTCGCTTCTTGTCAATAAGACAGTTTACGTTACATCAGAGTTCGTTGAGAGACTCTGACTTGCGAAGTTATATTCAGACTTGGCAATGCTTAGAGCGTGAGAACCAATAAGAGTCTGAACGTGGTGTACATCATTCAGAACTTGCAGAGCGGAAGCTTATCAGAGTTGCAAGGTTCTGACTTGCTTATGATAGGTTCTGATCCTCAATATAGAAACATAAACAAAGACATTAAGCATACGAGTAAAGAACACACGATATATCCTGGTTCACCACAAAGGCTAATCCAGTCCACCCTCCTCAGGTGATTTCGTCTTGAACACAAGGTTTTAATCCACTATAATCAATCTCGATTACAGATGCACGGGCAACAGCCGGTGACTAACAACATGCAGAACCGTAGCTGTGACTAACCTACAATGAACCGTTCAGGGATTCAACTTAATGAATATAACGAATATTGACCTGCAGGTTCCAATCTCGCAAGATCTACTGCTAGGATTTCAACAGCTAGACGTTCAGGGATTCATCGCAATGAATATAACGCTACTAACCCTATTTCAGGCTTTTCCACAATGACACCCAGCCATTGTCTTCTTAAGTCTCCGGTTACACTGACCACTCAAGGAATCCTAATTCTCCAAGAATTAGTTATACAGGAGATTACAAAGATGCTTCTTAACAAGCAGATAACTCCTAAATTTAAGTACAAAGAACACACAAGTGTTCAAGAAAGATATGAGCAATAACTCCTAGCTATTCTAAGAAACTACAGAGATGAATAATGATTTGAAAGTTGTTGACATTTTGTAGATCTTCTTCTTCTTCGTCTTCTTGGTTGAGCAAGCTTTGAGCAACAACTCCTTGCTTCAGATCTTCAATGTAGCACTGACGAGAAGGTGGTTGATGACTTGACTGATTTGCAATGTTGTCTTCTTCGTCAACAGCTTCTGTACCAATTAATTATTGTTGTGTTGATTTGATCTTTGAGCTTCAACAACAATGGCCATGTGTAAATTGATGACAACTTTTGATATTTAAGTGTTACAACGAGAACTCATCGTTGTTGCTATCTTTACACAATGACTTTGATCAATTCTCCATTCATGGACTGAATCGATACCTTCAAAAGCGTTTACTCCTTTATTTAAATAGCCCAGTAAAATATAGTCGTTGAAATACTGTTGGTTGTTAGAAAGGAGACGTTGTGTAATGATTAGCTGTACTGACACATCTCCTTTTTGCTGTGGGAGAAGTGACGGGATATATCTTTCTTGGGCACTGTGTACAGTCGTTCACAACGGTAACATTTGACTTCCAAACTTCAGAGGCTTCTGATGGTAGTTTATTGAAGCATGAGTAGAGTCTTCTTAACAGGATATCTGATACGTCAAGTCTTCAGTCTTTTGAAGAAGTCCATTAGGAATCAGTCTTCAGAACTTCAGCACTTGTCTTTAAGAACATTATCCTTTACTACTTCAAGTCTTCTGAAACTTCAGAACGCGTCCATTATGAATCTGTCTTCAGAGTCTTCAGCACTTGACCTTTAGAACCGTAATCTTTAGAACACATAAATCTTCAGAGTCTTTTTGCACTTGGTCTTCAGAGCCTTCTACCTTCAGAGCTTCAAGTCATGAGAGTCTTCAGCACTTCGGTTCTCCAGAAGATTATCTTCTTCAGAAGCTTCGCTATCTTTAGAATCTCAACCACTTTTAGAGAGCATCCACAAGAGCATTGCAACAGCAATATCAGCATCCTTGGATCTGACTGATCATGATCAGATACAGAAGCATTCTTGCTTCTTGCGACTTGTGTCACACATAGTTACTTCGCATATTATCAATTACGCACATATGGCTGGTGCTTGTTGGATTTGATATCTTCTAGAATTATGATCTGCACACAACACATGTTAGAACATAAAATAGTTCTTTCACAAATACGTATTGTTATCATCAAAACATAGATTGACTTGTAGAGATAACTCTTGCTCTCATAGTTTATGCTTATGCCTTTTTCTCTTTGTCCACTTGGACCAAAAACATTAATAAAGGCCAAAACCACTAAAAAACTTGTGCTTCTAATCTTAGACTATGGTTACTATCCTTAGCAATGGACATGGAATTTTTCACCTAGACCTTGGACTTCAATGCTATTCTTGGATCCTTGGACTTTGAACTAGGACTTTCTCCCTTTGCTTTGGAATTATGGTTTGAAGACTATGGAGCTTGCTTGTGTGGTTAGGCTTTCCTTATCCTTAGCTTTTACCTTTATGCTTTAGGATAACCTCTTCTTCTCCTCCCCATTCTTTAATTTTCAAAACCTCATATCTTTTTCAAAAGCTTCTTGCTTTCAAAACTTGAATTTCTTTCATAATCAAGCCTTGACTTTGTCAAGTGATTTTACTCTTTTCTTTTCATTTCTTAACAAATGCTAAACTACATAAGCATATTGACACCTTTTTCAAAATATTTTAAAAAACATCAAACTCATCAAACTCTTTTTCGTGCCTTATGCACTTTTCTCTTTCTAAAACTTTTTCATAAGTTTAGACATGATTCATCTCTTTAAGCGGAACTATTCGCTTGGAAATGACGACTTATCTTTACATTTAAAATCAGCCATAACAAATAAATTTCATTCTTTGTACCACGAACTACGAGGTTTTGATCCTATATTGCACTTTGTGGATATGTAGGCATGAGGCGACAAGTCTCTCCAAACACAAAAATCTTAAAAACAATTTCTCTTTTCATCTCCTCAATCTCTTTTCAAGCAAATCTTTTCAAACCAAAAAGCGTAGATATTTCAAAGGGTTCCTATAGGGTACTATAGACGTTTTGGGTGTTAACATCTTCCCTTAACGTAACCAACCCCCTTACCCAGTCTCTGTTTACTTGTTCTTGTTTAGAACTTGTTTAGGTTTTGTTCGCTCTTTTTCCTTTCCTTTTTGGATAAAATAAAAGTGCGGTGGCGACTCTTGCTTTATGAGTTAAGTTAATCAATAGCTTACACTCACAATTTTGCCGCTACACATATCATTCTATTTGAATGCTTTAATATTGATGTTCTTCTCTTTGCAAATTGCCTCTATGTGGTATTTTGTGTTTGTTTGTGATTATTGATACTTCTAATTGTTTGCTTTTTCTCTTTTTGATGTTGTCAAAAGGGGAGAAGTATGCACAAGATGAAGGTTGATGCACATTATTCAGGAGGAGTCTTCAAAAAGACAACAACGTCACTAAACACATCGTCTCATGTTCCGTCATCATCAAAAAAGGGGAGTATGTTAGTGCTTTTGTATTATAAGTGATGTCAAAACTAGGAGTATAACTTTATGTATTTTGGACGGTATCCTCCCATTCTAGACGTGCATCTTGGCTTTAGGAGGCATTTGAATGAGTTTGAAAAAGATTCCATATCATATTTGCATTGAAAGACATGTTTTTGGGCATTCAAGTCACTTCAGGTCGACCTATGCATGAAGAAACCGACCTATACGAGTCTCAACTTCAGTATAGGCCGACATATAGATCCTTCAGGTCGGATCCCATGGAGCAGTATTAAAGCATGTAGGCTTTGCCTACAGGTTTCCTCACAGGCTAACCTATGACCTTCACAGGCCGACCTGAACAACCTGCACAGGCCGACCCATTGCTTTCATAGGTCAACCTATATGTTTTTCCCATCCAAAAATTTCTGTTTTGCTCTAACTTTTTGCATTCCTTTTGCCCATTTCTTCACATACCTATATATACTCAGACATGCATCTTCCTCTAAGCAAGGTTTCCTAGTAAATAAAACCTAAGCGAAACCAGATTACAAAGTTACCCATCATCTTCATCCCTTCTTCTATGCATACACACAATTGAACTACACATAATCATTTTTTCGATTCGGAGACCATCTAGATTAGGTTTGATAACATCTAATTAGGTTTTGTGTAACCGATAATATTGGGTTGGGAACTTTGTGTGTTTCAAATAAGAAACAAGGTGGGATTTTCCTTCAAGATCGGGTTGATTTGAACATTTTGGACAAGATCGCGTCAACACATATTCGACCGAGTGAAGGCCTTGGGACAAGGTGGTTTCCTTGCAAGGGAGTAGCGCGAGATGGTGAATTGTGCTCAGGAATCTTGGGGTTTCAACAAGCTGCACACTCAGAGTAATCAGAGGATTGTAGCCACAATTGTTGGTCACTTGATCAAGCTTTTGATCAAGGGTTGGAGGTGGAAGAATCAACACAAAATAATAGGGTTTTTGGGGTTTGCATTCTTCATCTCTTGTATAAACGATTTTGCAAAAAAATGTTAATAGCAATATCTCAATTTTATTTTGAATTGAGGGCAGACGTACCCATAGCGAGGCCGATTAGGGAACTGCCTAAACAAATCTTGGTATCTCTCTCTCTCTCTCTCTCTCTCTCTCTCTATATATATATATATATATATATATATATATATATATATGACTTTTATTGTTGATTTTGCAATTTATCGACTTCATCATTGTTTGATCAATTCAATTGGAAATTGTTTTCTATTATATTTTAAAAGTGCTGTTGTTGATATAATCATAATCACTTTAATTGTGATTGGCCTTTAACATCAACAAAACAAATTAAATTTCCAATTGCTATCGATTGCACACTAAGTGTTCGATAAATTGTTTGTGCATATTTTAATTGTGTTTTGGTTCATTGGATATACGAGTTACGATTAACATTGCATTTAATTGATTCGTAGCTTTATCATTGTTGAACATTTACGTTCATTATCTTTCCGTTTGGATTGCGATACGTATATTGCTTTTCGATAGTAGGTTCGGTTAGACGATTTGATCTGGGTCGTTTTTCTGCTGCACAATATTTTTGAAAATAGATTTTCGCCAAAAGTTTTTTATTGTAACGTTTGTGATTTAATACCCCCTCTAGATCGAAGCCTATCGTCTAACACTCCTCATCTAATATATCCTTATGATCTGATCTAGGTGGATATCTTTTAACATCTGGTGTGACACTCTGAAATACCACTGGATGTAGACAAATGCAGTGCTCCATTCGCTGGGAGCTACAAAACCCCGTACTTCAACCGATACCAAATGTTTAAGAAAATCATCATACATGGCATATATATCTTTGCGAACCATACTAGGAGGTGTGAACACGAAGGGTTCTCTTGGAACAACCATCATACACCTGAACAACCTGCATACACCTGAACTGAGGCATGAATCACTCAGAGAGATGTGGATACATCAAATATGACCTACAAACCAACCATTCAGGGTATAAGACTATGTCATCCAATAAACGCTTCTTACGATGATTATCATCCATGGTAGAAATCAATTTCTCATATACATATATAACCATTTTTCATATACATATATAACCATAGAATAATTTGACTTTGGCTTAAGTGATTTGCCATAAAAACTACTCCATTTGTTCCTCACATAAAACTTTCCTTTTGTCTATTATTAGTAGAAGACTCGTGCGCCCGCAAGGGAAATAACATTTGTTATCCTAAATCAATCATAAAAATGTAATTTCATAAAATGATAATGAGAAAAGCATGGTATTTGAATTGAAATAAAAATAGAATAAAACAATGTAGGAAACTTGAAATATGTGATAAACTGAATTCTTAGCCTCATAATAAAAAAATTATTAAAATATTACAAGAATGTCATTGTAAGCATGTGTTTTGATATTAATGAATGTTAAAATATGAAATTACTCATAAGTAAGATAACTAAATAATGTCATTGTTAAAAGGAGAACCAAAGTCCAGTAAAGCATCATGAATTCGGAATATGAAGTTGTATTAAGTTCCTGCAAATGGAAAACAGTTTGAAGCATGAGACTAAATTTAGAAAACAAGAATAAAATAAGATGATCCAATGTAATTGTTGCAGCAACAAATTAAAGTAATTCAAATGCAGCAACATGAATTACGATAGAGAATACCACCTAAATGGAAGCAAGAGGTATATGAGATATCCAAAGGCATAATCAATATCAACATAAAAATGAAATGGTAATAAAAAAATGTAAGAATGATATGCTTAACTTTGTTATCATCTTCAAATGAATCCTTAAAAAGGGAAAATAGAAAAAGTACTCAGCATCAAAAGAACTAACTTGAAATAACACGAAACAGAAACCGAGCAATCAACTCAACTAAAAAACAATAACTAGTTAATTACATGCAAAAGCATTATAAGTTTACTGTCCCTAAAAGGCACATGTGAATCGCCATTTGCAATAGGCTCAACCACTCTCTTCAGTTTTATATTGCCTTGATTAATTTTTGCAATCTATAAAATTATCGACAGTATAATATAATCAATAGAGAACAAACATGCATGGTTAAAATAAAATAAAATAAGCATTAATGCAGAAAAATGGTAATATGCATTTTTGCCTCAAATCCAGTTTGGCCAGCTTGTTCAATATTTTATGATCCTGCCATGTCCACAACCATTAACCGTCCTCCCACTGTCGGAACATCAAATATTACCTAATAGTTAAAAACAAGTCATCAGTTATCAATCAAGGAAACTTTTTAATTTAATCATAACCTCCTTATATCAAAGTAGTTATACCATGCGGTGACTTCTAGAACTCCTATCATTACAAAGTGTACTTTTAACAATCATTCGCTTTTCCACTTTCTGAATTTTCTTTGAGATCTTCCCTGCTCCATATACCACCAGTCTGTCAAATTCGTATCATCAGATTCAAAAGCCATCAGTAGCACAGATTCATCGTCAGAATCTCTTCTGACTACGTTTGCTTATTTTGACTTCCTTTCCTTGTTTGACCAACAATCAGCAGTGAAGTGGCCAAACTTCTTACAAAAGTAGCACTGGATCTTCTTCTTTTCGTACCTCTCTTTTCCCTTCTGAGCATTCTTATGCCTATCAGAAGTTGAGGTTTCTGACTTCTGAACACCATTAGATATTCTCCTGACTTCTGACAAAGACTGCTTCTGATGCTTCTTACCAGAAGCTGGTTTCAAAGCCTGCTGCTCTACTTCTCTTTCAGAAGTTCTCTTAGTCAGACGTAACTCTTGTGCTTCTAGACTGCTTTGCAGCTCTTCAATTCTCATGGTGTCTAAATCCTTAGAATGTTCTATTGCTACCACAATGCAATCAAACTTAGAAGTAAGGGATTTCAATACCTTCTCAATGATTACTTGTTCAGAAAGGGTTTCTCCACAAGCTTTCATCTCATTAGTGATTAGAATCACTCTGGAGATGTACTAAGATACCTTTTCATTGTCCTTCATGTTGAGATTCTCATACTGCTTTTGTAGAGACCAAAGTTTCACCTTCTTCACTGATGTTTCACCACCGTAACACCTAACCAGTATTGTCCTACGCAACCTTTGCCATCATCGAATCAGCGATTTTCTCAAACACGTTCACATCCACACACTGATGGATGTAGAACAACGCTTTCTGATCTTACTTCTTCATATCACATTGAGCATTTCTCTACGCATCAATTGCATTTTCTAGAAGTGCAACTGAAACGTAACCATAGTTGACGAGATCAAGAGCATCTTGAGCGCCAAACAACATACGCATCTGAATCATCCAACGATTCCAGTTCTTGCCATCGAACACTGGAAGCTTGGAGCTCAGATTACCGTTTCCGTTCATCTTCAATCTTGTTCAAGTCACTCAGATCTCACCAAACACAGTGTTTCCCAATCCCGCAGAATCAGAAAATGTGATTCAGTTACGATTTCGTTCAAGATTCAACACAAATTTAAGAAACGAAATCAATCATACAACGCCTCACCGTTTCACTCGTGTTTCCCGTGTTTCCCTGTGGATCCAAACCAGAGCTCTAGATATCAATTGTTAGTGTACAAGGTGATGAAAACAAAAGGAATGAGAAAATATTTATTGCGCTGCAATGACGGCTACAAAAACGGTAAGAAAGATGATGATATAAATGACAATTATCACTAGTATATTTATACACAAATACCAAGGCCACATAGGTAACATACTAAAATACTAAATTACCCTTCAATAGTTTCCATTAAAAGCAAAACTTACTCCTGTAGCTAAGTTAATTGCGTGTGACATGCTTCATACGATTAAATCTGAGTTCGATCATGCTTTCGGATTGAATTGCCTTGTAACCCAATGCATGCTTAATAAAATCATTCTACAGGTTGATTATTATTATTAGTAACTACTTGCATAATCTAATGAAGGTGTAACATCTCATTTCCAAGAGGTTAATACTTACTTCTCAAGTTATGACTTTGTCTCTAAATATTTTGAGGGAAATCTTTCTTTAAAAAAATGGAAAGCTGACATTAGTGCAATTAATCATATTTTCTATTCCTTAGACCTGTTTTATTCTTATCATAGCACTTCATCTGTCACAATTAAACTTCCCCCAATCGTGCTTCTATTTCTTCAAAATTGTCTAGCACAATTAAACTCAATCATGACTTAATCTTTACAATGTTTTATCTTTTAATTGTAACCTCATTGTTTTTTCTCGAGCTTTACCTTTTTGTACTTTAATTTTTCCTTTTTTTAATTAACTAGACGTTTGCCCGTGCGATGCACGACTAAATTTTACTAAATTATTATTAATAAGTATTATAATTTAAATAAACAGTTTAAAATACATATTAAAACAATTCATCAAGTAATTCCAACTCTAAATAAAATTCAAAACATAAACAACGAAAATAAATTAATGGTTTTAATATGAAAAAAACAAAATACATCAATTTAGATGGTTTCATTCAAAATATAAACAACAAAAATAAATATGGTCTTAATATGATAAAACAAAATACATAAATCTAAATGTTTTTCTTATGAATTGCTAGTTTTTACACATATTTCTTATTATTGATATTATTAATTTTATCAAATGGTCTTGCCATTTTTTGACACTTAAATTGATTCTTAAAGTATTATAGCATGTGTTAGAAAAGTCTTTAAAACAAATCGATTTAATGTAAATATATAAATAAACATTGATGTAAAAAATTGTATATTACATGAGATACTTTTTACTTTATTAGTTACAATGTCTTATAAACAACTTTCAAAAAGTGTTAAGTAAATGCAGAAAAAAACACACATAGGATATTTGTTTATAAAAAATATTATTATTTGGAGTTTGATCCCGTAAAATGGAAATTGTGAGCAAAACTATTTAATGAGCTAATTGAAATTGAATTAACACTATACTCCAAAAGCAAATGAATAAACCTCGCAAATAGATAAAAAAAAAAAAAGTAGAGTGACAGAGAGTAAAGTATATGGAAAAAGAGATAATGCATGGAGGTTATATTCTGATTCTTTGTCAAAAATAACAAAAGTAAAAATTGTAGTTGGTTTCTGGTGTATATAAGGTTATTAAATAGAGACTTTGGTGATTTATTTTTAAGCAATGAAGTAGTAGGGTTAATTGGGAGTTATTATTATTATTTATTATTTAACTAATGTGTAACTGGTATAGAGGTAGGTGGGATACAACCCTATCTTGATTGAGGACTAACGTGGTGTATGGTTTAGTGGATAGACTATTATTTAATTGATTTGTAAAAAAATGAAAAAGAAATACAAGGGAGTAATGGGATTAGTGGGAGGTTATTTAATAAATTATTATTATTATTATTATTATTATTATTATTAGTAGTAGGTGGAATAGAGAGAGAATAAAATTTATTTATTATTATTATTATTATTATTATTATTATTAATATTATTATTAAATTAATTATTTTAATTAAATTGGATGAAAATTTTTGGCAGAAAAATTGTGTAGGAGAAGTTATAGGATTATAATTTAGTATGATATTTAGTATTTGATAGAAATATATATATTTTAATTAGAAATAACCATTAGTTTTAGTTTAGAAAATTGTTCAATATTTTCTTTTAGCTTTTTTCTAACACATTAAAAAATAGACATAATTTAGGAAATTCTAATTAAGCTTAATCTTGATTAGATTTAATTCTTAATTTTAAAATTAATGGTAGATTAGAAATTAGGTTTGTTTTAGCATTACATTTAATTTTTATTGCCTTTGATTATTTCTTTTTCCATAATTCCATGTGATTAATGTTTTTTATCATGATTTTTGTCCCTTGATTAGTTGATCAAGTTCACCCTTAATCAATTAATTACACTTGATATTGGACACAATCTTAGACTTGTCTTGAATAACTTGCATGCTTCATATATCTGGTCAAGTGATCATAAGTCTCTTGATCTCTTGATGGGACTAGACCTTGGTACTTGCATTACACTTACTTAAGTCAAGTCAAAAATTCACATTCAATACCTTGAAGGCCCTAGACCTCAAGACTAGAGCACCGTCCAAGCACAACAAAAAGAATTTTCTTCAACACTTGTCACTTACGATGCGAATTGCGCGCCACGAGCCTTATGTATTAGAGAAGGGGTGAGAATGGAGAAATCCAAAATTTTTGTCCCTCTATTTTCAGTTTTTTTGAGTTTTGATCCCATATTTTAAAATCTGAAAATTTTGTCCCTCTATTTTCATTTTTGAGTTTTGGTCCCCTTATTTTCATTTTTTAAACTTTTGGTCTCCCTATTAAATTAGTTCCAAATTGGAAAGGGGGACTAAAACCCAAAACAAAACTTAAAATAGAGGGACCAAAATTCTTGATTTTAAAATAGGGGACCAAAACTCAAAAAAATTAAAAATGGAGGGACAAAAATTTCGAATTTTAAAACAGGGGGATCAAAACTAAAAAAAAATGAAAACAGAGGGACCAAAATTCCAATTAAGCATTATTATTATTATTATTTTATTTTATTATATTTTTATGATATTATTATTATTATTATTAATTATTAGGAATTTATTTGTAAAATAGAAATTTAAGAGATAATGGGAAGAGACAGAAAGGAGAGAAATAGAGAGAAAAATAGAGAGTAAGTAAAAAAATAGAGAAACGTGTATTAGGAGAGAAAACCCCAGTCGTCACAAATTAAATTCACAAAGAAATACTCTATTCTTCTCCAAAAACCTTTGTCACCAAAAATCTAAGAGAAAAACTCTTAAGTTCACCAAGAAGGTTGTGGTAAAACTCGTGGAAGGGAAGAATTTCACCATTGTTATGAGCTTCACGAAGAAATTTGGCACTAACGAGGTAAGGGGGAAATTTGTTATATATCTATGATATTTTGGAATTTAGGGTAGTGAGGTAAACCTTGAACCCCGATATTGATTTGTCCCTATGGAATTATTCCATAGTATTTATGGGTCATCATGAGGGAGAAACATTCACATTGGGTCAAACACTCGCCTAAAGATCAAAGACTCACCCAAACAAGTGAGAGAGATACCATTGGTACAAGTTATTAGAACAAGATTTATTCATGACATATTTTCCTTGGATTTTGATTATAATAAAGTATTGAAAGAACAATGGTTTATTTGATGTGTGTTACATGTGTGCAGGTTCTAATACTTGTAAATATTATAGTCAGAATCTATTTTACAATAGCTAACTTAAGAGTTGCTGAATTTCTAGCTTCTAGTGGCAAAATCTGAAGAACACTTGCTAAGTGATATCTGGCGTAGACTCTGAAGCTAAAGGTCTCAGCAGCAGAAGAAGCAACATAATTGTCTCTACACTTAGTGAATGCAAATTGGCTTCTGGTACCATTCAGAGTTGGTGATAAAGCTGAAGTTGTTCGTACTGCAGAAAGCAAGTTGTATTGCCAAATCAGTTTGTCAGCTAGAGTCTACAGATTACAAGGCTCAAGAAAGACCGGAATGCTTTATGGATATCTACTCTCAACAGGTCTAATAGTACAAGATCTCTTGAAGACTCAAAGGTTAAACATGTTACACATTAGATCAAAATCTTTTGGTGTATCTATCTTCAACATCGCTTGTACTATAGAGCAAAAACAAAAACTCTTGATCAAGTTACCTCTTCAATGGCTAGTTTAGGCAAAGGTTATAAATATGGTTAAAGGTTCAAACTGAATCTTTGTATGGTCTCAAACAAGCTCCTGGGGCTTGGTATGAGCGACTAAGAAAAATTTTAATTGACCAAGGATACTCAAGGGGAAAAGTAGATACTACTCTATTTATTAAGCGCCAAGGGAAGCACACCTTTCTAGTTCAAGTGTACGTTGATGATATTATATTTGGATCAACTAATATGCAACTTGTAGAAGAGATCTCTAAGCTTATGTAGGGAGAGTTTGAGATGAGCCTCATGGGGGAGTTGAATTACTTCCTTGGGCTTCAAATCAAGCAATTAAAAAAGGGTACATTGGTGTGTCAAATGAAGTATTGCAAAGAATTGCTAAAGCACTTTGGCATGGATGATGCAAAGTCTATCAATACACCTATGGCCACAAATGGTAATTTGGAAAATGACTCAAATGGTAAGGATGTAGATGTGAAGAAATATAGATGTATGATTGGTTATCTTCTATATCTTACCGCATCTAGGCCATATATCATGTTTAGTGTATGCATGTGTGCCCGTTATTAATCGGCTTCTAAGGAATCTCACTTAAAAGTTGTAAAGTGTATTCTTAGGTATCTTCACGGTACTTCTCAATATGGGCTTTGGTATTATAAAGGAAGCGATTGTAACTTGGTTGGATACACCAAATCCAATTTTGGAGGTTGCAAATCGGATAGGAAAAGCACTAGTAGAACTTGCCACATGTTTTCAAATGCCTTAGTCAGTTGGCATAGCAAGAAACAAGTTTCTAGTGCATTGTCAATCGCTGAGGCGGAATATGATGCGGTCGGTAGTTGTTGTGCCCAAATCTTGTGGATCAAGCAATAATTAATTAATTTTGATGTAAACTTGCAACGTATTCCCATTATATGTGACAACACTAGCGCTATCAATCTAACCAAGATTTCGGTGCTACATTCACGCACTAAGCATATTGAGATTTTCCATCATTTCTTATGTGATCATGTCGAAAAAGGTGATGTCGTATTTGAGCATGTTGATAGTAAACATCAACTTGCAGATATTTTCACAAAACCATTTGCGGCCGAACCATTTTTCAACACCCGAAGGGAATTGGGGATACTTAATATCTCTAATCTCGCCTAGCATATTATTTTATTGCATTCACTTTATATACTCTTACTCTAACCTTCTTTGAGAGTTTTATCTCATAAGAGTGCATGGTTCATCAATCTACATGAGAGGTAATATTGTTTCTTTTTCTTTCTCTTGCTTAGTGAGTTTTCTTGTTATTACTAGTATTCCAAATGACTAATATCCTTGATGAATGAAGTAATTTATCAACTCTCACTTCCAAAAATTACCATTGATCTTTATCAATTATATGCTTATAGTGATGTTGTGTTATTCCTTCTATATACTTGAAACATTTTCTTTAGTGCATTTGGCTTGTTATGTATTATTTCATGAACTTTGGCTGAACATGTTATGATGTTAAATGAATTCTTGTTGTGTGTCACCATTATGGTTACATCTCTGTTTTTGGTTTGAGTGGTGATGACTTCGTTTATTGCCTTGCTAGAGCACATGCGTGTGCAGCATTTCGGGAGCATCAAAAGCATATGTCATGTAATCGTGTCGCTTTTGTAGCAGCTCAAGGGTTTGTTTTTATGTTATATCATTCATTGTTCATGTTCTGTTATCTTATTTGGCACTATGAGTGACAATTATGTTCTATTGTCCTTGGTGTGATAGTATTTATGTTTAGGTACTATAAATCAATGTGCATATTGTAAGACCCTAATTTTTGACCCCCAAGATTCCACATATCATTCATATCTCATTTTGCATCTTATACCACAAACAAGATCACACATTGGTTTCTTTGTCCCTCTCATATTTGGGTTTATGCCTTGCAGGGATCACCTAGCATATGTGTGTTTCTTTTTCAATTTTTTCCTTTATTTGCATATGTTTACTAACCTTTAATAAAAATCCAAAAAAATATGTTTGTTTCTCTTTTACAAACTTTTTCAGGAAGGATTTGGATCAAGGATATCAAACTGTCCCTCAGCTCGAATGAATTTCATATGATAAAGTCAAAGTTGATCTGCACATAACTAAAAAATTCATCTGATCAAGAGTTCTCAAGTTTTGATTGATTATTATTCAAGAGACTCCAAGGTTCATGTGTTTATTTCCATGCCTTCTTTGACAAGCAAAAGAATCGAGCCGAACCACAACAGTGCACTCAAAAAGGGCATTTTTTTTCAAAATTTACATTGAGTAACCGGTTACCCTCGTGAAAATTTGAAAAATGGCAGCAAATTTAAATTTTGCAGCAATTGGCACCAATTTTCATCATTTTGATCACATGTGGAATATTCTAGACCATCTCATTTTATTTCCCCTACATAATCAAAGTTAATTCCCACCATACACCTTCACTAATCACCACTTGATCTTGATTTTCCCTCCAAATTCAAATTCCAAGCCTAATTTTCATTTCCAAACCAGCAAATTTCTAAGCCTAAACTCTATAAATAGAACCCTCATTTCATTCATTTCACAAGCTTTTGATAGCCAAATTCACCTTGTCAAAATTCTTCTTGACTCTTCAATTTTCTCCAACTACCAAATTTACCAAAGCTCTTTCTTCCATTGAAAATTAGTGAGTTCATCATTAGAACTTACTAATCTTTGAGCTAAACCTTCATCCATTCACTTCTTCATCATCAATTTCTGTAGATCAAGGCTTTGGAGTGTGGATCTTGGAGTTGATTTGAAGAATTTTCAGATTTGGAGTGGTAATCTCATTTTCCACCATTGTTGTTCTTGATTCATCTTTCACAATGTGATCCTTTAATAACTCTTGTTGCTTGATCTTTGGATCTTGAAAATTGTGATCCATTTGTGTTATTTGCTGTTGTTTTACTTGAATTTTCGTGCTCAATTGCATCCTTGATCATGAGGTGTTTGAAGAAATGATTGATCATGGTTTTGCCTTGTAAATGCTGATTTTATTGCTGCCTGTCAGTGTGCAATCGATTTTCATTTCTGTGCAATCGATTGCACAGTGTATTTTTTGCCTAGAATTGCTGATTTTCTGCTGTGCAATTGATTTGCACACTGGTGCAATCGATTTGCACAGTGCAGAATGTTGTTTTTCACATATTTTTGGGACTGTTTTAGTTGTTTCTTCATTACTAACCCCTTCGCTTTGTTCTTAGCCTTAGATCACATAATTTTGTGGTTTAATTTGGCTTTCTCTTCATCTATTTCTCTTTTATTTGGATCGATGAAAGTCTTATGGATCTTAGAATTTCTTTGTTGAATTCTTGATCAAGACTAGATCATTACCTTTTTTTCTTCTCGTGTGGTATTGCTTTCGGATGACGATTTACATATCGTTAATCTAGCATGCATTAGCACAAAGATCATTATTGACCGGCCTCGAGTAGGGTGACTTCTTTATAAGTCACTTGGCGATTGCTTAACATAGCGCTACATTTGTCCTTCTCCAAATCGGAACATGGACTTTCGTGGCCCAAACTTATGATTGTAAGCCCAAGGATGGTTGATCTTTTGTATTAGGTTTAAAATCTTTGAAGCTTTTTGCATAGAGGCTTTGATTCTATCAATCTTCTAACAAGTCTGCATTAAACTTGGCCTAAGTACATTGTTCATTCATTATAGTTCAAGACGCGAGACGGAATAATCGATGTATACTACTAATCACTAACTTACTAACAATATTATTGTACTAATCTTGTTTATGTTTCCTTCTCGCTCCATATCTCTCTTTTACTTTTATGCTCCATTATTATCATATCATATCATGTTTATGCTTCCGTAATTTTTCCTTTGTCCGTTGGACACATGTTTATGAAGGTGCGAGAAAGACACAAGAAAGGGGGGTTTGAATTGTGTATTTACTCTTTTAACAACTTTTCGCTTCTTGTCAATAAGACACTTTACGTTACATCAGATTTCGTTGAGAGACTCTGACTTACGAAGTTATATTCAGACTTGGCAATGCTTAGAGCGTGAGAACCAATAAGAGTCTGAACGCTGTGTACATCATTCAGAACTTGCAGAGCGGAAGCTTATCAGAGTTGCAAGGTTCTGACTTGCTTATGTAAGGTTCTGATCCTCAATATAGAAACATAAACAAAGACATTAAGCATAAGAGTAAAGAACACACGATATATCCTGGTTCACCACAAACGCTAATCCAGTCCACCCTCCTCAGGTGATTTCGCCTTGAACACAAGGTCTTAATCCACTATAATCAATCTCGATTACAGATGCACGGGCAACAGCCGGTGACTAACAACATGCACAACCGCAGCTGTGACTAACCCACAATGAACCGTTCAAGGATTCAACTTAATGAATATAATGAACATTGACCTGCAGGTTCCAATCTCATAAGATCTACTACTAAGATTTTGACAGCTAGACGTTTAGGGATTCATCGCAATGAATATAATGCTACTGACCTCAGGCTTTTCCACAATGACACCCAACCATTGTCTTCTTGAGTCTCTGGTCACACTGACCACTCAAGGAATCCTAATTCTCCAAGAATTAGTTATACAGGAGATTACAAAGATGCTTCTTAACAAGCAGATAACTCCTAAATTTAAGTACAAAGAACACACAAGTGTTCAAGCAAGATATGAGCAACAGCTCCTTGCTATTCTAAGAAACTACAAAGATGTATAATGATTTGACAGTTGTTGACATCTTGTAGATCTTCTTCTTCTTCGTCTTCTTGGTTGAGCAAGCTTTGAGCAACATCTCCTTGCTTTAGATCTTCAATGTAGCACTAACGAGAAGGTGGTTGATGACTTGACTGATTTGTAATGTTGCCTTCTTCATCAACAGCTTCTGTACCAATTAATTGTTGTTGTGTTGATTTAATCTTTGAGCTTCAACAACAATGGCCATGTGTAAATTGATGACATCTTTTGATATTTAATTGTTACAACGAGAACTCATCGTTGTTGCTATCTTTACACAATGACTTTGATCAATTCTCCATTCATGGACTGAATCAATACCTTCAGAAGCATTTACTCCTTTCTTTAAATAGCCCAGTAAAATATAGTCGTTGAAATACGGTTGGCTGTTAGAAAAGAGACGTTATGTAATAATTAGTTGTACTGACACATCTCCTTTTTGTTGTGGGAGAAGTGATGGGATATATCTTTCTTGAGCACTGTGTACAGTCGTTCACAACGGTAACATTTGACTTCCAAACTTCAGAGGCTTCTGATGGTAGTTTATTGAAGCATGAGTAGAGCTTTCTTAACAGGATATCTGATACGTCAAGTCTTCAGTCTTTTGAAGAAGTCCATTAGGAACCAGTCTTCAGAACTTCAGCACTTGTCTTTAAGAACATTATCCTTTACTACTTCTAGTCTTCCAAAACTTCAGAACTCGTCCATTTGGAATCTGTCTTCAGAGTCTTCAGCACTTGACCTTTAGAACCGTAATCTTCATAACACATAAGTCTTCAGAGTCTTTCTGCACTTGGTCTTCAGAGCCTTCCGCCTTAAGAGCTTTAAGTCATGAGAGTCTTCAGCACTTCGGTTCTCCAGAAGATTATCTTCTTCAGAAGCTTCGCTATCTTCATAATCTCAACCACTTTTAGAGATCATCCACAAGAGCATTGCAACAGCAATATCAGCATCCTTGGATCTGACTGATCATGATCAGATACAGAAGCATTCTTGCTTCTTGCGACTTGTGTCACACATAGTAACTTCGCATATTATCAATTACGCACATCTGGCTGGTGCTTATTGGATCTGATATCTTCTATGATTATGATTTGCACATAACACACGTTAGAACATAAGATAGTTCTTTCACAAATACGTATTGTTATCATCAAAACATGGATTGACTTATAGAGACAACTCTTGCTCTCACAATCTCCCCTTTTTTTATGATGACAAAACCAAGTATTTTGATTGAACATTTTATACAAGGTAATCACCAAACAAATATATTTAGAGTCTGGAACAACAGCTCCCCCTGAATGTGCTATCCTCAAAGTTTTATTTGTGATCATCTAGAATCTTATATGATCCAAAGATATATAGAATAACAACTTGAGTTGCCAGAACAAAGAATAGAAAAGGATTACTTCTCTATCTTATCTATAAGAGAACAGAGAGTCTTTAGAATCTGGACTAGTTCATCAAAACTTCCATCTTCAGATCTTCAGAACTCAGTTCCTTTGTAGTCGTATCAGAGCTTATAATCTTCAGAGACATCTGAAGCATTTCAACTTTTCAGCAGATTCATTTGAGCACAAAAATAGAACAGTTCTTAACTAATAACATAGTCTCGCTATTTATCTGAAATAGAGACTGTCTTAAGAAACTCCCCCTGAGTTCCAGACTTGATGAAGATTATAGATTTTGTAATTGAATCTTCTGGGTAGTCTCCCCCTAATTTCCATAAGTCAGATATTGGTATCTTCAGAATCGTAATTCAGGAATATGAGTTTTTAATCACCAATATGGATCATGACTTTTTCAGAGTTTGACTTTTCAACACAGGTCTTAATCTCAGAACCTTGTTACTGTCACAACTCAGTGGTTCATCAAGGCTTGATTTTTGATCAGATACCAATTAAAGGTTAATTATTGTGATCAATCAACTCTTGATTCTGAAACTGGTACACATGTTTTAATCTTAGTCTGATACTGAGTTACACCAGAGTATGTTGTGTCTGATTCCAACTGAAGGAATTCTTTTCATACCACTTGAAGGGTATTTCCTTAGTTTGCTGAGATTGATACCAATGAAGGTATAGAAAACATTTCACAGCTTAGCCCTGATTGATATTACTGCAGACTGAGTCTGATACCAATCTTTATGTATACTGAGTCTGATTACCATTTGTTGATTTAGTCTGATACCAAATCATTTTCTTCTTAATTGGTTCTTGGTAGACATCAAAACTACTTGTTCTTGGATCTTCAATCCAGATCTTCAGATAGTTCTTGACTTCTGATTTGCACAGTTCTTCTGAATAAGCATCTTGAGATGTCGACTTTGTCTTGACTGCTTTCAAAGATTTCTTCTTCTGATTCTTATGTTCTGAATCTCATATTCTTAGATAGCTTATAGCTTCTGAACTAAGTGAAACAGAGATCAAAATAAACTTTGACTTTCAGACAGTTCTCAACTTCTGAACAGTACTGGGTAGATCTGATTCTGAACACATGTTCACGAAATGTACAACTTCTATCATATGACCAACAGTTCATAAGAACTTCTAACAGAGTTCTTCTTTCTTCACCTGTTCTTAGAATGCCTAGTGAACTTGTTCAGAGTTCCTCGGTTAAACATCAAACAACAAACGTTAGTAGTAACGCATTTTATATGATTGATTACTTGTTTGAGTTGTATTGATTACTTGTTTGAGTTGCATTCTTTTCCTTTAAGATTTCTTTCTTTCCAATCAAAATCATATTATATTTCTCCCCCTTTTTGACATCATAAAAACATTTAAAGCATCTGAGCATTTAAGCATATGTAGATCAACATGATAGTGAACATAAATAGACTCAAAGGATGTTATCATTTAAGCATTAAGCATACGAAGATTGATATGATAAGGAACAGTTCTAGTGATCAACATCTTTAGAGATTAGTTATTTTCATTAATGGTTTTAAAATATAAGGCATAGGTTGAGCTTAATCCTAAAAGGTTCAAGGTAATCAAAACAAAGACCTAATGAGGATAGGTTCCTAAGGATTAGACTAAAAGGAGCCTAATGATGATGAGGAAGATGAGAGTAAGTTTTTAGAATCATCAGTTCTTGAGGTATGCAGCTTTTCTTCTGCTTGAGAGACAACCAGTCTCTTGCTCTTCACAATTTCCTCTGAGATCCATCCATGGAACTCAGTCTAGATGTTTCTCACTTCTAAGGGATCTATGCTTGAACTGGAAGCATCTATTAAGTTCTGAATTCTTGTGATAGCATCATCCTTGAAGGATGTTAATGCGTCATTTATCGTTTTTGATCTTTTTGATGAAGGTTCTCCATCATCAGTACTCTTCTGCTTCTTTTCTCTATTCTTCCATCCTGATAGTTCTTGCAGCACATCACTAATATTCTTTATATTAATCCAAATACTGATGTCGTCTTTCTTAAATTACTGCAGATCGTTTCCTACATCTGCTTGATTGTGCTTGGAGAAGTTTGGAAATCCTTCGACAGAAACCCTTGGGGTCAATGTTAATTTCCTAAATGATGTGTTATCCAGAGTGGAGTTTTATCTTTTAAGATTCTTAAATCTGAGAATCTTTCCTACGCTTTTAAGTAACTTTCTTGATTCTCCCTCATTGATTAAAATATCATCAACTACTCCTGATTCAACCAAAACATCAGAAATAAGTCTTCCATATGAAATATGTCTGACTTTCGTGTTAGAACCTGTTCAGGAGTCTTTTATCGCTTCCTTCAGAAGTTTGAAGAGGACGGAAGGGAGATGGATATTAATTCCTTTAAGGAAAAGGAATAGGACACATTTTTTAGTATCATTAAGTTGATCTGAAGGAAGATGGTGAAAGACACTTCCTTGTAGGACTCTGAACCAAACTTGTAGTGAATCCTTCAGATTTGGGAAAATTTGATTCTCAATTGTAGCTTCATCTTTGAATACTCTTCTTCCTAAAACTGAAGAACTAATGAGAGTTCTCCCTACATTTGCATGAATCCAGAAATCCTTAACCAAATAACCGTAGGTCGGTCCTTCCAACCTCTTGAAATAGTTACTCCAACCTTGAGTTTCCATTGAAGGAGTAATATCACATCCATTTGATTTTAGATTGTTGAAGTTTACAATTGTTTCTGTCATGACGATGAGACAGTCAACTCGAATATGTGTGGTTATGGGGGTTAAGGCATTTTGGGAGACGAAGGCCATTATAGATGTTGATAGAATAAAGAAGACAGAAGATATTTAGGCAGGATTTTCTTAAGATTCAGATGGGTAAACAATGTGTTCCTGATTTAGGGTTTAGTGCTTTTATAGATGAATTAATAGAGTAAGGTCTTGGAGGATTTGGGAGAATAACGGTTGATTTTTCCTAGACGCACTAAGTAACGTGGAAAAAGAGGTTTAATGATTATCATCTTTAATAAGGATTATCTTATCAAGAGTCGCGACTTAATTCTTGTGAGTGTTAATAGTAACCGTCACCTAATTATGGCCTAAGAGGGATTTATGTTTTCTAGATGATCCTAAACCTTTTAGTGTGAATTTTAATAGTCACTTATGATTGATTAAGATGCTTAATTATTTTGATTTAATTTCTAGTCAGTTAATCAACACAAACAAATTATTCACGAGAATGAGCACTTCATAGTTCGGAATACTTTAATGATTGATCATGAAGATACGTATCCATTTTTAACACATAAGTATAATCAGATAGGAACCTTAATTAACCTATGATTCTTGAAAGACTGACTTCCTATCTTAGACTAAGAACGTCATAGGTTGACAAAACACAGGAAGGATCTTCTCAGTCATTCCATTTCTTCTGCAACGACCAACTACTCCTTGAAGATCAAGAATGTGGGAGATGACTCTACAGTATGGAATTTTATAGATTGTGTCTTCCCTAAACAAATAATCTTTCTTTGTCAGATAACCATCCTGCTCCTCTTTCTCTTGGTCTTAAATTAGTTATCATAAGCTTGTACCAATCTTTAGCAATAGGAATGAGGGTGTATGGTTGAGTGGGACGCCCCTCAGTTTCAAAAATGATGTGCATATGCCTGTCGAAGCTATGGTTGTTGATATTTCTTTCCACAGTCACACCATCTTCAGCACACCTAATGGCCTTAGTTATGAAGGGTGGAGTTGATCAAGATTGGACAGCCAGCAACCACAGACATAATAGCATTTTTGCCATAGTCATATTCTAGTACTCGTGCATTTGCCCAGAACTCAGTTACAAAGCGAAGGAAAAACAGGTCCAACAAGCACGTTGACGTAGTTTTCCCAGTTCTGAAATTCAATTCTAGAGAGAAGACTTATTTTGTTGAGTTGGGTTAGAAGGTTTAAGTCAAGAGTGTATTCCATTAGGAGTTCAAGATCAGTGATTTCTCCTCTGATATTGTGGGAAGACATTTTGAGCAATTTAGTTTTGAGGAGAGAGGTTCTAAACTACTAGATAGTTGAATAGTGTTTCTTCCTAGAGAAGGGATGAAAATGTGAGGAAAACTTAGGAGTGATAGCTTTTAACAAGCTGGAACACGCGAGGTCATCATTTCCGAGACAAGCTATGAATAGGTGAGATAGTCAACTGAAAGGACATGCGATAGACTAAATCGCCGTAAACCTATGGGTAGTAGGGTAGTAGATGACACAACATAATCATAACTGTTTATTCAACTCTTGAGAATTGACTACTCATAATTACGTGAGAATCTAGTTATATTTCTAATGATTCTTATCAACTTAAAGTGATAGTAAATGGTCGGTGGTTAAATGAATGGTTTACTGTTTTCAAATATAATCAAGAATAAAGGGAACCATACCTTAGAGATATTGAAATCTTTTTGCAGAGATTATTCAACAAGGTTTTTCCAAGAATTTTCTAGTGTCTGTCAGGAGTGACAATTGGAAGAACTTTCGATCGGTCTTGTTTAGCTTTTAATAGGGCATCTTCTGATTCCAGATTTAAGAGGTTCATTTGTATTATGGCTTCTGAAGAGTACAATTTATTTTCTGAACTTCTGATCCTGGTTTGAGAGCAAGAGTCAATCTATTCAAAAATCCTTTCCTTTTTCCCATTCAAACCTATTCATCTGATTTTTTAAGAACTACCAATCAGAGGCTCTGAACTTGATTGTCAGAAGGGCAAACTTCCATCACGCTTTCTCGATTTTTAGAAGGTCATTAGATTCAACTTTATCATAAACCATTGAGAGGTTATGTGTTGAGAGGATTTGATCTTCTTCTCATAGCATATTCCTTTGAGCAGATGCAGATCATGTTAAAAAGTGAGTATCATCAAACACGTGTGTAACACATGACATTGTTTGCATGACACTTCTTGTTCTCGCAATACTGATTAAACTTGTTTATAGAACTAGTCCATCAAGGATCAACAACATATCTTCTTCTGAAAGAATGTCAACTGATCATCATTCTGAAGGATATCAGCAACTTAAATCCTTTTGACTTCAAGAGATGATGCATCAAATTGAACACCTTATGGATTGATGACGTTTTGAGAAGCTTATTAGATAGAATCTGACCAATCACAAATGGTTCAACTGAGATAGAATCTCAAGTTAATAGAACTTAATTATGATAATCAAGACTCAGAAATCATTCTTAACCAATTCTTGATGACTCATCGGATATCATCTTCCTGAATATTCTTTCCGTTTTCTCCAAAGCTTTCTAAGAAAACAATATTCAGTTATTCATTGAATATTTTGACTTCTGGAGAAATCAAGATTCAGATGTAGAATCATTTCTAAGAGTTTGAACTTATCAGATTTCTGACTTCACCAGACTTAATTCTGAAATTCAAATTCATAGAACAACAATCTTTCTTCTTTACATGAAGAAGTTCTGAATGAGTTTTAAACGAGAAAGTCAAGGGTGGACCTAATCCATTTCTTGAAAACATCTCAAAAACTCATAAAGAATTAATCTTCAGCAAACAAGACTTCTTGTTTTCTGATGATTCAACTTTGAGCAAATACGTGGTTCATCCACAAGTATCTTCCAAGATAAGTATTCAACAGATACTACTTCTTATCTGATGAATCTATCTTATCAGCTGATTCTTTAATCTTCATTAGAACTTAAGTAAGGAAGATTTAGTTGTTTGACAACTGCAAAACTTCCAGAATCAGTGATTTGCTCAAGTACTCAGATTTATTACAATTTTGTACATAGTCATCTTCTGAATTGTTACAGAAATTGTAAGTGGATTTCAATCTCACCCAGAGTATTTCTACGCACCGGATCTGGATCTTTTTTTGACACTGTTAAGTGTTTGATATCCATCAATAACAGAACCGGAGCTCTGATACCAATTGAAGGTACGAGAAAGACACAAGAAAAGGGGGTTTGAATTGTGTATTTACTCTTTTAACAACTTTTCGCTTCTTGTCAATAAGGCAGTTTACGTTACATCAGAGTTCGTTGAGAGACTCTGACTTGCGAAGTTATATTCAAACTTGGCAATGCTTAGAGCGTGAGAACCAATAAGAGTCTGAACGCTGTGTACATCATTCAGAACTTGCAGAGCAGAAGCTTATCAGAGTTGCAAGGTTCTGACTTGCTTATGTAAGGTTCTGATCCTCAATATAGAAACATAAACAAAGACATTAAGCATAAGAGTAAAGAACACACGATATATCCTGGTTCACCACAAAGGCTAATCCAGTCCACCCTCCTCAAGTGATTTCGCCTTGAACACAAGGTCTTAATCCACTATAATCAATCTCGATTACGGGTGCACGGGCAACAGCCGGTGACTAACAACATGCAGAACCACAGTTGTGACTAACCCACAATGAACTGTTCAGGGATTCAACTTAATGAATATAACGAATATTGACCTGCAGGTTCCAATCTTGCAAGATCTACTGCTAGGATTTCAACAGCTAGACGTTCATGGATTCATCGCAATGAATATAACACTACTGACCCTATTTCAGGCTTTTCCACAATGACACCCAGCCATTGTCTTCTTGAGTCTCCGGTCACACTGACCATTCAAGGAATCCTAATTCTCCAAGAATTAGTTATACAGGAGATTACAAAGATACTTCTTAACAAGCAGATAACTCCTAAATTTAAGTACAAAGAACACACAAGTGTTCAAGAAAGATATGAGCAATAACTCCTTGCTATTCTAAGAAAATACAGAGATGTATAATGATTTGACAGTTGTTGACATCTTGTAGATCTTCTTCTTCTTCGTCTTCTTGGTTGAGCAAGCTTTGAGCAACAACTCCTTGCTTCAGATCTTCAATGTAGCACTGACGAGAAGGTGGTTGATGACTTGACTGATTTGCAATGTTGTCTTCTTCATCAACAGCTTCTGTACCAATTAATTGTTGTTGTGTTGATTTGATCTTTGAGCTTCAACAATAATGGCCATGTGTAAATTGATGACAACTTTTGATATTTAAGTGTTACAACGAGAACTCATCGTTGTTGCTATCTTTACACAATGACTTTGATCAATTCTCCATTCATGGACTGAATCGATTTCTTTAGAAGCGTTTACTCCTTTATTTAAATAGCCTAGTAAAATATAGTCGTTGAAATATTGTTGGTTGTTAGAAAAGAGACGTTGTGTAATGATTAGCTGTACTGACACATCTCCTTTTTGCTATGGGAGAAGTGACGAGATATATCTTTCTTGGGCATTGTGTACAGTCGTTCACAACGATAACATTTGACTTCCAAACTTCAGAGGCTTCTGATGGTAGTTTATTGAAACATGAGTAGAGCCTTCTTAACAGGATATCTGATACGTCAAGTCTTCAGTCTTTTGAAGAAGTCCATTAGGAATCACTCTTCAGAACTTCAGCACTTGTCTTTAAGAACATTATCCTTTACTACTTCAAGTCTTCTGAAACTTCAGAACTCGTTCATTATGAATCTGTCTTCAGAGTCTTCAGCACTTGACCTTTAGAACCATAATCTTTAGAACACATAAATCTTCAGAGTCTTTTTGCACTTGGTCTTCAAACCCCTCTACCTTCAGAGCTTTAAGTCATGAGAGTCTTCAGCACTTCGGTTCTCTAGAAGATTATCTTCTTCAGAAGCTTCGCCATCTTCAGAATTTCAACCACTTTCAGAGAGCATCCACAAGAGCATTGCAACAGCAATAGCAGCATCCTTGGATCTGACTGATCATGATCAGATACCGAAGCGTTATAGCTTCTTGCGACTTGTGTCACACATAGTAACTTCGCATATTATCAATTACGCACATATGGCTGGTGTCGCTCCCAGGATTTTCATCCAGGTTCAAACGCGAGAGTGGCGCGGAAAACAGAGTTGCCAGCCGTGTAAATTTATCCCAAGAGAGGGAAAGGGAACACCGCACAAACCTGAGGAAGAGGGAAAGGAATGGTCATCGTAACCATAGCCTGGGTTCGGGAGTCGGTTACGCGAGGGGAAGGTGCTAGCACCCCACGCGTCCATCGTACTCGATGGGATCCACGCTTGTTGTCTATTCTAAGGGTGAGTTATCCTACCATCTATGGTTGTACTAAGATGGGAGAGGGGAAAACAAAGACAGACTCGGTAGGACGTCGACGTCCTAGGCCTACGTACCCCCTTTGTGCAATGGGGAATTCAGAGTCAACGTAGTTCGGACCAAGTTCTTTTTGTGTTTTTTATGAGCGACGTTAAGTCCGCGTCTGGCAGTTAGGGTCGATGCCTGTTTGTGACTCAGATGGAAAGTAACGTGCCCAGTTTGAAAATAGGCTTTAGTTTGAAAATCCTGAAGGACAAAAAGGTTTGAAGTTTGTTTGTATTTTTTTAAGACAGAAATGACTTGAGTTAGTTCATAACTTGCATCGCACCAAAGTCTAGGGCACAGGGACGAATACTTAACGAATCGTCCCAAGACAGGACGCTCGCTAAACACTCTAGAAAGATGAGAGGAAGCCCCTCATTTCTCATTCCCCACGCTTAAGGCTCGTGCGCAATACACTTTATCCTTATTAAGTGTTTTCAAGAAGTTTTGAGATGAGAAGAGAGAAGACACAAAGGAAACTCTAAAGGGAAACTAAGAGTCCTAATGTTATCATGCATGGGTGACCTATGGTTAGTGAGTTTTAACAAAAACCTAAGCCTAAAGAAGAGAGAAGATGAGAGAAGGAAAGAGTAAGGGTGAATATGGATGATTATCCACACCCTCAAATAACTTACCTCAGCCTCTGCATAAAAGGTTAATACAAAACAGACATAAGCAAAAGAAATGAGACAAATGGAACCCAAGCAATGACATATATTGATAACCAAGTGAGCTATAACAACCCAAGCATGATTCATGAATTCAAGGAAGCAATCCCAAACAGTAGCACAAGTGCCTTTTCAAACAGGTAACCAGACATGATCAGAGATATGCATACAAGAAGATCTCACACAAAGAACAGTCACATAACTAGTAAAACATCTTATAAAATTGCCAAATTAATTATCAACATTGTTTAACCAGAAACAAACAACATATCAAAAACTCATGCCAAAATTCAAAATATAAGTCACTCAAACAATCATGCAAAGTTCAGATGAGAAATATGGTTCAATATGCAAAAAAGGAGGACTAAAATGCAATATGAAATGATTTTTAAAATGATAGAAAAATATTTTAATGCACTTCAATGTGTTGGTGAATGAATGCAAAAAGAATGAGTTCAAAATATTTTGTGGATGATGAGAAATAAAATAAACAAGTCATGGTATGCATGCATGAAATAAATTCAAAAAGAAAATAAACAAGCAATTAATTTTGATGCCAAAAATAAAATGAAAATGAAAAATAAAATTGGGGAAAATTGTATAAAATTCTAAATGTGATTCATGAATTTTTTGGGATTTTTTAAGTGCATATAACTATTTTTAAAAATTAAAAATGAATGCAAACAATTAAATAAAATAAAAACTATGAAATAAGCATGGGGGTGCGTTTAGCAGCTAGAACACGTTCAAAAGGCTAATGGGCTCATACAAGGGGTGCGAATTACAAGGCCCAGATCAAAAACCCATCAGAAAAAAAATAAAATAAAAAAGAGTCCACGTGTGGACTTCAGTCAATGGGTTGACTCATCCTCACCTTCAGATTGATCACACGCTCCTTATTAAGTCAAACAAAGTCCAAGTAATAATGATCAACAGCCACGATTAAGAAGCAACCACAATTATGATACGCACGCACACACATAATTATTCAGCACACCATGGAATCCCACGTGCACGGCACATGGTTTCACTTAACGTGTTGGCATGCATCCAGCCATCAGATGGATCAGACGTTCCACATTAAATCCACAAAACCAAAATTAATCAAGATCAATGGTCCTGATCTGGGGGCACATGGTAATACACATGGGTTAGCAAACACATAAAACATAATATAATAACAAATTTTTAAAACATATGGTGCATAGTGGACCGTTGGATCAAAGCCATCAACGGCTGAAACATCATCTTCCTCGCCCAAACCCTAGCTGGCCGAAAAACACAACCAGACGCCGGAACTAGGGTTCCGGTCGTCTTCTCCGGCGACGTGCGACCAAAACTTGCCCAGAACTTTCATGCTAGTACATCATCTTGACCAGAAAATCATCAGGATCTCAAATATGTCATCAAAAATAAAAAATAACCAATGCATAAGGAGATTCGAATGAAAAAGGTTAGGGTTCAAAAACTTTAAACACACGCAGCAACCAATTTACATGTCCAAATGCAAAACAAAATATACCAGAATGATCCATGGATGCCACACAACATTATGTGTATTTAAAAAGAGAGTTTTGTGATCATCAAAAACATCACTAACCTGAGCCTATGCACCACGTATCCTCACTGTTAGCTTCAAAGGATGGTTGGTTTGTGCTCTGTGGTTCCCCAGAAAGAAGATTGTGGAAGAATTTTTGGAAAAGCTCCTCTTGGTTGAGAAATACGAATGAGAGAAGCTTTTATGGTTCAAACTTTGGTTCTCCTTGAAATCACGTGTAATCCTTCTAACCCTAGCATGAGTTAGCTTAAATAGGCTAGGTTAATCCACTGATCAGCAATTAGGCCTTGGTAATTCTTTGTTTAATGAGTTTTGGGTGATTTTGGAAAATTACCTAATGTGGAATACACCCTCCTACATGCATGTATATCTAAATATTTCATGATGGATCACTTAAGTTTCAATTGCTAATCACACCTGAATTTGATTTGGGCCTTGAGATGCCTTGGTTCATGAGTTTTAAATAATTTGGCAATTTTGCATAATGGAGAATAAGTGAGGAATAAACCATGGATCCACTTGATTCAAAGGCCAAAAATAGTCCTTATGGATTGTACTTTTATGTTAGAATGTGCCTTGAAGCAATGGAATTAATTATAGGTCACTATGTCCCAAAATGCAAAAAGTTGTGAAAATGGAACCCTAAAAACCACTTTGCCTTCTTTTGGTCATAACTTGAGTTTCACAAATGATATGGAGACCCACTAGTACTTGTTGGAAAGGGGAGAAAAAGATCTTCAACTTTCATGTTTGAGGAAAATTCATTTGAAGCTTTCTTGATGGTGAAAAGTCAAGTTGAATGTAGTGTAAGAACTTGCCCAAAAAGGAAACTTTCAAATTATAGGTCATTTCCATATTTAGTAACTTTTATACCAACCCTTGATTCTTGATAAATGGTATGAAACTTGACTCTTGAAGACCATATGAGGATGTGAGACCTTGAAAACCTTGGAGAGAACCTCAAAATTCCACAGTTGACTTCCCCTCTCACTGTTGACTTTTACCCAATTCACCTGATTCCCAATCCATTGGCCAATTGAACTTCTCCTGAACCAAACTGATGGATAATCTTCCATTCCTAGATACTCAGGGACCCAAGGAATACCATGGAATTAAGTCTTGCCCAAAAAATCAGAAATAAACTGACTTTATAGCAAACCCTAGTTTTGGTGTCCTCAGTCTATGAGGAAATAACACAGTCTCCAAATCCAAATTCTTCTGAATATGATGTGTATCCTCTCCAACAAAGATAGGATATGCCATTTGGTGATGATAAAAACCCAAGAGACTTGCCCATTGGAGCAATAAACCCAAGAATCTCAAAACCCTAATTTCTGCACTGGTTAGGAGAGAGTGATCCACTTAAGCTTTCATGGACAATACAAGGACTCTTGCTTGAAGAACATCTTCTCCTCTTGAACTGCCTCAGGCACCTTGACCCCATGCTAAGAACCAATGATATGCACACATGATAATGCAAAAATGAAATGAAACATAAGCCAGTTAGTACTAAAGTAAGGAGAGAAAATTTTGGGGTGCAACAGCGCCCCTATTCAATCAACTTGGTCCTGAGGGTATGATAGCGACGACTTTCAGATAATCAGGATACACGGAGATTAAATACCAAAGAACCCGGAAATTTTCAATCCTCAAAGGAGGGACGACTCCACTGGAGAATCAGCCATAAATGTTGTACTGTCACAACACGGACGAGTGCTAGCTATGCTGGGTATAAAGTGAAACAAACTCTCCCAGGTTATGTCATCTCTGCTGATAAAGAGAACTGACAAAGGAATCTCGAAATATGCCATCCCTGCTGACAAAGAGAACTAGCAAAATAAATGCCATCCCTGCTGATAAAGGGAATTGACGAAAAATCTTCAAAAGATTGCTATCCCTACTGACAAAGAGAACTAACAAAACAAAAGCCATCCCTGCTGATAAAGGGAACTGACGAAAGAAAATATTCAAAAGATTGCTATCTCTGCTGATGAAGAGAACTAGCAAAATAAATGCCATCCCTGCTGATAAAGGGAACTAGCGAAACTATCTCTGCTGATAAAGAGAACTAGCGAAACAAATGCCATCCCTGCTGATAAAGGGAACTGACGAAAGAAATGCCATCCCTGCTAATAAAGGGAACTGACGAAAGAAAATCTTCAAAGGATTGCTATCTCTGCTGATAAAGAGAACTAGCAAAATAAATGCCATCCCTGCTGATAAAGGGAACTGACGAAAGAAAATATTCAAAAGATTTCTATCTCTGTTGATGAAGAGAACTAGCAAAATAAATGCCATCCCTGCTGATAAAGGGAACTAGTGAAACTATCTCTGCTGATAAAGAGAACTAGCGAAACAAATGCCATCCCTGCTGATAAAGGGAACTGACAAAAGAAATGCCATTCCTGCTGATAAAGGGAACTGACGAAAGAAAATCTTCAAAGGATTGCTATCTCTGCTGATAAAGAGAACTAGCAAAATAAATGCCATCCCTGCTGATAAAGGGAACTGACGAAAGAAAATCTTCAAAAGATTGCTATCTCTGCTGATAAAGAGAACTAGCAAAACAAGTGCCATCCCTGCTGATAAAGGGAACTGACGAAAGAAATCCTCAAAAGATCGCTATCTCTGCTGATAAAGAGAACTAGCAAAATAAATGCCATCCCTGCTGATAAAGGGAACTGACGAAAGAAATCCTCAAAAGATTGCTATCTCTGCTGATAAAGAGAACTAGCGAAATAAATGTCATCCTTGCTGATAAAGGGAACTGACGAAAGAAATGCCATCCCTGCTGATAAAGGGAACTGACGAAAGAAAATCTTCAAAGGATTGTTATCTCTGCTGATAAAGAGAACTAGCAAAATAAATGCCATCCCTGCTGATAAAGGGAACTGACGAAAGAAAATATTCAAAAGATTGCTATCTCTGCTGATGAAGAGAACTAGCAAAATAAATTCCATCCCTGCTGATAAAGGGAACTAGCGAAACTATCTCTGCTGATAAAGAGAACTAGCGAAACAAATGCCATCCCTGCTGATAAAGGGAACTGACGAAAGAAATGCCATCCCTGCTGATAAAGGGAACTGACGAAAGAAAATCTTCAAAGGATTGCTATCTCTGTTGATGAAGAGAACTAGCAAAATAAATGCCATCCCTGCTGATAAAGGGAACTGACGAAAGAAAATCTTCAAAAGATTGCTATCTCTGCTGATAAAGAGAACTAGCGAAATAAATGCCATCCCTGCTGATAAAGGGAACTGACGAAAGAAATCCTCAAAAGATTGCTATCTATGCTGATAAAGAGAACTAGCAAAATAAATGTCATCCCTGCTGATAAAGGGAACTGACGAAAGAAAAATATGTCAAGCAAAAACTGACTACCAGGTGAGAACGGGATTTCACAAAAGAGAAGGGCCGAACAAAGGCAAACTCCCAACCGACTCAAAATCCACAGGCAAGATGACTCCTTCGGGGAAGGAGAAGTCTAAATAAAAGACTCTACCGGGGAGCACAAGTATGAGGATCGCATCCCTCCAAAATCTCCTGAGTTAGGCCATCTCTGCTGAGAAAGAGAACTAGCAAGGAAAGTATCAAACTTGGCTTATGCTTCAGATGCAAATGTTTGAATTATGGCGTAATGCTCAATACGAAATGGAAATGCTACGCATTTGAGGATGCAATGCGAATGCTTATGATATGCAAAAAGGGCCCCTCCAGCAAAATAAATGCCGGAGAGAAAAGACCAATTCAGCTGGGGATGACAAAAATAAATTGTCCTCTGAATCCAGGAACTCTGCTGAGAAGGATCACACTGACTGACTCTTTAGATCCACAACTTCCGCCGGGGATGAAATCCCAAAAGAACTACCAGAGGCCACACCTGTCTTTCACTGAAGGTAACATCCAAAACCTGAGATTTCTCCTCTGCTGGGGAGTTGAGAATGAACGCCAATAACGGAACCGAAAGTCTGTTACTGAAGATTGCTAATATCCAATTGGGCTCAGAACCTGCTGGGGGATGCCAGCCCATAATACCATCCTGCTTGGGGAAAACAGTCCATAATATCATCCTGCTTGGGGAAAACAGTTCATAGTACCATCCTGCTTGGGGATACTACTGAACTTAGCCTGCTGATGGGGAGAATGACTTTACTCCCAACTTGCTAGGGATTAGAATATGACATTGTCGACGAAAGCGCGCTTCCTGACTGGGTGGGGAAGGTGAACACCCTGATTCTGTGGGGAAATAACGTCTTGATTTGGAGAGAATACTTCCCAAGTCTCCTGCTGGGGAAGGTCTGCTCTGCTGAGGAAAGTTTGTCCTGCTGGGGAAGGAGCAATCTCAATGCTGGGGAGAGTAAACTGCTGGGGAAATACAATCCTATTGCCCTGCAGCCTGACTTGTCTTTATGGTCATAAACGGCTCTTTGAACTTTTCACTTGCCCCAGACCACCAGGCCTAATGGAAGAAATCATCTCAAGAGGATTTTATAGAAGATCGGGCGCTCGCACTGCCCCAGGGTCTTCAAACTCTTGGAGAGATTTATCATATCTCGACGTAACTCCCCCAGTCTTCATAATCTGAATTTCGGAGAGAATTCTCGACGTGACTGCCCCAGATTAGCTGCATCTTAACACGACTTACTGGGGAGAGCCCGCTCTACACTGAGTCTCTTGGCAGCCTGCCCTTCGATATGATTGTCCTTCGGAGTTTTCACCATCCCAACTTGGCCGGATCAAGCTTCTTGACTGACGTTCACTCTGTAAGCTTCCTTGATGCTTAGGTACATGTAGGCAAGCAGAACAAGTTTATTATGAGAATGATAATTCTAATGCAACACTCATGTTAACCTTGAAGTTTTATTGAAAATGTGTTGCCAAGCCTTGTGAACGAATCACTAGCTGGGATGAGACCTTGGTTTTTGAATGGAAAAACAATGCGCACATGCAATACCAACAAATCTTATTAGCACAAATTATAAGAGTCAGGAACGCTATCCTGTTGAAGTACGCTTTCGGAATAAACCCTGTTTCAATTAGGACTTTTAAGGGTTGTAACGCGGTCTGGTTCAGAAAAAGGATTTATGGCTCAAAATTTATCGGTGCCCACCCACTCTTCGTGATGTTCTCCAGTCCTATGTTCAGTTAATCTGACCCAAACGCTCATCTCCCAAAAGGTTTATGATCTTTAAGGAACCTATGCCACTAATGGTTTGGCACCTAAGGGAGTTTTGGAAGGACAGTCTCCCCTTTTTATTTTTTTGTGTCCGTAATCACACGAATTTGTTCTTATCGAGGATTTTCTTTTGTAATGCTTTTCGCTTCTTCTTTCTTTTGCTTTTTGATCCCTAATTTTTGCCTGGACTGACTCTTTTGAGGTTTTCGATTTTTAAGTCCAGCGGGATGCCCTAACTTTTGCCTAAGTCACTTGTTTTCAAGTTTCGATTTAGCGGGCTTTCTTTTTTTTATTCCCCTTTTGAACAAAGCGTGTGACACTGGTTGTCTTACTTGCTTGAAAGGGTTGTGACTGCCTCACTCGTTGATTGTTGATGGATAACCATTGTGGTTTCACATCTCTTGACCTCTTGACGGTGGGATAAAAGGTAATGGTTCCTCGGATGCACACTCTCCTTGGAATTTGAATGCTCGGTCAGACTAACTGGCACCTACCCTGCCCCTGGGTTAAGTATGAGGGTTTTTTTCGTACGAAAGAAGCTCCTGCTTCAAGGCTCAAAGGGGTTAACGAGGGTCTATCTCCTTGTCACTCCAGTGTTTAGGGGTTTGAAACAATGCCTGTACATCCTCAACAGGGTTCTATCCAAAAGCGTACCATTAGAAATCTGCGCTCTTATTTCGTCATCCTCCCTCAAGAGTTTTAAACAAGAAAATTGGTATTGCAGTGCATATAAATATTTAAGAGTGAACACGAATGGATAACTTCAAGAAAAACATACTCACTGCATTAATATCATCATTAAAAAAACAAACAAGTCTTACATGCATACGATGCTTTAACAAGAAATGAAAAACTACAAATGAAAATGCAGTAAAGAAGCTGAAGATTGCCATTGCTGAGGAAGCTTAATTCTGCCTGGACGTACTTGCAGACTGAGTGTTCATTTGAGAAAGGAGGCTTCCATTGATGTACATATCATCTTCAGTGAATACAATGATCTCTGAGTCTACCAGGTCTTGCACCTTGTGCTGGAATACATTACACTTATCAATTGGATGCCCAAACGTTCCCGAGTGGAACTCGCACCTAGAAGTCATGTCATAATCCGGAGGAATAGGGTACGGTACCGGCGCGGTACTCCTCGTTTGAATCAGAGAGTTCTTGAGCAGACGAGCAAACAGCCGACTATAAGGGATAGGGATAGGATCAAATATCCTCTTGGGCCCTCTTGGTCTCGGTTGCCCCTGCTGCTGATAACTTTGCTGTCGGTGCTGATTTGGGCGCCCCACTTGCGCTTGCACTTTCCTTTCCACATTTGGCTGAGGCACAAACAAAGGTGGTTGACGTAGAGCTTCTGCAGCAAAAGGTTGTGGAGAAATTCCATGACATGAGGTGGATCATGCAAAGAGGGGAGGAGTCTCCACTTCTTTTGCAACAATTGGGGTAAAATCACCTTGTATATTCACGCCGCCCGACGTGAACTCAATTGCCCCTGCATCAATCAAATCCTGAACTTGGTGCTGAAAGGCCCTACATTTCTCCACAGTATGCCCTGGTGCCCCAGAATGGAAATCACAATGGGCTCTTGCATCATAGCCTGGTGGAGGATTACCGGTGAGAGGAGCCAAAGTCCTTTTCTGTACCAGTTGCAACTGCAGGAGATGCTGCAATAGTTGAGAATATGGCATAGGGAGCGGATGAAAAACTCTTTCAGACTTCTTCTGTCTCTGTGTACACTTTTTGCCCTTGGGCTTCTCTTGAGAGCCAAGACCTAACTGCTGTTGGGAAAGTTCTGGAACTTCCGCTTGTGGAAGAGATTCACGAGGTAATCCACGATTTAAATCAAATTCCAAAGAGATGGGAGGAGTAAGGATATCTGTTGTGGAAGCGGGCACATAACTGTCTTCCTTCTTCAACACCCTATTCAAAATTTCCATGGCCAAACCCATATGAGTCTTCATCTGATTGACCTCCTCCCTCGGCATCTTCTGGTCTTGCATGAGAGTTTGCATATTCCCCATAAGTTGCCCCATCTGGCCTCGCATTTCCCTCAACTCAGCTTGAACTTGCTCCATGATCAACTCTTGAATGGCCTGAGGAGTTAAGTCTGCAATTCTGAAGAAAACCAGATCAAAATAAGAATAACCAGCCTTGGACACCTGTTATGCACAATGATTATGCAAAATGATTATGAATATGCAAATGCAAATGAACATGTTTGAATATCCGCAGGGCGATCCACCCCTTGATTCCAGTTTAACAACAAGATAGAACAGAACTTCTGCTCATATATTAAGAAAACCAGAGGAAAACCAAATGTCATCAATCACAAATCCAAGTCTGAACACAATAATCATAGATCCCAACCAACAAGCCTGGCGGTGGTCCGAATAATGCAAGAAAATAGAAAACTACGGCATATCATCAAAGTCCACAAGTGTCAATCCCCCCATCCATTATGCCTTTTGCTCCAGTCTTGAATTTCCTTGAACAACTTTCTGGTGTCGGGATGCTTCGGTCTCTGAATTAGCTCTTGAATGAGAACGTCTCTCCTATGCATAATCCCTTCCAAGTATCGGCAATGTAACTCCCAAGCGTCTTCTCCAGAAACACCATCCATGCTAGGTCCCTCATGTCTAGATCTTTTCACTCCAGCTTAGACCTTCAGTTCCTCTATGGAAGCTATGGCTTCATTGAGTCGACCCTCGACTGCTTGTCTCTGGAATACCCCTGATAAGATCTCAGCGTCTTTCTTCTTGAGCTGCGACTTCAATTGATCAATCTGAGCCAGGTAATCGTCTTCCTTTCTCTTATTCTCAGCCATTGCAGTTTCTCGGTGAGTATTGAACCTGTGAATTTTTAACAAAGCCTTTTCCAATTCCTCCTTCTTAGACTCGAGAACCTTACTGATATTGTCTAGAGCTTGCTTCATCCTTTGTCTGGATGCGACCTTGTCAGTTAGCTCTTTTTCTGCCTCAGCAAGAAGCTCTGTCTTTAACTCGGCGATATGAACAGCTTCACCCTGTTCATGTTTCAACTGATAAATCTCCCTTTGTAGCTCACTGTTTTCTTCTCGCAGCTTTTCCTTTTCAGCCCACTGTCGCTCCCAGAATTTTCATCCAGGTACAAACGCGAGAGTGGCGCAGAAAAACAGAGTCGCCAGCCGTGTAAATTTATCCCAAGAGAGGGAAAGGGAACACCGCATAAACCTGAGGAAGAGGGAAAGGAATGGTCATCGCAACCATAACCTGGGTTCGGGAGTCGGTTACGCGAGGGGAATGTGCTAGCACCCCACGCGTCCATCGTACTCGATGGGATCCACGCTTGTTGTCTATTCTAAGGGTGAGTTATCCTATCATCTAGGGCTGTACTAAAACAGAGAGGGAAAGACAAAGACCGACTCGATAGGACGTCGACGTCCTAGGCCTACGTACCCCCCTTGTGTAATGGGGAATTCAGAGTCAACGTAGTTCGGACCAAGTTCTTTTTGTGTTTTTTATGAGCGACGTTAAGTTCGCGTCCGGCAGTTAGGGTCGATGCCTGTTTGCGACTCAGACGGAAGGTAACGTGCCTTTTTTGAAAATAGCCTTTAAGTTGAAGGTCCCGAAGGACAAAAAGGTTTGAAGTTGGTTTGTGTTTTTTAGGACAGAAGTGGCTTAAGTTAGTTCCTAAGTCGCATTGCACCAAAGTCTAGGGCACAGGGGTGAATACTTAACGCATTGTCCCAAGACAGGACGCTCGCTAAGCACTCTAGAAAGATGAGAGGAAGCCCATCATCTCTCATTCCCTACGCTTAAGGCTCGTGCACAATACACCTTATTATTATTAAGTGTTTTAAAGAAATTTGAGATGAGAAGAGAGAAGACACAAGGGTAACTCTAAGGGGGACTATGAATCCTAAAGTTATCATGCGTGGGTGACCTACGGTTAATGAGGTTTGAATACAACCTAAATCCTAAAGGAAGAAGATAGGAGAGAAAGAAAGGATAAGGGTGACCATGGATATTTATCCATACCCTTAAAGAACTTACCTTAGTCCCTGCATAAAAGATCAGTACAGAATAGACACAAGTAAGAGAAATGAGGTGAATGAAAATCAAACAATGGCAAACAACAATGATAATAATCCAAACATGAATTCAGAAATCAAAGGAACAACCCCAAAGCAAATGGCACAAGTGCCTTTCAAACAAGGACCTAGGCATGATCAGAAATGCACATATAAGCAGATCTCAAGTGGAAACCAATCAAATAATTAGAAAAATAACTCCTAAAATTCCCAAATTAAATATCAAGGTCCCTCAACCAGAGACAAACAACATACCAAAAATCTCTGCAAAAATTCAAAGTGTTAGTCATTCAATCAATTGGTTAAAATTCAGGTGAGGAATAGGGTTGAATGGGCCAAAAAAAGAGGACCAAAATACAATATGAAATAAATTTAAAAATGAAAGAAAAATATTTTAATGTATTTTAGAATGTTAGTGAACAAATGCAAAAAGAACAGATAAAAAATATTTTATAGATGCAGAGAAATAAAATAAAGAAATTTATGTATGCATGATATGAGTAATGCTAAAAAGAAATTAACTAAACAATTAATTTAGATGATAAAAAAATAAAATTTGTGAAAATTTTATAAAATAAAAAAGTGATGCATGAATTTTTTAGTAATTTTTAAATGCAAGAATGTATTTTTTTAAAAATAAAAAATGAAATTATTATGAATTAAATAAAAATAAAATAGAAAATAGTATGGGGGTGCGAACAGTAAGGAAAATGAAGTGGAAATGAATTGGGCTGAATAATGGGGGGTGCGAATAGCAGCCCAACCCATCAGCGAAAAAAATAAAAAAAAGGGACCCATGCGTGGACCGCAGTCAACTGGGTTGACTTATCCTTCCCGTCTGATCAATCCTGCGCTTCAAAACAAGTCAACAATAATAAAAGTATGCAAAACAAAATAATGTGATTGGATGTACACCATAGCAACGGTGGGGTAATAAACACTGGATTATTAATTTAAATTCAGAAAAAAATAAAAAGAAGAAGCACATGGCGCGACCTGAGCCGTTGGATTGGGAGAATCAACGGCCAGGACTTCTTCTCCTTCCTTGGACCGTCCCGCCGGACTGGTTTTCCGGCCACCACCGGAGTTAGGGTTCCGGCCCCCTACTCCGGTCACCTGCAACAAAAAGGGGACCAAAACGCACGTACGAATACACTATCCCACCCAGAAAAATGCAAGGACTCTGAATATGGCATCCAAATTTGCAAACAACCAATGAGTAATCAAGAACGAACGAAACAAGCTTAGGGCATAAAACTTTAAATGATCATTACAAGCCATATACGCATCCATATTAAAAACCAATTATATTAGGATGATCAGCAGACATAACACGACAATATAGACATAAAAAAAAAGAGTTTTAGGATCCTTAAAAATCCTTCCAACCTGAGACGGTTCCCCTTGTGCACTTGCTTTTGGCTGCGAATGGTGGTTGATTTGCACTCTGTAGATCACCAAGAGAAGGTTTGTGGAAGAACTTTGAAGAAAATCCTTGTAGATTGTGAGATTTGTTAAATTCAAGAATTAGGGTACAAGTTGTTGTTCTCCTCCAAATGCACGTGAATGAACCCTAACCAATGCATGATTGAGCTTATGTAGACTAGGGTTTTCTGCTGAATATGACTTGGGCTTGGGTGATTAATTGTTTAATGAGTTTTTGAATTATTTTGAAAAATCACATTATGTTAAGCACACCTCCTCCATGCATGGATATTTGAAAGTTTCATGATGGATCACTTGCATTTGAGGTGCTAATCACACCACATTTAAATTGGGCCTTGGAACTTTTTTGATTCATGACTTTTGAATAATTTGGCATTTTTGAACAATGGAGAATAAGTGAAGAACACACCATGGAATTTCTTCATTCTTGGACCCAAAATAAACCTCGAGGAATGTTTTTTAATATTGGAATGTGGCATGAAGCAATGGAATTGATTATAGGTCATTATGCCCAAAGTTGTGAAAATGGGATCATGAGAAACCCTAAAAACCACTTTGCCTTTTTTTTATCATAACTGGAGTTTCACAAATGATATGGAGACCCACTAGTACTTGTTGGAAAGAGAAGAAAAATATCTTCAACTTTCATGTTGGAGGAAAATTCATTTGAAGCTTTCTTGATGATGAAAAGTCAAGTTGAATGCAGTGCAGGAACTTGCCAAAAAAGGAAACTTTTCATTATAGGTCACTTTCCAAATTTAGAAACTTTGCACCAACTCCTGATTCCTGGTAAATATGTATGAAACTTGACCCTTGAAGACCATATGAGGATGTGAGACCTTGAAAACCTTTGAGGGAACCTCAAAATTCCACAGTTGACTTCTCCTCTCACTGTTGACTTTTACCCAATTCAACTGATTTTCAATCCATTGGCCAATTGAACTTCTCCTGAACCAAACTGATGGACACCCTCCCATCCCTAGGTACTTAGGGACCCAAGGAGTACCATGGAATCAAGTCTTGCCCAAAAAATCAGAAATAAACTGACTTTATAGCAAACCCTAGTTGTGGTACCCTCAGTCTAGGAGGAAATAGCACAGTCTCCAAATCCAAATTCCTCTGAGTATGATGTGTATCTTCTCCAACAAAGATAAGATATGCCATTTGATGATGATAAAAACCCAAGGAGCTTGCCCATTGAAGCAATAAACCCAAGAATCTCAAAAACCCTAATCTATGCACTAGTTAGGAGACGAGGATCTACTGAGCTATCCTGGACAATACCAGGACTCTTGCTTGACCCTCTGAAACACTGCCTCAGGCACCTTGACCCCATGCTAATAACCAATGATATGCACACATGATAAGTAAAATGCAATGCAACATAAGCCAGTTAGTAATAAAGTAAGGAGGGCAAATTTTGGGGTGCAACAGCTGCCCCTATTCAATCAACTTGGTCCTGAAGGTATGATAGCGACGACTTTCAGACGATCAGGATGCACGGAGATTGAATACCAAAGAACCCAGAAATTTGCAATCCTCTGCTGGAGAATTAGCCATAAATGCTGTACTGTCACAATACGGACGAGTGCTAGCTATGCAGGGTATAAAGTGAAACAAACTCTCCTAAGTTATGTCATCTCTGCTGATAGAGAGAACCGACAAAGGAATCTCAAAATATGCCATCCCTGCTGATAAAGGGACACTGACAAAAGAGTATCTTCAAAGCTTGCTATCTCTGTTGACAAAGAGAAACTAGCAAAATAAATGCCATCCCTGCTGATAAAGGGAAACTGACGAAGAATTATCCAAAAGATCACTATCTCTGTTGATAAAGAGAAACTAGCAAACTGATGCCATCCCTGCTGATAAAGGGAAACTAGCAAAATAAATGCCATCCCTGCTGATAAAGGGAAACTGACGAAGAATTATCCAAAAGATTGCTATCTCTGCTGATAAAGAGAAACTAGCAAACTGATGCCATCCCTGCTGATAAAGGGAAACTAGCAAAATAAATGCCATATCTGCTAACAAAGGGAAACTGACGAAGAATTATCCAAAAGATCGCTATCTCTGCTGATAAAGAGAAACTAGCAAACTGATGCCATCCATGCTGATAAAGGGAAACTAGCAAAATAAATGGCATCCCTGCTGATAAAGGGAAACTGACGAAGAATTATCCAAAAGATTGTTATCTCTGCTGATAAAGAGAAACTAGCAAACTGATGCCATCCCTGCTGATAAAGGGAAACTAGCAAAATAAATGCCATCCCTGCTGATAAAGGGAAACTGACGAAGAATTATCCAAAAGATTGCTATCTCTGCTGATAAAGAGAAACTAGCAAACTGATGCCATCCTTGCTGATAAAGGGAAACTAGCAAAATAAATGCCATCCCTGCTGACAAAGGGAAACTGACGAAGAATTATCCAAAAGATCGCTATCTCTGCTGATAAAGAGAAACTAGCAAACTGATGCCATCCCTGCTGATAAAGGAAAACTAGCAAAATAAATGCCATCCCTGCTGATAAAGGGAAATTGATGAAGAATTATCCAAAAGATCGCTATCTCTGCTGATAAAGAGAAACTAGCAAACTGATGACATCCCTGCTGATAAAGGGAAACTAGCAAAATAAATGTCATCCCTGCTGATAAAGGGAAACTGACGAAGAATTATCCAAAAGATCACTATCTCTGCTGATAAAGAGAAACTAGCAAACTGATGCCATCCCTGCTGATAAAGGGAAACTAGCAAAATAAATGGCGACTTCACTGGGGATAACGCGAAACAAACTTCTGGTCAAGCAAGAACGGGATCTCACAAAAGAGAAAGGCCAGACAAACTTATGACGGGCCCATGATCCATAGATAAGATGACTCCGCTGGGGAAAGGAGAAGTCTAAATAAAAGACTCTGCCGGGGAACACAAGTATGAGGAATACATTCCTCCAAAATCTCCTGAGTTATGTCGTCTCTGCTGAGAAAGAGAATTGGCAAAGAAAGTATCAAACCTGGCTTATGCTCCGAATGCAAATGTTTGAATAATGGCGTAATGCTCCATACGAAATGGAAATGCTACGTGCTTGAGGATGCAATGCGAATGCTTATGATATGCAAGAAGGGGTCCCTCCAGCAAAATAAATGCCAGAGAGAAAAGACTGATTCAGCTGGGGATGACAAACATAAACTGTCCTCTGAATCTAGGAACTCTGTTGAGAAGGGTCATACTGATCGACTCTTTGGATCAACAACATCTGCTGGGGATGAAATCCCGAAAGAACTACCGGTGGCCACACCTGTCTTTTACTGAAAGTAACATCGAAAACCTAAGATTTCTCCTCTGTCGGGGGAGTTGAGAATGAGTGCCAATAACGGAATCGGAAGTTTGTTACTGAAGATTGCCAATAACAACTGGCTCAGAACCTGCTGGGGAAAACAGTCCATAATACCATCCTGCCTGGGGATACTGTTGAACTTAGCCTGCTGGGGAGAATGACTTTACTCCCACCTTGCTGGGGATTAGAATGTGACATCGTCGGTGAGAGCACGCTTCCTGACTGGATGGGGAAGGTGAACACCCTGATTTTGTGGGGAAATAACGCCTCGATCCAGAGAGAATACCTCCCACGTCTCCTGCTGGGGGAAGTCTGCTCTGCTGAGGAAAGCTTGTCCTGCTGGGGAAGGAGCAGTCTCAATGTTGGGGAGAGCAACCTGCTGGGAAGTACAATCCTGTTGCCCTGCAAGTCAAATAACAACAAAAGAATATGCCACAACCTGGCTATCCTCGTTAACGCATAAGTAACTTCTACTGCTTTTCGTTATGCTTCGCAAAGCTCAAAGTTTTATATGCAATGTTTATCAAAAATATCAGACGTTTTTGCAAACAAAACAGTAAAAGTAAAACAAGCAACAGAAAGATCTTTGAATGAAATGAATATTTTATTGAGAAAAGTGGCCTGTAAATAGGCATTTACATTTGGAAGCAATTCCTAGAAAGAGGTAATTGCGCAAAAAAAAAACAAAAAAAAAATACACATGTCGGCAATGTGGGAACAGATATCCACCATGATTCGACTCAGCTATGACCCGTATGACTTGCTTATCCACAAATGTCTTGACCTTCGAAGAGACTAACTGTACCGATTCCTTTCTTTTAGAATTTCCAGGTATTGAGAGTGCTTCACAGATCGAACGCAGACCATAGCCTTTCGCTTATAAATCCCTAACTTTTGCCTTGATCGCCCTTTTCGGGTTTTCAATCCACCGGGATACCCATTTTTTCCAAAGTCGCCTTTTCAGGTTTTCAACTTTGCGGGTTTACACATTTTACATTTTATCCCTAATTGTTGCCTGAACCTTTTCCTTTTTATGGTTCGCCGGGATGCCCCTTTTTGCCTGGACTTTCTTTTTATGTCCAGCAGGTCTCTTTTTATGCGAAGTATTTTTTAACTACGTCTGCGTTCACAGGGGAGGTAAAATCTTCGCCATCCATAGTTGAAAGTAGTAAGGCTCCACCAGAGAAAACCTTTCTGACTACATACAGCCCTTCGTAGTTTGGAGTCCATTTGCCCCTGTGATCTATCTGAGGAGGAAGGATCCTTTTCAAAACCAATTCACCTGTCTGAAAATTCCGAGGGCGCACTTTGTGATCGAAGGCATGCTTCATCCTGCTCTGATACAAACGACCATGTGCGATGGCTGCCAATCACTTTTCTTCAATAAGGTTCAACTGATCCAACCTGGAGCGTACCCATTCAGCTTCATCAAGCTTCACATCTGCCAGAACTCTCAAAGACGGAATCTCGACCTCTAAGGGTAAAACTTCTTCCATACCATATACCAATGAGAAAGGGGTTGCCCCAGTCGACATACGCACCGAAATACGGTAACCATGTAGGGCATAAGGTAACATCTCATGCCAGTCCTTATATGTTACCACCATCTTTTGCACAATCTTCTTGATATTCTTATTTGCCGCCTCAACAGCCTCATTCATCTTCGGACGATAGGGAGAAGAATTGTGATGCTCGATCTTAAAACTCTGACAGAGTTCCTCCATCATCTTATTATTCAAATTCGAGCCATTATCAGTAATGATTCTCTCCGGGACCCCATAACGACATATGATGTCCTTCTTTATAAACCGGGCTACCACTTACTTGGTGACGTTGGCGTATGAGGCTGCCTCCACCCACTTTGTGAAATAGTCAATGGCAACCAAAATAAAATGATGCCCATTGGAAGCAGTAGGCTCAATCTTTCCAATCATATCTATACCCCACATTGCAAACGGCCAAGGAGATGACAGCACATTTAGAGGCGTAGGCGGTACGTGCATCTTATCTGCATAAATCTGGCATTTATGGCACTTCCGAGCGTACTTGAAACAATCAGACTCCATAGTCATCCAATAATATCCTGCTCTCAATAACTTTCTAGCCATGGTGTGTCCACTGGAATGAGTACCAAAAGAACCCTCGCGAACTTCCTCCATCAATAACCCTGCCTCATGTTCGTCAACACAACGTAGCAAAACCATATCGAAGTTCCTCTTATATAACACATCATCCTTGTTCAGAAAGAAGTTCCCTGCCAACCTTCTCAGAGTCTTCTTATCCTTGGTGGAGGCACCCTCTGGATACTCCTGGCTCTTCAGAAAAACCTTAATATCATGATACCACGGCTTGCCATCTGACACCTCTTCGATTGTAAACACAAAAGCTGGTCTGTCCAGACGCATGATTCTAATCGACGGAATTTCATTCCAACGGTTCACCTTATACATAGATGCCAATGTCGCCAACCCATCAGCCATCTGATTCTCGGCTCGGGGCACATGATGAAAATCCACCCTATCAAAGAAAGGCAATAACCTTCTGGCATAGTTGTTATAAGGTACCAAATTTGCCTGACGAGTCTCCCATTCTCCTGTAATCTGATTAACCACCAACGCGGAATCACCATAGACATCGAGGTTCTTAATTCTCAAATCAATTGCTTCTTCTAACCCCATGATGCATGCTTCATACTCCGCCTCGTTGTTGGTACACACAAATGCTAACTGGGCAGTGAAAGGTATATGAGAACCCTTCGGAGTTGTAATGATTGCCCCAATTCCATTGCCATACGAGTTGACAGCCCCATCAAAAATCATCTTCCACTGTGATCCAATCTCAGGTCCTTCGTCAGGCAGAGGCTCTTCACAATCCTTCATTTTCAGAAACATAACATGCTCGTCTGGGAACTCAAACTTCATAGGCTGATAATCCTCGACTGGCTGTTCAGCAAGATACTCTGACAGAACACTTCCCTTAATGGCCTTCTGAGAAACATACTGAATATCGTACTCTGTCAACACCATCTGCCAACGGGCTATCCTTCCAGAAAGTGCTTGCTTCTCAAACACGTACTTAATCAGATCCATCTTCGAAATCAACAAGGTTGTGTGATTTAACATATACTGCCTTAGGCGCTTGGCTGCCCAAGTGAGTGCGCAACATGTCTTTTCCAGCATAGAATATCTTGATTCGCAATCGGTGAACTTCTTACTCAGGTAGTAAATGGCGTGCTCTTTTTTACCCGTCTCGTCGTGTTGACCGAGCACACAACCCATCAAATTCTCAAGAATCGTAAGGTACATAATCAATGGTCTCCCAGACACCAGTGGCATAAGGACTGGAGGTTCCTGCAAATACGTCTTTATCCTTTCAAACGCCTCTCGACAATTTTCATTCCACCTGACCTCTTGATCCTTTCTCAGCAACTTGAAAATTAGTTCACATGTAGCTGTCAGATGAGAGATGAACCTGGCAATGTAATTCAACCTCCCCAGGAACCCACGAACCTCTTTCTCTGTTCTTGGCTCAGGCATCTCCTGTATGGCTCTTATCTTTGCAGGATCAACCTCTATACCCCTTTCACTAACAATGAAACCCAGTAATTTACCAGACCTCACGCCGAAAGTGCACTTGTTCGGATTTAATCTCAACCTAAACTTCCTTAACCTTTCAAACAGTTTCTGGAGGTTTACCAAGTGTTCTTCCTCTGTCTGTGACTTCGCAATCATGTCATCAACATAGACTTCGATCTCCTTGTGAATCATATCATGAAAGAGAGTCACCATCGCCCGCTGATAGGTTGCCCCAGCATTCTTCAATCCAAAGGGCATTACCTTGTAGCAAAATGTTCCCCACGGTGTTATGAAAGTAGTCTTCTCCATGTCCTCTGGGGCCATTTTGATTTGGTTATACCCAGAGAAGCCATCCATGAAGGAAAACACAGAATATTGAGCAGTATTGTCCACTAACACGTCAATGTGGGGGAGCGGGAAATCATCCTTCGGGCTCGCCCTATTCAAATCTCGGTAATCAACACACATCCTGACCTTCCCATTCTTCTTAGGTACAGGTACAATATTAGCAACCCAAGGAGGATAATTTATCACGGCAAGAAATCCGGCGTCCAACTGTTTCTAAACCTCTTCCTTGATCTTGACAGCCATATCTGGTTTCGTCCTTCTCAATTTCTGCTTGACCGGAGTACAACCCTCTTTAAGCGACAATCTGTGCGAGACAATATCAGTGTCAAGCCCAGGCATGTCTTGGTAAGACCAGGCGAAGATATCCACATACTCTCGAAGTAACTCAATCAGTCTTCCCTTAACGGTGTCTTCCAGGGCAGCCCCAACCTTTACTTCTCGTTTAACATCCTCGGTTCCCAGATTAACAGTCTCAACTTCCTCCTGATGAGGTAGAATAACCCTTTCCTCTTGTTTCAGTAGCCTGGCTAATTCTTCTGGTAAGTCACAGTCTTCGTCAGTCTCTTCTTCGGCCTGATAGATGGGATTGTCGAAGTCATATCGAGCCATAGCTAAGTCATGGGTGGGATCTGAACAAAGGAACCTGCATGATGGATGTTTTATGTTCATTATGAGTGCAATAAACAAGAAAACACATTGCCATTTTGATGTGGGTTAATGCAAAAAGTAAAAATAGAAAGACAGGGATCAAAATATTTGAATGAAAAAACGTCCTTTATTGATGATAAAAATAGCAAATAAAACATCCAAGCCCTACAAATAAATATCACTAAGCCTTGGGCAGAACGTAGGACTCAACATAACAGAAAACAAAAGTAAATTACTCCGGGCGCGTCACTTGGATAACTTTCTCGGAGGACCAGTTGCCTAGACTCTGACCAGGAATACAGGGACGGATCCATTCATCCATGTCACAATCACTATCTCCTTCATCCTCAATAGCATTGACTCTGTCGAAGAAAACACCGGCACTAGTGAAACGGACTGGACCATAAAACTTGGGAGGCTCTTCAGAACGCCTAGGTGGCTTGTAACCCAGTCCATGAGTATCTTGCTTCCTTTGAACATCAATAACACTGCCTCACTTCTGAGAACCACCAGCTTCAACTATAGCACGCGCCTCTTTGAAAGAGGACATTGGAACTTCTGGTTGTATGACGACTTCAGGTTGGGCAACCACCTCAGGCTGAGTGACTGCCTTTGGGGGTTCCTGGGGAATCTTCACAGCTTCAAAGGCTTGGCACAAAGTTTCCTGTATCTCACCATCTACCTCTACATACTTGAAGGTTGATAGGTGACTCACCATGATATCTTCTTCACCACAAACAGTCACAACGTGGCCATCCACCATATACTTCAACTTTTGGTGCAGCGTAGAAGTTACTGCCCCAGCACCATGGATCCAAGGGCGACCCAACAGACAACTATAGGCAGGCTGAATATCCATTATGTAAAAGGTGGTGTTGAAAACCTCAGGACCTACCTTGATCGGCAAAACTAACTCTCCAAAAACTGACCTCTTGGAGCCATCAAAAGCACGTACCACCAAGTCGCTTGGTGTACAAATCAACCCACGAGTATCCAACTTCATCAAAGCCTTCTTTGGTAACACATTCAAAGATGACCCAGTATCAACTAACACATGCGACATCAAAGATCCACGGCATTCCACTGAAATATGCAGCGCATTGTTGTGATTCCTGCCAGCCGGAGTCAGATCTAAATCGGTGAAACCCAAACCATTACCAGCATTCACATGAGCCACAACCCCTTCTAACTGATTGACGGATATTTCCTGTGGTACATAAGCCATATTCAGAACCTTCAGCAATGCATTTCGGTGCGCCTCAGAGCACAATAGTAAGGATAGAATGGAAATCTTCGATGGAGTTTGGTGAAGCTGGTCAATAATCTTGTAATCACTTTTTCTGATCAACCTCATAAACTCTTCTACATCTTCTGAGAAAGTATCCCCACCTTGCTTTGTCGTAGAATTATTAGCTTCCTGCCTCTGTACGGACTCATCCATCATCTATTTACCCTTGTCTTGTCTTGAACTGCCAGCTTGATTCTCAGACGGAATAAAGACCCTACCACTCCTAGTGATAGCCCCCGCTTCAACAAGACTTCCAACCCCTGTATTCACAGCTGATGTGTCTTCCAACTCCTGCTTCTTACCATCAACAAACACCTCGGCCCCATAGTTCCACGGGATGGCCTTGGTATTCTCATACGGGACTGGTCCTGGAACAGTAATAATGACCGGCGCTGGTCTCGCCGGCGCTGATATAGTTATTGTCTTGAATGGAATTGTTATCGTGGCAACATCAATCTCTCTGTCAGTAACATTACTCTGCTTGCAACCTCTGTCAAACTGTAATACCCTTTCGTTGATCATTCTCTGAATACCTGCTTTCAATAAGTCACAACCGTCTGGCTGCGATACACATCCTACACAACCTTCATCACAACCGGGAAATACCCCTCCCTTCAACAGTCTTTCCTTCACCACACCCAAGGGAGTTTGGACTTCGTTCACATCTGAAATCAATCTCAAGTCTTCACAGTCTTCAATAATAGCATTGATCTTTGGCCCACCGTGATTCGGCATCGGGTTCTGATTCACATTTGGGATGTCATTGGAGAAATTGATGGCTTTGGAATCCACCAAATCTTGAACCTTATGCTTAAAAGCTTTACAGTTCTCAGTATGGTGTCCGGGTGCCCCAGAATGAAACTCACAGTGGGCGTTGGCGTCATAGCCGGGAGGTGGATTGCCAGTAGGTGGAGCCAATGTTCTCGTCTGAATTAACTGCAGTTTCAACAAGTGCTAGAATAATTGAGAATAGGACATAGGTGGAGTGTCAAAAATATCCCGCCTATTCTGAGACTGTGATCGGTAAGGAGCCTGATTTTGTTGTTGAGACGCTGCTGGCTGCTGAGGTGCTGCTGGGATAGTTACAGAAGCCACCTGCTGGTTGTAGTTCTGACGAGGTCCATCTCTACCACGATATGATGACACAGAATTTGTATCTCCCTCTTTCTTCTTATAACCATTGGCATAAGGCTTCTTACTTCCTCCAAATAAGGACCCATCACTGCCTGATATCTTCCCCTCCTTGATTCCGCTTTCCACCATTTCCCCCACTAAGATCAAGTCAGCAAACTTTCCAGTCATACACGGTACCAGCTTTTCATAGTAATGACCCTGCAAGGTGGCCATAAACATAGTTATCATTTCACGCTCCAACATGGGAGGCTGAACCCTAGCTGCCAGTTCACGCCACCTCTGAGCGTACTCCTTGAAACTCTCATTGTTCTTCTGTGACAGATTCTGCAGCTGTGTTCTGTTAGGAGCCATATCAGTGTTATATTGGTAATGCCTGATAAATGCCCCTGCCAGATCTCTCCAACTACGCACATCCTTCATTTCCAGTTGCATGTACCACTCCAGGGATGCCCCAGATAGGCTATCCTAGAAGCAATGCATCATCAGCTTTTCATTCTTCGCATATGCAGCCATCTTGCTTGCATATGCCCTGACGTGGGTCCTTGGACAAGTCATACCATTATACTTCTCGAAAGTGGGAGTCTGAAACTTGTGCGGAATAACAACGCCTGGAACCAGCCCCAAATCCTCTAGATCCATTCCCACAGAATCCTGATTCACAACACCCCTTAGTTATTCCTCAATCAACCGGATCCTCTGATCCTGGTCAGTCTGGGGACCAGCATCCCCACCTGGCAAAGAAAATACATCATCCTGAACATCATCATACTGACGACCCTGAACTGCGCCAGTACCAGTACCACCCCCCCCCCCCCAACATTTTCAGCTCCGCCCGAAGGAATCACCACACCAGAAACAGGAACACCTCCGCCAGTAGGACCATTCTAACCATTACCAGTAACACCAGTCTGAAGTCCTCCATGAAGGACACCATCATTATCAACCCTCGCAATCAGTGGCTGGACGAGAGTTCTCAATTGTTCTTGTCCCTGAGCAACCCCTTGCATTAATTCCATGAATTGGTTCATGCGAGTCCGCATCTCAATGATCTCATTCTATAGCTGATCCATGAGTCTCTTTCGATTCTATTTAGTAGGATACCGGTGAATATGCTGATCTACAATTCTGAGATGAGAACAAGATAAGAATACCGGAGATAAACACCTGTCATGCAAAATGATTACGCAAAATGATTATGAATATGCAAATGCAAATGGACGTGTTTGAAAATTCACAGGGCGATCCACCCCTTGATTTCGGTTTAATAACAAGATATAATGGAACTTCTGCTCATATATTAAGAAAACCAGAGAAAAGCCAAATGTCAACAATCACAAATCCGAGATAACAAGTCTGAATATAAAAACCATAGGTCCCAACCAACAAGCCTGGTGGTGATCCACATAAATGAAAGAAGATAGAAAACTAGGGCATATCATCAAAGTCCACAAGTGTCAATCCCCCCCATCCATTATGCTTTCTGCACCAGTCTTGAATCTCCTGGAACAGCTTTCTGGTATCGGGATGCTTCGGCCTATGAATTAGCCCTTGAATGAGAATGTCTCTCCTATGTATGATCCCATCCAAGTATCGGCAATGTAACTCCCAAGCGTCTTCTCCAGAAACACCATCCATGCTAGGACCCTCATGTCTAGGTTTCTTCACTTCAGCTTGGACTTTCAGTTCTTCCATGGAGGCAATGGCTTCATTGAGTCGAACCTCGACTACTTGTCTCTTGAATATCCCTGATAAGATCTCGGCGTCTTTCTTCTTAAGCGTCGACTGCAACTGATCAATCTTAGTTATGTAGTCGTCTTCCTTTCTCTTATTCTCAGCCATGGCAGTTTCTTGGTGATCATTGAACCTGTGAATCTTCAACAAAGCCTTTCCTAATTCCTCCTCCTTGGACCTAAGAACATTACTGATACCATCCAAAGCTTGTTTCATTCTTTCTCTGGATGCGACCATGTCAGCAAGCTCTTTTTCTGCTTTAGCAAGGAGCTCTGTCTTCAACTTGGCGGTATGAACAGCTTCACCCCGCTCATGCTTCCACTGATAAATCTCTCTCTTTAGCTCACTATTTTCTTCCCGCAACCTTTCCTTTTCAGCCCATAATTTGTTATACTTCTCCAACTCAACGGTGGTAGGAGGCTCGACCACCAAAGGATACAAAGGTGGTTCCACCGGGAAGGGAAGAAGCTCATCTTCTGCTCTCTTCTTAATCCACTCTTTATAGGGAGGAAAAGCCCGATTGTTACTTTTCCCGAATAGAATCTTACCCTTCTTGGTCACCTGTTTCCAAGCATTCACAACTTTCCTTATCAACCATTGATCCTCAATACCATTGAAGAATAAGGACTCTCGGACATCTCGCTCTTCGGGTGGACCTTTCAACGGATAGCCAAACTGTCTGATAGCTAGGGAGGAATTATAGTTTATTCCACCTTTCCTCCCTATCAAGGGAACATTAGGGAACTCTCCGCATTTGCAAATGATCTCCATTCCTAGCAAGTCACGATTAATCCAAGCAATGTTGTCAGCAGTCAAGCCCATAACCCTCTTTGACCACTTCAGAGAATCTTTCGTATCAACGAAAGCGCCAGATTCAGGGAGACGACTCAAAAACCAAGTGGCTAAGAGTGGTGCACAACAACTTACAGTTTTCCCACGCCTATTCTCATTCTTATAGTGGACTGAGTGATACATATCACCTAGCAAGGTAGGTATGGGATTCTTCGAAATAAAGATTCTGACGGCATGCATATCCACCAGATCAGGAATATTCGGAAACAGAACAATCCCATAGATACACACAACCAGAATAGCTTGGAAAGCAGTCCAGTTCTTCTCTTTGACATGCATGCAGGCCTGATCAAATAAGAACTTCAGCAGGAAACCCTTAACTCCTTGTTTTTCTTCAATATTACTGCTAAGAACGGATTCATTAATATGAAGAGCAACAGCCATTTCTTTTACTCCGGGGTGTTCCTCAGAAAAGAAAACTATATCATGACTGATAGGAATTCCCAAAATAAATGAGAACTCCTCCAACGTTGGAGCCAAGATGTAGTCTGGGAAAGTGAAGCAACGCAGAGACGGATCGTAAAACTGAAGAAGTGTGTGAATGGCATCCTTCTCATACTTGGAGATGTTATAGACAAATTTCAGAAGTCTTCCATACCTTCCACTGAACTCTGTATGGACTGCGGAACCAGCCATATTAGTCAGTTTGCGGATCAGTGTCAAAGTCGGTTCTGGGAACGAATAGGCAACCGTCTTCTTTCTCTGAACATCCATACTGAAGTAACCTCAGAAAACCAGAATCGAGAGTAAGATGCAAGCCCTAAAAAATGTCAAACATGTCAGAATGCAAGAAAAATGACATGCTTATGCAAACATGGGGTCAAGGCACACTGCTGGATGTGTTGTGCTGTTAGCTGAACGAGAAACCAGAAAACCAGAACTCTGAATCACTGAGGAACCCAAATAATCAGACATTGATGAGAAATCCAGAAAACCGGGTAGGTTTAAAGTCTCGGTTACCTGTAAACCTGCAAACGCCCATCCCCTCTCACATGTGGGTACTAGGATGTTCAGTATCCCGGGCTCTCAGGTCGAGAAATGATGATACGTTCACCATTTCTGGTTTGGCATCATCATCAATCGAGGAGGCCTCAACTGATTCTCCAAAGCGGAAGGTCCTCAGCTTTGGCACTGAGGTCGAGAAACAATAGTACATTCATCCCTCGGGGTACAGTACTAAAGTCAATCGAGGAGTGCCTCCACTGATTCTCTTCAAAACGTAGGGGCCATCCTATGCGAGTTCCAAAGCGGGCCCTCGGGTGCGAATGGGTTTGCCACAGGATGTGGCCTGCCACTGTCACCACTAAAGAGGGATGTTTCCACTAAGGTCCTCAATGATCGGTCACCAGAGTCGACAGCTCTCTAGATCAACACCCCAACATGCGCAAGATACACACGTTAGACTGCGTCCCAAGATAGCCTCGTCTGGTTGTGAATTTCGTGAACACACAAACGTACCAAGCGGGCACGTAGGTCCCACTACTTTCCACCCTAGTCCTAGGGTATACTCAAGCCTGGGCATTGGCCTTAGCTCTCAGTCTCACCCAACCTGCAAAACAAAGAACAGCCAGCACAGCACAGCAGCATGACAGTAATAAAAAATGAAATGCAGAAAATGCGGTAAAAATAAAAATAAAATACAACACATAAAGCAAAACAAAAACAAAACACCCAAAGAAAATAAAGACAAGCAAGCGCTAGGATTGACTCGCTTAGGGATGGACCAGCATAGGTCAACCAGAGTCCCTAGCAGAGTCGTCAGCCGTCGCTCCCAGGATTTTCATCCAGGTACAAACGCGAGAGTGGCGCGGAAAAACAGAATCGTCAGCCGTGTAAATTTATCCCAAGAGAGGGAAAGGGAACACCACATAAACCTGAGGAAGAGTGAAAGGAATGGTCATCGCAACCATAACCTGGGTTCGGGAGTCGGTTACGCGAGGGGAAGGTGCTAGCACCCCACGCGTCCATCGTACTCGATGGGATCCACGCTTGTTGTCTATTCTAAGGGTGAGTTATCCTATCATCTAAGGCTGTACTAAAACGGAGAGGGAAATACAAATACCGACTCGATAGGACGTCGGCATCCTAGGCCTACGTACCCCCCTTGTGCAATGGGGAATTCAGAGTCAACGTAGTTCGGACCAAGTTCTTTTTGTGTTTTTTATGAGCGACGTTAAGTTCGTGTCCGGCAGTTAGGGTCGATGCCTGTTTGTGACTCAGACGGAAGGTAACGTGCCCTTTTTGAAAATAGCCTTTAAGTTGAAGGTCCCGAAGGACAAAAAGGTTTGAAGTTGGTTTGTGTTTTTTAGGACAGAAGTGGCTTAAGTTAGTTCCTAAGTCGCATTGCACCAAAGTCTAGGGCACATAGGCGAATACTTAACGCATCGTCCCAAGACAGGACGCTCGCTAAGCACTCTAGAAAGATGAGAGGAAGCCCCTCATCTCTCATTCCCTACGCTTAAGGCTCGTGCGCAATACACCTTATTATTATTAAGTGTTTTAAAGAAATTTGAGATGAGAAGAGAGAAGACACAAGGGTAACTCTAAGGGGGACTATGAATCCTAAAGTTATCATGCCTGGGTGACCTACGGTTAATGAGGTTTGATGACAACCTAAATCCTAAAGAAAGAAGATAGGAGAGAAAGAAAGGATAAGGGTGACCATGGATATTTATCCATACCCTTAAAGAACTTACCTTAGTCCCTGCATAAAAGATCAGTACAGAATAGACACAAGTAAGAGAAATTAGGTGAATGAAAATCAAACAATGGCAAACAACAATGATAATAATCCAAACATGAATTCAGAAATCAAAGGAACAACCCCAAAGCAAATGGCACAAGTGCCTTTCAAACAAGGACCTAGGCATGATCAGAAATGCACATATAAGCAGATCTCAAGTGGAAACCAATCAAATAATTAGAAAAATAACTCCTAAAATTCCCAAATTAAATATCAAGGTCCCTCAACCAGAGACAAACAACATACCAAAAATCCCTGCAAAAATTCAAAGTGTTAGTCATTCAATCAATTGGGCAAAATTCAGGTGAGGAATAGGGTTCAATGGGTCAAAAAAAGAGGTCCAAAATGCAATATGAAATAAATTTAAAAATGAAAGAAAAATATTTTAATGTATTTTAGAATGTTAGTGAACAAATGCAAAAAGAACGGATAAAAAATATTTTATAGATGCAGAGAAATAAAATAAAGAAATTTATGTATGCATGATATGAGTAATGCTAAAAAGAAATTAACTAAACAATTAATTTAGATGATAAAAAAATAAAATAAAAATAAAAATAAAATTTGTGAAAATTTTATAAAATAAAAAAGTGATGCATGAATTTTTTAGTAATTTTTAAATGCAAGAATGTATTTTTTTAAAAATAAAAAAATGAAATTATTATGAATTAAATAAAAATAAAATAGAAAATAGTATGGGGGGTGCGAACAGTAAGGAAAATGAAGTGGAAATGAATTGGGCTGAATAATGGGGGGTGCGAATGGCAGCCCAACCCATCAGCGAAAAAAATAAAAATAAAAGGGACCCATGCGTGGACCTCAGTCAACTGGGTTGACTTATCCTTCCCGTCTGATCAATCCTGCGCTTCAAAACAAGTCAACAATAATAAAAGTATGCAAAACAAAATAATGTGATTGGATGTACACCATAGCAACGGTGGGGTAATAAACACTGGATTATTAATTTAAATTCAGAAAAAATAAAAAGAAGAAGCACATGGCGCGACCTGAGCCGTTGGATTGGGAGAATCAACGGCCAGGACTTCTTCTCCTTCCTTGGACCGTCCCGCCGGACTGGTTCTCCGGCCACCACCGGAGTTAGGGTTCCGGCCCCCTACTCCGGTCACCTGCAACAAAGAGGGGACCAAAACGCACGTACGAATACACTATCCCACCCAGAAAAATGCAAGGACTCCGAATATGGCATCCAAATTTGCAAACAACCAATGAGTAATAAAAAACGAACGAAACAAGCTTAAGGCATAAAACTTTAAATGATCATTACAAGCCATATACGCATCCATATTAAAAACCAATTATATTAGGATGATCAGCAGACATAACACGACAATATAGACATAAAACAATAGTTTTAGGATCCTTAAAAATCCTTCCAACCTGAGACGGTTCCCCTTGTGCACTTGCTTTTGGCTGCGAATGGTGGTTGATTTGCACTCTGTAGATCACCAAGAGAAGGTTTGTGGAAGAACTTTGAAGAAAATCCTTGTAGATTGTGAGATTTGTTGAATTCAAGAATTAGGGTACAAGTTGTTGTTCTCCTCCAAATGCACGTGAATGAACCCTAACCAGTGCATGATTGAGCTTATATAGACTAGGGTTTTCTGCTGAATATGACTTGGGCTTGGGTGATTAATTGTTTAATGAGTTTTTGAATTATTTTGAAAAATCACATTATGTTAAGCACACCTCCTCCATGCATGGATATTTGAAAGTTTCATGATGGATCACTTGCATTTGAGGTGCTAATCACACCACATTTAAATTGGGCCTTGGAACTTTTTTGATTCATGACTTTTGAATAATTTGGCATTTTTGAACAATGGAGAATAAGTGAAGAACACACCATGGAATTTATTCATTCTTGGGCCCAAAATAAACCTCAAGGAATGTTTTTTAATATTGGAATGTGGCATGAAGCAATGGAATTGATTATAGGTCATTATGCCCAAAGTTGTGAAAATGGGATCATGAGAAACCCTAAAAACCACTTTGCCTTCTTTTGATCATAACTGGAGTTTCACAAATGATATGGAGACCTACTAGTACTTGTTGGAAAGAGAAGAAAAAGATCTTCAACTTTCATGTTGGAGGAAAATTCATTTGAAGTTTTCTTGATGATTAAAAGTCAAGTTGAATGTAGTGTAGGAACTTGCCAAAAAAGGAAACTTTTCATTATAGGTCACTTTCCAAATTTAGAAACTTTGCACCAACTCCTGATTCCTGATAAATATGTATGAAACTTGACCCTTGAAGACCATATGAGGATGTGAGACCTTGAAAACCTTCGAGGGAACCTCAAAATTCCACAGTTGACTTCTCCTCTCACTGTTGACTTTTACCCAATTCAACTGATTTTCAATCCATTGGCCAATTGAACTTCTCCTGAACCAAACTGATGGACACCCTCTCATACCTAGGTACTTAGGGACCCAAGGAGTACCATGGAATCAAGTCTTACCCAAAAAATCAGAAATAAACTGACTTTATAGCAAACCCTAGTTGTGGTACCCTCAGTCTAGGAGGAAATAGCACAGTCTCCAAATCCAAATTCCTCTGAGTATGATGTGTATCTTCTCCAACAAAGATAAGATATGCCATTTGATGATGATAAAAACCCAAGGAGCTTGCCCATTGAAGCAATAAACCCAAGAATCTCAAAAACCCTAATCTATGCACTGGTTAGGAGAGGAGGATCTACTGAGCTCTCCTGGACAATACCAGGACTCTTGCTTGACCCTCTGAAACACTGCCTCAGGCACCTTGACCCCATGCTAAGAACCAATGATATGCACACATGATAATACAAAATGCAATGCAACATAAGCCAGTTAGTAATAAAGTAAGGAGGGCAAATTTTGGGGTGCAACACCCACAACTTGTTAAACTTCTCTATCTCAACTGTGGTAGGAGGCTCAATCAGCAAGGGGTAAGATGGTGGTTCTACCGGGAAGGGAAGAAGCTCCTCTTCTGCTCTCTTCTTAATCCACTCTTTATAGGAAGGGAAAGCCCGGTTGTTACATTTCCCGAATGAAGTTTTTCCCCTCTTGGTCACCTGCTTCCAAGCATTCACAATCTTCTTTATCATCTCTTGATCCTCAGTACCATTGAAGAATAAGGACTCTCTGACATCTCGCTCTTCTGGTGGACCTTTCAAAGGATAACCAAACTTCCTGATAACAAGGGAAGGATTATAGTTAATTCCACCTCTTCTCCCTATCAAGGGTACATTAGGGAATTCTTCGCACTTGCAAATAATCTCTATTCCTAGCAAGTCACGGTTGAACCAGACAATGTTGTCAGCAGTCAAGCCCATTAACCTCTTTGACCACTTTAGAGAATCTTTCGTATCAACGAAGGCGCCAACTTCGGGGAGATGGCTCAGAAACCAAGTAGATAAGAGCGGTGGACAACAACTCACGGTTTTTCCCCGCCTATTTTCATTCTTGTAGTGGACTGAGTGATACACATCACCTAGCAAGGTAGGTATAGGATTCTTTGAAATAAAGATTCTGACAGCATGCATATCCACCAGATCAGGAACATTGGGAAACAGGACAATTCCATAGATGCACATAGCCAAAATAGCTTGGAAAGCGGTCCAATTCTTCTCTTTAACATGTATGCAAGCTTGATCAAACAAGAACTTCAATAAGAAACCCTTAGCTCCCTGTTTTTCCTCAATATTACTGCTTAGAACGGATTCACCAATATGAAGAGCAATAACCATTTCTTTTATCCCGGGGTGTTCTTCAGAAAAGAATATTATGTCATGCCTGACGGGGATTCCCAAAATAAATGAGAACTCCTCCAACGTTGGGGCCAAGATGTAGTCTGGGAAAGTGAAGCAACGCAGAGACGGATCGTAAAACTGAAGAAGTGTATGAATGGCATCCTTCTCATACTTGGAGATATTGTAGACAAACTTCAGAAGTCTCTCATACCCTCCACTGAACTCTGTGTGAACTCCGGGACCAGCCATACTAATCAGCTTGTGAATCAACGTCAAGGTCGGATCTGGGAACGAATAGGCAACAATCTTCTTTCTCTGGACATCCATGCCAAGGTAACCTCAGAAAACCAAAATCAAGAGTAAGATGCAAGCCCTGAAAAATGTCAAACATGTCAGAATGCAAGAAAAATGATATGCTCATGCAAACATGGGATCAAGGCAACACTGCTGGATGTGCTGTGCTGTTAACTAAACGAGAACCACAACCCAGAAAACCAGAATTCCAAAATACCGAACCACTGAGATAACCAGGAACCCAGATAATCAAACATTGATGATAAATCCAGAAAAATCGGGTAGGTTAAAGGTTTCGGTTACCTGTAAACCTACAAACACCCATCCCCTCTCACATGTGGGTACTAGGATGTTCAGTATCCCGGGCTCTCAGGTCGAGAAATGATGATACGTTCACCATTTCTGGTTTGGCATCATCATCAATCGAGGAGGCCTTAGCTGATTCTCCAAAATGGAAGGTCCTCGGCTTCTGGCACTGAGGTCAAGAAATAATAGTACATTCATCCCCTAGGGTACAGTACTATCGTCAATCGAGGAGTGCCTCCACTGATTCTCTTCAAAAGATAGGGGACATCCTATGCAAGTTCCAAAGTGGGCCCTCGGGTGCAAATGGGTTTGCCACAGAACGTGGTCTACCACTGTCACCACTAAAGAGGGATGTTTCCACTAAGGTCCTCGATGATCGGTCACCAGAGTCGACAACTCTCTAGATCGACATCCTAACATGCGCAAGACACACACGTTAGAATGCGTCCCAAGATAGCCTCATCTGGTTGTGAATTTCGTGAACACACAAACGTACCAAGCGGGCACGTAGGTCCCACTACTCTCCACTCTAGTCCTAGGGTGTACTCAAGCCTGGGTATTGGGCTTATCTCTCAAAATAACCCAACCTGCAAAACAGAAACAGCCAGCACAACACAGCAATATCCAGTATGACAGTAATAAAAATGAAATGCAATGCAGAAAATGCGGTAAAAATAAAATACAACAAATAAAGCAAAACAAAAACAAAAACACCCAAAGAGAACAAAGACAAGCAAGCGCTAGGATTGACTCGCTTAGGGATGGACCAGCATAGGTCAACCAGATTCCCCAGCAGAGTCGCCAGCTGTCGCTCCCAGGATTTTCGTCCAGGTTCAAACGCGAGAGTGGCGCAGAAAACAGAGTCACCATCCGTGTAAATTTATCCCAAGAGAGGGAAAGGGAACACCGTATAAACCTGAGTAAGAGGGAAAGGAATGGTCATCGCAACCATAGCCTGGGTTCGGGAGTCGGTTACGCGAGGGGAAGGTGCTAGCACCCCACACGTCCATCGTACTCGATGGGATCCACGCTTGTTGTCTATTCTAAGGGTGAGTTATCCTACCATCTATGGCTGTACTAAGACGGGAGAGGGGAAAACAAAGACAGACTCGGTAGGACGTCGTAGTCCTAGGCCTACGTACCCCCTTTGTGCAATGGGGAATTCAGAGTCAACGTAGTTCGGACCAAGTTCTTTTTGTGTTTTTTATGAGCGACGTTAAGTCCGCGTCCGACAGTTAGGGTCGATGCCTGTTTGCGACTCAGACAGAAAGTAACGTGCCCTTTTTGAAAATAGCCTTTAGTTTGACAATCCCGAAGGACAAAAAGGTTTGAAGTTTGTTTGTATTTTTTTAAGACAGAAGTGACTTGAGTTAGTTCATAACTTGCATCGCACCAAAGTCTAGGGCACAGGGACGAATACTTAACGAATCGTCCCAAGACAGGACACTCGCTAAGCACTCTAGAAAGATGCGAGGAAGCCCCGCATTTCTTATTCCCCACGCTTAAGGCTCGTGCGCAATACACTTTATCCTTATTAAGTGTTTTCAAGAAGTTTTGAGATGAGAAGAGAGAAGACACAAAGGAAACTCTAAAGGGAAACTAAGAGTCCTAATGTTATCATGCATGGGTGACCTATGGTTAGTGAGGTTTAACAACAACCTAAGCCTAAAGAAGAGAAAGGATGAGAGAAGGAAAGAGTAAGGGTGAATATGGATGATTATCCACACCCTCAAATAACTTACCTCAGCCTCTGCATAAAAGGTTAGTACAAAACAGACATAAGCAAAAGAAATGAGACAAATGGAACCCAAGCAATGATATATACTGATAACCAAGTGAGCTATAACAACCCAAGCATGATTCATGAATTCAAGGAAGCAATCCCAAACAGTAGCACAAGTGCCTTTTCAAACAGGTAACCAGACATGATCAGAGATATGCATACAAGAAGATCTCACACAAAGAACAGTCACATAACTAGTAAAACATCTTATAAAATTTCCAAATTAATTATCAACATTGCTCAACCAGAAACAAACAACATATCAAAAACTCATGCCAAAATTCAAAATATAAGTCACTCAAACAATCATGCAAAGTTCAGATGAGAAATATGGTTCAATATGCAAAAAAGGAGGACTAAAATGCAATATGAAATGATTTTAAAAATGAGAGAAAAATATTTTAATGCACTTCAATGTGTTGGTGAATGAATACAAAAAGAATGAGTTCAAAATATTTTGTGGATGATGAGAAATAAAATAAACAAGTCATGGTATGCATGCATGAAATAAATTCAAAAAGAAAATAAACAAGGAATTAATTTTGATGCCAAAAATACAATTAAAATGAAAAATAAAATTTGGGAAAATTTTATAAAATGCTAAATGTGATTCATGAATTTTTTGGGATTTTTTAAGTGCATATAACTATTTTTAAAAATTAAAAATGAATGCAAACAATAAAATAAAATAAAAACTATGAAATAAGCATGGGGGTGCGTTTAGCAGCTAGAACACGTTCAAAAGGCTAATGGGCTCATACAAGGGGTGCGAATAACAAGGCCCAGATCAAAAACCCATCAGAAAAAAATAAAATAAAAAAGAGTCCACGTGTGGACTTCAGTCAATGGGTTGACTCATCCTCACCTTCAGATTGATCACACGCTCCTTATTAAGTCAAACAAAGTCCAAGTAATAATGATCAACAGCCACGATTAAGAAGCACACCACAATTATGATACGCACACACACACATAATTATTCAGCACACCATGGAATCCCACGTGCACGGCACATGGTTTCACTTAACGCGTTGGCATGCATCCAGCCATCAGATGGACCAGACGTTCCACATTAAATCCACAAAACCAAAATTAATCAAGATCAATGGTCCTGATCTGGGGGCACATGGTAATACACATGGGTTAGCAAACACATAAACCATAATATAATAACAAATTTTTAAAACACATGGCACATAGTGGACCGTTGGATCAAAGCCATCAACGGCTGAAACATCATCTTCCTCGTCCAAACCATAGCTGGCCGGAAAACACAACCAGACGCCGGAACTAGGGTTCCGGTCGTCTTCTCCGGCGACGTGCGGCCAAAACTTGCCCAGAACTTTCATGCTAGTACATCATCTTGACCAGAAAATCATCAGGATCTCAAATATGTCATCAAAAATCACAAATAACCAAAGCATAAGGAGATTCGAATGAAAAAGGTTAGGGTTCAAAAACTTTAAACACACGCAGCAACCAATCTACACGTCCAAATGCAAAACAAAATATACCAGAATGATCCATGGATGCCACACAACATTATGCGTATTTAAAAAGAGAGTTTTGTGATCATCAAAGACATCACTAACCTGAGCCTATGCACCACGTATCCTCACTGTTAGCTTCAAAGGATGGTTGGTTTGTGCTCTGTGGATTCCCAGAAAGAAGATTGTGGAAGAATTTTTGGAAAAGCTCCTCTTGGTTGAGAGATACGAATGAGAGAAGCTTTTAGGGTTCAAACTTTGGTTCTCCTTGAAATCACGTGTAATCCTTCTAACCCTAGCATGAGTTAGCTTAAATAGGCTAGGTTAATCCACTGATCAGCAATTGGGCCTTGGTAATTCTTTGTTTAATGAGTTTTGGGTGATTTTGGAAAATTACCTAATGTGGAATACACCCTCCTCCATGCATGTATATCCAAATATTTCATGATGGATCACTTAAGTTTCAATTGCTAATCACACCTGAATTTGATTTGGGCCTTGAGATGCCTTGGTTCATGAGTTTTAAATAATTTGACAATTTTGCATAATGGAGAATAAGTGAGGAATAAACCATGGATCCACTTGATTCAAAGGCAAAAAATAGTCCTTATGGATTGTACTTTGATGTTAGAATGTGCCTTGAAGCAATGGAATTAATTATAGGTCACTATGTCCCAAAATGCAAAAAGTTGTGAAAATGGAACCCTAAAAACCACTTTGCCTTCTTTTGGTCATAACTTGAGTTTCACAAATGATATGGAGACCCACTAGTACTTGTTGGAAAGGGGAGAAAAAGATCTTCAACTTTCATGTTTGAGGAAAATTCATTTGAAGCTTTATTGATGGTGAAAAGTCAAGTTGAATGTAGTGTAAGAACTTGCCCAAAAAGGAAACTTTCAAATTATAGGTCATTTCCATATTTAGTAACTTTTGTACCAACCCTTGATTCTTGATAAATGGTATGAAACTTGACTCTTGAAGACCATATGAGGATGTGAGACCTTGAAAACCTTGGAGAGAACCTCAAAATTCCACAGTTGACTTCCCCTCTCACTGTGGACTTTTACCCAATTCACCTGATTCCCAATCCATTGGCCAATTGAACTTCTCCTGAACCAAACTGATGGACAATCTTCCATTCCTAGATACTCAGGGACCCAAGGAATACCATGGAATCAAGTCTTGCCCAAAAAATAAGAAATAAACTGACTTTATAGCAAACCCTAGTTTTGGTGTCCTCAGTCTAGGAGGAAATAACACAGTCTCCAAATCCAAATTCCTATGAATATGATGTGTATCCTCTCCAACAAAGATAGAATATGCCATTTGGTGATGATAAAAACCCAAGAGACTTGCCCATTGGAGTAATAAACCCAAGAATCTCAAAACCCTAATTTCTGCACTAGTTAGGAGAGAGTGGTCCACTTAAGCTTTCTTGGACAATACAAGGACTCTTGCTTGAAGAACATCTTCTCCTCTTGAACTGCCTCAGGCACCTTGACCCCATGCTATGAACCAATGATATGCACACATGATAATGCAAAAATGAAATGAAACATAAGCCAGTTAGTACTAAAGTAAGGAGGGCAAATTTTGGGGTGCAACAGCTGGTGCTTGTTGGATTTGATATCTTCTATAATTATGATCTGCACACAACACACGTTAGAACATAAAATAGTTCTTTCACAAATACGTATTGTTATCATCAAAACATAGATTGAATTGTAGAGACAACTCTTGCTCTTATAGTTTATGCTTATGCCTTTTTCTCTTTGTCCACTTGGACCAAAAACATTAATAAAGGCCAAAACCGCTAAAAAACTTGTGCTTCTAATCTTAGACTATGGTTACTATCCTTTGCAATAGACATGGAATTTTACACCTAGACCTTGGAATTCAATGCTATTCTTGGATCCTTGGACTTAGAACTAGGACTTTCTCCCTTTGCTTTGGAATTATGGTTTGAAGACTATGGAGCTTGCTTGTGTGGTTAGGCTTTCCTTATCCTTAGCTTTTACCTTTATGCTTTAGGATAACCTCTTCTTCTCCTCCCCATTCTTTAATTTTCAAAACCTCATCTCTTTTTCAAAACCTTCTTGCTTTCAAAACTTGAATTTCTTTCATAATCAAGCCTTGACTTTGTCAAGTGATTTTACTCTTTTCTTTTCATTTCTTAACAAATGCTAAACTACATAAGCATATTGACACCTTTTTCAAAATATTTTAAAAAACATCAAACTCATCAAACTCTTTTTCGTGCCTTATGCACTTTTCTCTTTCTAAAACTTTTTCATAAGTTTAGACATGATTCGTCTCTTTAAGCGGAACTATTCGCTTGGAAATGACGACTTGTCTTTACATTTAAAATCAACCATAACAAATCAATTTCATTCTTTGTACCATGAACTACGAGGTTTTGATCCTATATTGCACTTTGTGGATATGTAGGCATGAGGCGACAAGTCTCTCCAAACACAAAAATCTTAAAAAAAATTTCTCTTCTCATCTCCTCAATCTCTTTTCAAGCAAATCTTTTCAAACCAAAAAGCGTAGATATTTCAAAGGGTTCCTATAGAGTACTATAGACGTTTTGGGTGTTAACACCTTCCCTTAACGTAACCAACCCCCTTACCCAGTCTCTGTTTACTTGTTCTTGTTCAGAACTTGTTTAGGTTTTGTTCGCTCTTTTTCCTTTCCTTTTTGGATAAAATAAAAGTGCGGTGGCGACTCTTGCTTTATGAGTTAAGTTAATCAATAGCTTACACTCACGATTTTTCCGCTACACATATCATTCTATGTGAATGCTTTAATATTGATGTTCTTCTCTTTGCAAATTGCCTCTGTGTGGTATTTTGTGTTTGTTTGTGATTATTGATACTTCTAGTTGTTTGCTTTTTCTCTTTTTGATGTTGTCAAAAGGGGAGAAGTATGCACAAGATGAAGGTTTATGCACATTATTCAGGAGGAGTCTTCAAAAAGACAACAATGTCACTAAACACATCGTCTCATCTTCCGCCGTCATCAAAAAAGGGGAGTATGTTAGTGCTTTTGTATTATAAGTGATGTCAAAACTAGGAGTATAACTTTATGTATATTGGACGGTATCCTCCCATTCTAGACGTGCATCTTGGCTTTAGGAGGCATTTAAATGAGTTTGAAAAAGATTCCACATCATATTTGCATTGAAAGACATGTTTTTGGGCATTCAAGTCACTTCAGGTCGACCTATGCATGAAGAGACCGACCTATACGAGTCTCAACTTCAGTATAGGCCGACATATAGATCCTTCAGGTCGGATCCCATGGAGCAGTATTAAAGCATGTAGGCTTTGCCTACAGGTTGCCTTACAGGCTGCCTCATAGGCTGACCTATGACCTTCACAGGCCGACCTGAACAACCTGCACAGGCCGACCCATTGCTTTCATAGGTCAACCTATATGTTTTTCCCATCCAAAAATTTCTGTTTTGCTCCAACTTTTTGCATTCCTTTTGCCCATTTCTTCACATACCTATATATACTCAGACATGACCTAAGCGAAACCAGATTACAAAGTTGCCCATCATCTTCATCCCTTCTTCTATGCATACACACAATTGAACTACACATAATCATTTTTCCGATTGGGAGACCATCTAGATTAGGCTTGATAACATCTAATTAGGTTTTGTGTAACCGATAATATTGGGTTGGGAACTTTGTGTGTTTCAAATAAGAAAACCAAGGTGGGATTTTCCTTCAAGATCGGGTTGATTTGAACATTTTGGACAAGATCGCGTCAACACATATTCGACCGAGTGAAAGCCTTGGGACAAGGTGGTTTCCTTGCAAGGGAGTAGCGCGAGATGGTGAATTGTGCTCAGGAATCTTGGGGTTTCAACAAGCTGCACACTCAGAGTAGTCGGAGGATTGTAGCCACAATTGTTGGTCACTTGATTAAGCTTTTGATCAAGGGTTGGAGGTGGAAGAATCAACACAAAATAATAGGGTTTTTGGGTTTGCATTCTTCATCTCTTGTATAAACGATTTTGCAAAGAAAATGTTAATAGCAATATCTCAATTTGATTTTGAATTGAGGGCAGACGTACCCATAGTGAGGACGATTAGGGAACTGCCTAAACAAATCTTGGTCTCTCTCTCTCTCTCTCTCTCTCTCTCTATATATATATATATATATATATATATATATATATATAAATATATATATATGATTTTTATTGTTGATTTTGTAATTTATCGAGTTCATCATTGTTTGATCAATTCAATTGGAAATTGTTTTCTATTATATTTTAAAAGTGTTGTTGTTGATATAATCATAATCACTTTAATTGTGATTGGCCTTTAACATCAACAAAACAAATTAAATTTCCAATTGCTATCGATTGCACACTAAGTGTTCGATAAATTGTTTGTACGTATTTTAATTGTGTTTTGGTTCATTGGATATACGAGTTACGATTAACATTGCATTTAATTGATTCGTAGCTTTATCATTGTTGAACATTTACGTTCATTATCTTTCCGTTTGGATTGCGATACGTATATTGCTTTTAGATAGTAGGTTCGGTTAGACGATTTGATCTGGGTCGTTTTTCCGCTGCACTATATTTTTGAAAATAGATTTTCGCCAAAAGTTTTTTATTGTAAAGTTTGTGATTTACTACCCCCTCTAGATCGAAGCCTATCGTCTAACACTCCTCATCTAATATATCCTTATGATCTGATCTAGGTGGATATCTTTTAACATCTGGTGTGACACTCTGAAATTCCACTGGATGTAGACAAATGCAGTGCTCCATTCGCTGGGAGCTACAAAACCCCGTACTTCAACCGGTACCAAATGTTTAAGAAAATCATCATACATGGCATATATATCTTTGTGAACCATACTAGGAGGTGTGAACACGAAGGGTTCTCTTGGAACAACCATCATACACCTGAACAACCTGCATACACCTGAACTGAGGCATGAATCACTCAGAGAGATGTGGATACATCAAATATGACCTACAAACCAACCATTCAGGGTATAAGACTATGTCATCCAATAAACGCTTCTTACGATGATTATCATTTATGGTAGAAATCAATTTCTCATATACATATATAACCATTTTTCATATACATATATAACCATAGAATAATTTGACTTTGGCTTAAGTGATTTGCCATAAAAACTACTCCATTTGTTCCTCACATAAAACTTTCCTTTTGTCTATTATTAGTAGAAGACTCGTGCGCCCGCAAGGGAAATAACATTTGTTATCCTAAATCAATCATAAAAATGTAATTTCATTAAATGATAATGAGAAAAGCATGGTATTTTAATAGAAATAAAAATAGAATAAAACAATGTAGGAAACTTGAAATATGTGATAAACTGAATTCTTAGCCTGCATAATAAAAAAATTATTAAAATATTACAAGAATGTCATTGTAAGCATGTGTTTTGATATTAATGAATGTTAAAATATGAAATTACTCATAAGTAAGATAACTAAATAATGCCATTGTTAAAAGGAGAACCAAAGTCCAGTAAAGCATCATGAATTCGGAATATGAAGTTGTATTAAGTTCCTGCAAATGGAAAAGAGTTTGAAGCATGAGACTAAATTTAGAAAACAAGAATAAAATAAGATGATCCAATGTAATTGTTGCAGCAACAAATTAAAGTAATTCAAATGCAGCAACATGAATTATGATAGAGAATACCACCTAAATGGAAGCAAGAGGTATATGAGATATCCAAAGGCATAATCAATATCAACATAAAAATGAAATGGTAATAAAAAAAATGTAAGAATGATATGCTTAACTTTGTTATCATCTTCAAATGAATCCTTAAAAAGGGAAAATAGAAAAAGTACTCAGCATCAAAAAAACTAACTTGAAATAACACGAAACAGAAACTGAGCAATCAACTCAACTAAAAAACAATAACTAGTTAATTACATGCAAAAGCATTATAAGTTTACTGTCCCTAAAAGGCACATGTGAATCGCCATTTGCAATAGGCTCAACCACTCTCTTTAGTTTTATATTACCTTGATTAATTTTTGCAGTCTATAAAATTATCGACAGTATAATATAATCAATAGAGAACAAACATGCATGGTTAAAATAAAATAAAATAAGTATTAATGCAGAAAAATGGTAATATGCATTTTTGCCTCAAATCCAGTTTGGCCATCTTGTTCAATATTTTATGATCCTGCCATGTCCACAACCATTAACCGTCCTCCCACTGTCGGAACATCAAATATTACCTAATAGTTAAAAACAAGTCATCAATTATCAATCAAGGAAACTTTTTAATTTAATCATAACCTCCTTATATCAAAGTAGTTATACCATGCGGTGACTTCTAGAACTCCTGTCATTACAAAGTGCACTTTTAACAATCATTCGCTTTTCCACTTTTTTAATTTTCTTTGAGATCTTCCTTGCTTTATTTCGAGATATGTGGGTTGCCTTCTTAGCCTTTTTTCCATCACTTTAAGTTTGACCTACAAGTCAAATTACAAAAGTAAGAAAAAGGAACTATCCAAATGTTCAACAAATACAATTGATTAAGAAGAACATGGTTCCGTTAACACTTCAAACTAACATAAGATTTTATGATGTACCATAACATAAGTAAAACATGCAAACTTTATGTATTGTAAGAGAAAGTCACATTATTCAAATTTTCATGACATATACAATAACCAATTAGTACAATAATGGTTATGTTATCACATTAAAACTAACATATGATATTTAATATTGATTTGAATAGTCACAAGTTCCCAGATAAGATTTTTTCATCCAGAGCTAAACAAAGAGTAAACTTAACAAACCAAATTTGTACAAATTATGAAAATAACTAAAACATGCAAACATCATAAGCATGTAATAAAATTGAGCCAAATAACAATCCTAAAGTCAAATCCAATATATGATAAAGTTGGGCCAAGTAACAATCCTAAAGCCAAATCCAAGATATGATAAAGCTAAGCCAAATAACAATCCTAAAGCCAAGATATGATAAAGTTGTACAAATTATGAAAAATAACTAAAGCATACAAACTTCAAAAGTTGCTCCGATATATACATAAGATGAATCAGAAATGCATAATATATGGTATTGAGACAAAGCTACTTAAATGATGTTCCATAATTAAATGAGTGGAGATGATTAGTCATGACTCGATGGAAGTTTAATGATGTATCAGGCTGTAACACCTCAAAAAATAGTAGGATAATTATTCAATTGCAAAACAGGAGGGTAAAGAGTTAAATATAGTTGAAAAACTTTATCTTCAACATGCCCTTGGGAACCAGTTTGGTGTGAACTGAAGGGTGAACTAACTTGTGATAGAATTTTCTCTCTAAATCTGATCGAGCGAATTTTCATTATAATCGTAAAAGTTACAAAACAAAAATTACAAAGAAACAAAGTTTTATTAATAGTGGGATTTCTTAGACAAGTAAATAGATGAAGAAACATATGTTGACATGAACTAGATGACTTACGGATGGTCATAATTCAAAAGTAACTTTGACTCGTTCCATGCGTTAGAGAGATTAAGCTTTCCAGTGGTTGCAACAAAATAGAAAGTAACATAACGATTAGATTTGGTTGAATCAGTATTCATAAGAGCTACAATTTAGAATTTAAAGAAGTTACTTGAACTCAGTTGGCACCACACATGGGTCAAGACGACAATGATTGGTCCATTTGAATTCATTTTAGCAGCGCGGGACATAAATTGGTTGGCGCATGCCTCCCAAAGTGTAACATCAATTTCATGTCCACTAATATAAAAAGGGATATAATTAGTGTGGAATATGATTAGTATTGAGGGAAAAACATCAACAAAAGTTATACTATAACGACCATTCATCTGCTAAAGTGATGTTGGCGATTTTCTTATTCCCCCAGCCTGTAACTTGTGTCTTGAAAACATTGCGAAGAACACCAATAACATATGCATACATTTAAAATTGGTTATTTGATGCAACCAAGGTTGTCAGACTCGCGAGTCTACTTAAACTCGTAAAGGGAATGTAGACTCGACTCGCAAACTCGTACGAGTCTATGGAAAATTAACAATGACTTCCAAAAACTTGTAAGTGACATATATATGACATACACATATATTTATAAACTTGGAAATACCTCATATATGACACACACACACACAGATATATATATATATATATATATATATATATATATATATATATATATATATATATATATATATATATATATATATATATATATATATATATATATATATATATATATATATATATATAACATACTAATTCATACTCCATAATTTAAATTTAAATTTCACCAAAAGCACCAAGTTAACAAAATTTATACTAATTCATACTAATCCATACTAATTCATACTAATTCATACTCTATATATATAACATCAGAATTTAAATTTCATAATCCATAACAAACTTAACAAAAAAACTTGAGAATAGAACAAGCAAAATAGAAAAGTATGTAGTTAAATATTTAAAGTACTAATTCCTTCTTAGTTGGATACTACATAAAGAAAAAAATCATAAAACATATATGCTAATGGCTTCAAACATCCAAATCTATAGGAAAATCACCACCACCAATCTCATCACCATCATCTTAATCAGTATCTTGACTATCATCATCAAACTCAACCCCAGATGAAACACCTTCTTCATCACTAACTAAAGTCAGATTGCTTGAGTTTCACTGCCACCTGATTCAACATTGCCACCACCATCACTTTTCACAACATTAGTAACAACAACATCGACTTCCACAACATTGTTAATACTAACATCATCTGGCTCAACAACAACTTCAGTTTGCATATTTTCTACATTAGGATCTTTATTATCCAAAATTTTGCTAATGCGGCAGTTTCGACAACAGCATCGGACCTGAAAGGTATATTTCAAATTCTTCTCACTCAAAAGTTACACTGCAATAGCTACAATGCACATCACAACATCCATAACGCATAATCGCAATGATTGCAATCACAACATCCACAACCTCATCCATGACCGCAACCAAAATTTAAAATTATACCCCTGCTCAAACTCTTCTAACTTTATGTCAAAATAGATTCTGAACTGATGTGTTTTTATGTCTATAACGTCTAGGTTGTTCACTTACCATAGCTTTTTTTACAACACTTGTACACACAGTTTATATATAATTATTATTAATAATTAATTCATTAGTAAAAGATATAACAATTTTTCATGTCGTAACTCATAAATCTTCTAAATCATTTTCTCATGTTTAAATTGATACATGGGGATTGGCGATTAGTGAATCTGATTGAAATGAAATGATACATCATCTTTAGATAAAAGAATGTAACATAGGAGAACAAAGAAGCATCAAAGTGAATCATACAAGAGAACACTTACACAATAAATGATTAATTTACGACAACGAACACAAACACGACAAGAGACAAACAAGCGCGACCGTGTTGTCAATGAAGAGAGGAAGGCAATTTGGTGTAATAAGAGACTAGGAGAGAGGTGTTTCTAATTCTCATACAAGCAATAAAATAAGGGTTTCTCTTTAACAAAAATTGGTGAACTTGGCCCTTTTTTGGGTTTTTTCCAAAAAAAAAAAGAAAAATTCAGAAAAACTTATAGACTCGCGAGTCTATACGGGTTTGTGCGAGTCTATCAGAGTCTACTCGAGTCTATAAAAAATGATTCTATGCGCGAGTCTACTCATTTTTGCTTCCTAGACTCGTAAACTTGTATGATTTTACGAGTCTACTTGCTAGTTTGACAACCATGGATGCAACTAAAAAATCAACAATTAAAACACGAATCATATGGTGAGAATATAAATCATTAATTGGTACATGAAATTAACAATTAATTTTGAAAAAGGATATCTACTATAAAAGATTATCGTATAAGCGATCATTTTAGAATTACCCGTCTAAGAAATCACGAATGGGCTTGAAAGTGAACTTGTGTTTTGGTATGTCAGGGATATCTATGTTGGTGATAGTGGTTCCACCATAAAAAAATAAGCTTTAAGTGATTGTCGCAAACATTCAACGGTAGATCATTAACTAAAGGATCACCAATATTAATAGTGTAGGTTTGATGTTCCATGATGCTCTGCTTCCAAAGTTCAAACTCACTGTTTCTGGTAAGGACATGGATTTGGTTGCCCTATACATAAAATAACATAGTTAGCAACAGTTTTGTTGGGTGCAAGTGAGAGTGGTTAAAGTCCCATAATGCCTATGAATAGATGAAATGTTAGATTTATAAGAGAGATGACTCATTTACCTAACACCTTAAGCTTTTGGGTTGAGATGCGGCATATCCCTTTCTTGTGGTCCTGGAACATTAGTCCCATTGGTGCTCCTGACTCTCCCAGACTCCCCAACACTGGTATCAGAGCCATGGTTCGACTTAGTGGGGGAGTGGGAGTTGGATCCGGTGTTGGATCCTATTATAGGATGTGGAGGACTCACACTTGTGGGGAGAATATTGGATTTATAAGAGAGAAGACCCATTTACCTAACATCTTAAAGTTTTGGGTTGAGATGTGGCGTCTCCCTCTCTTGTGGTCTTGGAGCATTAGCCCCACTGGTGCTCCCGAATCTCCCGGACTCCCCAACAAGTTTGACTAATGTTATATTTCGAAATCTTGTTGTCCATAAAAATGGTAGTAATGAAAAAAAAATACATAAATGAAGCATAATTTTTTCTTTCCAACAACAATGCATAAAAATTAACATAAGTTTACCTTGATATCCTGTATTATCATTTCGAAATTATGTTATCCATTGTGTGCTTTTACGGTCCATAGATCGACGCTTGAACAACGGTCTTCCAAACATTACTACTTATCTCTAAATCAAAAATCATAATCGGTGGTCTAGACATGTTGTTCACTTGAGCTGTAATGTTGAAATGGAAAGACATAATTAATAGACATAGTAAAAATGTTAAAATGTAAAGTTGTAATCCAACATATATAAACAGAAATAATCATGACATTGAAAATAGATAAAAATCACAAATTCATGGGATCAAAGGTAGAAAAAAAGTTATAAACCATCACATATAAATCAAATAAAATCATAACATTTTAACCATGTGAAACACCACAAATTAACCAGAAAAATCACCACTTTAAACCAACTAAACCATTATAGTCATATGTATAAACTAGAAAGCACCACTTTAAACCATACAAACCACCACAAACTTACCTCAGTTCAATGTTGCGAAAAAGAAGGTTGAAACGGTTCTAGTCTGCGATGAAAATTGAGGAAAATGAAATAAAAATGTAAGGAAAGGAATATGATGAACTTACTAAGAAATAGTGAATGAGTGGTTCAAGGTGGAGAAATAAATTGGAGGAGATAATTTGTAGAGGAATGGAGAAGAAAATTTGAAGAGAGTGATGGATGTAAAGTTACAAATATGAAGTTCTGAGTAGAAATGTGATTGGCAAAGAGTAACAAGGATAAATAATGAAAGAAGAGGGAAGGAAGAGGGGAAAAGAAATATCGAAAAAATTGAAAATGAATAAAAGCAGAGACCATTGAAAAAGTAAGCCACAAGAGGGCTATTTGGGAGATTGAAGTACATAATCATATTGTTATTTACTAAAAATATATATGTAAATGACAATGTTTAAAAAAGTAATATTAAACAAGGATTTAAGATCAATTGTTATTTGTGTTACTCACAAGTATTTAATTGATTATCCTTGTATGTGGAGTTCAAGATTGATGATGTTCAACACGATGTTGGAGCATCTCTTTATCTAGTTTGTGCTGAATCATGGGAGGGGTATTGCATAAGCTTTTGGATCCGGTTCTCTTAGGTGTGGACCTAAGAATCTACTTCAGTTGGTGTGGCAGAAGCATCTGATCTCTGGAAAGTTTCTGACAAGAAAATGGTCTAGACAATGGTGATGTGGAAGATGAAGAAGTAGACATCATAATCTTGATGAATTGTTCTTGGATCAGTTTATTTCTGATCTAGGAGTATTTGAGTGCAGCAGGTGTGTTCAAGTTGTTACTAGAAGCATCTGGTGTTTATCTGGAAAGTGTCCTGGCAAGAGGCTTGTCCAGAATGGAGTGTTGGTGATGGCACAGCTTTGATCAGTTTATTTCTGATCTAGGTACTTGAAAGCATGGGATCTTGCTCATCTTGGAGGTCAAGGTTAAGTGGCAGTTATCTCTGACTTTCTACAGACTACTCTACTAAGGAAAGTGGCATTCTTTGGTATGGCTATGGTGCAATCTAGGACTACTTTATCTTCTGAAGATTCAGACGTGGCAAGTGTGAAGTCTTTGGAGTTTCAAAGTAGATATTCATCAAGGTGTGAGCTTGTATGAAGTACCTGTGATAAGTTTAAGCAGGATGAATGTTGTCTACTCAAACTTGGTTGTTGAATCAAGTCTATGAGAGCATAGAACTCTTGTTCTGTTAAAGGGAGGAGGTTCTTCTAAGTGGCAGAAGGAGAAGCTGAATTCAGCAGATAGATGTCGTATTAGAATATTCTGACATCTAGCTTAACATCAGGATCTCAGCTGGTGATGTGGCACATCAGCTTAAGATAAGGTGATCTACATTAGAATGGAAGTTATGGATGCTTCAAAAAGGTCTATCTCATGCAGTTTGTGGGAGCTGTGGATGGAGAAGATATTACATGTCTAAGGCTTGATGGATCCAAGATATTTTGCTATGGAGCAAGTAGTTCATGTAACTTTAAGATTAGATTTCATTGGTGGATCAGTGTATCTTGTGGGAGTTCTGAAGAAGAGTGAGATCAATCAAAAAGTGGCATTTGGTTGATCTTTAGTGTGCATTCAAGCAGGGTGCTTGGAATTAATTACTCTTGGGTCGAAGGGTAGTTGGTTGAAGATGTGAGGAGGTTCTGGTTCAGGTCTATCTTGGAGCTTGTGGTATAAGTTCTAAGTTAATGGTGGAAGATTACCTTTTTTTGGCGGATGAGAATTTATTTCTCTCTTTGGTTACTGGAGTTCTTTTTGTTCAAGCAGGTGGCGCAGTGTTGTTTGAAGATCTTCAGTTGGATTACTATGCAGATAGTAAGTCCAGTGGTGGAGCATATCTAGAACTATGTTGATTGGTGTCTATGATATGTGAAGGATGTCCTAACTAATGTTAGAACATTTTCTGGGTTAGTTATCCTTAGAGTAGGATGCTAAGTTCTGAGTGTGGAAATTGATCTCACATCTTGTCTAAGAGGTATTTATCTTATCATACGGGAAAATGATGGATAAAGGATTGTCTTGGATATCTTATGTGAATGGGACATGCTAGAAGTGGATCAGTTTGGTGCTTGTGGAGCAAAAGGGCTGAGGAGTTCTAGAGCATGTATACGATATCTGACATCGTTAAGAAGATAACAAACTAAGAGGTAAGGTATCTCTTTGAGGAATGTGGAGCATTCTAGATCAATTGGGTTTCATCTCAAGGAACATGGAGGTCTGTACATGAGAATTCAATATGAGTTCGTGTGCTGTATAGATGGGTTCAAGAAGGGAGGGATCAATGGAGCTTTGGTCTCAATCCAAGAGTTTGTTAATTTAGGATGTTGATCCTAATGTGATCTCACGGGAAGCATGATAGTGTTCATGCGTGAGTGATTATTGGTTCTTGTCAGAAGAAGAAATAAGCGTAGTTGATGATTGTGTTCAGCAGGTGGGTTGGACAGAGGGTACACTCTTGAAGACATGAAGATGCGTCTTATATTTTCCATTCATCAACATAAGTGTTCATTAGAGGAACACTGGTTATCTTAGATAGGGGGAGTTGCTCCTTGATCTAAGATGTATTACTGCAGGGGTGCAGTTCAGAATCAAGATTTTTTGGAGGACAAGCAAACTATGATTATTTTGGAGATGGGATGTCAAGAAGGATGTCTTGACATTATACTGTTGTTGCAGCTCGTGGGGGACTTGACAGTATAAGGCTGGTTCCATCATTGAAGTGTCAATACAAGTATCTTGGGGGTCTTGGTGGCTAACTGGGAGGTGTTTGAAGAAATGTTGCAACATCCTGGTCAGTTTTATTTTATTTCTGCTTAAAAGGATTATTCTTGGGACTCATCGAAAGGATGAAGACTATGCTTCAGATGGACTGAACAAGCCTGACAAAGTGTCAGGACATTATTTAAGACTTGAGGGTGGGTCCCCAACTGGATGTTTTGGACGGTTACTCTTAAAAGTTGAAACAATCTTATCTTAGTTGGGCGGTGCACAGTTATTAAGTTGAATTTACCTACCTAAATTTATTTCTCCATTGAATTGTTCAGCGGTAACTTCTTTGGACCGTGAATCTCTAGAGAAACTGGTTGGGTATTTAAAGCATGCATCTGTTTATGGTATTCCAGGTTGAGGGTTGATTCATCGTGTCTTTCATTCGTGTTTGGGTAAGTAACATATGGATATGGAACTGTATTGGCTACTTTTGTCAATTTTTGGCTAAAAACGGGGAGAATGGCTGTGTGGGGATGGGTATTTCAGCACAGATTTGGTTCATCTTTGTAGTTGTTATACAAGGATGTTGGAGAGGATGCTCTAACATTCTATCTGAGTCTTTCCCTTTAAGCCTTGTGATCTGAGTTATGAAGCAGGTGGTGTCTTGTGACTTGAGTTACATTCTCTATGGACCCTGTGTTACGTATGATACAACTGTTTCGTCTTAAGCTCTTTCTGGACCTTCCTATGGGTTCTCTTATGCCCCTTAAGAGAAAGATTTATCCCTCTGTGGCAAGTACTGGTTTGAGGGGGAGTAGGTTATGTACTCTTCCTCATGTACACCAACATACAACTAGGAATTTCAGGGGTAAGAAAGAGTCTCAGAAGTGTTCCAATCATATCTACCAAACGCCGGACTTTCTTTTTCTACCAAAGGAGTTTTAATAAAAAATTTGTCAAAAAGGGGAGATTGAAAGCTCTGCTGATTTGAGCAAATTTTTGGAAGAATAGAATGTCAAAAGATATGTTTAAACATGAAGAAGTATGATGAAAGAAGACTGGTCAGATATGATGTCCTAACGAATGTCTCGACATCTTGAGCTGATATTGCAGGATGTTTCTAAATTTGTTACAAGATTTAAGGAGCAATCAGAACATGGATCAAGGAAGAAATAAACAGAAGATTCGAAGCCCAAGGAAACAGAAGATTATAAGAGAAGACCTAGACCTAGAACTGGGGGTGTGAGAGATAAATACCTTTTGTAACCTAGTTCTCTTGTGTAAAAATAAGGGTTTAGGGTTTTGAGAGTCGTTGGCTCTCTAGGTTTGCAACTCTCCCTTTGTATCGATTAATGCACTGTGGTAGACATAGGTGTCACACAGATCCATAAGCCTTTAGGTATTGGATTGTGTATTGTTCTTGGATGAAGCTTTTAAGCAAATCTAAGTTAACGTGTTGGTCAAGTATGCTTGACAGAATTCTGTATTGACAGGGATGATGTAGATATCACAGTTTTTGATTAGGGGAAGTGAGTGGTGATTCTCATTTCAAATAGGGTGTTCTTTGATAAGGATTTCATTGGGTAGATATTAGGAGATAAAGTTGTAAACGGGGGAGTTTAGCTTTGTGATAATTCTACAGATAGTGAAGTCTTCTTCCTGGATTGGTATCCCCCAGATGTAGGTGAATTGCACCGAACTGGGTTAACAATTGATGTGTCTTTTATCATTATGTAGATTTACATATTCTATTATTAGTCTTGATAAACATAATGGAACAGATGTCGTAACATCTGTGCTTATGCAGTTCTGATATTCAATGTATCAGTCTACTGTTATGCTTCTTTGTTTAAATGTTTATGCAGAACAATGTCTTGACATGTGTTAGGACATCTGCTGTCTGCTATGCCAGAATTTCAATGGTGTAACATATATGATCAAATTGGTGGAGGACTCTCAGGGTCCTATGAGGATAATCCCCAAGTCATGTAGCAGAAATTTAGTATCCTCTGATGATTCCGATGATTTCGATGATAGTAGTGGCAGAGATGGGTGGGGGAACTGGGCAGAGGAAAATCTGGAAGATGCAGAAGAGAAACTTTCGAAGGATTGGGAGAAGGAGGGTGACATAGACACAAGTTCCAAAAACTTAGGTAATGATAAGGGAGCAATAGAGCGCGAATTGATGGAGGTGTGCTGGAAGATAATACACATGATAGGAGAGAAACTATAGACTACAACGTTGGAAACTTTAGGATCAGTCTTGAGAACGAAAGTTGGAAAGGCAAAAATCATAGGTTAACATGTCAGTAACAGGTATGTTAGCTGACATGGAGCCTGGGATAAAGGATGCTTGCGTGGACGTGGTGGAAAAGGATACGGTAGCAGATTTCGGCCCATTGGATATTGAGCCCATTAGGGTAGAATTTGGGGGCCAAAATCTCAGGGAGAACTCATAAGAGAGGTTACAGGAAAAAAAGAAAAAGAAAAAAACTGATGTTGGACATTTACGAAAAGCTGAAAATCCCTTTCTCACCGTCTTACTATTTCGCCCTAATTTTGACAGATAATCCCAAAATATCAAACCCTAAATAGCTTCCAATGCCTCACAATAATCTATGTAATCAGAGCAATTCCTTTGTGGCTGATTCAATCTCTCATTACTCAGGTGGCTTGGTCTAAATGTTTACAAATGATTAGGTTAAATGAGAGAGAAATTAAATATCTATAATTTTTTTATCCTAACTCTATTTTTTAATTAGATTAAATAGAAAATGAGAAGTTAATTATTTTGATACAACCTTATAACCCTTTTAGCTCTTGTATACACTTTCCATTACCTTATGTTGTGACTCCATCAATGACTCAAATGTAAACCAATGTAATAATCGTATCATAAAGAAGTTGGAGGAAGCACCAGATAGGATTTGGGAATCTATTAAAACTTTAGGGATTAAGAGGGATGATGAAGATGATATGTTTAGAAGAATTATCAGAGACACTGAAGTTAATGGAAGTCGTAACAACCAGACTCAGAAGGAGGTAGCTAGTGTTGACAGATGAATTATGTGACGTTCAATATCAGAGGGTGTGGGGGGAAGGAAAAACGTAAGAGAATCAAAGAAATTATCAACAAAGGGAAAGCAGACGTGTGCTTCTTACAGGAGACTAAAAGTAAGAACATGATTGATGACATAGTATACAACATTTGGGGAGATTCAAATTGTGGTTGGCCGACGTCAGATTTGCTGGGTTTATCAGGAGGCATATTAACAATTTAGAGAAAAGATTTCATAACTCTTATTGTTAGTTTTCCTGGGACTGGTTTTTTGGGGGTGAAGACAATTTGGAAATTGCAATATATATACCTCATAAGCATATATTATCCTTGTAATTTGGGTGAAAAGAGAATGCTATGGATGGAGATGATTAATATAAAGAATAAGTCTGAACCTGGAGAATGGGTGATTGCAGGTGATTTTAACTCAATCAAAAACGCAGAGGAAAGCAGAAGTAATAGGTCACATAGCAACCAGGAAATGGTGGATTTCAAATTCTTTATTGAGACAATAAACGTGATTGATCTTTCTACGATTGGCAACAAATTTACTTGGTTCTGTTCGATTAGAAGAAGCTGCAGCAGGTTAGACAGAATTCTTATTTCCAATAATATTGTTAAAGATTGGAATACTTCAGCTCAATTGGTTGGAGATGGGGATGTTTCGGATCACAGGTCGGTCTGGCACAAAGCAAGGAATGTTAATTAGGGCCCCAAACCGTTCAAATGTTTTCATTGTTGGTTTTAGCATCCGGATTTTATCAATTTTGTTAAGAAGGAATGGGGGAATTTTCAAGTAAATGGAACTGCAACACACAGGCTTATCACCAAATTCAAACTACTCAAGGAGAGGCTTAAATGGTGGAATCTAAACATCTTTAGATATCTAGACATGAATGTAGATAGGGAGGTTGCTCTAATTAATGAAGTTGAGCAGAAATTAGCAGATTCAAGTACAAGTATAGCTGAGGATGAACTACAAGATAAACATCAGGCACAACTAAATCTTTGGAAGAATTTGAGAATCAAAGAAAGCATTATGTGGCAGAAATCTAAGGTGAAATGGATCAGCGATGGGGATTTGAACACAAAAATTTTCCATGCCAGCTTGAATCATAGAAATAAAATTAATTCAATTCCTGCAATTAACTTGAATAGAGTTATGATAGAGGAGGTTCAGCAGGTGAAAGATGCAGCTAGAAGATATTTTCAAGAAAGATTTCAGGTTGATGAATGAGTCAGACCAAATTTTGATTTTAATGGTTTGACGAGAATTACACAGGAAGAAGCTGACAAACTTGAGGAGGACTTCAGCCATGATGAGATTAAAGATATTGTCTTTGAAGATGGAGGGAACAAGAGCCCCTGTCCAGACGGCTTCAACGGGGATTTTATTAAGAAATGTTGGGACATTATAGGGTTGGATATCATTAACTGTATACTTGAATTTCAAGTTTCTGCAAAACTGCCTAAGATCATTACTTCATCTTTTATAGCCTTGATACCTAAATTAGATAATCCACATTCATTTAATGATTATAGACCCATTTCACTTATTGGGTGCGTGTATAAGATTATTACTAAACTTTTGGCTGCGAGACTGAAGTGCTTTAGGGGGAAGTTGATATCGGCAACGCAAACAACCTTTATGCAAGAACGACAAATTCTTAATGGAGTTTTGGTGATTAATGAAATTGTGGACTTTGTGAAGCGTCATAGAAAGAGTTGTGTCTTGTTCAAAATTGATTTTGAAAAGGCATACGACTGCATGGATTGGAAATTCCTAAAAAATACAATGGTGGCTATGGGATTTGGGAAGAAGTGGGTGAGTTGGATTGAGGGTACGGTTATGAACAGTTATGTATCTATCCTTATCAACGGTAGTCCTACGAGTGATTTCAGGGTCTTGCGAGGACTTCGTTAAGGAGATCCTTTTTCTCCTCTTCTATTTACTATGATTGCTGAATCATTGAATTTATTGGTCAGAAGAGCAGTGGAGTTAGGTTTCCTTCATGAATTTAAGATCAACAATAATGTGTCCTATAGTATTTTGCAGTACGCAGATGATACTGTACTGATATGCGATGGTTCATGGTCCAACCTTTGGGCATTGAAGATAATACAGATGGGATTCGAAATGGTTTCGGGACTTAAGATTAACATTTCAAAGAGTTGTTTTTATGGCATTCAAGTTGATGAAACATACACATAGGCAGCGCGACAATTTTTAGGTTGTAGAATTGGTTATTTGCCTTTCAGATTCTTGGGGATTTGTGTGGGGGCTATCACAGGAGAGTGGAGTTTTGGTAACCGGTCATAGATTGTATAAAGAGGAGATTGACAAAATGGAAGGCTAAACTTTTGTCAATGGGTGGTTGTATCAACCTAATCAATGCGGTCCTTACAAACATTCTGATTCATTACCTATCTTTCTTTAAGGCGCCAAGGAAAGTTTTACAAGACATAGTTACAATTCAAAGTAATTTTCTGTGGGGTGGATCAAAGGACTTGAGAGTTATGGCTTGGGTTAATTGGAAAACAATATGCAAAACAAAAGAAAACGGTGGACTAGGGATCGAAGATGTACATTTGTTCAACAGAGCTCTAATGACCAAGTGGATGTGGAGGCTACTCAATGATGCGAAAGCAATTTGGAGAGGAATTGTATATGAGAGATATGGAGATGTTGCACACAAAATTTTGTCCAAAGAAAAATTAATAATCCAACTTCATATTCCCTTTGGTGGAAAGATCTGATATCATGGTATGCAGATACAAACACAACAAACTTTGTGGACTTGGTTACATTCAAGCTTGGGGAGGGGAGCAGAATATTATTCTGGAAATCAAAATGGCTCTGTGATAAACCATTGGAACTGTTGTACCCAAACCTTTTTAACACTTTTGTTTTGCAGTTTGCCTATGTCAAACAAATGGGGTAGTGGACTGAAGGTCAGTGGCGCTGGAATTTAAATACAGGTGAGTCTAGGGAAGAACCGGAGCTGCGAGTGGAATTCCTGTCTCTTGAAACATTATTGCGTGAGGTTTGTCCAACTGTTTTTGGCATGGATATGATGATATGGCCGTACTCACCTACAAAGCTCTTCACGGTCAAATCATACTACTTGAGGATGTTAGAAGATAAAGGCGAACATTTGGAGGATGAAGAGAGGAAATACGCTTTGAAGATAATTTGAAAATCTCCAATTCCATTAAAGATCAGGACCTTCGCTTGGCGTGTAATTATAGATAGATTACTACTCGTGGCAATTTGGTGAAACGAGGTATCATTTTGAATCCGCACGAAAAGGTGTGTGTGTGTGTGTGTGTTATGTTTTTCGTGCGATGAAGATATACATCACATGCTGTTTAATTGTTTCAAATCAAAGTTGTTGTGGCATACAATTTGTGATTAGTTTAAAGTTGATGAGTTACGGGCTGCATCATGTTGTGATCATCTACGAGCATGGATCCAAATGAACGTGTCGAAGATGTCAACTAAAAATGCGGTTGGGTTGTGGTGTATCGTGTGTTGGAGCATATGGTATGAGAGAAATAAGAATCTATTTAATGACAAGATTTGTAATATTGAGATCATGAAACAAAGATGTGTACTTAATGCTTGGTGGTGGCTTGGAAGGTCGAGAAGCAATTCAGGAAATTGTTCTTATTATGAGTGGTGTAAGTTTCCCTGGTTGTTTCTTTAAATTATGGGTGGATTAGTTTAGGTCATAAAATAGGGAGATTTAAAACTTAATGTAATTTGTTGACTGTTTTGGATTTAGGATCCATTTTCCTCTATGTTTACTAGCGTCCAAACGGGCACTCCCGTGCCCGTTTGTCCGCTTTTTTAATATGCATATGTATAAACATATAAACAATATTTTTTTATTTCTATTTTTTAATTTAAAGTGTTTATTTTAATTTAAAGTATTTATGTGACAAAATTTATAATATACGCTCTCATACTTCCATATTTTTCTGTTTGTTTTTATTGTGCATAGGTAAAAAAGTATTAAAAAATTACACCAAAGACACTCCCGTATTCGTCAGGCTACTTTTTTTAAAATTATAAAGACCTATAGGAAGATCAAAGATCTATAGGAAGATCACAACTCACGTATTTTTTTCCATCTCTAATCATTTAACTTCATATTTTACTGATTTATCATTGATCTTGCAATCCAATAGAAACGAACTCAAAGTAGTGCATGTTTGTGTCTATTGTATTTTTTTATTTTTTCTATTATATACCATCAATTTCTTTCTTTATTTTTTATTTGATTCTATTTGTTGTTTTGTTTAGAAATATGGTAAATTTATACCGAGATCAATATTTAATTTGCACAAACATTTCAACATAAAGAAAACACACATTCAATAATACCAGCTGGTGTTTTGTCTTATTTCTTTTTTGGATTAAACTGAAAGAATACCCTCATCTTCCAAATGTGTGACAGAGAGAGAGAGAGAGAGAGAGAGAGAGAGAGATTTATAAAAAATTGGCTAAAATACAGTTTTAGTCCCCCTGTTTGTCAAAATTCACGGTTTTGGTCCCCCCATTTTATTTTTTAACAGTTTTGGTCCCCCACCCCAATTTTGGTCCAAAAAAATGATGAACAGTAACTGGTCCGTACATGAACAGTACATGTCCGTACATGAATAGTATATGTCCGTACATGAACAGTACATGAACAGTGAGGGGTGGGGGACCAAAACTGTTAAAAAATAAAATGGGGGGACCAAAACCGTGAATTTTGACAAACAGGGGGACCAAAACTGTATTTTAGCCTAAAAAATATTACACAAATAATTTAAATTAAAATCAAAATTTAAAAAAATACAGATTTATATTTTAACGCGTTAGTGAAGTAAAAAAAGCGGACAAACGGGCACGAGAGTACCCGTTTGGACGCTAGTAAATATAATAAATAATTAAGGGTATTATAGGTAAAAGTAAAATTATTGTATGAAAAGCAACAATAATGATTAGGTTTTTCGATAAATATAAAAAATTAAAAAATGACACTTAAAAAGAAGTGAAAGAAGTATATTAATATTTTATTTATATTAAATTTTAATTTAATTTAAAATAATAATTTAAATTATTTATATTAATATCAATATAAAATAAAATTAATTATTATTTTCAAATGAAGATAATGAAATGGAATAAAATTATTAAGTTGCAATTTTGAGAAAAAAATTGAATGAAAAGTTAAGTTAAAATAAAATTGATTGTTAAAATATTTTAACTAGAGTATTTTAATCAAAAGAAAAATTAAACATTTAAAACTAATCAATAAAATTGTTTGCTAAAATTTAAACCATAACAAGTATAAAAATATTGGGAAAATACTCTTTGGTCCTTTAACTTTACCTCAGGGTTCATTTTGGTTTCTTAACTTTAAAAAGTGTCATATTGATCCCTTAACGCTTTAAAACATTCCATATTAATCATTTTCATCTTATTAGCGACATATTAATATTTTAGTCAAAGTAACATTGCTTGCTGAAGAGACGGTAATGATAGGCTGTCAAACTCCTATGGTTTGAACCTCATCTTTTGTTGCTCAGCATGGCGAACATTGTGAAAAAACAGTCATTGAAGATAGTCTAAGCAAAAGTTATTAACTTTTGTTTGAATTATTATTATGTTCTTTATTTTTATCTTTTTTTAAAAGCAAATGGGATTAAATGAAGAAACAAGAATACTAGGAGTATTTCAATCCTTACAAGAAGAAAACAATCCCCACCAACACCCCTCTAGATTCTAAAAGGATTTAAGCAACAATCTAGAAAGGAAGGGTTGGAGTATGGATTCTCTTCCACACACCCCCATCTCCAAACTAAAAGTTTGATGTTCCAACAAAGGTTATCAACATTACAAGAAATCGAGTTGAAAATGATGTCGTTTCTTTCCTTCCACAATGACCAAATTACCGCCAACCAAATGACTCCTCTAATATGCCATAGCTTGCCACCACCGATCCAATCTCTACTGAATTGAAGTATGTTACCTGTAAAAGTAGTCTCGACGCGACACCATCCGCTGACATTGTGCCAAACAAACTTGGCAATCAGGCAATTTAACAGAAAATGAACTAGATGCTCGTCGTCGTTGTCGCATAATCCACAAAGACTAGGAACCTCCAATCCTCTTTTCCTCAATTCAACTCTAGTTGGGAGCCTATTCCATGCAACTTTCCAGCCAAATAGCTTAAATCTGGCAGGAACCTTTAGAAGCCAGATTTTGTTAATTAATTCAAGTTGAAGCGGCTGGACAGAGACGGTGTGAACAGACTGCATCATCATTTTGTAAACCTGACTCACCATACTCTTAGCATCGCCTCTGTGCTTCCAAGAAACGACGTCTGCAGCCGCAAGAGAGACAGAAAAATCCTGCAGGTAGATCTGCAGATCCTCGCTGCAACTGGAAACAAGAGGGGACGAAAAATTGGTTATTCCCAAATCGTTCCAGACCCACACCCCATCGAACCAACACCCAATTTTAGCAACAACAACATTTTTAAGGATGCTCTCCTCGAAGCATACAGGAAAAATATCAACGAGAGGAGAATCCCCACACCACGGATGGTGCCAAAAAAGAAATCTGTCGCCACTACCGATCTAAAACTTTATCATCTTCAAAAAGTTGAAATCTCCCTCCGTTTTCGAATTGTTAAGACTCAGAATATCCTTCCACCAAAAAGACGACTTGTTTCCCGATCGCTTATTTGAATCCACCATCAGAAGATCTAAGTTACCATATTTTGCTTTAAGAACAAGCTTCCATAAAGAGCAATCGTCTGAAAGAATACGCCATTTCCACTTCGTCAATAACGCCAAATTAAATTCTTTTAAGCTTCTAATGCCAATACCACCTTCTTCTTTGCTTCTACAGACCACCTTCCAATTCAGCCAACTGATTTTTTTCTTCCCTTCTTTGCTCCCCCAAAGGAACCTCCTCCTAATCTTGTCCAATTCATTCCTAACAGCAACAGGAGCCTTGTAGAAGGAGAACATGAAAACAGGCAGGCTAGTAAAAATAGAATTAAGAAGAACTAACCTACCTGCCATCGAAAGATAATGGCAGCTCCACGAATCCAACTTAGCTTTGAGCTTGCAGACAATCTTGTTCCAAGGTAAAATTCTTCTAGGGTTAATTCCAAGGGGTATGCCAAGGAAGGAAAAATCTGCAGAGTCAATCTTGCAGTAGAGGAAGTTCGCTGCAGACAAAATAAAGTGAGGAGAGACGTTTAGGCCAATAAGCCTACTTTTGCGATAATTGACACGGAGGCCCGAGACCAATTCAAAACCCTCAAAACCGCCTTAAGACACCAAATATTATTCCAACCTCCTTCCCCAATCAAAAGCGTATCATCCGCGAATTGAATGGCCTCCACTTTCACTTCGTCATTAATTAAGAAACCTTTAAACTCCCTTACTTCCTCCGCTTTGTAAAGTAATCTAGTGAGCCCTTCTGTAACCAATACGAAAAGGAAAGGAGATAAGGGATCTCCTTGCATCAACCCTCTCTGAATCTCAAAATTGTCCATAGGGCTGCCATTGACGAGAATAGAAAAGCTACCCTTAAACACGCAAGATTCCATCCATTTCAACCACCTTGAACCGAATCCCATCTTGACCATCATGAACTTGAGCAAGTCCCAATTGACACTATCGAAAACCTTCTCAAAATCAACTTTAAACAAAACACACTCCTTGTTGGACTTCTTTGCTAAATTAATAACTCCGTTCGCAATCAACACGCCATCTAAGAGAAATCTTCTCGGGACAAACGCAGATTGGTTATTAGACATTAACTTCCCAATCACTAATTTCATCCTAGTCGCCAGAACCTTTGCAAGTAACTTCTTGACACTTCCCACAAGGCAGATGGGCCTAAAATCTCTAAGATCAAGAGGGGTAGAAACCTTAGGGGTAAGAACCAAAAAGGCAGACCTGAAAGCTTTAGGGAGGTGGCCATGGAAGAAGAAGTCTCCAAAGAAGGCCATAATGTCTTGCTTCATAAAAGGCCAGCATTTCTTCAAGAAAAAGAATGAAAATCCGTTCGGGCCAGGGCTTTTTGCCCCATCACAACACCACATAGCCCTACGAACTTCCTCCTCCGAGAACGGTTCTTCGAGCGAGGCAGTCTCAACATTAGACAGGCGATTGAAATCCACACCATGAAGCACTGGTCTGACTTCCAAAGGTTCGGAATACTTAGCTTGGAAAAAATCCTGAACTGCATGCTTAACACCTTCCACAGTATCGACCAAACCCTCCCTAGTGTTAACTGCTCCAATGAAATTAGCTTTAGCTCTCCCTCTGACCGTGTTATGAAAAAACTTAGAGTTGATGTCTCCCTCTTATCTCCATTTCACCCGAGACTTTTGAACCAACAGATTGTCCTTAATGTGAAGAAGTTTCCACATATTCTTGCAAGCTTCGGATCTCCAACCAAACTTGACTTTATTCCAATGCTTCAAATCAGCCTTAAACATTTTAAATTTCTCCTTTAGCACAAAATCACTCCTGCCTTGAACTATGTAGCTCCTCCATTTGTCTTCAGCAAACTTAAGGAAACTAGAATCTTCAAACTAGTTGTTGTTGGACTTGAAGGGTTTCGGGCCCCAGTTTCTTTCAACAATTTTCAACCAAATGGAACAATGGTCACTGATATCTCTCAAGCCAATGGATTGATTGATAATGCCTCAGCTGTTGATAAAATTGGAGTCCACCAGGAACCTATCAATACGGCTCATAGACTTACCATCACCACTATACCACGAAAATTTATTACCAATCACCGATAAATCCATCAGCTCCATCGAGTTGATGAAATTGGCAAAAGCTTTTGTTTCACTAGCTCTAACATCACCCGTCCTTCCCTTCCCCTCTTCTGAATTAGTGATAGCATTGTAGTCCCCTCCCAAGATCCAAATGCCATCAGACCACTTTTTCTTAAGGCTTTCCAAATTACTCCAAAGGGCCTTTTTATCAGCAAAAGAACAACCAGAGTAAACATTAATGATGTAAAACAGTTCATCATTCCATACCAGCTTGTCTCCTAAGAAACCATCACCGCTGAAAGAGCAGATAGGAGTGACTATATTAGAATTCCAAAGAGTGATAATCCCCCCTGATCTACCGGTGGAAGGACGATACGACCAGCCAACTTCACTATTCCGCCAAAGATCCTTGACAACCCTCGAGTCCACAGAAGATAATTTGGACTCTTGGATGAGGAAGATATCCGCTTTTCCTGACATAATCAAACCTTTAATTCTCTTCCTTTTGGACATATTGCCCCCTACCCTAATATTTAAAGATCCTAAAATCATTGGGTACAACTGGATTTCGCCTTCTTTCCCTCCTTGAATTCTCTGTCTTGAGCCTCCATTTCAGCAATCTGAGAAGAGTAGTCCCTAAATCCTTCTTTAGCCCTTACTCCCAGCTTTGTGATTATATTCGACAATTTAGTACCAACATTAGAATCTAGATTGTTCTTGAATATCAGATTACATCTCTGAATGTCTAATTCAGAAATAGAATCCCCTCTAAAATCAGATTCAGGATAAGAACCCCCTTCGGAGTCAACGCCCACTGAAAGATTTGTGAGTCTCAGTAAAGGCAAATAAGATTGTTCTTTGGATGTCTTAGAGAGACGTTTCCTGCTAGAGAACAGTTGAGATAGGTCTTCGATGGTGTCTTCCGAGCATAAGGGGGCCTCAACAGAAGCCCGACCCACTTTTTTCTTTGACCTTTTGGGCCTGATTTTCCTCCCCGGCCCGTTTAAGTCTACAATCCTTTTTTATTTTGATTTTTTCTTCTTTGGATCCCTACCTCTCCTTATAGCCTCAGTAAAGCCCGACACTATAGAAGGACCAGAAACAACAACTTTCGCCTTTTCAGCAGACCTATTCACCTGCCCTGACCCCACTCCTTCTGCAGCTGACTTATCAAGGGTAGGAAGCCCTTTCTGCGCTTCAAAGACTGCTTTGTCAAAAACCATCTGTCTAAGAACAGGTATTGGGATACTCACCTCGTGGCAGTCCTCGACCACCTGTTGGACTTCGTTTCGTCCCAAACAAACCGGATTAAACTGGTCAGAAAAAAGTTTCGTAGGATTCTGACCAGTCTCATCACCTTCGAAATCCACCTCGTTGCCTCCAACAAAGTCCCCATCGTCTTCTACTTCAGTTACGCCATTGTACTTGCTCCATAAACTCTCAGTATCCGTTGATGATTTCTCAGGCGGCTCTTTCTTGTCGTTGTTGCACAAAGAGATACATAAATGACCATGCGTATCCTCTACTACCTTAATATTAAAAATTGTCCCAGCAATCTCAACTGGAATAATTTTGTTAAGAACCAATACGCATTTGGTTCTGACGAGAATCCTGGCCACATCCAAACAATCGCCTCTGAGGGTGTTATCATCAACACAAACATAGCACCCCACCGTTTTGGCCAGGAGTTCGAAGAAAGAGTGGCACCATGCATGACCAGGAATACCGTAACAGCGTAACCAAGTCATTCGGTCTTTGTCTACGTCTTCTTCCTTCCATTTTCTAATGTCGGAGAACCACTGTCTCCACCAGTTTTCAGCTCCTGAGATTAGGTCTTGAATTTCTCCCTCTTCAACCTCTTCAAGTAAGCAAAAGTTAGCCCCCAAGGGGGTAACTTTAATCGAAAAGTAGCCTTTGATTTCGAAGCTGTTTTGGATGTTATAAGACATGTCAGGGTTCAAGACAACACCCACAAAAGCTTTGTTGAAACGTTGCAATAAGTCGTCGTCGGGTTGAAAATGCAGAAAGGCTTTCTTTTTCTCTCCTCCATTCTCCTGAAATCTGTTGGCAACGACGCCCGCAAAGGACTTGTTGTTCTGAATTCCGTTTGAGGTCCCATCTCTGTGTTTACCCACGAACTTTCTGTCTTCTTTACTTTTGAAGGGAACGTTTCTGAAGACTGAAGCCCTTCCTATGTTATTAACGCCATTAAGCTCCTGGCCCCTAGCAAACCTTGGTACATTGGCATAGATTTTTCGGTTGTTGATGAAGATGTTGTCCAGCTTCACTCTCATCACCCTAGCCTCCTCCGCATCCCCAACTTCTAAGAATCTGGCGAAGCCAAAACGTTTCCCAAATTTGTTTCTCTTGGGAGGAATGACGACCTCGATGACTTTGCCAAACTTCGCAAAAAGGTTGAAAATATCCTCCGCACTAGTACTGTTTGGTATCTCTGAGAAGTAGAAGGACTGCGTGATAAGCTCCTTGGCCTTGCCTCCTGCAAAACTCTCCTTATCTTGTCTTGGATAATAGTCTCATCTAACTCTTTGAATGTGCCTGAACCCCTTCCTTTGGACCTTCCTCCATTCCCTTTCTTTCATACTACTAAAATCTTCGACTTGAAACGTGATTGTGTCTTTGAAATTAATTTGACTTCAACTATGAGGACAAAACTCCCCTCATTGAATTTATAATTAACTTCTTAAACATTTTTTCAAAAAAAAAAACTTTCTAAATTGTTTCGGCCAAAACAACATAAATTTTTGGAAGGATGTATGTCATGTTTTTACATATTTTGAAAGGTTGCTACGAGGATTGTTTATTGCCTCAAGAAACCATATTTTATAAGCTCCATATGTTCTTTATTTAATTCAAAAGTATTTAATATTGTTTTTAATTAGTGTAAAAGTAATTATTATAAGTAAATTTGACACATTTGATCATTAATGTATTTAGTTCATATTTGAATTAGATATATTAACAGTTAAATGTAGTAAAAAAATTAAAAGTTGCTTATAATAATGACAAGGGGTATAATTGTAATCGAAGGGAGAACATATCGAACAAAATTATAGAGTTTAAATTTAAAAATAAATTATAGAGTATGAAAATCTTCACCATAAAATATTATAAGTTAGAGCTAAAATACGAAATTGTATTTTACCTTATCTGAATTGTTTTTTTTTTTGTTTAGTCACCTAAGAGCTAGGATTTCACTTTTTAAGAATATGTTTGGATTGATGGAATGGAGTGTAATGAAGGAGTGTATAATCAGATTTCTTTGTTTGAATTTGTAAATAATGGATGAAGCAAAATTGAACATGATGGAATTCATTTTATCATATTTCATTCAATCCTTTGGTTTTCATTCCACTCAATTTGGGTGTATGCAATGGAATGAATGAATTTATTTTGTTTTGTCCCGTCAAATTATAAAAAAAATACTTAAATAATGGAATATAATTTATGTTACATTCCACTTTGCTCCACTCTATTTCATCATGTTATTTTCTGTTTCGCTACATTCTAGTCCATCAATCCAAACATGACATAAACGTTAATAAGTGGGATGATGCATTAGTTTAGTATCATAATGGCCAGAATTACATCCCTTAAAAGTTAATAAGTGGGATGACACTAATTCAAAATTTCACCTCTACAACGGGATGTTTCTACGTAGCTACCAATTGAGTTTATTTAACGGATGTGAATTGAGTCGTTTTAACTTGTACATTTGTCACAAAAATCTATTTGTCATCACTAAATTCTAAACATTAAATCATAAATCATAAACTATAACTATTGTTCATTACACTTTATAAATTTCTCCCAAACTATAAGAAAATCTGAAAAATGTCTCATCGCCATGTTTGTATATTATTTTTGGACGCACCCTGACCAATCAATTATGTTTAATTTTTTTGTACGTAAAAAGTGTGAGAAATATATATGTCTGAAAGATAACTTCTAGACACAAAGTAACATAGTCTGAATGTTATCTTTGTTGAAATTGTAATTCCTTGTGTCGAAACTTGTAGTGTGTGTCAAGTAGTGTTAGATGTCGAAATGTCGAAGCAAGCTGCTTGACACAGGATTTTGACTTAGACCAAAATAAAAAATTTGGCGTTTTGTATATGTTGGACTTTAACTTAGGGAGTAAGATAACTCAATTATAAATAGGGAGTAACACTATTATGAATTGTATGATAAACAATAAAAAGTACAGTTGCACAGTTGAATAATATTTTCTCATTTTGAGAGCAGAGAGTCACTCTGCAGAAATCATCTTCCTCCCAACTTTCATCAAACTATAATCTTCTTTCTTATTCAAATTTCTTTATTCTTCTTCTATTAACAATTGCTGCGCAGAATCATTCTTGCAATCAAGGTGTGATTGATTTACTCAAGTGAAGAGTGAAGAATAAGGAATTTTGATCGATTGATTAAATATTGTTCATCAAGATTGATTCAGAACGTGAGATAGTAGCAGTTTTTTAACTATCCATGTTGGTTACTGATCGTACCTGGATCAGACAGTTACTGGTGGCCAACGACGTCCGTTGAGCTCCGGCTCCGATGAGGTTGAAGGACGGCAGGGGGGGGTGTACCTGCAAGGTACTCCGACGCTCAAGTTAGGGAGTGCACAAAGTAACAGCAAATACAAGAAGAGTGAGAAAAATGACTTAACCTGACCCTCTCAAGTGAGAGGGTATTTATAGAGAGCCCCCAGCGCGGGGCCAACGGTTACTTGCATTGGGCTGGATTGTCAGGCCCAATCCAAGTAACTGCCAGGGCTTACGTGGCGTAGTGAAGACCAGCACGTGGTCTTCGCCCTGGGGTAACCGCTCCTAGATTTTCGGGATTAGGGCAGACCGAATCCTGCAGAAGTGGGAGGTTACTTGGAACGTGCCCACGTGGTGCGGACCGTTAGACACTCCTCGCGGGGGAGGAGCCTTCTGTGTCGAGGACCAATCAAGCCGTACGACGGACACGGCCTCGTGGGGAGGAGCCATGTCTGTCGAGGAGTGATATGTGTCATCCTCGCGGGGAGAAGCTGGTAAGTCGATGAGGTACCTCTCCGCTGGGAGGCGAGGTTCTCCTGTCCTGCTGGCCCAAGTGCCTGGCACTGTAAAGTGCCCGGGGGACCGTTGGTATGCTCGCAGTGGTCAAGTGCCCCACGGAGGGGTCTTATTGGGCCTCCCCATGCTATATGGGTTGGGCCTGCTCGACTATTGGGCAGCCTCGGCCCAGTCCAGAACAGGAGCCCCCCAAGTCGTTGCTCTGAGGTGGCAGAGCAATGACTTAAGGGTTATTGGCATGTCGAGGATATGCTAAGAGAGGAACCGAGGAGGTCGTTCTCCTATGCGAGATTCCTTCGGCCGGATGAGCGTCTGGCGTCGGACAGATGTGTCTGGTCGTATGGTCGGGGAGATGAAGGGTTTCGGATTCGAAGTGTTGGGGAAAACCGAAACGACACGCTTGGGGAGACGGGCGGCTGCATGCGTGCCATGTGTCGCCTGCCATTATTACCTAGGGAGGCTAGGGCGGCTGGCTAGGGTAGCGCACTCGAGTGCCCTACGCCCCTCGGGTCTCGCGAGAACCGCTTATAAAAGCCGCTCCCCTCGCTCATTTTTCACTTTTCCGCTTCTCTCTCAAGAATCCTTCTCCTTCTCTCTCTAACCTCTTTCGTCGTAGCTCGCCACCGTCAACCGCCGAGCACTCTCTGTCGGAAGCCTTTCCTCCGCTACGACAACCGTTCGCCGCCGTACCATAGCCGGAAACCTCCGTGCCGGAACCCTACACCGCCGCTTACCAGGTATTTGCTTCAAACCGGACCTTTATTTTGCATTTTTCTTCAATTTTAACTAGTGTAGGACGTTTCCTTGGTGAATTGACGATATTCCCATGAGAAACGAAGGGATTCCTGGCGAATACGGCGGGAATCTTTTGTTGTGGAGGGAGAGAGTGCGAAGAGCTTTGCTCGCTTTTGATGAATATCTCGGGGATCAGGGACGAACACGTCGGGGACCCGTTGAATGTCTCGGGGTCCTTAATAATCAGTATATTTGTTAGTGCCGCAGGGACATGGGGCAGAACCTTCCGGGGAGACGATGAGTTCCCCGGTGGGCAAGTTGATCCTCGGCCGATCGCGTCGGGGAGTTGAGAAAGCCTTGCCCTTTCCTCGCCCGTTCGCTTGAACAGCGGTGGAGGGGTGAATTTGATACGACCAATCGAATTCACCGTTTCCTTCTGCTTTTCAGGTAAATGGACGATTTGGCTGCGGAGGTGGCCGTAGGATATTTCGAGGAAAACGACGACGACCAGCCCGACTCCCCCATGGCTCACATGGCCTTTGCGCAAGAGAGGCCGCTCGAGGATTGGGTCTGTAGCGAAGCCCTGGAGATGTCGTCCATCTTCGTGTACCCAGATGTGGGCGATGCTTTTTGTACCGTCGAGCACCGACTAATCGGAAGTGGCCAATCCTGGAAGGTTTTTCGTCCCGAGGAGCATCACCGGATATGCTCCCCTTACCGGGGAATGCGAGTCCCCTTATACGAGTTTATGTTCGAGAAGGCGGTAGGGGTGTTCGCGGTGCGGTTTGGGCGGTTTTGACGCTAAAAATCATCCGAATCGCAAGGGAAAAAAGCATGCGGTTTGGTTTGGTTTGGTTGGCTTTTAAAAAAAATCCGAACCAAACCAAACCAAACCAATGCGGTTTGGATTGGTTCGGTTGGTTTGGTTTTTTACAAGATTTTTATTGAGTGATATTTACATATATAGAGAACAACATAACTTTGTGTTTAGTCATTCATACATTGCCAAATAACAACAAAACTCATCATATTTAGACAAAAAGTTCTCATTCAATATACAAAAATCAATTTAAACAAAAGTGAAAAAAAAATAGTAGCATAATACAATATCAAAATATTATAATAAAACAGAAAATATAAGAGAAGGGAGATTAGAGAAGATGAAAAAGAAAGAACATAACAGATGTGAGATTAGAGAAGAAATGTGCGATAAAAATATAATTAGAAGAGAAAATAGTAACATAAAAATGAGAAGATGAAAAAGAAAGAACATGTGAGATGAGAGATTAGTGTAGAAGAGGCGAGACGTACATGGCAAAGAAGATGAGAAGAATGCACAATACTATTAGAAGAGATTTGAGAAGATTAAAACTGAAAAGTTAAGTGTGAGTAAGAGAAAATATTTCGTAATTGTAAGGTTAAGGCAAAATGGGTTTGAGTTTTGGGTTAGATGTGAGATAAGTGAAGTTTGGGTTGTAAAATAATGCGGTTTGGTTTGGTTTAGTTCGGTTTGCAAAATACAAACCGCAAACCAAACCGAACCATGCGGTTTTGTTAAAAGATGGCCCGAACAAATCCGAACCAAATGCGGTTTTTTGCGGTTTCGGTTTGGTTTGGTTTGGTTTGCGGTTTTTTATTGGGTTGGTCTGGTTTTGAACACCCCTAGAAGGCGGGGTGGAGGCTGCCTTTCACGGATTTTCAGGAGGGGATCTTTGACTGGTTGAAGTTGGCCCCTTCGCAGATTCATCCGAACTCGCTGGCCTTCATCCGGGCCTTCGAGCTCGTATGCAAATATTTGGAGATCGTGCCGACCGTTCGCCTTTTCTTCCGCATATTCCACCTCCAACGGTCGTCGGCCGGAGGTCGACACGGCTGGGTGTCCTTCAAGCAGAGCAAGGCGCTGTTCCACACTTACTTGGATTCCATCCGGGATTTCAAGTTCCGCTATTTCTACGTGAAGCCGGTCACCCTCCGAGGCGATATATTCATTGTACCGGAAAGTCACCCGCGAGGTCGACGGCCGTTCCGAGGAGGTGCTGGAGCCAAAGTTTCCTTTGTACTGGACGGAGGAAGATTTTAAGAAGGGAGTTGACAAATATAAAACGAAGCCTGTTCAGATGGAGGCCTACGAGCGGGAAGCCTACGATAAAATCGTAGCTTTCGTTGACAGTTTTACCGAAGCTTGACACGAGACGCTGGACGGCCAGCCTATAACAGGTGCAGATGGACAGGTGAAGAAAAAACGTCGCCTGATAAACACCTGCGTTCTGCTCGAGACCTTCTCTGACGAGGAAGCCCTCGAATTGTTAGGTGGTGAAAACGTCCTCGCTTTAGGTCTTCCTCGTATCTGTGTTTCTCGCTTTACTAACGTTTTCTTTCCTTTTGCAGGAACAATGGCCAGAGCCGAGGAGAGGTTGAAGAAGCTGAAAGCGAAGAGGGCCCGGGAAGCGCAGGCCCGGGAAGAGGCGTCGCGCTCCAAAGATCAAGAAGTTGTCCCTTCTGGGGCCCCGCACGAGGGTGTTTCCACGGCCGCTGCCCCCGAAGGATCCACTCAGTCTCAGCCTGCTGCCGCTATGTCGGGGACCGCGGGTGGTCGCACAACTCCTGCGGGAAGCCAATCCCCGGCTACCCAAGGGACTCCGAAGAGGCAACGCGTTGCGGAGGTCGTCGACCTGGGTGGTGAAGACAGTCCCCCGGTTCCTTCCAGCTTTGACCTTCCCCCCTGCCATCAAAAACCTCACTTCTTCTCCGAGGTCACTTATCCTCGCACCCTTCCCTCCGAGATCCAAACTGTGCTGGGGACTGCTACTGAAGTGAGGAGGAAAATGATTTTTGAGGACCTGTCGGCCGTCATGCGTATCTGCTCAACTGCTATCATTCTAAATGACGAGACCCGCCCTACTCCTGAACTGGCCCGCCTGCAGGAGGCGCTGGATACCTTGGGCGCTGAGATGCTCGGTATGCGCAAGGAACTAAAAGAGTGCCGAGATCTGAATAAAGAACAAGGCAAGCAGTAGCAGCTGGTCGAGGCCAAGCTTAAGGAAGCCGAGGAGACAGAGAAAGGCCACCTTGCCCGAATCGCTGAACTGGAGTTGAAGGAGAAGCGGCTTAAGGAAAGGATTGCCGAGTTGGAGGATACTGTGCGGCCGGCCGAGGGGGAAACTGAGGGAGACAGACTCCTAACCACTCGTGCAGCGTTAGTGGCCCATCTCCGGAAGCTCGAGCAGGATCTCCGGTTGTCCGAGGATGATGCTATTGAAACCGCGGGTATAGGGTTCCGCAGTGTCGTGGGTCAGCTTCAGGTTCTCAACCCAGATCTCGTCACCGAAGGGATTGACCCCGACGCTGAGGTGGTGGATGGCCAGATCGTCCATCCTCTGCGGGAGAACGACATTCAAGTGCACGAGGAGCCTGACGGGGCTGCAGCTGAGTAGGCTTTTCTTTTTAGCTTTATTTTGGTCGGCCTGCGAGCCGTTTTGTTTTCGCCCGGTTTGTGGGCTTAGTTGATGTACTATTTGCACGATGTTTATTTTTGCCCGGCTTGTGGGCTTATATTTGTAACTTTTTTGTACTAAGGGTTTTGCCCCGTATCTGTACTTCGTAAGACCTCTTTATTGATTTTGATCGTGTGTGATGTGTTATTTGTTATACTTTATTTTTGCCCAAGTAATAAGGCTTTGGGATTTGCTCGACTTCGACAGTCCCTGACCGCGTGGAGAGCTGGTCGGGCGGCCGGAGGAGTACTCTGACCTTCAACGAGGCTAAGAGCTCGGTCGAGGTCCTAGTCTCGTGGCATGAACTTCCCATCGCGAGCTGGGTGTTATGTCCGGTTGGCACGACGACGGTGGGCCTCGATCGAGGTATCCCCGCTGGATCAAATGTCCTCGTGCACACAGAACGCGGTCTCTGATCGTCGTGTTCTTATAGGGGTGTCGCGCTTGTACCCTAGCGCGTCCCCGTAATCGCGGTGCTAGTGAGCCGCGGACAGTGTTTAACTGTAATATTGTTTTAGCTTTTCAGCGTTCCATGGTCGAGCAAGTTCTTCCCCGTGCAGATTTTCGAGGAAATAGGCTCATGTCCCCGTTTTCGCGCGGACGCGGTACGGGCCCTCCCAGTTCGCGGCGAGTTTGCCTTCTCGCGAGTCTTTCTGGTTCCTTCGTAGGACGAGGGTGCCCACCTGAAAATCACGTTTAATGACTCTGTCGTTATAACGTAGTGTTATTTTTTGTTTAAGTGACGCCTCTCGGAGAGAAGCGCCCGAGCGTGTTTCCTCGACGAAGTCGAGTTCTTCCCTCAAGGCTTCGTCGTTCGTGTTCCCGTCGAGGAGGGCTTCCGTCCTCCTCGAGGGTTCTCTGATCTCCACGGGGATCACTGCCTCCGTTCCATAGGTCAAACGAAAGGGGTCTCCCCGGTCGTGGAGTGTGGGGTTGTTCGGTAGGCCCAGAGAACGCTGTGTAGCTCTTCGACCCACCGTTGTTTGGCGTCGCCCAGTCGCCGTCTTAATCCTCGAAGGATCACTCTGTTCGCGGCCTCAGCCTGTCCGTTCGTTTGAGGGTGCTCGACCGACGTGAAGTGCTGCTTCGTGCCTAGTTTTGTGACGAAGTCTTGGAAGTTCCTGTCGGTGAACTGGGTTCCGTTGTCTGTGACGATGGCTTGAGGCACTCCGAACCGGGCGAGGATATTTCTTTTGTAGAAACGTAGTATGTTGAAGGCAGTGATTTTGGCCAATGCTTCTGCTTTAATCCACTCTGTGAAGTAATCTACCCCGACGATGAGGTATTTGTTTTGATACGACCCCTGGACGAAAGGTCCGAGGATATCCATCCCCCACTATGCGAACGGCCACGGGGAGGATAGCGTCGTGAGCTCGCTGGGGGGAGCGAGGTGCATGTCCCCGTGTCGTTGGAATTTATCGCACTTCTTGACGTGCTCCTTGGCGTCTTGTTGCATGGTGGGCCAGTAATATCCTGCCCGGAGTGCTTTACGAGCTAGCGATCGTCCGCCGAGGTGCTGCGCATTGATTCCCTCATGGATCTCCTGGAGTATGCCGGAGACCTTGGTATCCTCGACACATCTGAGAAGGGAAAAAAAAACCCCCCCGGTATAGCTTATCCTCGACTATAGTGTACGAGCACGCCCGTCTCTTGACCATTCTTGCTTCTTTGGGATCTTCGGGAAATTTGCCCGTCGTGAGGTATTCGTATACCGGGGTCATCCAGCAATCGCTGTCCCCGATGGTGTTGATGTCCGAAATCATGCCTGGTTTGTCAATGCTCGGGCGGGAAAGGACCTCTTGTATGACGGATTTGTTCCCGCCTTTCTTTTTCGTGCTCGCCAATTTTGACAGGACGTCCGCTCGGGCATTATGCTCCCGGGGGATGTGAGTTACTTCCGCCGAGGTGAACTTTTTCATCTTCTCTTTTACCAAGGCCAAGTATTCTATGAGACTGTCGTTCTTGGCTTGGTACTCTCCTCGGACTTGCGAGGCTACGAGCTGAGAGTCGGTCAAAAGCTTGACCTCCTTGGCGCCAAGGTCCTCGGCCAGCCTGAGTCCCGCGAGGAAGGCCTCGTATTCGGCTTGGTTGTTCGAAGTCGGGAAGGACAGTTCGAGGGACACCTCGATGAGGATGCCTTCCTCATTTTCGAGGATGATTCCCGCTCCGCTTCCTTTCGGGTTGGATGCTCCGTCGACATAGATTGTCCATTTCTGCGACCCGTTGGTTGAGGGCTCTGGGACGGTCATCTCTGCTACAAAGTCGGCCAGTACCTGTGCCTTCAAGGCTTTCCTCCCTTCATATCGGATGTCGAATTCGGCCAGCTCGAGTGACCACCTGAGCATCCTCCCTGCCATATTCGGTCGTCTGAGGAGTTGCTTAATCGGCTGGTCGGTCCTCACGATGACGGTATGGGCGAGGAAGTAGTGGCGTAGTCTTCTGGCCGCGGTGACGAGGCTCAGTGTGACTTTCTCGATCTGCTGATACCTGAGCTCGGGGCCTTGGAGAGCTTTGATCGTGAAGTAAACTGGCTTCTGTCCGTCTGGTGTTTGCCAAATGAGGACGGCGCTGACCGCTTCGCTCGTGATCGCAAGATATAAGAAGAGTGTTTCCCCGTTCTCGGGTCGCGAGAGGATCGGGGGTTGCGATAGGACTTGTTTCAAATGTGCGAGTGCTTGTTCGCATTCCTCGCTCCACTCAAACTCCGCTTTTTGCCGGAGGAGTTTGAAAAAGGGGAGTGCGTACTGTGCGGATTTGGCGACGAACCGGGAAAGAGCGGTGAGCATTCCGTTCAATGATTGTATTGACTTCTTCGAGCCCGGAGTAGGGAGCTCAGAAAAGGCTCTACACTTGTCGGGGTTTGCCTCGATTCCTCGTTCCGTGAGGTAAAATCCGAGGAACTTTCCCGCCCGGACACCGAAGGTGCATTTGTCGGGATTAAACCTCATGCGGCATCTTCTCGCCGTGTCGAACACCTTCTTGAGGTGCGCGGCGTGGTTGACTTCTTCTGCAGACTTGACGATCATGTCGTCCATGTAAACTTCGAGCATGTCGCCGATTTCAGTCCGGAAGACCTTGTTCATCATACGTTGGTAGGTCGCACCGGCATTCTTCAGACCGAAGGGGATTACGTTATAATAGTAGTTGCCCGACGCGGTCATGAAGGCCGTGTGTTGCTTGTCGACCTTGTCCATGGGAATTTGGTTGTATCCTGAATAGGCGTCCATGAAAGATAGTAGTTTGTAACCTGCAAAATTGTCGACCAGTTGGTCGATGTTGGGCAAGGGATAACAGTCTTTCGGGCAAGCCCGGTTAAGATCAGTATAATCAACGCACATTCTCCATTTTCCATTATTTTTCTTAACAAGTACAACGTTGGACAGCCATGTCGTGTATTTGGCTTCCGAAATAAAATTTGCCTCTAGGAGGTCTTTTACAGCTTTCTCAGCAGCTTCCGCTTTCTCTGGAGACTGCTTACTCCTACGTTGTGCTATGGCCCTAGCGGCCGGATCTACTGCGAGCTGATGGCAAGCCACCTCGGGGTCGAGGCCAGGCATCTCGGATGCGCTCCACGCGAAGAGGTCAGCGTTCTCCCTCAGACATGCTTTCAGCTGCTCTTTGGCTAGGTCGGGGATCCCGGTGCCGATCTTCACGTTGCGATCTGGGCCGTCTCCGAGGGCCACGAGCTCGAAATCTCCATCTGGGATGGGGCGTGCTGGGTGGAGAGGCTGCCCGTTGTTTTCTGCCTGGTGGTCGTGGTCTTCGACTCTGTCTTCATCGGGCTCGCCGGAGAACCTGCTGTCGAGGTCGACCGCGTTGACGCGCGGGAGAGGTACCTGTCCGACGTCTTGGGGTGGTTTGGCCACGGCCTTAGGTTTGGGACCAATGGAACTTAGGCCCTTGACGGCGGCGTCGAAGCATCTTCTGGCCGCGTCGATGTCCCCGTGCATCGTCACTACTCGTCCCCTCCTCGTGTAGTACTTCATTTTGAGGTGGACCGTCGACAGGACCGCCGTGAGTTCAGCAAGGGTGGTCCTTCCGAGGATGCAGTTGTAAAGGGATGGACATTCAACTACCAGGAAACGGATCTTCACCTGTCGGGCCGTGTCTTCGGCCCCGAACGTAACCATTAGCTCCACGTAACCCCATGGTCTGGTGGTGGTTCCATTGAACCCCTGTAGGTCTGACCCGACGTACGGGGTCAAATGCCTCTCGTCCAGCTGAAGGGTCCCGAACAAATGAGAATACATGATGTCGACCGAGCTCCCCTGGTCGACTAGGATTCTTCGGACGTCAAAGTTCGCCATTTGGGCCCTGACCAGGAGGGGAATAGTGGCGTTTGGTGCTCCCCCGGGGAGTTCCTCGAGGTAGAAGGTGATGGGATTGGAGTTTCCCCGCACTTTCTCGAGGGTGGTTGCCTTCGACGATGTCGCGGATTCCAGTTCGTCAAACTTCCGTTTGATCGACCCAACCGATATTTTCCCGGGGTCGCCTCCGGAGATAACCATTGCTTTGGGGAAGCCTTCCCAGGTACTACGGGCCGTGACGGGGCCCTCGTCGGGGAAAGTCGCCCACATGTTGCGGATTGCCTCTTCGCCCTCGATGATTGGGGGGACGAAGAAGTCCTCGGGTCGAGTGACGCTGAGGGCGACTTGAAGCTGGTTGTCGCCGGGAGGAGGTGTTGCCTCCTCGATGTTCTGTGATTCCTTTGAGCTGGGACGAGGAGGGTCATTCTGTTGGGCATACTTCTTCAAGTGCCCTTCTTTGATGAGAATCTCAATGGCATCCTTGAGGTGGATGCAATCTTCGGTCACGTGCCCGTGGCTTCGGTGGAACCTGCAGTACTTAGATTTGTCAACGTTTGGTTTGGGAGTCGCGGGCTTCGGGAAGCGAACTCCTCCTTTCAAAAACTCGGAATTCTGGCAGTCTGAGAGGATCCGAGACGGGGAAGTGTTGAGCGGCGTGTACTCCGTGAATCGGCCAGCTGGCCCGCACTGTTCCCGGGGATCTCGATTGCGATTTTCTTTCTTCTTTTCTCCTCCCCGTCGGGGAGAAGCGTCATCGTCTTTGTGGCCGCGGGGGCCTTCCCTACGTCTCGTCTCAAGAGCGATCTGGGCTGCTTCCGTCTCTTCGAGTTCGATGTACTTCTGGGCTCGAGCGAGAAGGTCCTCGAGACGCCGGGGTCTTCGGAGGCCAATTGATTTGGCAAAGTCCGACCCGGCGCGTAGTCCGTGAATAATTAAGTATTTCTTCATGTCGTCGGTCGTATGGACCTCGACGGCTTCCTTGTTAAACCTCTCAATGTAATTTCGAAGGGATTCGTTCCTCCCTTGGAAGATCTTTTCTAGGGCAGCCTCTGTCTTCGGGTGTCGACGTGACGCGGTGAAGTGTTTGGTGAAGCGTTGCTTCAGTTGTTTCCATGACGTGATCGAACCAGGTTCCAGACCCTTGTACCATGTCATGGCTCCCTTCCGCAAGGTGGTGGGGAATAGCCTGCACCTGATGGCTCCCCTAATGTTTCGGAAGTCGAGCATCGCTTCGAAACTCTCCACGTGATCGTCGGGGTCGGTCAGTCCGTCGTAGGTCCCCAATGGTGGTGGTTTCTCCATGCCCAGAGGGATTGGGGCGTCCATGATTTCCCACGACAAGGGGGTCCTTTGGTCCTCGTCGTCGCTACCAGCCGGGGATCTCGAAGGTGATCCATGGTGCCGTGGAGGGGAGTTCCTCGAACGGTTCTTTGGTCTCTCTTCAGCCTGTTTGGGCTTCTTGGAGATGGTGGAGGCCCTGGGTTCCTTCCGAGGAGGGGAACGAGGGCGCTTCTGGGTGATCGCCGGCTGGGGGCGCTCGAGACGCGGTCGTCGACCATGGCGTACGGGAGACGGGGTCCGGGAATCTTCAGAAGGGGTCCTCCGCGGGGAAGGAGAGCGGCGAGGTGATGGGGGACGACGATGTCTTCGCGGGGAAGATCGTCGTGCCCGTCCTTGCTCCAGGGCTTCGATTCTGGTATTCTGCTGCGCGATCAGCTGATTGGTCTGGTTGATCAATGCAAACAGGGCCACGGTGCTTGGGTCCGCGTTGGGCAGCGGAGCCACTGGCTGGAGAGGGTTTTGCTGGTCGTCCGTGCGGACGACGTTGATGGTCGCATCCTGGGAGTCCGGGGAGGCGGTCTGTCCGTCCCTTATGTCGCCTTCGTCGCCGTGGAGGATGATGGCGTCCTCACGGTGGCTCCCGTTCTCCAGTTGCGCGAGCACGGTGTCCAGAGCCTGGTTGACGGTCGAATTGGCCATGGTGATGAATAGAGGAAGCTTTGGTTTATCGAGGAGAAAACGGGGAAGCTTATAGAGTCCCCACAGTCGGCGCCACTGATCGTACCTGGATCAGACAGTTACTGGTGGCCAACGACGTCCGTTGAGCTCCGGCTCCGGTGAGGTTGAAGGACGGCGCGGGGGGGGGGGGGGGTGTACCTGCAAGGTACTCCGACGCTCAAGTTAGGGAGTGCACAGAGTAACAGCAAATACAAGAAGAGTGAGAAAAATGACTTAACCTGACCCTCTCAAGTGAGAGGGTATTTATAGAGAGCCCCCAGCGCGGGGCCAACGGTTACTTGCATTGGGCTGGATTGTCAGGCCCAATCCAAGTAACTGTCAGGGCTTACGTGGCGTAGTGAAGACCAGCACGTGGTCTTCGCCCTGGGGTAACCGCTCCTAGATTTCCGGGATTAGGGCAGACCGAATCCTGCGGAAGTGGGAGGTTACTTGGAACGTGTCCACGTGGTGCGGACCGTTAGACACTCCTCGCGGGGGAGGAGCCTTCTGTGTCGTGGACCAATCAAGCCGTACGACGGACACGGCCTCGCGGGGAGGAGCCATGTCTGTCGAGGAGTGATATGTGTCATCCTCGCGGGGAGAAGCTGGTAAGTCGAGGAGGTACCTCTCCGCCGGGAGGCGAGGTTCTCCTGTCCTGCTGGCCCAAGTGCCCGACACTGTAAAGTGCCCGGGGGACCGTTGGTATGCTCGCAGTGGTCAAGTGCCCCGCGGAGGGGTCTTATTGGGCCTCCCCATGCTATATGGGTTGGGCCTGCTCGACTGTTGGGCAGCCTCGGCCCAGTCCAGAACAGTTACTGTGAAGAGTATAAGTGGAATAAAACTATTAATTTATGGGCAAAATTGGAAGAAAAAAAGGCTATACCAAAACAATGTATTGCCTTTATATATTGTTATAGATTATAGATTATAGATAATATACAGTTTTGCTAATAAAAAAAATTAAGACTTAATGATAGTCGATTTACATTTTCTTTCAAATAATAAATTATTTATGTGTCTCATAAAACAAGTATGGCTTAAATTTAGGGAAAAAGTGTAATTAAGAGTTAATGATAATAAAAATATAATATAATTGATAAATTATAACATTATTATTTATTTCAAAACTCTCGCAAAATAAAAAAAATTAAAAAAAATTGTTTTTACAAATACTTTTATGAGTTTAATTGGTATATACTGACAGTGTAAAATAGTTTTATACTGTCATCCAATAGAAATTTAACAATCTGTCATGTCATATCAGTAACTTAAAATTTACAGTCTAATGTGGCGGGATACATGAGGGTGATTGGTTGACAGTGTAAAATAATTTTGCACTGTCAGTGCATACCAATTAAATTCTACTTTTATTTTGATTAATAAAAAAAATAGTACTTTTATTTTGATTAATAAAAAAAAGAGTATGCTATTATGCACCGACTAGAAGGTTAGATGGGGTAACGGGCGTTAGGAGTTACGAGAAAAACGAAACGGAGAGAAAACGACGATACTTCACATAAAAGAAAATGTGTAAGAAAAAAAAGCTCTTCGAAAATAACGAAGCCAACCCTCAACAAACAACATTTTCTCCTTATAAAAACCACACTCCTCTCTTTCTCTCTTTCCAACAACAACTCACACTCTTCGTCGCCTCCGTCCTTTTTTCTTTTCTTTCCAACTCCAGATCTCTCTCTCTCACTCTCTCTAATGGCCTCCGTCACAGGAACTTCATTTTCCGTCACCGCATTCCAACAATCACTGGTAACAACAATTCTTTTCATCTCTTCTCCTTATCCAATCCCTTCGATTCAATTCACCGTTTCATCACTTCCAAATCACTGGAATTTTACGGGTTTTTTATGGATAATGATGTAAAACAGGTACCCGGTGCTGGTTCCAGATTCTCTAACGCGAAATCAGTTTCCCTTTCGATTAAAGGGAGAGCTTTTCCATCACTTACATTGCAGTCTAGGGTACACCGCTTTCAAGTTACATGTGCAGTAAGTCTAAAACCCTTCGTTCAATTCTATCTTTTATATTTTTGGTACTGCTAAATCTATTATTTTGTTTTTAGTCCTGTAATTTTATTTCATTTTAGTCCTTACAAATATTCCAATTTTTATTTTGATCAATGTTGTTTTGGTTTAGTGTTTCAATTAAGAGATTTTGATTTCTTCTGATAAATATGGATATACTGAATTATCTACATGATAAAAGCTATTGGTGTCGTTGTAATTTATTGAAAAGTATATTTTTATACTGGAATAACAAGGATTGCTTGTGCTTGTAATTCTTGATTTTGTGTAGTACTTATTTGGACTATATTTGTATTATTTCTTATGATGTAATCGCGGTGGTTTTTTACCATTTTTTATCAGGCTAAACCAGAAACTGTAACTAAGGTAAGTGAGATTGTCAAAAAACAATTGGCATTGGCAGATGGGACCGAGGTTACTGGAGAGTCCAAATTTTCTGCCCTTGGAGCTGATTCTCTTGACACGGTATCATCATATTCATAATTCTTTTGTCTAGGCGTATGTTGTGACTCAAACATTCATTCACAACACACAACAGTTGATCGTGTTGTATCTATTGTTTTATTTTCTTTATTTAAAATGTGCGTCGAGCAGTCATGTACTTCTTGTTTTGTGGGCTCATATGCCTATAAAGCACGAACACCAGATACAATACTGTCAAAGACACGTCGACACTAATAAAAAAGAAGTACAGTAACATTTTTGTAGTGACTGAGTATGCATATTAACACTGTTGTGCTATTAAATTCCCTTCCCTTATAGTAACATTTTGACATATGTATTCTTTAATCTACATAGATAATTGTAATGAAAATGTATTTTGAGTTCTTTCTTGCACTTATCACCTTGCCTGATGTACCACTGAAGCTGCCTAATTTGAAACTTAGGCATGATTCTGCATGTGAGAAAAATGAGAACAAAGCATCTGTTATTTATCTTTTTAAATACTATTCTCTGGATTATTTAGACTTGCTGTCAAATTTTATGTAGGTTGAGATTGTGATGGGACTTGAGGAGGAGTTTGGTATCAGTGTTGAAGAAGAAAGTGCCCAGGCCATTACCACTGTTCAAGAAGCAGCAGATATGATTGAGAAGCTTCTTGAGAGCAAGACTGCTTAAGTTTAAACCAATAACAAGCACACACATTTTGGAGTTTTTGTATTTTTGTGAGGAGGGTTTAAAATTTATCCTAGGTATTTCAGTTTGATTGCTCTTCAAGAAACTGGTTGATCTTTTATGAACTCCTCTAGAATTACTGCATTACTAGTTTTATTTTTCTAGACCTTGTGGCTCTCTGCAATGAAATGAATTTTATGTCAGGTGTTACATGTTCTCTTAATTTAAAAGTTTTGTTGGTTATTCTTCTTCCTTGCCTTGGAGGCCTTGATACAAAGATGGTAAGAGTTCAGAGACAATTTGGTTCAAGAGAGGTTGAGGGGAAATTTTAATTAAATATATGTTTAGTAACTAGTTTATATGGGAGAATAGAAGTGGGGTTGAGTAATTGAATTGGTATGCGTCACTTTGAGTTATATGAGTGTAACTACACTGTCAATTTAAGGGGCTACTTTGTACACCTTGTCGGGTGTTAGTGAAAAATAAAAAAATGCTTATGAATTTTGAAAATGCATGTTTGGACGCGCTCATAATACATATACGTCATCATTTGTAAGTGAGTCACTACCATTTTGTTCAAAATTCTGTAAATGCACTTTCGTAATAATCTTGATTTCAAAAGTTAGGAAATTTTACGGAGATGTATTTTTGAAATACATCTTGTTTTGTCAAACTAGAAGTAATTGTAGAATTTTGGTGGAACAACATAAATTAACATCAAGATACTTAACATTACATAGATATGTGTTAACATAAATTTAACCCCTAAGGGTTGGTTTAGTGGTGAAGGTTTGGGTCTTGAGAGTATGCTCCTCTCAAGGTATCAGGTTCGAATCCTACTATGTGTAATCAATTCTTGTATTGAGACAGTCCGTACGGAGCCTCTGACATTAAACGGGACCCCCGCTAGTGAATGGCGGGATTAGTCCTCTTGAATTAGTCGGTCGCAAGATCGGATACTAAAATTTCAAAAAAAAATTATTACAAACAAATGGTTCGTGACATTTCAACATCTTTAGAATATTTTCGGCCGATCTTGCGATCGCCACATCCACTTCAATCGGATCCTTTATTGTGTAACTGTAAAATGTACTTCACATAACATTTAAATCCTTATCCATCTTCAACCCAAACTTGTTGAATTATATCTTCCCTTCTTCGTTGATTGAGGGTGAGTAATATGTGAGGTTGACAACTTTTTCGATTGTCTGGATATCACAAGAGATTAACCAGTTTGGATTTCAGTTCGACGAGAGGTGATCCTAAATTAAAAGTGAGGGCTTTGCGCTATTGAAATACACAAATTCAAGATGGAAATATGTATTCATTTTGGTTTGGTGTGTTTTCGTAAACATGAGATGAGAGACCCCGTATTTATACAAGTTTTAGTTCATTATGGACCGTAGAAACCATATCATGTCTAAGAGGATATTTTAGATACGCATTTTCGCACTCATCTTATTTTTTTCAAAATAAGGGTTTCTACGGATATGCATTTCTAAATTACCCCCTTTTTAGAAGTTTTTGCAATTAAAATGGGGCGAGTCCAAAAATGCATATCATAATTCATTAATGCGATATCACAACTAGTTACAAGAACTTCTGATATGTTTTATTGGTCCTTCGACTTAATCTTGCACACTTTCAAAATCCATGTAACATTATCCTCTTTTTCGCTTTCAAAAAATGAAATACCCGTTGAAAAAGTGAAAGCATATACTTTGTTGGTCTTGTATGTTGAATCAATTATGAGCACCGTGAGAAATGTGTTGAACAATTTGATGGAACCAGGATGAGTCCAACATATATCTCGAACAATGACTTCATCTTCACTCACTCTATACCTAGAAACTTAGTGATCATCATCCTGAAGCTTCAACAGTTGTTGTATTTCAATTCTTAATCCACTTATCGCTTTATTGTTTACGGCACAAACATTGTATATTTGATTGATATTTGAGACATTTTGAGGTCTTTTTCGTTTCAAATTTTATGTATTTGTTTGCAATCGTTAGACAATCTTGTCCGAAAATAATTGTTGCAATTGTTATATCAAACAACATTCGTTGAAGTCTTTATCAATCAAGATGTTTCAGCAGTCAAGATGTTCTTTGTGAGGTCAAAAGTCAAGTCACCTCAACGATGACAACACCTTATATCAAACAACATTCAGTGAAGTCTTTGGTAACAACCGTCCAACAATCTCCGATGATGGCATCCTATTAAGAAGTTATCTTAAACCTCATCAATTATAAGAGTCAAGTTCTAGATGAAGTGGTAAGTCATCGATGAATATAGCAAAGGGACTTGAAACTCCAAACTTGTGAAATATAGAAGTGTAAAAGATCGTCTGGTCCTATGTTTAGCGTATGCCCAAGTGATTAATTTAATGTAAATGTATAAGATTAATTCTCAAGATACTAAGTAAGCTTGCGCACTCGTACACACGCACATACACATACACATACACACACAGGCACACGCACACACACACGTACACACACATGCACACATTAAAGTCTCTCTTATTTTACAAAAAAAAACACATTATAACCTTTTTATATGCATACTTAATTGATCACAGACTTGTTTAATCAATTATGAGTGCTTTGTACAGTAGCTAATTGATTAACAAATTTAGGTTAATCTATTAACACATTTGTAACGCCTCTAATCGATTAGAGAAGTCTTTAACCAGTTAATAAAGGTATAACTAAAAAACTTTCCATATTTGGCTTATCTAATCGATTACCAACTAGGGCAAAGCGATTAGAACATTACAAATGCTCATGGATCATTTTTCATATATAAAGATTACTTCAATTTGAAATCTCTCTTTATCACTTTCTACTCTCTTCTTTCACATTTTATGTAGTTTCACCAAAATTGCCTTAGTGTGAAAAATATTTGTGAGAGTTTTGTTGTACTGATGTTGTGCTAATATTGTAACTTTTACTCAATAGGGTATTTTATTATGCAATATCTTTGTAAGAACTGGTGTATGGTTCTTAAGCTTAACTCGATAAAATCTTTATTTGGTTCTTGAGATTAACCTTTAAAATATTTGTTTGGTCTTGAGATTAGCCTGTTAAAATCTTTGTTTGGTTCTTGAGATTAGCCTATTAAAATATATGTTCGCTTATTCATTTTAGACTGTGTAAAACTTTATTTGGTTCCTGAGCTCATCCTTGTAAAAGTTTTGTTTGGTTCATGAGATTATCCCTTTAAAATATATGTTTAGTTTAGAGATTAACTTGTGAAAAATCTCTTGTTTGGTTGTAAGAAGGTTCGTGGGTAAATTCTTTGAAAAACTCAAAATAATTTTAGTAGAAACTCTTGGGGACAGGAGTAGGTCAAGTAATAAGGTCAAACTTGTATAAATCTCTTGTGTGTTTTTGTCTTTCCTTATCTTTTTATCTTTCTGTTCTTTGTTTCTTTCAGTTGCATTTCTTACTCTCCATCTCTATGATATTTTTCTATTTACTTATTTCACTGCCTAATCTCTATTTGTTTTATAAATTAACTTAAATTTTTTTATTCAACAAATTTTTATAATTGGATTCCGATTTGTAATCATCAAAATTCATACTCCCTCAACTTCTTGTGTTTGGAGTCACTGGGTCGACAACTTGTTGCTTTAATTTTTTAAGGTTGTGGCGAGTCGTATTGTGTTTGGAGTCACTTGGTCAATAGCTTATTGTTGTAACTTTCTTAGTTTGCGGCGAGTCGTCCTTTCAATTTCAGAGTCAAATAGTAATGGGTATTTACCTTGCACATATCATTTTCTTGAAAACTAGCAAACACGCCAGTAATAACAAGGAAAATAACTATTAATGTATATACAATATTGTTAAAATTCACAAAAGAACTCACGATAAAAATACTAATGTTTCGGACTAGACCAATGACTAGGCATGACCCAATCCACTTCTACTCCTATAACGGTCCAATTGCCTAAGTCCAGCCAATTTGGGGCAGCATTTACCTTTCTGCCATTTTACCGGGAAAATATGGTTGGACGACCCCAAGGGTCACCTGCTCCTCCTCGGTATTTCCTGCCCGTTAAGCACGGCTACACCATCCAGAAACAGTCGCGACGCCCGTGCCCTGAACTGTATCCTTGCTCGTAGCAACGACTAGTTTCGGGCACCTCTGCCCATCCTAACTGCTACTTTCTAGCAGTTACCTATTCTTCGGGAAACGGTTATTTTGCCCCGAAAATAGGGACTGTTGGCCACGCGCTGGGGGCACTATAAAAACCCTCTCATTTGAGAGGGTCAGGTATTCAAAAATCACCCTACGAAACATGTACTTTGTACTTGCCTTTCCCTCTCTCTCTCTATTCTTACTTTAGCATCGGAGTGCCTTACAGGTACACCCCCTCCTCATCTCTCACACCCAACATCGCAGACGTCATTCTTGGCCCACTTTTGGTTTTGATCAGCCGTCAAGATCAGTGGCGCCGTCTGTGGGAAACCTGTTATCCCCGCCTAACATCCATCATATATTCAAGACCAAAACAACTCTATGTCCAAGATTCCGATCACGGCAAGCCTAGTTCACGTTCATGATGCTCGCAACTCTGCTTTTCTCCCCGTCAACAAGACTGATACTGACGGAACTGCACCCTTCTTTGGAGGCAACTCCCATTATCCGAGAGATGGAGCCACTGTGTTTCCCTCTCTCACTCGTGTTGATCATGTTGAAGATCAACCCTCCCTAGATCACCAGTCTGTTCATGTTCTGCCCAACGTCGACCCGGACATGGCGGCCCTTCTTGAAGCTCTCAACAAAACTAATCTCCTAATCCTCCAACAAAACACGAGGATTGGAGCCCTATAGGAGTCTGCCCGGCCAAGATCCTCTCCGCTGAGAAAAGAGCGCCGACGATCTCGCAACCCACCTCCCCGACGTGAAAGACACCGTCGGGCATCGCCTGAATCATAATCCCATGCCATCCAGAAGCGGGACCATATCTCCTCGCGGAGCCAGTACTCCTCAGGAAACAAGAGGACCAGGAGAGACCAGCGTTCACCCCCGCCCAGATCCAAGGGTCGGGTACGAACCTCATCTCCCCGCAGAAATCACCGTCCTGTTCTGGAGCGAAGTACTCACTCCCCGTCATGGACTAGTAGCAGCAGTGACGACGAGCCTCACGACCCATTTTCTCAGGAGATTATGGTCATGCCCCTCCCCAAGGGATTGGAGAAACCACCATCTTTGGGCACCTACGACGGTACGACGGATCCTGACGAGCACATCGAAAATATCGATGGTCTGCTCGACTATCTCGACATCCGGGGCGCCATCAAATGTCGAGTGTTCCCTACCACGCTCAGGAAGGGAGCGATGACCTGGTATAAGAAACTCCCCGATGAGTCCATAACCTCGTGGATAAAGTTAGGGAGAATGTTCTCCAGACACTTCACGGCATCCCGCCGCAACCCGAAGACCGAAGCCTCCCTTGAGGCCATAATTCAAGGGAAGGGCGAGCCTCTCCGCGCCTACATCGAGAGGTTTAATAAAGAAGCAGTACATGTCTCAACGACCGATGACATGAAGAAGTTCTTGCTCGAGCGAGGACTTCGTCCCCATACAGAATTCGCCAAAGTTGTGGGCATTGAAACTCCAAGGACTCTGGACGCCTTCCTCCTCAAGGAACAAGCATATATCTAGTACGAGGAGAAAGAAGCGACCAGCTCCGCCCGAGTCTCACGCCACCAGGAGAGTACCCGGACCTCCAAGAGCGATGAAACCTCGACATCTCGTCGGGGAGACAGAAGAGGTGAAGATCGCCCCCGGGAATCCTAGGACAATAAAGGTCCCTCCTACCGCTTTCACGAGTATACTCCCCCGACCGTCTCCAGAGAGAAAATCCTCTCCGAATGTGCCAACTCGGAGTTCAAACAAGCTGGGGTTCGATTCCCTAAGAAGATACCGGCCAAGCCGAATGCTGACAAGTCGAAATACTGCTGCTTCCACAAAAGTCACGACCATACAACCGACGACTGCATCCACTTGAAGGATGCCATCGAGATACTAATCAGGGAAGGCCACCTGAAACAATTTACCAAGAAAAGGGAAACTCTTCGGCATGACGTCCAGGAGTCGAAGAAAGTCGAGGAGACAAACTTTCAAGTCGCCATGAGCGTATCACGGCCTGAAGACTTCTATGTTCCTGAGGGGCTCAGCGCTCCCTCTACTTCGTAGCACATAGTCCATGGGAAACTTTCCCCTTCGCCATGGTCATATCCGGAGGGGGCTTCAACAAAGTTACTGTGGGCTCCATTAAAAGGAAATTCAAACATCTTCTCAGCACGAGCTTTAACAGGAGTACCACGCTCAACAAAGTCGAGCTTTAACAGGAGTACCACGCTCAACAAAGTCCGGGGAGAGTCGGTCCCCATCTCTTTCTACCGTGAGGAACTCCTCGGTGGGGCTCCTAACTCAACCATTCTGCTACACGTGAGAGCCCAGATGACCAACTTTGATGTTTGTCGAATCTTAGTCGACCAAGGCAGCTCGGTCGACATCATGTATTCGCAACTGTTTTCCACCCTCCAACAAGATGAATCGCACCTGACCCCCTACGTAGGCTCTGACCTACAGGGTTTCAACGGGTCGGTCACAAAGCCATGGGGATATGTGGAATTGATCGTGACTTTCAGATCTGCAGAGACGGCCAGGTCTATTAAAGTCCAATTCCTGGTTATCGACTGCCCTTCTCTCTACTAGTGCATCTTTGGGCAGCCAACCTTGGCCGAATTGGTGGCCGTACCATCAACCATGCATCTGAAAATGAAGTACTACACTTCTAAGGGTTTGGTCGCCACTATACACGGGGACATCGAGGCATCAAGGAGATGTTTCAAAGCAGCCACCAAAGGACTCAACACCATTGCAGCCAAACCAAAGACTTCCAGCAAGTCGACCTTGCCCAGCAGCTCTGAGGAGGCCAAGCCGCTACCCCACGTCAACTCTATCAACCTCGACAGCCGCTTCTCCGAAGATGACCAGAAGGAGACCCAGACTTGTTCGAGCAGCCCTTCAGCGTCAACCAGCACCGGCGACAACTCTCATCCGATGCGCCCAATCCCGGATGGCGAGTTCGAACTCGTCCTACTCGGCGATGACCCCCACCGAGAAGTGAAGATCGGGACCGAACTCCCCAACATAGCGAGGAAACAGCTCAAAGCTTGCCTTCGAGAGAATGCGGATTTGTTCGCCTGGAGCGCCACGGAAATCCCTGGCCTAGATCCTGTTGTCGCCTGCCATTAGCTCACTATTGACCCCGCCGCTAGGGTTGTAGCACAACGTAGGAGAAAGCAGTCTCCAGAGAAAATGGAGGTTGTCGAACAAGTTGTAAAAGACCTCCTCGAGGAAAACTTTATTTTGAAGGCCAAGTACACTACTTGGTTGTCCAATGTTGTACTCGTTAAAAAGTCTAATGGAAAGTGGCGTATGTGTGTTGATTATACTGATCTCAATAGAGCATGCCTTAAAGATGCTTACCCCCTCCCCAATATAGATAAACTTGTTGATAATTCTGCCGATTTTAAATTGTTATCGTTCATGGACGCCTATTCAGGCTACAATCAAATACCAATGGCAAAAAGCGACAAAAGGTACATAGCCTTCATGACCGAGTCGGGCAACTATTACTACAACGTAATGCCCTTCGACTTGAAAAACGCTGGTGCTACCTACCAAAGGATGATGAACAAGGTCTTTCGGGGAGAAATCGGGGACATGCTCGAAGTCTATATGGACGATATGATTGTGAAATCCCAAGAGGAATCCGATCACACGGCCCATTTGAGAAAAGCCTTCGAGCAGGCCAGAAAATATTGGATGTGTTTCAACCCGGAGAAGTGCACGTTCGGGGTACGGGCGGGCAAGTTCCTCAGCTTCTATCTGGCAGAGCAGGGAATCGAAGCTAACCCCGACAAGTGTAGGGCCTTCTCCGAGTTTCCTACGCCTAGCTCAAAGAAATCCATTTACTAGCTCAACGGGATGCTCGCTTCATTATCCCGTTTTGTGGCCAAGTCTGCCCAGCACGCACTGCCCTTTTTCAGACTCCTTCGCAAGGAGGCAACTTTTGAATGGACGGAGGAATGCGACCAGGCTCTCCTCCACCTAAAACGAGCATTGTCAGAGCCGCCAGTCCTTTCCCAACCAGAAAATTGTGAAACCTTGTACCTTTATCTCGCCGTGGCAACCGAGGCTATCAGCGCCGCCCTCATTCGTGAAACACCCGACGGGCAAAAACCCATATACTTCACAAGTAAAACCTTGCAAGGACCAGAGCTGAGATACCAACAAATAGAGAAAGTAACCCTAGCCCTCATCAACATTGCGAAGAGACTAAGACATTACTTTATTGCCCACACAATCGTGTTCCGAACCGACCATCCCGTGAAGCAACTATCTGAATTCAACATCCAATATGAGAGCAGGAAAGCCCTCAATGCCAAGGCTCTGGCCGACTTTGTCGTAGAGATGACATTCGCCGATTCCTCCACTTGCGGGGTGCGCATATGGATAATCTTCGTCGACGGGGCATCCAGCTTGGCAGGAAGCCGGGCAGGTATCATTTTGAAAAACGAAGAAGGAATTATCATCGAAGTCTCGCTTACCTTATCTTTCCCTACTTCCAATAATCAAGTTGAATACGAAGCCTTCGTCACTGGTCTACGCTTAGCCGAAGACCTAGGGGCCGAGGAAGTCATCATTTGCACCGATTCTCAACTCGTGGCCCTCCAAGTTCGAGGAGAATACCAGGCCAAGAACGACAACTTGTCTGAATACTTGTCCCTGGTTAAGGAGAAGATGATGAATTTCGAAACAGTAGAAGTAAAACATGTTCCCCGCGAACATAATGTCAGAGCAGACGTGTTGTCAAAACTGGCGAGCACGAAGAAAAAGGGCGGAAACAAACCCGTCATCCAGGAAGTACTTCCTCAACCTCGCATCGAGAAAACTTCCACAATCCTCGACGTGCAAGTCATCGGCAACAGCAACTGCTGGATGACACCCGTCTACAATTACCTCACTAAGGATGAACTCTCATACGACCCCAAAGAGGCCAGCATAGTCAGGCGCAGGGCCTACTTCTACGTCATGGTCGAAAATAAGCTCTACATGCGAGGATTATCCATCCCTTTGCTCAAATGTGTCAAGGAATAGATGGTCGCCCACGTCCTGCGCGAGATCCACGAGGGGATCAACGCCTAGCACCTCGGGGGAAGGTCCCTCACCAGGAAAGCTCTACGAGTAGGATACTATTGGTCGACCATGCAGTATGATGCAAAAGAACACGTGAAGAAATGCGACAAATGCCAACGGCACGGGGACATGAACCTGGCACCGGCCAACGAGCTCAAAGCAATGTCCTCCCCGTGGCCCTTCACATGGTGGGGCCTGGACATCCTGGGGCCATTCGTCGTGGGGCCAAACCAGAATAAATACTTGATAGTGGGCGTTGACTACTTCACCAAGTGGATAGAAGCGGAGGCCCTAGCCAAAATAACGGCCCACAACATACTTCACTTCTACAAGCGGAACATCCTTGCACGCTTCGGCATCCCCCAAGCAATAGTCACCGACAACGGGACGCATTACACGGACAGAAAGTTCCAGGAGTTCGTCGCCCAACTGGGCACGAAACAACACTTTGCGTCCGTCGAACATCCCCAGACTAACGGGCAAGCCGAAGCAATAAACAAAGTGATCCTACGGGGCCTCAAACGAAGGTTGGATGAAACAAAGAAAACGTGGGTCGAGAAGCTACACAGCAAGCTCTGGGCCTACCGCACCACGCATCACTCTTCGACCGGGGAAATACCTTTACGTCTGGCTTACGGAACTGAGGCAGTGATCCCCATTGAGACATATGTGCCCTCCAGGCGGACTGAATCCCCCCTGGACGAAGAGACAAATAACGAGGCGCTAAGGGAGGAGCTCTACCTCGTTGAAGAGGTCCGATCAGGAGCAGCTCTCCGTGAAGCCTCACTAAAACAAAAAATTGCAATCAGGCACAATGCCAAAGTTATACGGCGAGAATTCCAAGTGGGCAGCCTTGTCTTAAGAAGGAATCACAAAGATTCTCGAGAAGGCAAACTCGCCGCAAGCTGGGAAGGACCCTATCGCGTCCGAGCAAAGACGGAGAATGAGGCCTACTACCTAGAATATCTCAACGGGGAAGAACTTGCTCGACCATGGAACACCGAAAAGCTAAAACAATATTATAGTTAAGGCCCTAATCGTCGGCTTGCTTCGTCGATGCGACGAGCATAGCGTCCCGACTACTAATGCACACCCAGGTACAAGCGCTACATACAAACTAAGGCAGGCTTTCGCTCAAGAACGAGAAGAACCCATGCCCGACGGCGGTTCCTCGACCGATCCCACCCTCGTCAAAGTACCATGATAGGCAAAATACCCAGCTCGCGATAGGAAGTTCATGCCGCAAACTCAGGCCTCAAACGCGACCTGAGCTCCACTCTCGCGCCCTAAAACTACCCTGGTCGTTCGTTCAGTCCCCCTCACTGACGAACATATCTAAGTTGAGCATACCCTGAAACAACAAATCATTCAGTCACCCTTATTACGTGCATACACTCTCGTCGAGCAATGTTACTACACTAAGCAAAAATAAAAACAGATAAAGCCATGCACGAACGTAAATCATACAAAACTGACCAAAACGGCCGGAAATATACATGTCATAATAGTAAGTGGTCACGAGGACCACAAATTGTACTTGTTACATAAAAAAAAAGGGTCATGCCCCATGCAAAACAATAAATTACATAAACACGGCACGCAGGCCGAAATACAACAAAAGATATCACTATCCATCTATTGATTCTCCTCGGGGATAGTCTGCGTCGACTGAGGCTCCTCCTGAAGAATTTGAACATGCTCCTCTCGGATCTAAAAAAAAGTCGGGGATGACGATCTTTTCACCCTCAACATGGCACAGGAAATTAGTCCCCTCAGTGGACAGTTGGACCCCGGGGTTCACAAGTTTCAGTTGCGCCACAACATTGTTGAAAGAATCCTCTCCAATGGCACAAATGTCATCCTTCGCCTGTACGATACGAGCAACCAACTCGGCCCGAGTCTTCAGCTCCTTCAGACTCTCGTGCTCGTCTTCAGCAGGGGCAGCAGCAGACCTCATTTGCTCGACCAAATCCTCCGCGGCTTTCTTCTCCGTTACCAGGGCGTCTTTCTCCCCTTGGATCTTGGTCAGCTCCTCCAGAGACTTTTTCTTCGCCTCCTTGGCAGCCTTGGCCTCTTACTTAGCCTTCTTCACCTTCTCCTCCAGGACCAATATCGCATCCTGGGCCTTCTTCAGCTCGGAATCCTGCGGGGAATCCTCCTCGGCGTAAACAGCCGCCATCTCCAAAACTCGGATCAGGGCAGAAGCATCTTGTGCTAGCATTTCCATTTTGCTCGGGCGGTCAATTGCCTCGAGCTTTAAAGACTCTGCCCGAGGAATCGTCAAAGAAGAGCCTTCGAAGAACCTTTTATTGTAAAGGCATTAAGGCAGCTCGAACTTGTTCTTCTCCCCCGCCTGGTTGGGATCCACCAACTCGTTCTGACGAAAGCGCTTAAACCTCGAAGTTCCGGGAACCGAGGAACCCTGGACAGGCAGCGAAGTCGGCGAGGAGCTTCCCGAACCCATCTGTGGAGGCGGCACTCGCTGGATAAGCCGACCTTTCGTGTTCACTGCGCCAGCCCTGCCCTTCGTCTGGGCATTCTTTACCATCCGCTCATGTGTTGAAGGCATTTCTCCTGCAAAAACATAACGGGCACGTTAGCAAATGGGGAAGACAATAATCTAAACAAGCTAAAAAATAAAAGACTACCCAGCAGTTTAAGAGCGTCAGCATGAGTCCTGCACTCAATGAGCCCCTTCGTGTTGATGTAACGGCTCTTCACCTTCTGCCCGCCATCTTCCTCGAAGATTAGATCCCCGCTTTTAGTCCAGCACAATGCAGGGGTAAAACTGTTGACGAAATTCACCAGCACCGCATAGCCGGCTTTGTCATCATCTTCAGTATCTCTGGCTGGGCAAGATACTGGTCAGTTCCCTGGGAAAAATGAGACCCACTCTAGCAGAAGGGGAACTTCAGCAACCTATCAGCCACTACTTTGCCTTGCTCGTCATAAAGATCCTTCCTGTTTTCATCTGTCACACCTCCCAAACGTACGTGGAATCCTTGGCCTTCTTTGACACGGGCTCGATGACGTAAAACCTCTCCTTAAAAGTCCTTATGGACTTGGAGAATGGTTTGAACAACTTTCTCGCCTGCTTCAACGAGACCCAGCCAAACTTCCTCCCCGAGACTTGCCTCTGGAGATGGAAAATTGTAAAGAATAAGGGGAGGGTGGCTCTTGTCTTAAGGAACTCACACGTCAGTTCGAACGCATGGATAAATGCTAAAGAATTGGGATGCAGGTGCGAGGGGGCCAGGTCCAAATGCACGAAGACAGATCTTTGGAAGTCAGTGAAGGGCAGCCTTAGCCCTATGTCCTTGAAGAACTCATACATCGGGAACCTCTCCCTGTAATCCGTGCAGATACGGTCGTCTTCACCAGAGAAATGCACCTTTCATTCCCCTTCAGCCCCCACGGTCATGAAGGTATCCCCGGGAAACAAAGCAAAGACGGAGGCATGCTCCACGGGCTCTATAGCTACCCACTCCTCCGCGGAGGTCCTCTCCGGCGGAGTCTCGCCGACATCGCTGGGAGTGGCTGTAACTTTTGTGTCACTACTTTCCGAGGAGCTCTCCTCGGACGAATCTATGAGAATTTCTTCTTCGGGTTCACGGGCCATCTCCTTCACCTGAAAAGTAGAGGACAAAAGTGAATTCGATGACAAAATCAAATCCATCATTCCACCGCTAGTCAAGTGAAAGGGCGCGCGAAGGCCCGAGGACGACGTCCCCGACCTAAGCCCTACTCAAATGGCACAAGTGGGGCGCGGGGAGATGCCCGGGATAACCCCTTCAACGCACACGGGGAGATTCTCCCCAGTTCGCTACCTAGAATTCCGTTTGAAGGCCTACCGGAAAACTCATGAACCTGTCGGAAAACTCATAGGTACACCGGAAAATTCATGAGCTCTGCCGACGACAAACGCGCCCGTCGTCGCAACGGCGCCAGAAGCGACCTAAACCACTAAGCACCTAAAGGTCCGGCGACCACAACAGCGGCCAAAAGTGGCCAAACCATCGTCTGCCACCAACATTCGCCGGAAACTGCTACTGTACTACCTAGAATCAACCTGACCGCATGTATTCTAGAAAAACAGAAAGCAAAAAAGCTTGAAACTAGAGTAAAGTTGAGCAACTTACGTGGTCGAGGAAGTATTAGAGGGTCGAAGACGGTGCTCGGAGCTGGTACGGCGGTTGGACAGCAGTTGACGGTGGCTTGAACGGCCGCGAATGGAAGAGCTCAAACAGAGAAGCGAATGAGGAGAGAGAAGTGAAAAGTGCAAATGAGCAGCTTCTCCCTCTATTTATAGGCATTCTGAAGGCACGAGCACACGCGGCTAGGGGCATCATTATGACCTTAGCCTAGCCATCATGACGCATTTAATTCAGCATAAGGCTCAAGGCACACGTGGTGTCCCACCTCTTCAGATCACATCAAACGTTGGGTTCTCCGTACGTCGGGTACACCAGACAATGTTACGTCTCCCGCGGGCACCAACTCCCTCAGGCATCATAGAGCAACTCCATCTCGTCGGCAAGTGACGACCCTTTCTAGATCTCCCCGGGACTGCGAATTACCCTTAAGTCATCACTCCCATGCTCAGAGCAACGACTTGGGGGGCTTCTGTTCCGAACTGGACTAATGATTAGTCATGGCCCATTCCACTTCTGCTCCCAGAACGACCTAATTGCCTAAGTCCAACCAATTTGGGGCAGCATTTACCTTTCTGCCCCTCTACCGGGCAAATATGGTCGGACGACCCCAAGGGTCACCTGCTCCTCCTCGGTGTTTCCAGCCCACCATCCAGAAACAATCGCGACGCCCGTGCCCGGAACTGCATCCTTGCCCGTATCAATGGCTAGTTTCGGGCACCTCTTCCCGTCCTAATGGCTACTTTCTGGCAGTTACATATTCTTCGGGAAATGGTTATTTAGCCCCGAAAATAGGAACCGTTGGCCACGCGCTGGGGGCACTATAAAAACCCTCTCATTTGAGAGGGTGAGGTATTTAAAAATCACCCTACGAAATACATACTTTGTACTTGCTTTTCCCTCTCTCTCGATTCTTACTTTAGCATCGGAGTGCCTTGCAGGTACACACTCCTCCTCATCTCTCACACCCAGCATCACATACGTCATCCTTGGCCCACTTCAAGTTCTGATCAGCCGTCAAGATCAACTAATAAGCTTCTAATTTCTAAACACCACCCCAGTCAATGAGGTCATTTCTTATAATGTTTGTAATACATTAATATTATTTAATGAAAAGTACAATGAAGTGAGTATTTTATATTATCTATAGATAGACTGAAGCGATAAAATAACTTATATAGTTACTATTTTAAGTGAATTAGAATTTCAAGATTGTTTTCAGAAGTGTTTCAAAAACTAAACACAATAATAAAATAAAGTTGAGTTTATACACTGATAGTCTAACCATTGATTCATTGTATTATCACCATTGTATTATCACCTATTACTAGACAACATTATCCATGTTTGAAAATAATATCGTCATATCAACCGTATTGTTTATTCGACAATCTCTTAACAAAATAAAAAGTATAATAACATTGTGAGTATACAATATACGTGAATATCATACATAAATCTATCTTTACAGTTTAGAATTTGATAGGTGAATATTCCACATTTAAACTTATAGACTGTTTCTCATCAGTATTTAAGTTCACAAAATATGTCGTAAATGATAATGTCATTATAGGCAAAAATACATATGTTTGGTCTAAACCTAGGATTACTTCTAAATAACATGTTAGGTTCACAGACATGATCAATATATAACAAACATTAAACATGAGAATAAAGACTAATAAGATTGAATAACTAAAATGAACATAATGTTATCAAAAGTAATACATATTGTTCTGGACCGGGCAAGGCTACATGCCCTTAAGGGCCAGACCCAATCCATCATATTGGACGACCAGGCCCAACAGGCACAATATAGTCGTTGGGCACAATATAGCCGTTGGACACGTCCCCTCCACGCGCAGAATGGTTCACGCGACCAACTGCCTCCCCGGATATCGCGGATACAGTTAGAAAGACCACGCGCTTCACCCTCCATCTGGCAGCTCCTCATTGGTCGATCAGGCGCTTTGCTCGCCAACAATCCATCTATAAAAACCCCCTCGCTTGAGAGAGGCAGGTATCACAACTCATATACTTGACTTCTCTTACTTGCTTTCCTTCTTTCTGTGACCAAATACTTACTTTGGCATCGGAGTACCTTGCAGGTACCTCCACCCCCTTTTCCTCTCCTACAAGTAGCTGCTCTTGTCCTACACGAAGGCCGCGACGATCTCCTTCTGGTCATCTCCGATCAGTGGCGCCGTCTGTGGGAAACTTCGTTTCCCCGTCTTTTTGAATCAAGATCCCTCATCTTTTCACCCAAAAGACCAAAGCTTTCATCTCTCCAAATTCACAGATCATCATGGCTTTCGTTAAGAGTGACGTCCAAGAACCTGTGGCCACTGCTGCCTGTAACGCCCCAGTTTTTGTTAGAATTATTTAATAGAGTATATTTAATTGGTTTTGGTTTTATATTATTTTATTATTGACTTTTATTTGACAAAATGTTATTTTTCATCGTTATTATGTTTTATCGCATTTTGAGAGCGTTTGCGAGATATTTGAGTGTAGGGGTATTTTGGTCATTTGGGTAGATATTTTGTTTAAATAGAAAAGTTGAGAGAAAAAGAGAGAAAAGAAGAAAAACAGAAAAAATAGAAAGAAAAGAGAAGAGAAAAGAGAAGGAAAGAAGGGAGAAGAGGAAAAGAGAGGAAAAGTCGAGAAAACTCCGTCTAAAGCGCGAATAATCGGGTAAGGGTGAGAAGTTTCAATTATATCTTGCTTGTGTATGTATATGTGTTGTTTGTGATGAATATTTTGGTTGGTTTTTATATGTTTCCGTTTATGCCGTATCGGACGAAATCGATAGAAACCGATGTTTCTACGGTCGGAAAGTCGTATAAATACATGTGTTGGTTGGTTATATGTTTGTGAGCTGCTGTTTGAAGTTTCACGAAGTTTGGTTATGTTTCGGTTAGTTTTCGGTATGTTTCCGTTGTTGTTTCCGTTTAGGTCGAATTATAGGAAATTGATAGAAAACGATGTTTTCACGGTTAGAATTCGAAATAAATTACGTAGTTGTATCGAGGAAGGTTAGGTCGTCGTATAGCGTGCTTTTCATTCGATTTGGTGACGTTTGAAAATTCTGGTTTTTGAACGGTTGAAATTTATTCGAAAAATCGAACGTCGTAGAAATTTCGTTTAGGTGTTCTAAATTGTTCTTATGTATTGGGTGGTTGGGCGTATATGTTTGTTTCGGTGAAAATGTTCGATTTAGTCGAGTTTTTGGGTGTTTCGGGAAAAGGACAGCATAGGTGTAATGGAGAAAATCTGGTTTTTTGTGAAAAACAGGGTTAGGGATCGATACATAATCCCAGGGATCGATCCCTACTGTGAAAATTGGGAAAAATGGAATTTTACTACAGCAGGGATCGATACATGCGAGTTAGGGATCGATACCTACTGTGCTGCACCAGAAAATTCTGTTTTTCGGGGAAACTTCGGAAATTCATATCTTTTGATCCGTAACTCGGATTGGGACGTTCTTTATACCGTTGGAAAGCTAATGAAAAGCTCTTTCTATTAAAAATGGTTTGGAGGGTAAAAGATGATTTAATTAATTCGTGTTTTTGGAAAAATAGTCGAGTTGTCGGGTTTTTATCGCGTTAATCGCGTGCGATTGATGTGCTATTATGCTATAAGCTTTTGATATGTAATGTGTAGCTGGTGTGTTGTTATATGATGTGAATATACATGATGAGTTGTTGTGATATGGTGTTGTGATGCGATGTTGTGGTTTGTGGTTTGTGATGAAATGCATTGTCATGTGAAATTCAATGTATGTGGTGTGGTGGCCTTTATGGTTTGAAATGCATTGTTTGGATTGTGTTGCAATGCATGAATGTGTTGTTGATTTGTGGCCTAAGGGCAAGAATATGCAATGTGTGGTATTTGATTATATATGCATGATTATGGATGTGTATGTGGGTGCAATGTGAATGTCATGAGTCATTGTATGCCAAACATCATAATATGCATTGTTGAACGTCCTGAGTGACGGTTTGATTCCAGAGGGAATCTGCTATAACACCGTGGGCCTCGAAAATATGAGGCGCTGCCTGAGGACTTAAAGCGGTGGTTATAGACGATTGTGGGCTCCTTTGGAGACTTAAAGCAATCCTTAACGTCGTGGGCCTCGAAAATACGAGGCGATGCCTGAGGACTTAAAGCGACGGGTGAACATCGTAGACCCGACGGGGTGTTATTGGCTACGTCCCAGTAACGAGCGATGATTCCAAGAGTTCCTGGGGAACTAATGAATTACAAGGTTGGAAGTCGGTACCGCATGGCATGTGCATAGAGTCGTAGTGTCGATCTATGTGCATTGCATAAATCATGAGTCATTTGTGCATGAAATTGTGATTGTGATTGATGAGATGAAATATGTGCAATTGTATTGAATGGTATATGTTTGTTTGACATATGTGATTGTGAATGGATGCATGATTGGTGGAAAATCATGATTTGATGACTATGTGTGGAAATTGTGCATTGATTTGTTATGTGTTAAGGTTGTGATGGCCTTGGTAATTGGATGTGCATATGTGATACATGCTATGACTTGGTATGCTTTATGTGCAAATGTGTAGTTATGTTTTTAAGTGTGATGTGTGAGGTGAGAATAACTGTGTATGTGATTTTATGTGTTTTTGCATATTATTATGCAATCTTGCTATAGTTGTTATTTCTCACCCTTCTGCTGGAATATGCTTTTTATGGCATAGTGCAGATTGTCAGCTTTAGAGGCTTGGAGGCTTTTGTGGAGATTAGTCCTCCGTTCCGTTGTCGTTCGTGGTGTCTGCTCTGATACGTAGCACGGGAGTCGGGGAACGTTTTGTTATATGTATATAATTGTTGAATATATTTTGTATTTATATTTTGATGTTCTAAAACCATTTATTTGTAAAACAAGTCAGTTATGGATCTTTCCGCTTTATTCCATAATTGACCATCCTTTTGTAAGGAAAAAGTTTCTCTTTGTGTTATGTATCAAAAATGTTGAGCAGGGATTGTATTTTATTTCTTTAAATGTGGCATCCCTGTTTCTGTCGGAAAAATAAAATTTTAGTTACTCTGATATTTATTATGTGTTATTTATTTCGCGGTGGGAATTGGGGTGTTACAAGTGGTATCAGAGCAGGTCGGTCCGTCCGGCCAAGTTGTTGAGTTAGTTGGTGTGACAGTTGAATACTGTCGTTGTTGTTATCCCTTAGTACGTGATAGGTGTGTGGAACACTGTCAGTACTTTCTGGTTTTTCTAATCCTTTGTCTTCAGGTGTGAGATTGAGATAAGTGGGGGAGAAGCTGGTACTTCTCCATGTTGTTTCAGGTGTGGAGCGTTGGCTCAGTGTGCCGTTGGTTGCAAGATTGTAAGTGCTCTTTGGACAGTGTGGTTCCCGGTTCCGGAGGGAATGCGGAGGTAAGGTTTATGCCTTAGGTAGTTTTGTGCACAAGATGCAAGAAATACTATTATAGTTTGGTAAAGACGGTTTATGCCACATCATGATTGTCGGCTGTCTATTGACAAATTGAGGAACTGATCACCCTTAATCTCTTGTTGATAGCAGACGGGAATTATGTTGGATGGAATAGACGGGTCTTTCCGGCTTTGATAGCGTGTGAAATGAGTGTTTGGAATTTAAGGAAAATGATTACGGATTGTTTTGATGAGTCGATGAAGATGCTAATATCGGAAGATGAAACGGATTAGAGGCTTTGGTATGGTGGTTCAATTGGGAAGTTTTGAGAGTGAATGATTGGGCATCGTTAATGGTGGTTCTCAGAGAGAATAGTGTGAACTCAAATTGGACGAAGGTAAGGATTTCAGGTTTGGATCTGCTAAGTAAGCAGGAGAACTTTTAGGAAGTGAAACTAAGATGTTGTTATGTTTGTGGCGATAGTTTTCTAGAAATTGGCAAGAAGGACACAGTGATGAGCTACCGGTTGTGCGTGATTTTCAGATGTATTCCCGGATGGAATATTGGATGTTAGCATTAGAGGTACCCGAACTGATAGAGTAGTTGGAAGATTTAGTGGAAAGGAGAATTGTGAGGCCAAGTGTGTCGTCTTGGAGAGCTCCAGTATTGTCGGTAACAAAAGGAAGGATGATATAATGGAATAACAAGTATAATGGTATTGAGACTATGAGAAGCGAAACTTAGAGTTCCGAAGAGGTTTGGAGTTTTTGGAATTTTAGAGCATTAATGGAAATTTTAAGAAAACCTTAAGTGTGGATGTATTATTTAAGAGTTCTTTTTGGTTGGTTGTTGCTACGTGTTGGGATTTATGGGATTTGGACGGTTAAGGGAAGGACTTTTGTATGGATTATTAACATTTGAATAAGGTAACGATAGAGAGTAAGTGTCCACTTTCATGAGCGGATGACTGGAATGGTTTGGTTGAGTTTGAGTGAAATTGCGATTGTTTGGAATGTTTGATAAGAATGGTGAATTGTGTGAGTTAAGACTTTTATCGATTTGATGTGACTGGTTATGTTGTTATCATCGGAATAGACTGGTAATTACTCGGTTAAGCTTGTGTGTGAGTAACCAGTTACCCAGTGCAAGGTTTTGCAAAAGCTTTAAGAATTTATATCTTTTGGAATTTGGTTGGACATTGCAGAGTACGGTGATGTTATTTGGTGTTAGTAAGGAATCTGTAATGTTTGTGGAGTAAAGGAATCGTATCTTCCATATTTAATTGGATAAGTTCGTAGTGGTTTCGATTGAGGATATTTGGATTTGTTATAAACTAAGAGGAAGAATGAGTAAAGTGTTTGAGATTTGAATTACAAGTGTTGAAAAGAGACGAAGTTTTATGCTAAGTTATTCGAGTGAGAATTTTGGCTGAAAAGGGCTAGTTTCTTGGAAATGTTATTTCAGATGAGAGTATGCTTAATGGATCCATCGGAAGTAGATGTAGTTCTACATGAGAGGCTCCGAAGTTAGTTAAGGAGATTAGAAACTTTTGGACTCAGTTGGTTGTTATTACAAGTTATGGAAGACTTTGTTAAGTTCGTACTTCTGGTATCTCAGTTGACTTACAAAGGGTGAGTCGTTTGTTTGGATGTTCGTTGTGAGTAAGTTTTGGTAAGCTGGAGTAGAAGTGTCTACGGTTTCAGCTTTGATTTTGTGTGATCCTAATAAACCGGTTGTGGGGTATTGTAATGTGTCTTTGATGAGTTTAGTCAACGTGGTAATGCAAGAGGGTAAAGTCGGGGCTTATGCTTTACGACAATTGAGGATTTATAAAAGGATCTGTATTATTATGGATTTGGAATTTGTTGCGGTGGTATTGTGTTGGAATGTTTGGAGGTATTATCTTTATGGTTCTAGGTTCGAAGTGTTTGGTAATCGCAAGGACATTGAGTACTTGTTGGGTCTAAAGGAATAGAGTATGAGACAACAAGGATGGTTAGAGTTCTTGATGAGTTATGAATTTGGCTTGGATTATCCTTCGGGGAAAAGCTGTTGTTGTGCCTGAAAAGTTAAGTCGGAAGTTTCTATGCATGTCTATTTTGATGATCAGGGAGTTAGAATAATTTGAGCAGTTCCGAGACTGGTGTCTGGTGTGGGAGATAACACTGTAGAGTGTGAAGTTGGATATATTAAAAGTGAACAATGATTTTTGGTGAATATGAGAAAGAGTTAAACTTTGGTCGTGAGATTGGTAGTTTTGATGGTTGCGAGTAATCAGAGTGCGCAACGGATGCGTGATGTAGCATGATTTGTATTTGCGTGTGTGTGACTTGTAAGAGTTCATAAGAGGAATATTGGGAACATGTAGGAGTGTTGAGACCATTGGACGTTTCAGAATGGAAGTGATAAGTGAAAGGTTTAAATGTTATCCATGGGCTACTATGTAGATGGATGTTTCGGTTATATGTTCGATTGGTGAATCATAGCATTGTTGTAGTATGGTTGTGTGACAAGGATGTTGGTGTTCTGGTTTTGTTGATGTTGTTGAGACCTTGTGGTGTCGTGGAATTTTATGTTCTTGTTGTGTTGTTGCCTCGTTTCCATGGTGATGGTTCGAGCGTGTGTAGCTAATTCCTGTGTGGGGAATTAGGGGAGTGTTACCTATGGTAGGGTAACGATCTTGTTGTGTTTCGGTTCTAGAGTGAACCTGTGTGTTGGTATCGTGGTTTTCCTTGAGTTGTGAGTTGGTCGTCAAGTGCATTGTATGGGCTTTGCAACTTGTCGTTGTAGTTGTCGTCGTATCGTGTTGTTGTAATTACGGTTAGCAAGGTGTTTGTCTGTTGTGTTATTCGTGGTGTGCCTTTTGTTGGCATGTTGGTTTGTTTGTCGGATGCGAGAGTCGTGTCCGGAGTTGTTCGTCTCGGTTATATTTTCGAGGACGAAAATGTCTAAGTGGGGGAGAGTTGTAACGCCCCAGTTTTTGTTAGAATTATTTAATAGAGTATATTTAATTGGTTTTGGTTTTATATTATTTTATTATTGACTTTTATTTGACAAAATGTTATTTTTCATCGTTATTATGTTTTATCGCATTTTGAGAGCGTTTGCGAGATATTTGAGTGTAGGGGTATTTTGGTCATTTGGGTAGATATTTTGTTTAAATAGAAAAGTTGAGAGAAAAAGAGAGAAAAGAAGAAAAACAGAAAAAATAGAAAGAAAAGAGAAGAGAAAAGAGAAGGAAAGAAGGGAGAAGAGGAAAAGAGAGGAAAAGTCGAGAAAACTCCGTCTAAAGCGCGAATAATCGGGTAAGGGTGAGAAGTTTCAATTATATCTTGCTTGTGTATGTATATGTGTTGTTTGTGATGAATATTTTGGTTGGTTTTTATATGTTTCCGTTTATGCCGTATCGGACGAAATCGATAGAAACCGATGTTTCTACGGTCGGAAAGTCGTATAAATACATGTGTTGGTTGGTTATATGTTTGTGAGCTGCTGTTTGAAGTTTCACGAAGTTTGGTTATGTTTCGGTTAGTTTTCGGTATGTTTCCGTTGTTGTTTCCGTTTAGGTCGAATTATAGGAAATTGATAGAAAACGATGTTTTCACGGTTAGAATTCGAAATAAATTACGTAGTTGTATCGAGGAAGGTTAGGTCGTCGTATAGCGTGCTTTTCATTCGATTTGGTGACGTTTGAAAATTCTGGTTTTTGAACGGTTGAAATTTAATCGAAAAATCGAACGTCGTAGAAATTTCGTTTAGGTGTTCTAAATTGTTCTTATGTATTGGGTGGTTGGGCGTATATGTTTGTTTCGGTGAAAATGTTCGATTTAGTCGAGTTTTTGGGTGTTTCGGGAAAAGGACAGCATAGGTGTAATGGAGAAAATCTGGTTTTTTGTGAAAAACAGGGTTAGGGATCGATACATAATCCCAGGGATCGATCCCTACTGTGAAAATTGGGAAAAATGGAATTTTACTACAGCAGGGATCGATACATGCGAGTTAGGGATCGATACCTACTGTGCTGCACCAGAAAATTCTGTTTTTCGGGGAAACTTCGGAAATTCATATCTTTTGATCCGTAACTCGGATTGGGACGTTCTTTATACCGTTGGAAAGCTAATGAAAAGCTCTTTCTATTAAAAATGGTTTGGAGGGTAAAAGATGATTTAATTAATTCGTGTTTTTGGAAAAATAGTCGAGTTGTCGGGTTTTTATCGCGTTAATCGCGTGCGATTGATGTGCTATTATGCTATAAGCTTTTGATATGTAATGTGTAGCTGGTGTGTTGTTATATGATGTGAATATACATGATGAGTTGTTGTGATATGGTGTTGTGATGCGATGTTGTGGTTTGTGATGAAATGCATTGTCATGTGAAATTCAATGTATGTGGTGTGGTGGCCTTTATGGTTTGAAATGCATTGTTTGGATTGTGTTGCAATGCATGAATGTGTTGTTGATTTGTGGCCTAAGGGCAAGAATATGCAATGTGTGGTATTTGATTATATATGCATGATTATGGATGTGTATGTGGGTGCAATGTGAATGTCATGAGTCATTGTATGCCAAACATCATAATATGCATTGTTGAACGTCCTGAGTGACGGTTTGATTCCAGAGGGAATCTGCTATAACACCGTGGGCCTCGAAAATATGAGGCGCTGCCTGAGGACTTAAAGCGGTGGTTATAGACGATTGTGGGCTCCTTTGGAGACTTAAAGCAATCCTTAACGTCGTGGGCCTCGAAAATACGAGGCGATGCCTGAGGACTTAAAGCGACGGGTGAACATCGTAGACCCGACGGGGTGTTATTGGCTACGTCCCAGTAACGAGCGATGATTCCAAGAGTTCCTGGGGAACTAATGAATTACAAGGTTGGAAGTCGGTACCGCATGGCATGTGCATAGAGTCGTAGTGTCGATCTATGTGCATTGCATAAATCATGAGTCATTTGTGCATGAAATTGTGATTGTGATTGATGAGATGAAATATGTGCAATTGTATTGAATGGTATATGTTTGTTTGACATATGTGATTGTGAATGGATGCATGATTGGTGGAAAATCATGATTTGATGACTATGTGTGGAAATTGTGCATTGATTTGTTATGTGTTAAGGTTGTGATGGCCTTGGTAATTGGATGTGCATATGTGATACATGCTATGACTTGGTATGCTTTATGTGCACATGTGTAGTTATGTTTTTAAGTGTGATGTGTGAGGTGAGAATAACTGTGTATGTGATTTTATGTGTTTTTGCATATTATTATGCAATCTTGCTATAGTTGTTATTTCTCACCCTTCTGCTGGAATATGCTTTTTATGGCATAGTGCAGATTGTCAGCTTTAGAGGCTTGGAGGCTTTTGTGGAGATTAGTCCTCCGTTCCGTTGTCGTTCGTGGTGTCTGCTCTGATACGTAGCACGGGAGTCGGGGAACGTTTTGTTATATGTATATAATTGTTGAATATATTTTGTATTTATATTTTGATGTTCTAAAACCATTTATTTGTAAAACAAGTCAGTTATGGATCTTTCCGCTTTATTCCATAATTGACCATCCTTTTGTAAGGAAAAAGTTTCTCTTTGTGTTATGTATCAAAAATGTTGAGCAGGGATTGTATTTTATTTCTTTAAATGTGGCATCCCTGTTTCTGTCGGAAAAATAAAATTTTAGTTACTCTGATATTTATTATGTGTTATTTATTTCGCGGTGGGAATTGGGGTGTTACACTGCCCATGTCGATGCTGTCGTCGGGAACATCCCATCCGAAAACGTCCAGCGCAACGGTGGAACGGCTTCCCCAAAGCCCGACGAGCAAAGACCACGAGCACAAGCCGTGGAACTTTCCTTTGAACCCATTCCGGTTCCTCAAGGGGCTGATCTGACCACCGCGGCGCTCATCGCCTCTTTGAACAATTCCAACCGTTTCATCATCCAGCAGGGAGAAAAGATCAGCGCCCTCGAGCACGCCCTTCAAGAGCATCACACTTCGGAGACGCTGAACCTCTCCCCGCCTCCGCGAGTTCACTCAAAGCGGAGACGTAGTAGTCCCTCCCCGGACAAGGAACGGTCAAGATCAGGGAGCCCAACACCCGATCGTGCTCGCCGGCATCGTCGGACAACTGTAACACTCCCTTTTATACCCCCAAATAATCAATTAAATCATTTAGGCACATATTAAAAATTTCGTCAGAGTATAATTATAACATGGAATAAAAGAGACCTGCCACAATTTTACATGAATTTAAAATATACAACACCTGCTCAAATAGATATGCAACAGTGGGGTAACTAATCAATTAAGGATCTAAGTCCTTTCACCCACATCTCAAATGTTTAGAATAAAAGCGGAACATCTAAACATCGATAAACATCAACCATATATATACATCATATATATATTCATATACCAAACAGCATGATTCCTCAACGTCAGTCATGTTATATATACACAAGTCATCAGCCAGACACATAAGCAAATGCATCAACAAAAAGGAATTCAAAATCATCCTAGCTACCCGACGCTACATATCAGAGCCAGACGACCAAAAAGAAGTGAAGACACGCTTCACCAAAGACCACCAGCATACCTAATCTGCAATGCCTCATAGAGCATTATAAAACAGCAGAAGGTGAGAAATATTATCATAATAACGTTGCATATAATTATATATATCTCAACATATAATACACATATACCACATTCTCACCACGACTTATCACGATGCACGTATCTATACACATAACATCAACATATACCATAAGTCATTTACACGGCATAACAATCCGTAATTTAACACATCAAATCCCATAGGCATATCCATTCATGCTCAAATACATGTATCACTAATACATATCAATTCATTCAACATAAACACATATATTCGTGTTCATTCACCGATGCATCATTACAAACATACAATTATCACCATTTCACATAAACATACATATTATGTTTATCCTCCAATGCACACCTGCACAATTCTGTTCATTCCACATCAACATATACATATATATGTTCATTCATCAATGCACAAATACAATGATGACAAATGCAACTCATAGAGACCGACTCTCGACTCTATGCAGATGCAATGCGGTACCGACTCATTATCTCAAGTTCAATTGAAGAACTTGTTGGAACCTTCGCTCACACCGTAACAAGGCACACGAAGTTCACCCATTGCTCACACCATAAAAAGGCACACAATATTTATGGATTGCTCACACCGTAAGAAGGCACACAATCCGATTGCTCACACCGTAAACAGGTACACAGTCGTTCGTAATTATCGCTCACACCATAAAAAGGTACACGAAGTTACAACAGATTCATCTTAGAATCCCACAACACAAGAATGCACATCATGATGTTTCACATACAACATGACTCACGACACTCTTGAAATGCATACATGTTCACAATATAGTCATGCATTCATCACATACATATCACATGCATCAATTGTATAACAACATATACAATTCTTCAAATACAACCATGTGATCCATATAGTCATTTTCATGCATTGTAATTCAATTTACATCAATGCAATTATTTGCCCTAAGGCCACAAACCATCACCACAACATCTCATCACATATTCACATTTAACATGCATTATCACTTAATTCAAACAATGCATACATTCACTAAATATCCACAATTCACAAAGCATTCTCAAATCAAGGGTTCACTCTACAAACATATCCACAACACATTCATATCATTCATAATTAACATACTTAACATTTTCTACAAAATCACTATTCACAAACAGTCAGAAAAGTCGGCCAAAAGTCGGCTAAAAATATAATTTCTTATCACCATCAAATAGTACATATCAATACCTTCAATTCGATATAAAGAACTCTCAAATCCGATAAACAACGAACAAGTTATGGATATTTCAAAATAACGCAAAAACATAAACCGGACGCCCGACACTACGAAACGGTTCGAAAAAACTGTACCAATTGGACCAGTTTCAGACCTCAAAACTATTTTTCCTAGAAATAACATCTCGTTAGCTTCCCAACTCTTCGAACGGGGGTCAAACCCGACTTACGGTTCAAGAGATATGAATTTCCGAAGTTTTCCGACAATTACACAAAACCAGAAAAATCAGCAATGCAGCCCTGCGGGTTCTACTGGTGCAGCTGCTATTTTTCGGCGTTTTCGTCCGAAAACCCGACCGATTCACATAATTCCTTCGAAACAAACACATGGTAATATCACATAAATACATACGGACATATTAGAATCAAGAAATACGCGATTACTCGACATTTAGTTTTCACTAAAACTCATACTCTTCGAAACCTAAAAATGTCATTTCTCCAAATATCAACCGATTCCAACGAAACGAGTTTCTATAATCTCGGCCTCACCTCACTCGACTAATCTACGCAATTTGTTTCAAACTTCATCCGTGAAAACATCTTTTACGACCGATTATGCCATTTTCAACCTAAAACTCATATTTCTTTAAACAACCAAAACAATCGGAAACAATCATACATAATCGTATACAAAGTTAGAATAATGATATTTCACACCCTTACCCGAGTGTAGAAACGATCGGAAGTCGATTCGGGTGAAAATCCCACACTTTCTCTTCTCTTTTCTTCTCTTCCTTTTCCTTCTCTTCTATTTCCTTCCATTTCTCTTACTATCTCATTCTATATATAGTTTTCTCTCTTTTTCTTTCTTTTATAATTCTATCCTTTCTATTTCTTTTCTCACAAACACAAAAATATTTACTTAACATAAATATCTCAAAATATCTATTATATCATTAATTAAATACTATCTAATGTGAAAAGTCTAAAATACCCTCTATTCCAATTTTCCCCGCAAACTCTCAAAAACGGTAAAAATGCTTAATATGAAAACATAACATATTAAAACACCAATTTCACAAATAACATAATCATTGTCAAATTAAAGTAAAATACTCCACAAAATAATATAATTAACACCCAAAAATAGAGATAATTAAAATCGGGTCGTTACAACTGATGATTACGAAAGATTGTGTACCTGTTTACGGTGTGAGCAATCGGATTGTGTGCCTTCTTACGGTGTGAGCAATCCATAAACATTGTGTGCCTTTTTACGGTGTGAGCAATGGGTGAACTTCGTGTGCCTTGTTACGGTGTGAGCGAAGGTTCCAACAAGTTCTTCAATTGAACTTGAGATAATGAGTCGGTACCGCATTGCATCTGCGTAGAGTCGAGAGTCGGTCTCTATGAGTTGCATTTGTCATCATTGTATTTGTGCATTGATGAATGAACATATATATGTATATGTTGATGTGGAATGAACAGAATTGTGCAGGTGTGCATTGGAGGATAAACATAATATGTATGTTTATGTGAAATGATGATAATTGTATGTTTGTAATGATGCATCGGTGAATGAACACGAATATATGTGTTTATGTTGAATGAATTGATATGTATTAGTGATACATGTATTTGAGCATGAATGGATATGCCTATGGGATTTGATGTGTTAAATTACGGATTGTTATGCCGTGTAAATGACTTATGGTATATGTTGATGTTATGTGTATAGATACGTGCATCGTGATAAGTCGTGGTGAGAATGTGGTATATGTGTATTATATGTTGAGATATATATAATTATATGCAACGTTATTATGATAATATTTCTCACCTTCTGCTGTTTTATAATGCTCTATGAGGCATTGCAGATTAGGTATGCTGGTGGTCTTTGGTGAAGCGTGTCTTCACTTCTTTTTGGTCGTCTGGCTCTGATATGTAGTGTCGGGTAGCTAGGATGATTTTGAATTCCTTTTTGTTGATGCATTTGCTTATGTGTCTGGCTGATGACTTGTGTATATATAACATGACTGACGTTGAGGAATCATGTTGTTTGGTATATGAATATATATATGATGTATATATATGGTTGATGTTTATCGATGTTTAGATGTTCCGCTTTTATTCTAAACATTTGAGATGTGGGTGAAAGGACTTAGATCCTTAATTGATTAGTTACCCCACTGTTGCATATCTATTTGAGCAGGTGTTGTATGTTTTAAATTCATGTAAAATTGTGGCAGGTCTCTTTTATTCCATGTTATAATTATACTCTGACGAAATTTTTAATATGTGCCTAAATGATTTAATTGATTATTTGGGGGTATAAAAGGGAGTGTTACAAAAGTGGTATCAGAGCCAGTGTTGAGTCTGTTGTGTCTGTCTTGTGGTTGTGTTGGTTAAACTGTGGTTTACCTTGTTGTTGTTTTTGGAAACCATCAGAATATGGCTGGTAGAAATGATGTTGTAATGACTGCTGCTATGGAAGCAATGGCTAGGGCGGTGCAGGGTGCACCGAATGTGAATGCGAACGATGAGTTCAGAAAGAATCAACCACCGGTCTTCAAAGGAAGATTCGATCCCGATGGTGCTCAACTCTGGTTGAAAGAAATTGAAAGAATTTTCAGGGTTATGGATTGTACTGAAGAGAATAAGGTGAGGCTTGGATCTCACATGCTGAAGGAAGAAGCCGACGATTGGTGGGTCGATAGGTGTCAAATTCTTGAAGTGGATCATGAGGAGATAACTTGGGAATTGTTTCGTACTGAGTTTTTGGTGAAGTATTACCCGGAGAGTGTTAAAGGAAAGAAAGAGATTGAATTTCTAGAATTGAAACAAGGTAGTGTGTCCGTGGTGGAATATACTGCTAGATTTGTTGAGTTGGTTCAGTTTTATCCTCATTATGCTGCCGTTACTGCTGAGTTCTCAAAGTGCATTAAGTATGAGAACGGTTTGCGTCCTGAGATTAAGCAAGCTGTGGGATATCAGAGGATTAGAACGTTTTCTGATTTGACTGAATGTTGCAAAATCTTCGAGGAAGACAGCAAGGAAGGTTGTTATGGCTTGGTAAAGATGGTTTATACCCCATCATGATTGTCGACTGTCTATTGGCAAATTGAGGAACTGATCACCCTTAATCTCTTGTTGATAGCAGACGGAAATTGTGTTGGTGGGAGTAGACGTGTCTTTCCAGCTTAGATGGCATGTTGGTGGTGCTAGTGTTCTAGATAGTAAAAGTAAAGCCAAGAGAATGGATGATTGATTAGTATAGCCAGCATGTGGTGTATACTCGTATGGATGCTATGGGAAGCAAACACAGAGTTATAATGAGTTACGGAGTTTTGAGCTTAAGGTATCAATGTAAGAATTTTAAGGAAACCATTATGTATGAGTAGCAAGTTTAGAAAAGAGATGAAGTTTTAAGATAAGTTATCCAAGTGCGGATGTTCAGTGCGAATAAGTTTCAAAGAGCTAAAAGTAGGAGTTGTCTACAGCTCCAGTTTTGATTTTTGCCTGATCTTAATGAACGGTTTGAGGAGTATTGAGTTGTGTCTTGATGAGTTTAGTCGGTGGGTTAATGCAATATGGTTAAGTCGTAGTTTATGCTTTACGATAATTGAGGATTCATCCAAGGATTTATGCTATTCGGGATTGGAAATGGGTTGCAGTGATTTTGTGTTGAAAGTATGGAAGTGTTATTGTTATGATCTAAGTTTGAAATGATTGGTAATCGCAAGAGAATAGAGTATGAGACAACTATAAGAGTTGGGATTCCAAAACGAGCTATGAATTTGAATTGGATTATTCTTTGGGAAGGATTAATGTCTTGCCTGACGAGTTAAGTTGGAAGCCTTTGCATGTGTATGTTCGGATGGTCAGAGAAGTAGAACTGTTTGAGTAGTTCAGATGCTTGTGTATGGTGTGTAAGCTAAAGCAGCATAGAGTGAAGTGGTGGATATAACAAGTGAACTAGGATTTTCTGGAGAATAATAGAAAAAGTAGAATGTTGATTAGGGAATTGGTGGTTTTGTTGGTTGCGAGTAATCAGAGTGCGCAGCGGAAGTGTGGAATTGTTGTATTGGTTGTTGTGAGGCAAGGATGCAGGTAGTCTGGTTTTGCGGATGTTGCTGAGGTAATGTTGTGTCGTGGAACGTTATGTTCTTGTCCGTGTTGTTGTTTCGTTTCCATTGTGATGGTTCGAGTGCGAGTGGCTAATTCCTATATTTGGGGATTAGGAGGGTGTTACCTATGGTAGTGGTAACGATCTTGTTGTGTTCCGGTTCAAGAGTGAATCTTGGTTATCCTTTGAGTTGTGAGTTTGTCGCCAAGTGCATTGTATGGGCATTGCATCTTGTCGTGGTTGTCGTGGTCGTTGTCGCGTCGTTGTTGTTGTTGTTAGTGTGTTGGTTTGTTGTTTGTGTTATTCGTGGTGTGCCTTTTGTTGGCAGGATAGTTGGCTGGTCAGATGCGAGAGTAGTATTCGTGGTTGTGTGTACTTAGCATATTTTCGAGGACGGAAATGTCTAAGTGGGGGAGAGTTGTAACAACCCGATTTTAATTATCTCTATTTTTGGGTGTTAATTATATTATTTTGTGGAGTATTTTACTTTAATTTGACAATGATTATGTTATTTGTGAAATTGGTGTTTTAATATGTTATGTTTTCATATTAAGCATTTTTACCGTTTTTGAGAGTTTGCGGGAAAAATTGGAATAGAGGGTATTTTAGACTTTTCACATTAGATAGTATTTAATTAATGATATAATAGATATTTTGAGATATTTATGTTAAGTAAATATTTTTGTGTTTGTGAGAAAAGAAATAGAAGGGATAGAATTAGAAAAGAAAGAAAAAGAGAGAAAACTATATATAGAATGAGATAGTAAGAGAAATGGAAGGAAATAGAAGAGAAGGAAAAGGAAGAGAAGAAAAGAGAAGAGAAAGTGTGGGATTTTCACCAGAATCGACTTCCGATCGTTTCTACACTTGGGTAAGGGTGTGAAATATCATTATTCTAACTTTGTATACGATTATGTATGATTGTTTCCGATTGTTTTGGTTGTTTAGAGAAATATGAGTTTTAGGTTGAAAATGACATAATCGGTCGTAAAAGATGTTTTTACGGATGAAATTCGAAACAAATTGCGTAGATTAGTCGAGTGAGGTGAGGCCGAGATTATAGAAACTCGTTTCGTTGGAATCGGTTGATATTTGGAGAAATGACATTTTTAGGTTTCGAAGAGTATGAGTTTTAGTGAAAACTAAATGTCGAGTAATCGCGTATTTCTTGATTCTAATATGTCCGTATGTATTTATGTGATATTACCATGTGTTTGTTTCGAAGGAATAATGTGAATCGGTCGGGTTTTCGGACGAAAACGCCAAAAAATAGCAGCTGCACCAGTAGAACCCGCAGGGCTGCATTGCTGATTTTTCTGGTTTTGTGTAATTGTCGGAAAACTTCGGAAATTCATATCTCTTGAACCGTAAGTCGGTTTTGACCCCCGTTCGAAGCGTTGGGAAGCTAACGAGATGTTCTTTCTAGGAAAAATAGTTTTGAGGTCTGAAACTGGTCCAATCGGTACAGTTTTTTTGAACCGTTTCGTAGTGTCGAGCGTCCGGTTTATGTTTTTGCGTTATTTTGAAATATCCATAACTTGTTCGTTGTTTATCGGATTTGAGAGTTCTTTATATCGAATTGAAGGTATTGATATGTACTATTTGATGGTGATAAGAAATTATATTTTTAGCCGACTTTTGGCCGACTTTTCCGACTGTTTGTGAATAGTGATTTTGTAGAAAATGTTAAGTATGTTAATTATGAATGATATGAATGTGTTGTGGATATGTTTGTAGAGTGAACCCTTGATTTGAGAATGCTTTGTGAATTGTGGATATTTAGTGAATGTATGCATTGTTTGAATTAAGTGATAATGCATGTTAAATGTGAATATGTGATGAGATGTTGTGGTGATGGTTTGTGGCCTTAGGGCAAATAATTGCATTGATGTAAATTGAATTACAATGCATGAAAATGACTATATGGATCACATGGTTGTATTTGAAGAATTATATATGTTGTTATACAATTGATGCATGTGATATGTATGTGATGAATGCATGACTATATTGTGAACATGTATGCATTTCAAGAGTGTCGTGAGTCATGTTGTATGTGAAACATCATGATGTGCATTCTTGTGTTGTGGGATTCTAAGATGAATCTGTTGTAACTTCGTGTACCTTTTTATGGTGTGAGCGATAATTACGAACGATTGTGTACCTGTTTACGGTGTGAGCAATCGGATTGTGTGCCTTTTTACGGTGTGAGCAATCCATAAATATTGTGTGCCTTTTTACGGTGTGAGCAATGGGTGAACTTCGTGTGCCTTGTTACGGTGTGAGCGAAGGTTCCAACAAGTTCTTCAATTGAACTTGAGATAATGAGTCGGTACCGCATTGCATCTGCATAGAGTCGAGAGTCGGTCTCTATGAGTTGCATTTGTCATCATTGTATTTGTGCATTGATGAATGAACACATATATGTATATGTTGATGTGGAATGAACAGAATTGTGCAAGTGTGCATTGGAGGATAAACATAATATGTATGTTTATGTGAAATGATGATAATTGTATGTTTGTAATGATGCATCGGTGAATGAACACGAATATATATGTTTATGTTGAATGAATTGATATGTATTAGTGATACATGTATTTGAGCATGAATGGATATGCCTATGGGATTTGATGTGTTAAATTACGGATTGTTATGTCGTGTAAATGACTTATGGTATATGTTGATGTTATGTGTATAGATACGTGCATCGTGATAAGTCGTGGTGAGAATGTGGTATATGTGTATTATATGTTGAGATATATATAATTATATGCAACGTTATTATGATAATATTTCTCACCTTCTGCTGTTTTATAATGCTCTATGAGGCATTGCAGATTAGGTATGCTGGTGGTCTTTGGTGAAGCGTGTCTTCACTTCTTTTTGGTCGTCTGGCTCTGATATGTAGCGTCGGGTAGCTAGGATGATTTTGAATTCCTTTTTGTTGATGCATTTGCTTATGTGTCTGGCTGATGACTTGTGTATATATAACATGACTGGCGTTGAGGAATCATGCTGTTTGGTATATGAATATATATATGATGTATATATATGGTTGATGTTTATCGATGTTTAGATGTTCCGCTTTTATTCTAAACATTTGAGATGTGGGTGAAAGGACTTAGATCCTTAATTGATTAGTTACCCCACTGTTGCATATCTATTTGAGCAGGTGTTGTATGTTTTAAATTCATGTAAAATTGTGGCAGGTCTCTTTTATTCCATGTTATAATTATACTCTGACGAAATTTTTAATATGTGCCTAAATGATTTAATTGATTATTTGGGGGTATAAAAGGGAGTGTTACAACAACTAGGCACTCCCCTGTTTCCAAAAGACATCGACACTCGGACAAGTACGAGCGCAGGCATACCCGCGGACACTCTCCTCGCCACAGTCAAAGCCGCGACCACATTCTTTCTCCATCATTCTCTCACAGCTCTAGCAGTGACGACGAAGCTCAAGGCCCGTTCACAAGGAGCATCGTGGACACCCGGATTCCCCGCGGGTTAGAGAAGCCTCCCACGTTGGCAACGTACGACGGCACGTCAGATCCTCACGAGCACCTAGAGAACATCGAAGCTATGCTCCAATACCATGGCGTCTCCGGAGCCATCCGGTGCAAAATATTTCCCATCACCTTGAGGAAAGGTGCGATGACATGGTTCATAAGACTCCCTCGAGGATCCATCTCCTCCTGGCGCGACCTCAAAGGCCAGTTCACCCGCCATTTCACAGCCTCCCGACGACATCCAAAGACGGAGGCAACCTTAGAGGCCATCATACAAGGCCGAGAAGAACCTCTGCGGGAGTACATCGAGAGATTTAATAAGGAGGCAGTGGAGGTCAGAACTTCCGACCACATTAAGAAATACCTCCTCGAGAAAGGACTCCGACCGAAGAGCGACTTCCGCAAAGCCGTCGGGATCGAAGCTCCTCGAACGCTGACAGAGCTTCTCCACATGGCCAAAGATTACATCCGCTACGAGGAGAAAGAAGCCGCATATCGTGCCCGGGACGCCAGAGACCGGGAAGCACCCTGAGCACCCAAAAAGGAGGAGTCAGAGCCATCCCGTAAAGGCAAGGAGAAGCGACGGGAGGAGCGTCCCCGTGAAGGTAAAGGACCAGCTGGCCGATTCAATGAATACACTGTGCTCATTACCTCACGCGAGCGTATCCTCTCCGACTGTATCAACACCGAATTCAAACAAGGAGGTGTCCGGTTCCCTAAACCGACCGCGTCCAAAGGAAACGTCGACAAAAGCAAATAATGTTGTTTCCACCGTAGTCACGGGCACGTGACGGAGGATTGTGTGCACCTCAAAGACGCCATAGAGATCCTCATCAAAGAGGGTCACCTGAAGCAATACGTGAAGCAAGGAGAGTCCTCCCGACGAGACACGTCTGATCCTAAGAAAGAAGCAGAATCAACCCCCTCCAGTCCACCCCCGCAGGACGCGATGTCCATCAGCCGACCAGAGGACTTCCTCGTTCCTGACCACTTCGACCTGACTTCCCAGGCATTCCTACACAGCACCTGGGAAGCCTTTCCTACGACCATGGTTATCTCATGTGGGGGTACCATGAGCTCACGATAGGATCCATCAAACGGAAGTTTGAACAACTAATCGACAACAGCCCCGACCAGTTGTACACAATCGGGAAGGGCAAAGGGCGGTCACAGCCCATCACATTTTACAGAGAAGAACTCCCCGGAGGATCGCCGAACTCCCACATTCCTCTGCTAATTCGGGCCAAACTATCATCTACCGACGTGCGGAGAATCCTGGTCGACCAGGGTAGCTCCGTAGACATCATGTACTCCAGCCTGTTCTGCGCGCTGAAGCTGAATAAATCTAATCTCTCCCCGCACGTAGGATCTGATCTCCAAGGTTTCAACGGAGCAACGGCCCGACCTTGGGGTTACGTGGAAATACCAGTCACGTTCGGCGAGGAAAAGGCATCACGGACAATCAAAACACAGTTCCTAGTCATCGATTGCCCGTCGCTCTATCAATGCATCCTCAGCAAACCAGCTCTTGCCGAGCTCGTTGCTGTCCCATCGACGGTCCACCTCAAGCTCAAGTACTACACTGAGAAGGGACACGTCGCAACTCTGCACGGTGACATCGAGGCTGCTCGCAGATGCTTCGAGGCCTCAACCAAATGGCAGAACTAGATCGCAACCAGATCGAAGTAGGCAAAGCGCGCCAGAGAGGACGAGGTTCCAGCCGAAGAAGGCCAGCCAGAGAAAAAGCCCACGCTTCTCGTGCACACCATTGACCTCGACAGCAGGCTTGCTGAAGATGGAAGCTAAGATCGGGACGAGGATGGCAAGTTAGGAGCGACAAGCTCCCCGTCTCCTACACTGCTGCAGCCAGTTCCAGATGGGGAATTTGAGATCGTCACTTTCAGCAACAACCTCAGCAGGGGAGTGAGAATAGGCTCTGGTCTCCCCGAAGAGGTAAAGGAGGATTTGAAGAAATGCCTCGACGACAACGCCGACCTGTTCGCATGGAGTGCAGCGGATATGCCCGGCCTTGATCCAGAAACCGCATGTCACCACCTTACCATTAATCCAGCTGCCCGCGCCATTGCCCAACAAAGAAGGAAACAATCCGAAGAAAAGGCACAGGCTGCTGAAAAGCTTGTACAAGACCTCTTAGAGGCAAAATTTATTTCCGAGGCCAGGTATATGACCTGGCTCTCAAATATTGTACTTGTAAAGAAAAATAATGGAAAGTGGCGCATGTGCATTGACTACACCGATCTCAATCGGGCTTGCCCGAAAGACGCGTATCCACTGCCGAGCATAGATAAACTCGTAGATAATTCTGCAGGTTTTAAGCTATTATCCTTCATGGACGCTTATTCGGGATACAAACAAATCCCAATGGCCGACGAGGACAAGAGATACACGGCATTCATGACCTCCCCGGGGAATTATTACTACAACGTAATGCCCTTTGGACTGAAGAACGCCGGGGCCACGTACCAACGTATGATGAACAAAGTATTCCGATCAGAAATCGGTGACATGCTCGAAGTATATATGGATGATATGATCGTAAAACCCCAAGAGGAATCCGACCATACCACCCATTTGCGCAAGGTGTTCGCCAAGCTCGAAAGTGTAAAATGCGCTTTAACCCAGAAAAATGCACCTTCGAGGTGCGAGCAGGAAAATTCCTCGGATTCTACCTCACCGAAAGGGGAATAGAAGCAAACCCAGACAAATGTCGAGCACTCATGGAATTCCCCACGCCTCGGTCGAAGAAGGCGATACAATCCCTCAACGGGATGCTCGCATCCCTTGCGCGCTTCGTAAGCAAGTCCGCCCAGCACGCTCTGCCCTTTTTCAAATTACTCAGGAAAGAGGCAAATTTCGAGTGGACGGACGAGTGCGAGTAGGCCCTCGCCCATTTCAAACAAGCTCTTTCCAAACTGCCAGTACTGTCCCAACCAGATCGCGAGGAAACGATATACCTGTATCTCTCCGTGGCCAACGAAGCAGTAAGTGCATCACTTATTCGAGAGACCGCTGACGGGCAGAAACCCATCTATTTCACCAGTAAAGCCCTCCAAGGACCCGAAGTCAGATACACGCAAATAGAACGGGTGGCCCTTGCTCTCATAATCGCCGCGAGGAGACTCAGATATTACTTCCTGGCGCACACTATCGTCGTCAGGACCGACCAGCCAATTAGACAGCTGTTAAGCCGACCAGATATGGTGGGCAGGATGCTAAAACGGTCCCTTGAACTGGCTGAGTTCGACATTCACTACGAAGGAAGGAAAGCCCTCAAGGCGCAGGTCCTGGCCGACTTTGTGGCAGAAGTGACCCCGGATTCGTCCCCTCCGAGAGGGGCACAGGAATGGATCATTTACGTGGATGGCGCGTCGAGCCCCTCGGGCAGCGGAGCAGGAATTATCCTCGAAAACAAGGAAGGGACCCTGATCGAAGTATCCTTGATCCTTTCCTTCAAAACATCCAACAATCAAGCCGAGTATGAGGCCTTCCTCGCAGGATTACGACTAGCCAAAGACGTCGGCGCAAAGAAAATAAAAATCTGCACGGACTCCCAACTCGTGGCGTCTCAAGTACGAGGAGAATTCCAAGCAAAGAACGACCAACTCGCCGAATACTTGGCCGTAGTGAAAGACAAAATGATGGAGTTTGAAGCATGGGAAGTTCAACACGTCCCGCGCGAACAGAATATCCGAGCAGACATCCTCTCCAAATTAGCCAGCACCAGGAAAAAAGGAGGGAACAAATCCGACATACAGGAAACACTGACCAACCCGAGCATTACAAAGCCCACTCTGGTAGATGTTAACGTCGTCGGAGACCCCCATTATTGGATGACCCCGGTATACAATTACCTCACCAAAGGGGAACTTCCCAAGGATAGTAAGGAGTCCAGTATAACTAAACGACGAGCCTGCTCGTACGTACTGGTCGAGGACAAGTTATATCGACGAGGGTTTTCCATTCCCCTATTAAAATGTATCGACGAGGCCCAGGTCCCCGAAATCCTACAAGAAATCCATGAGGGCATTAACGCATAACACTTAGGGGGAAGATCCTTGGCTCGAAAAGCTTTGCGCGCAGGATATTACTGGCCGACCATGCAACACGACGCCAAAGAACATGTGCAAAAATGTGACCGTTGTCAGTGCCACGGGGACATGCATTTGGCACCACCCAACGAGTTGAAGACCCTCTCCTCGCCTTGGCCCTTCGCCTGGTGGGGGATGGACATCCTAGGCCCCTTCACAATGGGATCTTATCAAAATAAATTCCTAATCGTGGCCGTTGACTATTTCACAAAATGGATTGAAGCGGAAGCGCTCGCCAAGATCACAACCTTCAACATACTACGTTTCTACAAAAGAAACGTCCTCGCCAGATTCGGGGTACCCCAGGCCCTCGTAACCGACAACGGAACCCAATTCACAGACAGAAAATTCCAAGACTTCGTCACCAAATTGGGAACGAAACAACACTTTACTTCGGCCGAGCATCCCCAGACCAACGGGCAAGCGGAGGCTGCGAACAGAGTAATCCTACGCGGATTGAAGCGAAGACTAGGCGAGGCCAAGAAAAGGTGGGTCGAGGAGCTCCACAGCGTCCTCTGGGCGTACAGGGCAACACCTCACTCCACCACCGGGGAAACCCCTTTCCGACTTGCGTATGGAACAGAGGCGGTAATACCGGTGGAGATAAGGGAGCCCTCTAGAAGGACAGAAGCTCCTCTCGACGAAGAAATGAACGATGAGGCTCTACGCGAGGAGCTCGATCTGGTCGAAGAGATAAGATCAGAGGCTGCCCTCCGCGAGGCCGCGTTGAAACAATAAATAACATTGCGACATGACGCCAGAGTCATAAAACGCGACTTCCCCGTAGGCAGTCTGGTCCTGCGCAGAAACCAGAAGGATTCTCGCGAAGGGAAACTGGCAGCGAACTGGGAAGGACCTTATAGGGTCAAGTCCAAAACGGGCACGGGAGCGTATTACTTGGAAACACTGGACGAAAAACAACTTGCTCGACCGTGGAATGCTGAAAAACTCAAGCAATACTATAGCTAAACCACGAGGATAAATAAATCGCCGACATAATCAACCCAAAACGGGGAGAGTTGCGCGACCATCGTGTCATGCCCTGGTGAAGCGTGACACGCATTACAACGCCGGCCAGCTTCTGCTCATTGAACGAGCAGATCCTGCGCACAATGGGGATACCTCAATCGAGCTCCGCCGTTGCCGCACCATTCAGGTAGGACACCCAGCTCGCGATGGGAACAGTCCAAGCCTGTGAGACTAGAACCTCAAACGAAGTCCTAGCCTCATCATGGGCAGAACCACTTTGCCCTCCTCGGTAGGTTCCTCGCTTATCCGAGCACACACATACATACAAACAAAAAAGAGCAAAGTACATAATAAAACGTCCACAGAATCCAAGTATATTAAAGTACCGGCCACGACCGGATAATGTCATAAATACAAAAAAGGGCAGCGCCCATACAAAGTGACAAGTACAAATTAATAAGGGCACGCAGACCCATAAAACATGCTAAAAACAACAATCCTACTCTGCGACTTCACTTTCCTCTTCGGCTGGGACAACGTGACCGTCCACCACTCTGTTAAACAAACCCATTCCGTCCGTCAGGAGCTGCACGTCAGAGTTGAGGGCCACCATCTACTCTTTTGCCGCATTAAAGCCGAACTCAGCTGCCTTCAGGTTATCCTTGCCAAGAATTCTAATCCTCTCGATCAAGTCAGTCCGCGACTTTAGGGACCTCTCATCATCATTTTCGTCCTGGACAGCTGAAGTCAAGCCTTCCAATTCGGCGATCCTCGCCTGCAGCTTCTTCCTCTCCTCGTCGGCATTGAGCGCGTCCAGCTTAAGCTGAGTCACCTCCGCCTGAAGCAACACTCTGGCCTCCTGGTGACCTTCAAACTATTTTAAATCGTTAAACAGCTTGTTGTTCTCCGTCTCCGGCTCGACAATTCTATTTTTGGACGTCACGAGGTTCGCCCGAGTAGCAGCTTCGTCGTCAGCAAGGACAAAGGCGGCCTCAAGGACCCTAAACATGCCCGCCGCGTCCTGGCATAGATGTTTCCTCCTCGCTTTAGAATTGGCATTCAAAATAGCCACAGCTTCAGAATCAGGAACTTCAATCGAATCCCCTTCAACGAACAAGTCTCGGTGCGTGTAGTAGGTGGGCAGGACAAAATGGCCGGCACCGGACCCCCCGGGACCAACGGCCACAGGAGCCCCCACGGCATCCCTCTTCCTCTTAAGAGAACTCTCTGGGGTCAATGGCGTCGAGGCTCTCTCCGGGGCGGGGGTAGATCCAGCAGCAAAACTCTCCATCACTGTCTGCTTAGGTGCCCCGGCCTTGGCACCGGTGGTCGCCTTCTTTTGACCCTTCGCAGCCTGCGACCTCATCAGACGCTCTCGCATGTCAGCCATCATACCTGCGAACACACATCAAGTCAGAATCAAAAGAATTCAAAGAAACAAAACCAAATAGTGAAGCATACCAAGCAAAGTCATAGCGTCGTCGTCGTCGTTATCACACTCAAGGAGAGCCTTGACATTAATATATCTAGCTGCTCGGACAGGCCCATCCTCCCCGTCCAGCTGATTTCCGTCCCGATCGACGACGTAGGCTGGAGAAAAGCTCTCCACGTAAGCTTGAAGGATCCTGTACGACTCCTTATCAGCCGGGCAAAGCTGCTCACGCTTCACCAGGAACTGATCTGTTCGACATTTAAAATGGGTGTAGACCCATTCCAAAGGGAAAATGGAGACCACACTATCCCTTTCCCGACCATCCAACATCACCCTCTCAACGGTCGAAATGCTCCTCTTCGCCTCCTCGGTCATAGGCCTCACGACCAGAAACCTGTCCTTGAAGTTGCGTATCGAATCAGAATACGGCCAGAACAGCCTATTTTGTTGCTTAAACGATACCCAACTCTGTTTCGATCCCGCCGTGCTCCGCTGAATTTGGAAGAGGCAGAAGAAGAGGTCCGTGGTCGCCCCAATATTGAGATAACGACACACCAACTCAAAGGCCCTTATAAAAGCCAAGGCGTTCGGGTGAAGCTGGGACGGGCACAAAGCCAAATGGGTGAACAAGGAGGATTGGAAGTCAGTGAAAGGAAGACGCATCTTGGCCTCCGTGAATGTAAACTCATACATAGGAAAGCGAAGTCCCGGGTACGAGGAACAAATTCTATCGTTCTCCCCGGGACGAAAAGCTTTCCAGGCCCGTGGAGCATCCTCGTCGCGCCTCTCCAACAGGTCGAAGTCCCGTATCTCCTCCTCGGAGAAGGTTGATCGAAAAGACAAGGGCTCATGTCCAAGCCAGTCAAGGTCCCCTCCCGCGACCTTGATATTCGAGTAATCGGCGGACACACTAGGCCCCTCGGGCACTTCCTGTGCGTCGGGCATAACTTCATCGCGGGGTTCAGCCATTTTCACCTGAAAAGCAGAGGAAAGAAGTGAATTCGACGTCCATGATCAAATCCACCCTTCCACCACTAATCAAGTGAAAGGGCGTTAGCGAATCCGAGGACAACCACATGCTCGCATAAATTACCTACAAATAGCTAAGGTCTCTGCGACCAGGACTCACAGAGGCACATATGAGGATACATGTTCGTCCCGAACTCACTCTAAGATCCCGAACAGGCCTAGTGCCCGACTACAAACTAAATTCTACACCTAACCAGATTCTACAAAGATCTACGCTACAATTTCCACAAAATTCTAGAAATTCATAGAAGTTCATCATGTTCTTCATAAAATTTCTTGGAATTCATGTGTTCATCGAAGAACATATGAAGATCAACCGGAAAATATGAACATCTACCGGAAAACTTATAAAAATATACAGAAAGAAAGAGAGAACTTACAAGTAAAAGAAGAAGTTGACGGTGGCGAAGAGAAGCTCTGGCGAAGACTAATTGCAGAGCAAACGAGAGCAAAGAGTGAAAAACTTGTGAAATTATGAAAATGAAACCTTCCCCCACCTTTTTATAACCATTTGATCGTGGGGAATTAGGCATGGCAATGGGGCGGGTCGGGGACGGTTTTTACCTCCCCCAAACCTAAACCCGAATTCCCAAACAATCCCCATTCCCCGCCCCAAACCCAATCGGGGATGGAGAATTAAAACCCAAACCCGTCCCAAACGGGTTTGGGTTGGGTTCGGGTATCCCCGCCCCGCCACCATCCATTTAGTAAAATCAAATTTTTAATAGAAATATTTATCTTTTCCAAAATCAAATTACATTACAAATAATAAAATAAAAAAAATCTCAAAAAAAATCTTACATACATTTGAAATATGTTAAATAAATAAAACAAATCAAAATATCAAAACATTGGCCACATATTTAATATTCTAAATTAACAAAATTAAATAATAATGTACATAATTTAATAAATGGGGCAGGTTCGGGGTGGGTACTAGTGTCCCCATTACCCGACCCGTCCCTATATTTTTTAATCGGGGAAAACCCAAACCCAAACCCAAACCCAAACCCAGTCAAAGCGGGTTTTCCCCGTCAACTTCGGGGCGGGTTCGGGTGGGTACCCCGCGGGTATGGGTTTTGTTGCCATGTCTATGGGGAATCGTGAAGGTCATCATAGCCTATACACTCATAGGACTGACAAAGGCCATAAATGCCCACCACTTGTCACAAAAACTCTTCGCCTGGTTCAGCGCAGAAAATACACTAACACTTGGCCCATACGAGCAAGCTCCTTCGTCAAAGTGAACACATCCGGGCATAAATGCTCGCCAAAAAACTCCCATTTCTCCGAGGACGCTGCAAACCCTGGTCGACGTTTCGCGCTAATGACTGATGACCACACCTGGTCGGATACAAAAGGAACATTCCAAGTGGGCATCCACCTCCCCGACAGTATGGTCAAATTCGCGGCTGCCTAAAAGTCATTACTCTCCAACAGAGCAATGACTTGAGGGCTCCTGTTCTGGACCAGGCAAGGTTACATGCCCTTAAGGGCCAGGCCCAATCCATCATATTGGGCGACCAGACCCAACAGGCATAATATAGTCATTGGGCACAATATAGCCGTTGGGCACGTCCCCTCCACGCGCAGAATGGTTCACGTGACCAACTGCCTCCCCGGATATCGCAGATACAGTTAGAAAGACCACGCGCTTCACCCTCCATCTGGCAGCTCCTCATTGGTCGATCAGGCGCTTTGCTCGCCAACAATCCATCTATAAAAACCCCCTCGCTTGAGAGGGGCAGGTATCACAACTCATATACTTGACTTCTCTTACTTGCTTTCCTTCTTTCTGTGACCAAATACTTACTTTAGCATCAGAGTACCTTGCAGGTACCTCCACCCCCTTTTCCTCTCCTACAAGTAGCTGCTCTTGTCCTACACGAAGGCCGCGACGATCTCCTTCTGGTCATCTCCGATCACATATATATTATAATAAAGATTAATTACTATGCACTGTCAGTGTAAAAAAATTTACACTGTCAATTCATCACCACCATCCGTTGGCATTACTTTTTTGACGCATTAAATAAAAGTCAAACCTCTTCCAACATCCAACGTCTATGATTAACTGATAGTGTAAAAGCCTTTTACACTGTCAGTGTATTTCAATTAAATTCATTATAATATAGTATCAGTTTAACCCTGATAAAAGAGAACTTAACGACTCACACTAACAATAACAATGCCAAAGGAGTAGGAGTCGAACGACATAAAACAATCTCTCAATCCTTTGTTGAATTTACTTTGAAATGCCTCGGTGTAGCGCGCGATTTTTATCGGTGATGCGACCACCTTATCGCGGGAATTGGGGTTTTCTCCTCAATGAAGAGGAGGGGGTGCTACTTTCTGATTTCTTATTTATCCCATGAAGCTGGAAGGGAAAGGGAAGCTATCTAAAACTAACCTTGCACGCGAATGTTTAACTGAACAAACGCTTAAAGAGATTCAGGGAGTCCGGGGTCAGGTTATACAATGGGGAGTTGTCAATTACCCATCCTATATGTGGTTATCCACAGGTTGTTAGTTTCAGGTTCTGTTTTGTACTTGATGGTGTTTATCTGTTAATGGGTTGAGAAAGTTTCTTGGGAAATATGAAGGAGAGAGTGAGTTTTTATTGATGTTCGGATCTTTTGATGTTTTTGGTAATGTACTGGACCTAAGTTTTGATTGATATGAAGGTACTGGACCTAGAGTTTTTGTTTGGTATGCTCGCTAAGATTTCACAATCTTATGCCTACGTATTCCCGTTTAAACGAAACAAGGAAATCAGAGCAATCGTAGTTCCTCCTATTCTAAGGGAGGAAAAAGATATTTTGGTGTCTTGTTCAAAGCCCAAGATTGAAGCTAAAAGGTTGAGTATTTGTGTCTTGTTCAAAGCCCAAGATTGAAGCTAAAAGGTTTGACTGAGAGAGAATTTGTCATCTCTAAAGGGAGACATCTGGTATGTTTATCACAACTATTAGGTGACTGTTTATAAAGGAGGATTACTTTAACTGGGATATGAGAATCAAGCAATGCCATAATTTCCTTTATAGGGGTGTTATCCGGAAGGAGGAAACTTTAACTCAGTGTAGAGCAATGCCATTTTTCCTTAGGAATTTATCATGCTAAGAGAGGGACAGTGGCGTGGATGTAAATAATCCAGAGGCTTGCCACTTACAGCAATTAGATAAAAGAGAGGGTTTACCAAGATAACAGATGGACAACAACTTGGATATTTGAGTCAACAAGTGTGCCACTTACAGCAGTTATCTGGGATTAGGATTTGTTTTGATTTCTGTTTTGACAAGTGATAAACAGAGAAGTGACTTCCTACAGAGAGATTTTGATTTACTCTGAGGGGATGTTGATTTTTGTGTGCCTTGATCAAAGCCCAAGGTTGAAGCTAAGAGGTTGATTGACTCCATTGGGGAAGTCCTTATACAAAGCCTAAGAGGAGGCTAGAGAAAGACTGACTCAACAAGAGAGTGTTTATCTGTCTTGTACAACGCCCAAGATTGAGGCTAAAAGAGACTGATTCTTTGGGGGACATCATTATACAAAGCCTAAGAGGAGGCTAACAGTTTGACTTTTCTGGGGAAAACATGCTGCCTGTCTTGTACAAAGCCCAAGATTGAGGCTAAAATAGATTTTGACTCCGCTGGTGAGGGTTTGTATGTGTCTTGTACAAAGTCCAAGATTGAGGCGGGAAAGAAGACTGGCTCTGTGGGAAAGAAATTTTTATTTGTCTTGTACAAAGCCCAAGATTGAGGCTGAAGCGAGACTTTACTAACTCAGCTGAGGGTATTATAGGTGTCTTGTACAAAGCCCAAGATTGAGGCTGAAATGAGTTTGACTCTGCTGGAGAGTATCATCTGTCTTGTACAAAGCCCAAGATTGAGGCTGAAAGGGAGAGGATTGACTCTGCTTAGGAAATTGATATGGTGTCTTGTACAAAGCCCAAGATTGAGGCTGGAAAGGGTTTTACTCAACAAGAGAGTGTTTTTATCTGTCCTATACAAAGCCCAGGATTGTGGCTGAATAAGCTGGAGAAATCATTATATAAATCCTAAGAGGAGGCTGACTTCTGCTAGGGGAAATCTTTATACCAAGCCTAAGAAGAGGCTGGAAAAGATTATCTCAACAAGAGAATGGCTTTATCTATCTTGTACAAAGCCTAAGATTGAGGCTAAAAGGGTTGACTCAACAAGAGAGTGCTGAAACGTGATTGACTCAACAAGAGAGTCTGAAAAGGTTATTGACTCAACAAGAGAGTCTGAAAAGGTTAGCTCCGCTGGGGAGAATCATTGCACAAAGCCCAAGAGGAGGCTAACTATGCTGAGGAAATAAAAGATTATTATACAAAGCCTAAGAGGAGGCTATCTTCTGCTGGGGATTATTGAGATCCCGAGGCAGGTCCAAACGGAGAATCAACTCTTGCTGAAGATTACAGAAGAGTTGAGGTATCAGAGACCTTGAGGTTCTGATAAAGGGTTTATTAATAGCCTTTTGACCCTGGCTGGGGAATCTTAGGAGAGAGACTGGATTTTTAGAACCCATGGGTTTTAACTCTGTTGGATATTGATCCAGAATAACCAGGGTTTCTCCTATTTTGTAAGGTGCTTGAGAATGCCTTTGAGATCCGAGAGGGGATTAGACTATCCAAGTCTACTGGTATGGAAGAGTTTATCTTTGTACGATGCCCAAGAGGAGACAGGTGTTTTAAGGGATGAGAATCAACCCTCAATTGGTCTGAGATTTGACACTGGAAAGACTGCTCTAGCAAAGGATGACTAAGTTCTGTCTTGTACCTTTAAGAGGACGTCGGGTCCTTGTATTAAGCCCAAGAGAAGGCATGAGAACTTCTAAGAAGACGGAGGGTCCTTGTACAAAGCCCAGGAGAAGGCGGGGATGCTTTTAGGAAGCATGTGGGTCTAAACTTAAGAAGAGTTCAAGAAAAGTTTCACCGAGAATGATCTTTTCTTTAGTGAACAGTTCTAGGGTTTGAAGAAATTCAAGAGAAGTTTCACCAGGAATTAATCCTCTTTGGGGAAACTGAATTTCTTTGATAAGTTCTAATAGTGACAGTCTCAGAAAAGGTTCACCGAGAATACTGTCTTTCTCTTTGTCCATATTGTTTAACCTCAAGAGAAGGCAAGACTGTATCTAGAAATCCTATGGGGATCTAGTTTTGATTGTATCAAAGAGTGACCAACTGGCTTTACCTAGGTCTAGACCTAGTTGCCGGGGAAAACTATAAATAGATATACTAGTATATATGCAGTTGATATATGACAAGTATTTAAAAGGGTATGAAAGAAGGACTTACAGAGGAGCAGCTTCCCACAATACAGTTATATATATATATATATAAGCATGTAAAGGAAAGTTAGTAAAAACTTACAGGTGAGCAAGCTTCCATACTGTTCAAACAAATATATACATGTATATGTGCAAGTAAGTAAAAGAAAGCTGATAAAAACTTATAGGCGAGCAAGCTTCCATAGCTGTAGTGTTAGTTTTAAAGAATTTAAAGAAAGTTTTGATAACAATTGTATATTTGAACCTAAATCAAAAGAGAAGTTGTTTTTGAAAAGATTGTTGGGGCTTATACTCAAGGAGAGGCACAGATGAAAAACAGTAATTTTACTATTGTTTTGAAAATTGTAATGGGACCGATACAATGCCGGAGGCCCAAAAATTATTTATGTACAAAGGGGGTTGGGTCTTACACTCTATTAGAGGCCCAAAGATTATTTTTGTACAAGTGATGGGGCTTACAACTCAAGGAGAGACCCAAAAGTTTGGAAAAGAAAAGAAATGAGACTTACAACACAAGGGTAGGCCTAAAGATTTGATTTTGAACTGGCGATCGCGCCGAGGTTTTTTGAAAATGTGTTGGGACTTATACAATGTCTGAGGCCCAAAATGGTTTTGGTTAAGAAAAGGATTGGGTCTTACACTCTATTAGAGGCCCATGAGTGTTTTGAAATATTTGATAAGGATCAAAAATCAAAGAAACCCTAATTTAATTTTCTTTTAAAAGTAATTCTTTAAAGAAAATCAATAAAAATGATAAAAATACCAAATAAGTTTAAATAAACTACTTGTGATTTTTGGTTAAGGTTTGAAAAATGAGGTTTTAATCACAAGATGATTTAAAACTTATTTGATTTTGATTTTCAAGATAAAAATCCACTTTTAAAATGTTTAAAAACAATAAAAATGAATTCTGACTTAGTGAAAAATCAGATTTTGGAAAATCAGATTAGAGAGCTAACTTCCCATGGATGTATCTCTTAGCTCAAAATGAATTAGAGAGACTTCTTGTACTTTTTGAAAAGCTTGAATGATGTACTAAAACACTTAAGTTTGAAGATTTCATTGATTCATCTTGGATCAATGTGAAAAATGCCTTGGAAGTTTGATGTTTCATGCTGAAATTACAAGGCAGAATTTTCACTAAGTGTTTTTTGACATATTTTGGTTTTTTCACCACTTTGATCCACTACTAACTGAAAATCCATGAAGAATTGGAACTTGATGTAGTTGAAGCTTTTGTAGAGTGTAGCAAGACCTACAAATCCAGCTTTGGATCACCCAAAATGGTTGCTTGGATCTCAAGTTATGGTCCTTGGAAGTTGGTCCCCTAGCCACTTTGTTCCATAACTTAGAAAAATCTAAGTTCTTTTATGGTTACCCCTTTAGCAAGTTAACTCACTTTCTTTGATTTTTCTTTATGAATGATGATTTAAATCACATATTAACATTGTTTTAGGTTTAAAGAACCTTAGTTGACCAAAAATCCAAAAAGTCAAACTTGGACTTTTGTACAGTTGACTTTTTCATTAGATGAAATTTTGACTTTGTGATCCTGTTGTGAAATCAATCCTTGGGTTCAATTAAACTTCATGGATGGCTTCCAAGAGTATTTAGGAATGTATTGGACCCCTCCCCAAGGTTTGAGATCAAGGGTAGGCCAACAGTCAAGGATAGGGTTGACTTTTTCCATCAGAAACCCTAATTTGTGATCAGATGATTTTGAGTTCCTGTGGCTTATGACTTGAGCTCTTTGAGTCAATCAAATCTTGTAAACATGTCATTATGATGTATTTGAGGTCTTTGAAGTTCATTTTGAAGCTTCAAGCCATGCCTCACTTCACAAGTTAACTCAAGGGTTGAATTAGGTCAAAACCCTAATTCCTGATTTTTTGATAGATGGATCTTCAAGGTGATTTTGCCATTGTGGATGGGTTCTTGAGATTGTTTTGAGCTTATAGGACCACACATTAAGGTATTGACTCATGCCCAGATGGAAATTTTCATCTGGAGGCCTCAGTCGACCAAAACCCTAATTTGGTGACACAGGCAATCCTGAGGCTTGATTCTTGATGTGGGAGTCCTCTTGATCCTTTGTGGATGTTTGAGAGGCTAGACAAGTTGAGGATCATGTCATTTCTTGATTGATCTTTTGTCTAAATGCTCGGAGAGGGGTTAAAACCCTAATCTTTGATTGTAGTGAATGCTCAACCATCTTTGAGGAGATTGATAAGGCATGATGGTTCATCCATATTGTGATGATGATTTGTACAATGATGGGAAATCTTGGTGGTCAAAATTTGGGGTATGACAAATTCCCCTATTTAATCTTCTTGGACTCGAAGGTGTGAATGGCGAAGGTATTCGGGCATTTGGGGTGCAAGAGGATTAAATATCATAATACCCGAAATTTTGATGGTGGTTATGAATGGCTGCTTGCTCATCCATCTTCTTTTGCTAAACAATGACGCTTAGAAAAGATAAAAACTTTCCCTCGATCCTGGTTTTTAGCCACAGAACTGGTCTAAGTTTCTGAAATAAACTTCCCCTCGATCCTGGTCTTTAGCCAAGGAACTGGTCTTAGTTTCTTTCGTCCATAAACTTCCCTTCGATCCTGGTCTTCAGCCAAGGAACTGGTCTCAGTTTCTTTTGTCAATAAAATTCCCCTCGATCCTGGTCTTCAGCCAAGGAACTGGTCTCAGTTTCTTTTGTCAATAAACTTCCCCTCGATCCTGGTCTTCAGCCAAGGAACTGGTCTTAGTTTCTTTTATCAATAAACTTATTTGACAAGGGATGCTATTTGTAGCGGTTTTTTCTCAAACTTCTCGCCGAGTTTTCCTGGGGAGATGTCATTTGACGAAAAAAGTTTTGTTGTCAGACTTGCTGGGGAACCCATTCGTTTGAGCTGTAGAGGTGTACAAAGTTCTCTGTTGGAGACGCCATTTGTTGACTCTACTGGGGATAACGAGTCTCTTGAGAGACTGTTTCCTGCTTGGGGATATTACATTATACTTTTCCTCAAGATCTTCTCGGAGAAACGCCATGTAATGCAATCCAATTTTGAGGTGTCGATGACTTCATTATCATTGACTTTCTTGGAGAGAAAAATCAATGTGTTGCTGAGAGTCTTTGGTGATGAGGCTTTCTCTGGGGATTTTCCTTAATCCGGGAAAGCGAAGATATCATCTTCAATGGAGAAGAGTGACGTTCGTCGGCGGTCTTCTTGCCTTTCAGAGGTTCAAGTTATCAAAGTGTTCGAGGACCGACTCCAATCGAGAAATAAACTGGGGATAGATTATTCAGACAAAACATTTCCTGATGAGGAAAGAACTGATAACTCGATTGATAAGAAGACTTTTATCACTTGGGGATAAGACTGACCTGAGTGACAGTGATGCAATATGAATATGAATATGAATCAATAAGGCATGATGTATGTATGTTTATGCTGACAAAACTGACGCGACATACAAACTAAGGGATGAACATGAAGGGTCAGCCACTGCGGGGGGATGAAAAGTATCACTGGTTCCAGATAGCAGTCCTGCCTTGCTTAGGAAAAGTAGTTCCCGTGGGGAACAGCGTTGGTCGGGCTTAGGAGGTAAGAACTCTGTCGGGGATATCAGATGGGAAAATCACATCTGATATAATTGATCCTTCATTCAGGCGTACTGGTTTAGAAGGAGTACTTTGATTCTGCACTTTGAGGTTCAATTACTTCCCGAGAAGCGATCGATGTTCTTTCGATGTTTAACAGTTAAAAGAATTGCCATCTTTATTTTAAAAAGCAGAAAAATTTTGACAAGTAAATTCATTTTTGTTTTATTTCAAGAATCGTTGGTCATGTTAAAATATCATTCTGTAAAGCTAAAACAAATAAGAATTGCAAACAAAAGCACTAGGGCTCAAATTATTGATGGGATGGTAATCAGCCAAGCGCGTGATTCCATAGAGTATTTACAAAGTCTAGAAAATGGTAATTTAAGGGAAAAGGGCTATACTAAAACATAACGACTGTTATCCTTCTACCAACTTTGAATTCTAGACATCCTGAGCTTCTGTCGAAGATGACCTTGACTGGAGTTTTCCTGATGGATGGCATTACTACTGAGTGTAGCGAGCGATTTTTGTCGGTGACGCGACCACCTTATCGCTGGATTTTCCTCACCGTAATGAGGAGGGGGTGCTACTTTCTGATTTCTTATTTATCCCGTGAAGCTGGAAGGGAAAGGGAAGCTATCTAAAACTATCCTTGCACGTGAATGTTTAACTGAAAAAACGCTTTTAAAGAGATTCGGGGAGTCGGGGTCAGGTTATACGATTGGGAGTTGTCAATTACCTATCCTATATGTGGTTATCCATAGGATATTAGCTTTAGGTTTCGCTTTGTAATTAGTGGTGTTTATCCGTTAATGGGTTGGGAAAGTTTCTTGGGAAATATGACAGAGAGAGTCAGTTTTTGTGATTTTCGGGTTTTTCCGATGTTTTTGGTAAGGTATTGGACCTAAGGTTTTTGTTTAGCATGCTCGCTAATATTTCGCAATGTTATGCCTACGTATTCCCGTTTAAATGAAACAGGGAAATCAGAGCAATCTTAGTTCCTCCTATTCTAAGGGAGGAAAAAGATGTTTTAGTGTCTTGTTCAAAGCCCAAGATTGAAGCTAAAAGGGTTTATTTGTGACTTGTTCAAAGCCCAAGATTGAAGCTAAAAGGTTTGACTTAGAGAGAACCTGTCATCTCTAAATAGGGATTGGACTTCCTCTGGGGGAATTGTTGATTTTTGTGTGCCTTGATAAAAGCCCAAGGTTGAGGTTGATTGACTCCACTAGGGAAGTCCTTATACAAAGCCTAAGAGGAGGCTAGAAATGACTGACTCAACGAGAGAGTGTTCATCTGTCTTGTATAAAGCCCAAGATTGAGGCTAAAAGAGACTGCCTCTTTGGGGATATCATTATACAAAGTCTAAGAGGAGGCTATAAATTTGACTTTTCTGGGGGAAAGTGTTTTATCTGTCTTATACAAAGCCCAAGATTGAGGCTAAGACGTCGGAGAGGTTTTTATGTGTCTTGTACGAAGCCCAAGATTGATGCTAAAATGGGAAATTTAACTGACTCGGGTGAGGATATTTTTATGTGTCTTGTACAAAGCCCAAGATTGAGGCTAAAATGAGTTTGACTCTGCGGGAGAGTATTATCTGTTTTGCACAAAGCCCAAGACGGGGGCTGAAAAGAGTTTTGACTCTGCTTGGGAAATCATTCCTCAAAGCCTAAAATAAGGCTGGGAGAAAGTGACTTTGCTGGGGAAAATGTGTGTCCCAGGCTAAAGAGAAAGTTTTGGAAGATTTATGTCTTGTACAAAGCCCACGATTGAGGCTAAAAGGGATGACTCAACAAGAGAGTGCTAAAAGGTGATTGACTCAACAAGAGAGTCTGAAAAGTTGATCGACTCAACAAGAGAGTCTGAAAAGTGATTGACTCAACAAGAGAGTCTGAAAAGTTGGTGGACTCAACAACAGAGTCTAAAAAGGTTAGCTCCGCTGGGGAGAATCATTTGTACAAAGCCCAAGAGGAGGCTAACTTCGCTGAGGAAGGATCATTATACAAAGCCTAAGAGAAGGCTAACTTCTGTTGGGGATTAGTGAGATCCCTAGGCAGGTCCAAGTGGGGAAATCAACTCTTGCTGAGGTTTACATAAGAGTTGGGATATCAGACACCTTGAGGTTCTGATTTAGGATAGTGTTATTAACAGCCTTTTGACCCTGGCCGGGGATTTAATCGGTTGATCAAGGTTTCTCCTATGTTCATAGGGAACTTAAGAATGTCTTTGAGACTCAAGGGGATTTAGACTGTCCAAGTCTACTGGTGTTTAAGAGTTTTATCTTTTGTATGATGCCTAAAAGAAGGCGGGTGTTAAGAGATGAGAATCAACCCTAAATTGGTCTATGATTTGACACTGGAAAGACTGCTCTAGCAAAGGATGACTAAGTTCTGTCATATACCTTTAAGTGGTCTTCAGGGTCCTTGTATTAAGCCCAAGAGAAGGCATGAGAACTTCTAAGAAGCCGAATGGTCCTTGTACAAAGCCCAAGAGGAGGCGGGATGCTTTTAGGAAGCCTGTGGGTCCCAAACCAGGAAAAGTTCAAGAAATGCTATTCACCGAGAATTGATCATTTAGTGAAAGTTTTGAGGTTTGAAGAAACTCAAGAGATGCTATTCACCGAGAATAGATCAACTCTGGTGAGTAGAATTTCTTTGACAATTTCTAGGGGTGACAGTCTGAGAAAAGGTTCACCGAGAATATTGTCTTTCTCTTTGTTCCATATTGTTTAAGCCCAAGAGAAGGCAAGACTGTATCTGGAAATCCTATGGGGATCTAGTTTTGACTGTATCTAAAGAGTGGCCAACATGGCTTTACCTAGTTCTAGACATAGCTGCCGGGGAAAAATCTAAATAACTATACTAGTATATATACAATTGATATATGACAAGTATAAAAAGGGTATGAAAGAAGACTAACCATGCGCAGCTTCCCACGATACAGTTATATATATATATATATATATATATATATATATATATATATATATATATATATATATATGAAAGCGAGTAAATGAAAGCCGTTAAAACTTACAGGTGAGCAAGCTTCCATGTTGTGTGGTTAGTTGTTCAAAGAAATAAAAGAAATTTTTGATAACAACATGTATATTTGAATCTAAATCAAAAGGGAAATTGTTTTGAAAAGATTGTCGGGGCTTATAATCAAGGAGAGGCCCAAGGTTAAACATCGATCGTACCGTTGTTTTGAAAATGTACAGAGGGACTTATACAATGTGTGAGGCCCAAAAGTGTTTTATTTAAAAAGGGGTTTGGGTCTTACACTCTATTAGAGGCCCAAAGGATGTTTTAAAAAAGAAATGTGACTTACAACACGAGAGTAGGCCCAGATGATCTTTTATTTTGAAATGGCGATCACGCCGAGATTTTTCTTTTAACTCAGAGGGACTTATACAATATCTGAGGCCCAAAATGGTTTTGGTTAAAAGGGGATTGGGTCTTACACTCTGTTAGAGGCCCATGAGTGCTTGAAAAAGATTTGATGAGGGTGAAATCAATCAAAAGCCTAATTTTGTTTAAAAATGGAATTAATTTTGTTTAAAAATTAATAAAAATTATTGAAAACATGTGAAAAATGAGTGGTGATCTTGGATCAATGTTTCAAAAATCATGTTTTTATCCCCAAAATGATTGAAAACTATTTAAGTTTGGAAAATCAAGAGAAAGAAAATTTCTAAATGTTGAAAAACACATAAAAATTAATTCTTTTCAAAAATATCAAATATGTGAAATAAATAATATTTTTGGGGAATTTTTGTAAAATAAAATATTTTAACATTTTTGTGAATTATTAAAAAAAAGAATCAACTCAAAATCATTAAAATTCAGAGAGAAATTAATTTTTGAATCAATTAAATAAAATCACAAAAATTCAAATTTTCAAATATTTGAAAAAGGGCGCCAAGAACATCTTGGTTTTGCCCGCGTACCCTGTTTTGCCCAGATTTGCGTTTTCTCATCAATCTCACTGAATACTTGATGAAATCACACAATCCACATATCAATCTGCTCGTTTTCAACTCACGGTCATGTCTATGGTCTTTAATTTCATTTATTTTAAGCATGGAATTAGAAATCAAAGAGAAACCTCAAGAACCCTAATTTCTGCATGAAGGCTGAGAAATTCCATACACGATTCATACAAAGTAATTAATTGAGGGGAAACACTCCATACATGATTATGAACATATGGCAAAATTATTGTGCGAGGAAATATGCATAAATCATAAGATGACCAAGTTTAGGCTTACTTGAAGGTCGTGGCAGCAAGAGCAATTTGATTTTTGAGTTAGAGGTGTTACAGATGAGTTGTGATGATCTGAATAGCCTCCCTACACCATATGGAGTGTGTTTGAATGCTTGGAGTGGATTGAATTTAGCCGAAACTTGATTTGGCACCTCAACGACATATCTATCAAAGGCTTGTGCAGATGGCTGGTGGTTTCATGAATTTGGTGTTCCAGTTGTTGGTTTAGTGTTTGATCAGCTCACATATGATGTTTATGAGGTGTGTGAGTGATTGGTTTGGTTGGAAACAAATTCTAATTCAAAACCCGATAGTAGCTTGCATTAGAAGGCATTTTTGGAAGTGAGAGTGTGATTTTGAGAAAGGCAAGTGTTATAGGCCTTTGGTGTACTCAAACTGATCAGAAATGAGGTCTATTTATAGTGTGTCAAGTTTGTTTTGCAAGGAATAGGGAATAGCAACTGCAGCAGGCCTTTGGCCAATGTGGATCAAATGGAATCTCAAGTCTCCTCTAGCCATTGACTTGAGGTTAGAGCACAGGCCTATGGTTCTTTGATTTAAGGATAAGGCTTGACTGAAGTGTTCATATTTGCTCTGATACATGTCACCTCTAAGCATCCATTGAATGCTCCAAAACAAAATTGGAGTCTTGGCACCTTTTTAATTCTTTTAGGTTTGGCATGCTACTTGTAGATTTGGGGACTTTGGAGGCTGATAGATCAGTGTTTGTCCCCTGTTTGTTCCCCCTTGAGGTGTGTAGATGGATAACCATGGTTTTTGTTGCACAGTTTGATAAAATCGAGCCCTTATGCACAAATCTGCCTTGCCAAGATAGTTTGCAGCAAGGCATGTTGCAGCTGTCATAACTCCTAGCTCAGATGGAGTTTGAGGGAGTTCTTGGACATTTTGGAATGCTGATATATCCTATTTCAACACAATGTCAAACTTTGGTTTTTAACCAACTTGAATTACAATGAAAAATTCCTCTACATTTGGGAAAAAATAAGGCAGATTCTGACTTAGTGAAAATTTCACTAAGTGTTGGAAAAATGTCACTTTCATGTTTTTTGCCATTTTGATCACTCCATAACTAGAAATCCATGGAGAATTGGAATGAGATGTAGTCGACGCTTTTGAAGTATACCATGAGATCTACCGATCCATCTTTGGACCATCTAAAATGGTTGACTGGATCTCAAGTTACGGTCCTTGGAAGTTGGTACCCTAGCCACTTTGTTCCATAACTTAGAAAATTTCTAAGTTTTTCATGGTTACCCCTTTTACAAGATAACTCACTTTCTTTGATTTTTCTTGATATGTGATTATTCAAATCACATATTAACATTGTTTTTGGGTCAAGGAACCATAATTGTGAAAATTCTCAAAAAGTCAAACTTGATTTTGTGCACAGTTGACTTTTTATCGGATGAATTCCAAACTGTGCGATCCTTAGTGAAATCAAGTCCTTGACCTAAACAAAACCTAATGGATATGTTCCATAGGTGTTATAGGGTGTATTGAATCATGTCCCAAGGTTTGGGAGCATGTCTTGGTCAAAAGTCAAAGGTACAGTTGACTTTTTCCTCGAAACCCTAATTGTGGTCCTGATGAAATTGAAACTTGTGGATCAAGCTTCTTGGACCAATCCATTGTTGCAAATGGATCAATGTAGTGTATTGGAGACCCTCAAATCATTTTTTTAGGTCTTGGCTCAGGTTTTGTCCCAAAAGTCAACTTAGGGGTGAATTAGGTCAAGAAACCCTAATTCTTGATTTTTTTTATGAATGCTTCCCCTGAGGTTAAATTGACTTGATGATTGGGTCCATGAGGTCCCTTGGAGTATCTTAAGTTGTGCTTTGAAGCAATGGCTTATGCCCAGAGGAAAATTTTCATCTGGAGGCCTCAGTCGACCAAAACTCTAGTTTGGTGACACTGGCGATCTTAAGGCTTGATCACTTGGAATGCTGCAACCTTGTGCTTGATTCTTGATGTGGGAGTCCTTTTTATCCTTTGTAGGTGTTTGAGAGATTAGACAAGTTGAAGATCATGTCATTCCTTGATTGATCCTTTGCCTAAGTGTCCTGAGAGGGCCAAAACCCTGATTCTTGATTGTAGTGAATGCTCAACAATCCTTGAGGAGATTGATGGGGCATGAAGGTACATCCATATTATGATGATGATTTGCACAATGATGGAAGATCTTGGTGGTCAAAATTTGGGGTATGACAGATGCCCCTATTTAATCTTCTTGGACCCGAAGGTGTGAATGGCGAAGGTGTTCGGGCATTCGAGGTGCAAGAGGATTAAATATCGGAATTCCCGAAATTTTGATGGTGGTTATGAATGGTAGTTTGCTCATCCATCTTCTTTTGCTAAGCAATGATGCTTAGAAAAGGTAAAAAATTCCCCTCGATCCTGGTTTTCAGCCACGAAACTGGTCTTAGTTTCTTTTGTAAACTTTCCCTCGATCTTGGTTTCCTACCAAGGAACTGGTCTAAGTTTCTGAAATAAACTTCCCCTCGATCCTGGTTTCCTACCAAGGAACTAGTCTCAGTTTCTGAAATAAACTTCCCCTCGATCCTGGTTTCCTACCAAGGAACTGGTCTCAGTTTCTTTTGTCAATAAACTTTCTTGACAAGGGACGTTATTTGTTGCGGTTTTCCTCAAACTTCTCGCCGCATTTTCCTGGGGAGATGCCATTTGATGGAAAAGGGTTTGATGTTCAGACTTACTGGGGAAACCCGTTTGCCTGAGTTGTAGAATTATTCCATAGAGTATTTACAAAGTTAGAAAATGGTAATTTAAGGGAAAAGGGCTACATTGAAACATAACGACCGCTATCCTTCTACCAACTTTAAATTCTGGACATCCTGAGCTTCTGTCGAAGATGACCTTGACTGGAGTTTCTTCTGATGGATGGCATTACTGTTGCTGAGGAATTTGCCTTTTTGCTGGACGTAGTTACTTGCCATTAATCCCTAATTTTTGCCTGGATTGTGTTGCACCCCAAAATTTGCCCTCCTTACTTTTTTACTAACGGGCTTATGTTTCATTTCATTTTTTTTTGCATTATCATGTATGTATATCATTAGCATGGGGTCAATGTGAAGGCAAGCTTCTCAACGGTTTTGATGAAGACAACATTATTCATTCAATATGTTATGCTTGCTAAAAAAGAATGGATCAAGACATTGAAGCTAGTACAAAGTTTTTAATTTTTACAAGTCTTGAAGAATTCTCAAGTATAATCAAGGTATAACTCTCACTTATCAATATGGTTGCATACAAGTGTTCAAAAGTGTCTCAAGCTTGCAATATATATTGATAAAATAGTTCTCAAAATTATCTTCAAGATTCACTTGCATACATGGTTCATGAGGTTGAAAATATATCATTATTTCTAGCTTTAAAAATAAAAACAAAATATTTTTATCATATATTTGAAACTTTATTTTTTTATATTTGAACCATGTTAAATCACTTTCAAATATAATCTATTGACTTGGATAAATCAATAGAGGTTGCATAATATTGGTTCAAATATTTAGACAAATTTTTGATTTTTCAATTTATTTAAACATTCAGTTTTTAGTTAATTACGGCGTTTTGAACCGACGTAATTAACCAAAATAACCGCCACAATTTACAGCGTGTTGTAATTTTGAATATTTTGTTACGTTAAGCATTGTGCAATCGATTTGCACCTGAACAGAATTGAAAAATCATCATTTTTCATAACACCTCTTCATGCCTCTCTTCATGGAACCTTTTCATTATGCAATGGCATTTGTTCATGATTTTTTTACAGTTTTTACCATGTTTCCTAAGGGTGTTATGTGCACATAAGTACATGATTTTTCAAATCTTTTTTTCAACCTCCTTGCAAAAATTTCAAACAATCATTCTTTTACTAAAACCTTCATTGTATCAAAGTGTTCTTAACAAACTTTCTAAGAGTGAAACCTTTGCATAAATTATTCACACATACTGCATTTGTTTCATTTCAATTGTGTTGAACACTTGTATAATCTCATTAAGAGTGATTGTTACAAAAAGGAGAAGATCAATTTTTGGATTGATATATTGAAGAATCAAAGTTTCATCTACTTATTCAAAATTCAGAATTATTGTAAAATCCTAATGGTCCAACAATTGTTTGGTTTTAGGTGTTGATTATAAGGGAAGGATTGTTTCTCTTATAGGGTTTGTTAGAATCCTTGTTATCCGGATTGTGGATACAAGAGGTCCATTGTAAGATTTGTTCTTGGTTGGACTTTAAACTTGTAAAATCCAAGAGGGTGTTCTTGGTGTGGATTGTTCGAGTCTTGTATAGGAAGACTAGGTGTGTCTTGTCCTAAGATCTAACATTAGTGAAATTCTCTTTCATGTTGAAAGGGGAGTGGAGTACTCTCGGTGTGTGAGGGGAACCACTATACGTCTCGGTGTTCATTTACTTTCTGCATTTACCGTATTTCAACACTTAGAAATTTTAGGAAAGTAAAACTCAAGTTCATTTAAAAATCGGGATAAATCTCTAAGAGCCTAATTCACCCCCCTCTTAGGCACAAATATAACTTATAATTAGCATCAGAGCAAGTTTAGGTAACTTGTTCCTAAAGATCCAGAATGGCTTCCGCAATCCCGGTTTTCAAAGACGGTGGCAGCAGTAACAAACCCCCACTCTTCTCCGGTGAATACTTCGATTTTTGGAAAATAAGAATGAGAGCACACTTAGAAGCACAAGGAGATGGAATATGGGAAACTGTTGAAAATGGTCCACACCAACCAATGAGCGTTGTAAACAATATTGCAACTCCAAAGATTAAAACTGCTTATAATGAAGATGATAGAAAGAAAGTGCTCGATGAAAAGAAAGCTATTAATATTCTTCAAAGTGCTTTAAGTATGGATGAATTCTTCCGCGTTTCACAATGTAAATCCGCAAAAGAAATTTGGGACCTTTGGTGGAAACTCATGAAGGAACCGCTGAAGTTAAACGATCTAGATTGAACACATTAAGTCAAGAATATGAGATGTTCAGAATGCAGCCCCGAGAATCAATCCTCGACTTGCAAAAAAGATTTGTGCACTTGACAAATCATTTGAAAGCACTCGGTAAGACTTTTACTAACGATGAATTAAATCTTAAAGTGCTTAGATCTTTAAACAGGGAATGGCAACCAAAAGTGACAGCGATATCGGAAAAGAAGAGTCTTTCTACCATGACATCCGCTTCCTTGTTCGGAAAACTTCAAGAGCATGAGTTAGAACTTGAAAGATTGGAGAAGCATGAAATACAAGTAAAAGATTCAAAAGACGTTGCCTTAAAGACAAAAGTAAAAAATTATGATAGCAATCAAGAGGATGAATTTGATAGTGATGAAGATGATGAACTTATAAAGAAATTTGAAAAGTTTCTAAGAAAAGAAAGGAAAAAGGAAATCATTAAGGAAGAAGCACCAACAAGAAAGATTAAATGTTTTGAATGTGGTGAAAAAGGTCATGTTAAAAGTGAATGCCCTACACTTAAAAAGAGGGATAAATACTTCAAAAGAAAGAAGGATAAAAGGCCAAAGAAAGCATATGTTGCATGGAATGACAATGAAATAAGTTCGTCTTCAGATGAAGATCATGCAAATAAGGCATTGATGGCTTCACTTCATTCAAGTGATGAAGAACATGAGGTTAGTGATTCCGAAACTAATGATATTCCATCTTATGATGAATTACAAAGTTCCTTTCATGAATTACATGATGAACTTTTGAAATATTCTAAAAAATGTTCAAGTCAAAAGAAACAAATAACATCCTTGGAAGATAAAATTGTTAATATGGAAAATGATGCTAAGGATGTAAAAGAAAAGATTATACGTGAAGAAAGATAGAATTTTGTATGTAAGAATTGTGAATCTCTCTCATTTCAAATTGTCCAACTCAAAAGAGTCATTGATAGATATGAGAAAGGACAAATTGGCTTGGAAGAAATCCTAAGGCAACAAAGGTATTCAAACGATAAAAGCGGACTTGGTTATTCAAAGTTTTCTAAACCAAAGTCTAATAAAACCATCTTTGTTAGGCCTAAGGATCAAACTCCTAATGAGAAGATAAATAATCCTAAAGTTGTGCATCAAAAAGCTTGAAGGAAAAGGTTACCAAATAAAAGGAAATCTTATGTTTCAAGATATAAGAGCAACTTTGAACCTACTTGTTTTTATTGTGGTATTGTTGGCCATACACCTAATGCTTGCTATGTAAGAAGCTTTAGTGTTGCAAGTGGGCAAAGGAACTAACTATGATGGACCCAAAGCACATTGGGTACCAAATCAAACTTAATTTGTTTTGTAGGTTTGCTTAAGGACCACTTTAAATCTATGATGTTTTGATAAGTGGTGGTTTTAAGCTTTTGTTGGGAGGAATAAACTAACTTTCAAATCTAGTTCCAAAGTCCAAGGGTTATTTCACATATGAGGATTCCCTTAAAGAAAGAATTCTTGGCATTGGCAAAGTTGAAGCACTAACTTTCACATCCATTGAAGATGTACTTTAAGTTGACAAACTAAAGCATAATCTTCCTAGTATAAATCAACTTTGTGACAAAGACTTCAAAATCATGTTTCGGCAAGGATAAATGTTTGATGAAGTCTTTCATGAGGTAAAACGCATAGGTAAAAATTATTTTTCATTTTTCAAGATTTCTTTATATATTTCAAGTCTTTTCCCATCCTTTTTGCTAATGACAAAGGGGGAGAAGATGTATGTGTTTGTGTTTGTTTTTCTCTAACAAAATGCAGCTAGCAAAGACAATCTAAATCATGAATTTAGGGGGAGCATTGATCAAGGGGGAGCCTTTTGTGTTAGAGAAACAAGATTAAAGCAAATTTTCAAAATTGGGTTGTCATCATCAAAAAGGGGGAGAATGTGAAGGCAAGCTTCTCAATGGTTTTGATGAAGACAACATTATTCATTCAATATGTTATGCTTGCTCAAAAAGAATGGATCAAGACGTTGAAGCTAGCACAAAGTTTTTAATTTTTACAAGTCTTGAAGAATTCTCAAGTATAGTCAAAGTATAACTCTCACTTATCAATATGGTTGCATACAAGTGTTCAAAAGTGTCTCAAGCTTGCAATATATATTGATAAAATAGTTCTCAAAATTATCTTCAAGATTCACTTGCATACATGGTTCATGAGGTTGAAAATATATCATTATTTCTAGCTTTAAAAATAAAAACAAAATATTTTTATCATATATTTGAAACTTTATTTTTTTATATTTGAACCATGTTAAATCACTTTCAAATATAATCTATTGACTTGGATAAATCAATAGATGTTGCATAATATTGGTTCAAATATTTAGACAAATTTTTTATTTTTCAATTTATTTAAACATTCAGTTTTTAGTTAATTACGGCGTTTTGAACCGACGTAATTAACCAAAATAACCGCCACAATTTACAGCGTGTTGTAATTTTGAATATTTTGTTACGTTAAGCATTGTGCAATCGATTTGCACCTGAACAGAATTGAAAAATCATCATTTTTCATAACACCTCTTCATGCCTCTCTTCATGGAACCTTTTCATTATGCAATGGCATTTGTTCATGATTTTTTTACAGTTTTTACCATGTTTTCTAAGGGTGTTATGTGCACATAAATACATGATTTTTCAAATCTTTTTTTCAACCTCCTTGCAAAAATTTCAAATAATCATTCTTTTACTAAAACCTTCATTGTATCAAAGTGTTCTTAACAAACTTTCTAAGAGTGAAACCTTTGCATAAATTATTCACACATACTGCATTTGTTTCATTTCAATTGTGTTGAACACTTGTATAATCTCATTAAGAGTGATTGTTACAAAAAGGAGAAGATCAATTTTTGGATTGATATATTGAAGAATCAAAGTTTCATCTACTTATTCAAAATTCAGAATTATTGTAAAATCCTAATGGTCCAACAATTGTTTGGTTTTAGGTGTTGACTATAAGGGAAGGATTGTTTCTCTTATAGGGTTTGTAGAATCCTTGTTATCCGGATTGTGGATACAAGAGGTCCATTGTAAGATTTGTTCTTGGTTGGACTTTAAACTTGTAAAATCTAAGAGGGTGTTCTTGGTGTGGATTGTTAGAGTCTTGTATAGGAAGACTAGGTGTGTCTTGTCCTAAGATCTAACATTAGTGAAATTCTCTTTCATGTTGAAAGGGGAGTGGAGTACTCTCGGTGTGTGAGGGGAACCACTATACGTCTCGGTGTTCATTTACTTTCCGCATTTACCGTATTTCAACACTTAGAAATTTTAGGAAAGTAAAACTCAAGTTCATTTAAAAATCGGGATAAATCTCTAAGAGCCTAATTCACCCCCCTCTTAGGCACAAATATAACTTACAGTCAAGGTGCTTGAGGCAGTTCAAGAAGGTCCTATCTGGTCCATCACATCATCAAGGGTTCACAAGTGGCAAGGGATCTCAAGTGGATCACTCTCTCCTAACCAGTGCATTAATTAGGGTTTTGAAATTCTTGGGTTTTTATCATCAACAAATGGCATATCTTATCTTTGTTGGAGAGGATACACATCATATTCAGAGGAATTTGGATTTGGAGACTGTGATATTTCCTCCTAGACTGAGGGTACCAAAACTAGGGTTTGCTATAAAGTCAGTTTATTTCTGATTTTTTGGGCAAGACTTGATTCCATGGTATTCCTTGGGTCCCTAAGTATCTAGGAGTGGAAGATTGTCCATCAGTTTGGTTCAGGGGAAGTTCAATTGGCCAATGGATTGAAAATCAGTTGAATTTGGGGAAAAGTCAACAGTGAAAGGAGAAAAGTCAACTGTGAAATATTGAGGTTCTCTTCAGGGATTTCAAGGTCTCACATCCTCATATGGCCCCCAGGGGTCAAGTTTCATACATATTTGTCAGGAATCAGGAGTTGGTGCAAAGTTTCCAAATTTGGAAAGTGACCTATAATGAAAAGTTTCCATTTTTGGCAAGTTTCTATACCACCTTCAACTTAACTTTACACCATCAAGAAAGCCTCAAATGAATTTTTCTCCAACATGAAAGTTGAAGGTCTTTTTCTCCTCTTTCCAACAAGTACTAGTGGGTCTCCATATCATTGGTGAAACTCCAGTTATGATCAAGAGAAGGCAAAGTGGTTTTTAGGGTTTCTCCTGATCCCATTTTCACAACTTTGGGTATAATGACCTATAACCTATTCCATTGCTTCAGGCCACATTCCAATATTAAAAAACGTTCCTTGAGGTTTATTTTGGGCCCAAGAATGAAGCAATTCCATGGTTTGTTCTTCATTTATTCTCCATTGTTCAAAAATGCCAAATTATTAAAAAGTCGTGAATCAAAGAAGTTTCAAGGCCCAAGTTCAATAGGGGTGTAATTATCAATCCAAGTGCAAGTGATCCATCATGTAATTCTCAAGCATCCATGCAAGGAGAAAGGTGTAATTCACATAATGTATTTTTCCAAAATAATTCAAAAAATCATTAAACAATGGATCACCCAAGCCCAAATGATTAGATATGAAATAACCCTAAGTATTTAAGCCTATTCATGCATTGGTTAGGGGACATGCACGTGAAGTTGGAGGAGTTCTCAAGAAACCCCTAAAAGAGGATTTTTCATCAAAACTCACGATCCACAAGGTCTTTGCCAAAAGTACTTCCACAAATCTCTTCCTGGGGATCCACAGAGTAGAAATCAACCTCCATTCGCAGCCAAAAGCAAGGATTGGAGTTGTTCCATCTCAGGTGGATGATTTTTTTCGTGCTCATAAAACTTTCCTTTTTTACGTAAATATTGTTGTGTTGTTGTCACTGATCATGCTGGTATGATTGGTTTGGTGATTGGATGCGTATATTGCTTGTAATGTTGATTTGAAATTTTTTGCCCTAACACTAATCCCTTCGATTTGTATTATGTGTTAATTATTTGTAATTTTGGATGAGAGATTTGGAATCCTCTTGGAATTCCGGTTTGAATGGTATAGGGGTCGAGGATTTCTGGGCAGGTTTGCGTTTGCAGGTGGTGGTGGGAGGCGGCCGGAGCTAGGGCTCCGGCGACCTGGGAAAGTTCCGGCCGGTGAAAGTTCCAACGAAGAAGACGACTTCCTGGCCGTCCGTTTCCTCTATCGTGCGGTCATCAGCAGGCCACGTGTGCGTTTTTTTATTTTTTTCTGATTTTTACTTGACGATCGTGTGTGTGTGCTTCCATGGATGCTACCGTGAACCACAAATCCCAACCTTTTGATTTGTTGACTTATGGAGACCTGGTCCATCATGTGGCCATTAACGTGCCAGCAAATAAATGAAGCATGTGCCGTGCACATGGAGGGCGCATGGTATACTGCATGGTCAGATGTGTGCGCGTGTTGCCCTCTTACGGTGTGCTTTCAATCTAGTCCTTTGATCTGGCTTACTTTTTTGATCTGTTGACTTAGTGTGTAGCGCAGGATTGATCATATGGTTGGTATTAAGTCTGAATGTTGACTGGATGCATGTACTCCTCATTGACTTGCGCTGACTTTTTTGATTGGGCTGGACTTGCTATTGGCACCTCCCATTCTGGCCCAACTATTATTCCAACGTGAATTCCCTGCTGTTCGCACCCCCATACTATTTTCATATTTTTTTTTTTAATTCATGACATTCTCCTTTTTAATTACTAAAATTACCCAATTGCCTTTAAAAATTCCCAAAAAATCATACATCATCTTTACCATTTTATAAAATTTTTACAAATTTTATTTTTTATTTTTATTTTATTTTTTATCATTTAAATTAATTATTTAATTCAACTTCTTTTTGAATTATCCATCTCATGTATACTTAAATTTCTTTATTTTATTTTTCTGCATCCGTAAAATATTTTTGACCCGTTCCTTCTGCATTTGTTCATTAATATTCTAAATTGCATTAAAACATTTTCCTTTCATTTTTAAATTTATTTCATATTGCATTTGGGTCCTTCTCTTTGGCACATTGAACCCTATCCCTTATTTGAATTTTGTGTGATCATTTGAATGGCTAACACTTTGATTTTTTGCAGGGATTTTTTATATGTTGTTTACCTCTGGTTGAGGAACCTTAATGTTTAATTTGGGAATTTTAGGAGTCACTTTTCTAATTATCTGAGTTGTTTTCACTTGAGATTTTCTTGCAGGCGCATCTTTGACCTTATATGATTATCTTTTTGAAAAGGCACTTGTGCCATTTGCTTTGGGGCTGTCTCTTTGTTTCTTTGATTCATGTTTGGATTATTATTATCATTGTTTGTCATTGTGTGATTTTCATTCACCTCCTTTCTCTTACTTGTATCTACTCTGTACTAATCTTTTATGCAGGGACTAAGGTAAGTTCTTTAAGGGTATGGATAAGTATCCATGGTCACCCTTACCTTTTTCTCTCCTTTCTTCTTCCTTTAGGATTTAGGTTGTCGTCGAACCTCACTAACCGTAGGTCACCCATGCATGATAACTTTAGGATTCATAGTCCCCCTTTAGAGTTACCCTTGTGTCTTCTCTCTTCTCATCTCAAATTTCTTTAAAACACTTAATAATAACAAGGTGTATTGCGCACGAGCCTTAAGCGTAGGGAATGAGAGATGAGGGGCTTCCTCTCATCTTTCTAGAGTGCTTAGCGAGCGTCCTATCTTGGGACGATGCATTAAGTATTCGCCTCTGTGCCCTAGACTTTGGTGCAATGCAGCTTAGGAACTAACTTAAGCCACTTCTGTCCTAAAAAATACAAACCAACCTCAAACCTTTTTTGTCCTTCGGGACCTTCAACTTAAAGGCTATTTTCAAAAAGGGCACGTTACCTTCCGTCTGAGTCGCAAACAGGCATCGACCCTAACTGCCGGACGCGAACTTAACGTCGCTCATAAAAAACACAAAAAGAACTTGGTCCGAACTACGTTGACTCTGAATTCCCCATTGCACAAAGGGGGTACGTAGGCCTAGGACGTCGACGTCCTACCGAGTCTGTCTTTGTTTTCCCTTCCCCGTTTTAGCACAGCCCTAGATGATAGTATAACTCACCCTTAGAATAGACAACAAGCGTGGATCCCATCGAGTACGATGGACGTGTGGGGTGCTAGTACCTTCCCCTCGCGTAACCGACTCCCGAACCCAGGTTATGGTTGCGATGACCATTCCTTTCCTTCTTCCTCAGGTTTATGCGGTGTTCCCTTTCCCTCTCTTGGGATAAATTTACACGGCTGGCGAATTTGTTTTTCCGCGCCACTCTCGCGTTTGTACCTGGATGAAAATCCCGGGAGCGACAGCTGGCGACTCTGCTGGGGATAACGGTTGACCTATGCTGGTCCATCCCTAAGCGGGCCAGTCCTAGCGCTTGCTTGTCTTTGTTTTCTTTGAGTGTTTTGTGTTTGTTTTGCTTTATGTGTTGTATTTTATTTCATTTTTACTGCATTTTCTGCATTTCCTTTTTTATTACTATCATGCTGTTGTGCTGTGCTGGCTGTCTTTGTTTTGCAGGTTGGGTGGGTCTGAGAGATAAGCCCAATACCAAGGCTTGAGAATATCCTAGGACTAGAGTGGAAAGTAGTGGGACCTACGTGCCCGCTTGGTACGTTTGTGTGTTCACGAAATTCACAACCAGACGAGGCTATCTTGGGACGCATTCTAACGTGTGTGTCTTGCGCATGTTGGGGTGTTGATCTAGAGAGCTGTCGACGCTGGTGACCGACCATTGAGGACCTTAGTGGAAACATCCCTCTTTAGTGGTGATAGTGGCAGACCACATCCCGTGGCAAACCCATTCGCACCCGAGGTCCCGCTTTGGAACTCGCATAGGATGGCCCCTATGTTTTGAAGAGAATCAGTGGAGGCACTCCTCTATTGACTTTAGTACTGTACCCCGAAGGATGAATGTACTATTGTTTCTCGACCTCAGTGCCAAAGCTGAGGACCTTCCGCCTTGGAGAATGAGTTGAGGCCTCCTCGATTGATGATGATGTCAAACCAGAAATGGTGAACGTATCATCATTTCTCGACCTGAGAGCCCAGGATACTGAACATCCTAGTACCCACATGTGAGAGGGGATGGGCGTTTGCAGGTTTGCAGGTAACCGAGACTTTCAACCTACCCGGTTTTATGGATTTCTCATCAATGTCTGTTTATTTGGGTTATCTCAGTGGTTCAGAATTCTGGTTTTCTGGTTTCTCGTTCAGCTAACAGCACAGCATATCCAGCAGTGTGCCTTGACCCCATGTTTGCATGAGCATATCATTTTTCTTGCATTCTGGCATGTTTGACATTTTGTAGGGCTTGCATCTTACTCTTGATTCCGGTTTTCTGAGGTTACTTCAGCATGGATGTTCAGAGAAAGAAGACTGTTGCCTATTCGTTCCCAGAGCCGACTTTGACACTGATTCATAAATTGATTAATATGGCTAGTTCCGGGGTTCGTACAGAGTTCAGTGGAAGGTATGGAAGACTTCTGAAATTTGTCTATAATATCTCCAAGTATGAGAAGGATGTCATTCACACACTTCTTCAGTTTCACGATCCGTCTCTGCGTTGCTTCACTTTCCCGGACTACATCTTGGCTCCAACGTTGGAGGAGTTCTCATTTATTTTGGGAATTCCTATCAGTCATGATATAGTTTTCTTTTCCGAGGAACACCCCGGTATAAAAGAAATGGCTGTGGCTCTTTATATTAGTGAATTTGTTCTTAACAGTAATATTGAAGAAAAACAAGGAGTTAAGGGTTTCTTGTTGAAGTTCTTATTTGATCAAGCCTGCATACATGTCAAAGAGAAGAACTGGACTGCTTTCCAAGCTATCCTAGCTATGTGCATCTATGGGATTGTTTTGTTTCCAAATATTCCGGACCTGGTGGATATGCATGCCGTCAGAATCTTTATTTCGAAGAATCCTATACCTACCTTGCTAGGTGATGTGTACCATTCAGTTCACTATAAGAATGAGAATAGGCGTGGGAAAACTGTGAGTTGCTGTGCGCCGCTCTTAGCTACTTGGTTTCTGAGTCGCCTCCCTGAATCTGGCGCCTTTGTTGATACGAAAGATTCGTTGAAGTGGTCTAAGAGGGTTATGGGCTTGACTTCCGATAACATCGTTTAGATTAATCGTGACTTGCTAGGAATGGATATTGTTTACAAATACGGAGAATTCCCTAATGTTCCCTTGATAGGGAGGAAAGGTGGAATTAACTATAATCCCTCCCTAGCTATCAGACAGTTTGGTTATCCTTTGAGAGGTCCACCGGATGAGAGAGACATCAGAGAGTCCTTATTCTTCAATGGTATTAAGGATCAAGAGATGATGAAGAAGGTTGTGAATGCTTGGAAACAGGTAACCAAGAAGGGTAAAATGTCATTCGAAAAGTGTAATAACCAGGCTTTTCCTCCCTATAAAGAGTGGATCAAGAAAAGAGCAGAAGAGGAGCTCCTTCCTTTCCCGGTGGAACCACCTTTGTATCCTTTGGTGATCGAGCCTCCTACCACAGTTGAGATAGAGAAGTTTGACCAGTTATGGGCTGAAAAAGAAAGGTTGCGGGAAGAAAATAGTGAGCTAAAGAGAGAAATTTATCAGTGGAAGCCTGAGCGGGGTGAAGCTGTTCATACCGCCAAGTTGAAGACAGAGCTCCTTGCTAAAGCAGAAAAAGAGCTTGCTGACGTGGTCGCATCCAGAGAAAGGATGAAACAAGCTTTGGATGGTATAAGTAATGTTCTCAGGACCAAGGAGGAGGAATTAGGCAAGGCTTTGTTGAAGATTCACAGGTTCGATGAGCACCGAGAAACTGCCATGGCTGAGAATAAGAGAAAGGAAGACAACTACATAGCTAAGATTGATCAGTTAAAGTCTACGCTCAAGAAGAAAGACGCCGAGATATTATCAGGAATATTCAAGAGACAAGCAGTCCAAGACCAACTCAATGAAGCTATAGCCTCCATAGAGGAACTGAAGGTCCAAGCTGAAGTGAAGAGATCTAGACATGAGGGACCTGGCACGGAGGGTGTTTCTGGAGAAGACGCTTGGGAGTTACGTTGCCGATACTTGGATGGGATCATACACATGAGAGATCTACTCATCCAAGGACTAATTCAGAGACCAAAGCATCCCGACACCAGAAAGTTGTTCGAGGAAATTCAAGACTGGTGTAGAAAGCATAATGGATGGGGGGGATTGACGCTTGTGAATTTTGATGACATGCCTTAGTTTTCTTCTCTCTTTTATTGTATGTGGATCACCACCGGGCTTGTTGGTTGGGACCTATGGTTTTTATGTTCAGATTTGTTATCTTGGGTTCGCGATTGTTGACATTTGACTTTTCTCCGGTTTTCTTATTATATGAGCAGAAGTTCCATTATATTTTGTTATTGAACCGGAATCAAGGGATGGATCGCCTTGTGAATTTTCAAACATGTCCATTTGCATTTGCATAATCATTTTGTATATTCATTTTGCATGACAGGTGTTTATTTCCGGTGTTCTTATCTTGTTCTAATCTCAGGATTGCAGATCAGCACATTCACCGGTATTCTACCAGACCAAATCAGAGTTGATCATGGAGCAAGTTCAAGCTGAGTTGAGGGAAATGCGAGGCCAGATGAGGCAATTTGGGGAAGACATGCTCCAGGAGCAGAGGATGCTAATAGAGGAGATCAATCAGACGAAGACTCAGATGGGTTTGATCATGGAAATTTTGAATAGGGTGTTGAAGAAGGAAGACAGTCCTGTGCCCGCTTCCACAACAGAGGTTCTCATTCCTCCCATCTCTTTGGGGTCTCCTCTAGACCATGGATTGCCTCGTGGTTCCTCCCCACCGTCAGAGCTTTTTCATCAACAACTGTTTCTTGAGGTTTTTAATCTAGAAAAGCTTGAAAATAAGTTTGATCAGATTCCGATACCATACGCTCAGTTGCTTCAGCACTTGCTCAAGTTTCAGCTAATTGAATTGATTGCTGCGGGACCTCCACACACCAAGTTTCGTATGGGTTCCAATGTCCATGATAGGTGTGAATTCCATTCAGGGGTACCTGGTCATAATGTTGAAGATTGTAAGATGCTCAAGTACAAAGTCCAAGAGCTCATTGATTCAGGGGCAATCAAGTTTACATCAGTTGGCACTGGTAAACAAAGTGATGTTACTCCCAGTGTTGCAAAGGGACTGAGGACTCCCTCATTTGCCAAAGGATCCACCTCGCATCAGGAATATCTTTCACAACCCTTGTTTGTGCCTCAGCCGAGTGCAGAAAGGAAAGTGCAGGGCCAGACTGGGCGCCCAAATCAGCACCGACAACAGAATTATCAGCAACAGGGGCAACCGAGACCAAGAAGGCCCAACAGGATATTTGATCATATTCCTATCCCTTATAGTCAGTTATTTGCTCGTCTGCACGAGAACTCTCTGATTCAAACGAGGAGTACCACGTCGGTACCGTACCCTATTCCTCCGGATTATGACATGACTACTAGGTGCGAGTTCCACTCGGGAACGTTTGGGCATACGATTGATGAGTGTAAGGCATTCAGGCGCAAGGTGCAAGACCTGGTAGACTCAGAGATCGTTGTATTCACTAAAGATGATATGTACATCAATGGAAGCCTCTTTTCTCAAATAAACACACAGTCTGCAAGTACGTCCAGACAGAATTAAGCTTCCTCAGCAATGGCAATCTTCAGCTTCTTTACTTACATTTTCATTTGTAGTTTTTCATTTCTTGTTAAAGCATCATATACATGTAAGACTTGATTGTTTTTTATGATGATATTAATGCAATGAGTATGTTTCCCTTGAAGTAATCCATTCGTTTTCACTCTTAAATGTTTATATGCACTGTAATACCAATTTTCTTGTTTAGAACTCTTGAGGGAGGATGACGAGACGAAAACGCAAAATCTCTGATTGTATGTTCAAGGATAGAACCCTGTTGAGGATGTACAGGCATTGTTTCAAACCCCTAAACACTGGAGAGATAAGGATATAAACCCTCGTTAACCCCTTTGAGCCTTGGAGTAGGAGTTTCTTTCGTACGAAAAACCCTCATACTTAACCCAGGGGCAGGGTAGGTGTCAGTTAGTTTGACCGAGCGCTCAAATTCCAAGGAGAGTGTGCAAGAGACGTGAAACCACAATGGTTATCCTCCAACAATCAGGGAGTGAGGCACTCACAAGCAGGTAAGACAACCAGTGTCACACGCTTTGTTCAAAAAGGGGAATAAAAAGAGAAAGTCCGCTAAGTCGAAACTTGAGAACAAGCGACTTAGGCAAAAGTTAGGGCGTCCCGCTGGACTTCAAAATCGAAAAAAAAAACTCAAAAGAGTCAGTCCAGGCAAAAATTAGGGATTAAAAAAAGAAAGAAAAAGCGAAAGGTGAAAAGAAAACCCCGATAAGAACAAATTCGTGTGATTACAGACACAAAAGATAAAAAGGGGTGACTGTCACTCCAAAGCCTCCTTAGGTGTCAAACCATTAGTGGCATGGGCCCCTTCAAGATCGTAAACCTTTTGAGAGATGAGCGGTTGGGTCAGATTAACTGAACATAGGACTGGAGAATATCATGAAGAGTGGGTGGGCACCGATAAATTTTGAGCCATAAATCCTTTTTTCTGAAACCGTGAACCAAACCACGTTACAACCCTTAAAAGTCCTAATTGAAACAGGGTTTATTCCGAAGGCGTACTTCAACAGGATAGCGTTCCTGACTCCTATGAATTGTGCTAATAAGATTGTTGTTGGTATTGCATGTGCGTATTGTTTTTCCATTCAAAAAAATAAATGTTATACCTAGTGACTCGTTCACAGGGTGTTGCGACATATTTTCAATAAACTTCAAGGTTAACATGAGTGTTGCATTAGAATTCTCATAGATAACTTGTTCTGTTTGCATACATGTGCCTAAGCATCAATGTAGCTTACATAATGAAAGTCAGTCAAGAAGCTTGATCCTGCCAAGTTGGGTTGCTTGAAAATTCCGAAGGACAATCATATCAAGGGGCATGCTGCCAAGAGATTCAGTGTAGAGTGGGCTCTCCTAGTAAGTCGTGTTAAGATGTAGCCAATCTGGGGCAGTCACGTCGAGAAGTCCCTCTGAAATTCAATTATTCTGGGGCATTCATTCTAAGATCAGAGGCAAAGTCACTTCAAAGCTCATATTAGGACGGGCCACCTCTAGAGGGTGGGAGACTGCCCATTCCTGAAAATGGCTATTTGAAAGCACCTCTTCAAGGTACAAAATACTGAGGCAGAATATTTCAGGTCATTGCAAATCCTTTCGAGGCAAGTTACTTCATAGATTGTGTCGTCTGGGGCAGTTATGTCGAGATCTGATAAATCTCCCCAAGAGTTTGAAGACCCCGGGGCAGTGCGAAGGCCGGTCTTCTGTAAAATCCTTTTGAGACGATTTCTTCCATTAGACCTGGTGGTCTGGGGCAGGTGGAAAGTTCAGAGAGCCGCTCATGACCACAAAGACAAGTCAAGCTGCAGGGCAACGGGATTGTATTTCCCCAGCAATTTGTTCTCCCCAGCATCGAGATTTCACTTTCCTCAGCAGAGCAGACCTCCCCCAGCAGGAGACTTGAGAAGAATTTTCTCTGGATCAAGACATTATTTCCCCACAGAGTCTGAACGCTTGTTTTCCTCAGCCAGTCAAGAAATGTTTTTCTCAGCAGCAGCGGTGCGATCTGATCCTCAACAGATAAGTAAGCTTGATGTCAGCACCTACCGTTACCCCAAGCAGGGTTGGTGGCCATCCTCGCAGCAGTTTATCCAACTGTGGTTGGCATCCCCGGCGGGTTTTAAATCCAAGTGGTATTTGGCACTCTTCTGATTCAGGCCACGGCCTCCTTTTTCAAAGAGTTATGTATAATCCCCAGCAGAGAGGACGTTCTTTTGGAATTTCATCCCCAGCAGAAGTTGTTGATCCAAAGAGTCGGTCACTATGATCCTTCCCAACGGAGTTCCTGTTTAGAGGACAATTTATTTTTGTCATCCCCAGCTAAATTAGTCTTTTCTCTCCAGCATTTATTTTGCTGGAGGGACCCTTTTTTGCATATCATAAGCATTTGCATTGCATCCTCTAGCACGTGGCATTTTCATTTGCATTCGAAGCATAAGCCAGGTTTGATACTTTCTTTGCCAATTGTCTTTCTCAGCAGAGATGGCATAACTCAGGAGATTTTTTTGGAGAGATACGTTCCTCATACTTGTGCTCCCCGACAGAGTCTTTTATTTAGACTTCTCCTTCCCCAACGGAGTCATCTTACCAGTAGATTTTGAAATGAGGTGGTTTAAAACCAAGTTTCGTTTCACGTTATCCCCAATGAAGTCGCCATTTATTTTTCCAGATTCTCTTTATCAGCAGAGAACGGCAATCTTTTGAAGATTTTCTTTCGTCAGTTTCCCTTTATCAGCAGGGATGGCATTTATGTTGCTAGATTCTCTTTATCAGCAGAGAACGACAATCTTTTGAAGATTTTCTTTCGTCAGTTTCCCTTTGTCAGCAGGGATGGCATTTATGTTGCTAGATTCTCTTTATCAGCAGAGGACAGCAATCTTTTGAAGATTTTCTTTCGTCAGTTTCCCTTTGTCAGCAGGGATGGCATTTATGTTTCTAGATTCTCTTTATCAGCAGAGGACAGCAATCTTTTGAAGATTTTCTTTCGTCACTTTCCCTTTGTCAGCAGGGATGGCATTTATGTTGCTAGATTCTCTTTATCAGCAGATGACAATAATCTTTTGAAGATTTTCTTTCATCAGTTTCCCTTTGTCAGCAGAGATGACATTTATGTTGCTAGATTCTCTTTATCAGCAGAGGACAACAATCTTTTGAAGATTTTCTTTCGTCAGTTTCCCTTTGTCAGCAGGGATGGCATTTATGTTGCTAGATTCTCTTTATCAGCAAAGGACAACAATCTTTTGAAGATTTTCTTTCGTCAGTTTCCCTTTGTCAGCAGGGATGGCATTTATTTTGCTAGATTCTCTTTATCAGCAGGGAACAGCAATCTTTTGAAGATTTTCTTTCGTCAGTTTCCCTTTGTCAGCAGGGATGGCATTTATTTTGCTAGATTCGCTTTATCAGCAGAGGACAGCAATCTTTTGAAGATTTTCTTTCATCAGTTTCCCTTTGTCAGCAGGGATGGCATTTATTTTGCTAGATTCTCTTTATCAGCAGGAAACAACAATCTTTTGAAGATTTTCTTTCGTCAGTTTCCCTTTGTCAGCAGGGATGGCATTTATTTTGCTAGATTCTCTTTATCAGCAGAGAACAACAATCCTTCGAAGATTTACTTCGTCGGTTCTCTTTATCAGCAGGGATGGCTTTTGCGTTGCTAAGTTCTCTTTATCAGCAGAGATAGCAGCCTTCTGAAGATTTACTTCGTCGGTTCTCTTTATCAGCAGAGATGACATAACTTGGAAGAGTTTGTTTCGTTTTATACCCAGCATAGCAGCACTTATAGCTAATTCTCCAGTGAAGGATTGCAAATTTCTGGGTTCATTGGTATTCAATCTCCGTGCATCCTGATTATCTGAAAGCTGTCGCTATCATACCCTCAGGACCAAGTTGATTGAATAGGGGCAGCTGTTGCACCCCAAAATTTGCCCTCCTTACTTTTTTACTAACGGGCTTATGTTTCATTTCATTTTTTTTTGCATTATCATGTATGTATATCATTAGCATGGGGTCAAGGTGCTTGAGGCAGTTCAAGAAGGTCTTATCTGGTCCATCACATCATCAAGGGTTCACAGGTGGCAAGGGATCTCAAGTGGATCACTCTCTTCTAACCAGTGCATGAATTAGGGTTTTGAAATTCTTGGGTTTTTATCATCAACAAATGGCATATCTTATCTTTGTTGGAGAGGATACACATCATATTCAGAGGAATTTGGATTTGGAGACTGTGATATTTCCTCCTAGACTGAGGGTACCAAAACTAGGGTTTGCTATAAAGTCAATTTATTTCTGATTTTTTGGGCAAGACTTGATTCCATGGTATCTAGGAGTGGAAGATTGTCCATCAGTTTGGTTCAGGGGAAGTTCAATTGGCCAATGGATTGAAAATCAGTTGAATTTGGGGAAAAGTCAACAGTGAAAGGAGAAAAGTCAACTGTGAAATTCTGAGGTTCTCTTCAGGGATTTCAAGGTCTCACATCCTCATATGGTCCCCAGGGGTCAAGTTTCATACATATTTGTCAGGAATCAGGAGTTGGTGCAAAGTTTCCAAATTTGGAAAGTGACCTATAATGAAAAGTTTCCATTTTTGGCAAGTTTCTACACCACCTTCAACTTAACTTTACACCATCAAGAAAGCCTCAAATGAATTTTTCTCCAACATGAAAGTTGAAGGTCTTTTTCTCCTCTTTCCAACAAGTACTAGTGGGTCTCCATATCATTGGTGAAACTCCAGTTATGATCAAGAGAAGGCAAAGTGGTTTTTAGGGTTTCTCATGATCCCATTTTCACAACTTTGGGCATAATGACCTATAACCTATTCCATTGCTTCATGCCACATTCCAATATTAAAAAATGTTCCTTGAGGTTTATTTTGGGCCCAAGAATGAAGCAATTCCATGGTTTGTTCTTCATTTATTCTCCATTGTTCAAAAATGCCAAATTATTAAAAAGTCATGAATCAAAGAAGTTTCAAGGCCCAAGTTCAATAGGGGTGTAATTATCAATCCAAGTGCAAGTGATCCATCATGTAATTCTCAAGCATCCATGCAAGGAGAAAGGTGTAATTCACATAATGTATTTTTCCAAAATCATTCAAAAAATCATTAAATAATGGATCACCCAAGCCCAAATGATCAGATATGAAATAACCCTAAGTATTTAAGCCTATTCATGCATTGGTTAGGGGATATGCACGTGAAGTTGGAGGAGTTCTCAAGAAAACCCTAAAAGAGGATTTTTCATCAAAACTCACGATCCACAAGGTCTTTGCCAAAAGTACTTCCACAAATCTCTTCCTAGGGATCCACAGAGTAGAAATTAACCTCCATTCGCAGCCAAAAGCAAGGATTGGAGCTGTGCCATCTCAGGTGGATGATTTTTTTCGTGCTCATGAAACTTTCCTTTTTTACGTAAATATTGTTGTGTTGTTGTCACTGATCATGCTGGTATGATTGGTTTGGTGATTGGATGTGTATATTGCTTGTAATGTTGATTTGAAATTTTTTGCCCTAACACTAATCCCTTCGATTTGTATTATGTGTTAATTATTTGTGATTTTGGATTAGAGATTTGGAATCCTCTTGGAATTCCGGTTCGAATGGCATAGGGGTCGAGGATTTCTGGGCAGGTTTGCGTTTGCAGGTGGTGGTGGGAGGCGGCCGGAGCTAGGGCTCCGGCGACCTGGGAAAGTTCCGGCTGGTGAAAGTTCCAACGAAGAAGATGACTTCCTGGCCGTCCGTTTCCTCTATCGTGCGGTCATCAACAGGCCACGTGTGTGTTTTTTATTTTTTTTCTGATTTTTACTTGACGATCGTGTGTGTGTGCTTCCATGGATGCTACCGTGAACTACAAATCCCAACCATTTGATTTGTTGACTTATGGAGACCTGATCCATCATGTGGCCATTAACGTGCCAGCAAATAAATGAAGCATGTGCCGTGCACATGGAGGGCGCATGGTATACTGCATGGTCAGATGTGTGCGCGTGTTGCCCTCTTACGGTGTGCTTTCAATCTAGTCCTTTGATCTGGCTTACTTTTTTGATCTGTTGACTTAGTGTGTAGCGCAGGATTGATCATATGGTTGGTATTAAGTCTGAATGTTGATTGGATGCATGTACTCCTCATTGACTTACGCTGACTTTTTTGATTGGGCTGGACTTGCTATTGGCACCTCCCATTCTGGCCCAACTATTATTCCAACGTGAATTCCCTGCTGTTCGCACCCCCATACTATTTTCATATTATTTTTTATTTTTAATTCATGGCATTCTCATTTTTAATTACTAAAATTACCCAATTGCCTTTAAAAATTCCCAAAAAATCATACATCATCTTTACCATTTTATAAAAATTTTACAAATTTTATTTTTTATTTTTATTTTATTTTTTATCATTTAAATTAATTATTTAATTCAACTTCTTTTCGAATTATCCATCTCATGCATACTTAAATTTCTTTATTTTATTTCTCTGCATCCGTAAAATATTTTTGACCCGTTCCTTTTGCATTTGTTCATTAATATTCTAAATTGCATTAAAACATTTTCCTTTCATTTTTAAATTTATTTCATATTGCATTTGGGTCCTTCTCTTTGGCACATTGAACCCTATCCCTTATTTGAATTTTGTGTGATCATTTGAATGGCTAACACTTTGATTTTTTGCAGGGATTTTTTATATGTTGTTTGCCTCTGGTTGAGGAACCTTAATTTTTAATTTGGGAATTTTAGGAGTCACTTTCTAATTATCTTAGTTGTTTTCACTTGAGATTTTCTTGCAGGCGCATCTTTGACCTTATATGATTATCTTTTTGAAAAGGCACTTGTGCCATTTGCTTTGGGGCTGTCTCTTTGTTTCTTTTATTCATGTTTGGATTATTATTATCATTGTTTGTCATTGTGTGATTTTCATTCACCTCCTTTCTCTTACTTGTATCTACTTTGTACTAATCTTTTATGCAGGGACTAAGGTAAGTTCTTTAAGGGTATGGATAAGTATCCATGGTCACCCTTACCTTTTTCTCTCCTTTCTTCTTCCTTTAGGATTTAGGTTGTCGTCGAACCTCACTAACCGTAGGTCACCCACGCATGATAACTTTAGGATTCATAGTCCCCCCTTAGAGTTACCCTTGTGTCTTCTCTCTTCTCATCTCAAATTTCTTTAAAACACTTAATAATAACAAGGTGTATTATACACGAGCCTTAAGCGTAGGGAATGAGAGATGAGGGGCTTCCTCTCATCTTTCTAGAGTGCTTAGCGAGCGTCCTGTCTTGGGACGATGCGTTAAGTATTCGCCTCTGTGCCCTAGACTTTGGTGCAATGCAGCTTAGGAACTAACTTAAGCCACTTCTGTCCTAAAAAATACAAACCAATCTCAAACCTTTTTTGTCCTTCGGGACCTTTAACTTAAAGGCTATTTTCAAAAAGGGCACGTTACCTTCCGTCTGAGTCGCAAACAGGCATCGACCCTAACTACCGGACGCGAACTTAACGTCGCTCATAAAAAACACAAAAAGAACTTGGTCCGAACTACGTTGACTCTGAATTCCCCATTGCACAAAGGGGGTACGTAGGCCTAGGACGTCGACGTCCTACCGAGTCTGTCTTTGTTTTCCCTTCCCCGTTTTAGCACAGCCCTAGATGATAGTATAACTCACCCTTAGAATAGACAGCAAGTGTGGAACCCATCGAGTACGATGGACGCGTGGGGTGCTAGTACCTTCCCCTCGCGTAACCGACTCCCGAACCCAGGTTATGGTTGCGATGACCATTCCTTTCCCTCTTCCTCAGGTTTATGCGGTGTTCCCTTTCCCTCTTTTGGGATAAATTTACATGGCTGGCGACTCTGTTTTTCTGCGCCACTCTCGCGTTTGTACCTGGATGAAAATCCCGGGAGCGACAGATTGTACTTTGAGATTTTCAATCCACTGAGCCAGATGCCCCACACAACTATGACGGTTGTAGCGTCTGTTCGGAAAGTAACCAAGGGTGTTACCTTGTGAGAGCAGCTCTTCAGGGTCAGGTCGATCGTGGGGAAATTCGTCCATATCCAGGTTCTGGACCCATCAACGGGACGCCGGACTACCTTGCCGATGAAGTTGGGGATGTTTTTGCTATCATTCCTTTGCTTTATGAATCCAGAGTTCCCAACCGGGAACGAATCGAGACTACTTATGATGGTCAGAAAAATCAGAAGGTTCCCATAGTCATCTATCTACAGGGACCACTACCGTATGAATCAGCTAAGGCTATTCCTTACAAATACGATGCAACAATAATCGAGAATGGAAAGGAAATTCCATTACCCTCTGTCGTAAATATTGCAGACATCAGTCGTGTAACACGGAGCGGTCGAATCTTCAACCGAGGAGTTGGAGAGTCCAACAAAGAAAATGAACTTCAGACAGAAGCTCCCGATCCACCAGTCGGTCAATCCAGTAATCCCGACCTTTCGAAAAACAAAGATGAGATGCTTAAGCTCATCCAAAGGAGTAAATATAACATTGTTGATCAACTGTTACATACTCCTTCAAAGATCTCAGTATTATCACTATTGCTCAGTGCAGAAGCGCACAGGGAGGCTCTACAGAAAGTCTTGGAGCAAGCCTTTGTGGAACAGGATGTAACAATCAGACAGTTCGATAGTATTGTCTCTAACATCACTTCCTGCAACAATTTGGGATTTAGTGATGAGGAATTACCCGAAGAGGGTCGTCGTCATAACATGGCGCTCAATATTACGGTTAACTTCCAGGACGATGCGTTGGCCAGCGTACTGGTAGACACAGGGTCAGCCCTTAATGTTATGCCGAAGTCCACTTTGATGCAATTATCATTCAAAGGCCCTCCGATGAGAATCAGCGAGGTCGTCGTCAAAGCATTTGACGGATCCAGGAAAGCAGTTATCGGCGAAGTTGACCTTCCCATAACTATCAGTCCTCATACTTTCCAAGTCACTTTCCAGGTCATGGACATCCGGGCAACATACAGTTGTTTATTAGGAAGACCTTGGATACATCAGGCTGGAGCGGTTACCTCAACTCTCCACCAAAAGCTAAAGTTCGTTCAGAACGATCAACTTGTCACAGTCTGTGGGGAACAGGCCTTGCTTGTGAGTAACTTATCATCATCTGCTGGTATAGAACCTGATGAGGTTATTGGAACGCAGTTACAAGCACTATCGGTAAGCAAGGACAATCAATCTGAAGGAGGAACATCGATTTCCTCATACAAAGATGCTATCAAAGCGGTCGAGAGTACCGATACAACAGGATGGGGACAGCTTGTCATTCCTATCGACAATAAAACAAAGAAGGGTCTTGGTTTTTTTGCAACCTGTACCCAGACAGCTGCCAGCGATGAAAGTCTTCATCCCATTCAGAACTTCTTCCATAGTGGAGGCTTCCTCCAACCAGTGACTCAAGTAGTCCATGCTATCAATGAAGAGGATCCCTTTGATATAGATGAGGAATGGAAGTCCTACCTTAACAAGGACGGTTATATGTCTCAGGAAGAGGTGCCTACGCCATTTTGCTATCCCGCACAGAGTCCGAGATTTATACCAAGATCAGATGTTGAAATGATCTACGGAGATTGTGATCCGGAAGGATGTCGTGCTCCGCCAAATTCATTAGAGGAAGACACTCCGATGAAAGACAATCTTGACTACACCTACTATGGCCCAATGGATGGTCTGCCAATGTGGCAACCTTATCCAGGAAACTTGGAGCAAGAGAGTCAGCCGAGTAATGAAAATCAGCTGACCGTCATTGAACAGAATACCTGTGTCCCCGCCATGTCATGGGATCAACACTCAGGTCATTCGGAAATTACTCAACATGACGATGAATTCGCAACGTTTGCCGGACTTGAATTCATCAATTATGCTTTTCCCGAGGTCAACGTCATCGAGAGAGATGACTCCTCCAGTTCCAAAGAAGTTTGGGACACTTTGGGAGAACCAAGTGGAAAATACGACTTCATGGTCAAGTACACCGCTCCCGAAAGCTCTCGTATCAGGCTCGAAGATATCCAGCCTACTGGATGGGGAGATACAGCTGAGAGCACAAATACTATGCAAAATACAATAGATGAATCCTCCTACGATAATTCTGCCTGGGAGACAGATTCCAATGATCCTGCTCCACCAGAAATCAGCGTCATTTCTGAAGACAAATCAAGGAAGGTGCTAGACTTTGTGATTCACCGAGGAGTTCGCCGCCAGTGGGTTGCCGTCGAGGTTCCGAAGGTCGTTCACCAGTCAAAGTAATTGCCATCTTTAAACCTTTCACCCTGCCCAGGTGAAACAGATGTTTTGATAGGGCTCGCTTTCTTTAAATTTCCCTCTTCGCTTTGCCCAAAGCGACTGAGTTTTGTTTTATAGGGCTGTAGTTTCAAGATTCGACTTGTGCATTAATAAAATAACGTCGTTCTGTAATTCCCGCACTATTTGTTGTTTTCTCTTTTTGCTTTTTCAGAAAATGGTAATCCTAAAAAAACATTCAATAATAAAAACAAGCAGTAAAATCAAAACACTGCACACATTAGCATTTTCTCTATCTCTTCTAAACACGAATCATACCGTCACGCATATTACTTGTTTTACACCCCGTTGAAACATACGATCCGATGCCTTCTCCAGACTTTGGGTTCCCGGTATTTGGGGCTGAAGAAGAAGTTGACAACGAAATTCCAGAAGAGATCTCCCGATTACTCAGACAAGAGGAAAGGTCCATTGAACCTCACAAAGAGCCGTTGGAAACGGTAAACTTGGGTTCAGAAAAAGAGAGAAAAGAAATCAGGATTGGGGCGCTGCTCAGTCCAACTGCCAGAGAGGGTTTGGTAAAGCTTCTCAAAGAATTTCCCGATGTGTTCGCTTGGTCCTATCAGGACATGCCTGGGTTGGATACCAGCATCGTGGAACATCACTTACCGTTAAGATCGGAATGTCCGCCAGTAAAGCAAAGGTTGAGACGGACTCACCCGGACATGGCCATCAAAATCAAAGAGGAGGTACAGAAACAGATCGACGCGGGTTTCCTCGCTACATCTGAATATCCTCAATGGTTAGCCAACATCGTACCTGTTCCTAAAAAGGACGGAAAGGTCAGAATGTGTGTCGACTACAGAGACTTAAACAAGGCTAGTCCAAAGGACGACTTCCCTTTACCACACATTGACATGCTGGTAGACAGCACAGCAAAGTTCAAAGTTTTCTCCTTCATGGATGGGTTCTCGGGCTATAACCAGATCAAAATGGCGCCGAAAGACATGGAGAAAACTTCGTTCATTACCCCATAGGGTACCTTTTGTTACAAGGTAATGTCGTTCGGTTTGAAGAATGCTGGGGCAACCTATCAAAGGGCCATGACTACTCTGTTTCATGACATGATACATAAAGAAATCGAGGTATAAGTCGATGATTTGATTGCAAAATCAAAGACAGAGAATGAGCACGTTGAACATATGTCAAAATTGTTCGAACGTTTAAGAAAATTCAAGCTCCGCTTGAATCCCAACAAGTGCACCTTCGGTGTCCGTTCAGGGAAACTACTAGGGTTCATCGTCAGCCAGAAAGGAATTGAGGTTGATCCTGACAAGGTCAAGGCTATTCAAGAAATGCCTTCTCCGAAAACTGAAAAACAAGTCAGAGGATTCCTGGGACGTTTGAACTACATCTCCATATTCATATTCCTTATAAACGCCACATGTGCGTCGATTTTCAAATTACTGAAAAAGAACCAGGATTGCGTTTGGTCAGAAGACTGCCAAACCGCCTTCGACAGTATTAAGGAATATCTGTTGAATCCGCCGATTCTATCACCTCCAATGGAAGGAAGACCACTGATCATTTATCTCACAGTCCTAGAAGACTCAATGGGATGTGTACTTGGCCAGCAAGACGAAACCAAAAGGAAAGAGTCTGCCATTTACTATCTAAGCAAGAAGTTCACCGACTGTGAAACTCGGTACACAATGCTTGAGAAAAATTGTTGCGCTTTGGCTTGGGCAGCCAAACGTCTTCGCCAATACATGATTCGTCATACTACTTGGTTGGTCTCCGAGATGGATCAAATCAAGTACGTCTTCGAAAAACCTGCTCTCACGGGAAGAATTGCCCGTTGGCAGATGTTGTTATCAGAATATGACATAGAGTACCACGCTCAAAAAGCCGTTAAGGGAAGTATTTTAGCCGATCATTTGGCTCATCAACCGATTGACGATCAAGAATCAATCGGGTTTGACTTCCCAGACGAAGATGTCATGTATCTCAAAATGAAAGACTGCGATGAACCGCTACCCAGTGAAGGGCCAGAACCAGGTTCCCAGTGGGGACTTATCTTCGACGGAGCAGTTAATCATTACGGAAATGGAATTAGGGCAATCATTGTTACCCCTCGGGGTACCCACATTCCTTTCGCTGCCAGACTTATGTTCAAATGTACGAACAACGAGGCCGAATACGAAGCTTGTATTATGGGTCTCGAAGAAGCGATTGATTTAAGGATCAAAAACTTGGACGTATACGGTGATTCAGCCTTGGTTATCAATCAGATGATAGGAGATTGGAACACATACCAGTCAGGATTGATTCCTTACAAAGACTATGCAAGAAGGTTGCTACCCTTCTTCAACAGAGTTGAGTTTCATCACATCCCTCGTGGTGAGAATCACATGGCTGATGTATTAGCCACTCTCTCTTCCATGATTAGCGTAGGTCGATAGAATGACCTACCTAAGATTGACGTAATGCACCTTGAACGACCTGCCTACATCTTCGCGATTGAAGCAGTCATAGACGACAAACCTTGGTATCACGATATCAAATGCTTCCTTCAGAAACAAGAGTACCCACCTGGGGCACTCAGAAAAGACAGGAAAACCCTTAGAAGGCTAGCTGTAAGCTTCTTCCTGAGTGGTGACACTCTTTATAAGAGGAATTTTGACATGGTCTTGCTTCGATGCGTCAACAGACCAGAAGCAGACTTACTAATGAAAGAAATTCATGAAGGATCCTTTGGCACTCATGCCAACGGACACACAATGGCGAGAAAAATTCTCAGAGCCGAGTACTACTGGTTGACCATGGAATCTAACTGCTACAAGTACATGAGGAGGTGTCACAAGTGTCAGATATACTCCGACAAAATTTATGTACCGCCATCACATCTCAAAGTTCTCTCTTCCCCGTAGCCTTTTTCCTTATGGGGAATCGACATGATTGGCTTGATTGAACCTAAGGCTTCAAACGGACATCGGTTCATCCTGGTAGCCATTGATTACTTCACCAAGTGGGTCGAAGCAGCGTCATACGCTAATGTAACCCGACAAGTGGTGGTCCGATTTATCAAAAACAATATCATCTGTCGTTATGGTGTTCCAAGCCAGATCATTACTAATAATGGATCTAACTTGAACAATAAGATAATGAAGGAGTTGTGCGCAGAGTTCAAGATTGAACACCATAACTCATCTCCCTACCGACCCAAGATGAACGGAGCGGTAGAAGCGGCTAACAAGAACATCAAGAGGATCGTTCAGAAGATGATTGTAACCTACAAAGATTGGCACGAGATGCTACCCTTTGCTCTTCACGGTTATCGTACATCTGTCTGCACTTCAACAGGGGCTACCCCTTTCTCTCTAGTGTATGGCATGGAAGCAGTGCTCCCCATAGAAGTAGAGATCCCATCAATCTGGGTATTGATGGAAGCTAAGCTCACCGAAGCTGAATGGTTTCAAAGTCGACACGACGAACTGAATCTGATCGAAGAAAAGCGAATAACGGCACTATGCCACGGTCAGTTGTATCAGCAAAGAATGAAGAAGGCGTTCGACAAAAAGGTCCGACCTCACATCTTCAGGAAAGGAGACCTCGTGCTCAAAAAGATACAATCATTTCTTTCTGATTCTTGGGGCAAGTGGACTCCGAATTATGATGGCCCCTATGTGGTCACGAAAACTTTCTCAGGCGGCGCCTTGAGACTTGCAACCATGGACGGAGAGGAATTTGCCTACCCCACGAATGTTGATGTAGTCAAGAAATACTTCGCCTAAACTAAAAAAAAAAGAACGTCTCGGTGGACTGAAAACCCGAAAGGGCGGTCCAGGCAAAAGTTCGAGACATGAAAAAAAAAACATCTCGGTGGATTGGAAACATCATAGTATAATCCAGGCAAAAATTAGGGATAATGGCAAGTAACTATGTTCAACAGAGGCAAGTCCCTCAGCAGCAGTTACATCATCCATCGGAGGAAATCTCCCGTCAAGGTCATCTTCGACAGAAGCTCAGGATGCCCAGAATTCAAAATTGGTGGAAGGATAGTGGTCGTTATGTTTCAACATAGCCCTTTTCCCTGTAAATTACCATTTTCTAAACTTTGTATATACTCTTTGGAATCACGTGTTTGGCTGATTTCCATCTTATCAATAAAATTTGAGCCCTTGTGCTTTTGTTTGTAATTCTTACTTGTTTTAGCTTTACAGAACGACGTTGTTTAATTTAATTAACGACTCTTGAAATAAAACAAAATGAATTTACTTGTTAAAACTTTTTCTGCTTTTAAATTAAAAATGGTATTTCTTTTGACTGTTGAACATCAGAAGAACATCAATTGCGTCTCCAAAGGCGAACTTCAAAGTGCAGAATCAAAGTACTCCTTCTAAACCAGTATGCCTGAATGAAGGATCAACTGTGTCAGAGACCTTGTTTCGTCTGGCACGCCTCGGCCGAGTTCTCATCTCCTAAGCCCGATCAACGGTATTCCCCGCGAGGACTACTTCTCCTAAGCAAAGTAGAATTGCGATCTTGAACCAACGGTACTTCTTTGCCCCGCGATGGTCGAGTTTCCAGCCGTGTTCATCTTTTAGTTTGTATGTCGCGTCTGTTTTGTTAGCATAAACATACATACATCATACATTTTTTATTTACATTTGCATTTCGTATTGCATCACTATCACTTGAGTCGGTCTTATCCTGCCGTGATAACCGTCCTCTCAATCGAGTTTGTCAGTTCTTTCCTCGTCAGGAAGTATCATGTCTGAACAATCTCGTTACCAGTGTATCTTTAGATCAGAGTCAGCGCTTGACCACTTTGATAACTTGAACCTCTGAAACATCAGAGAACCTTCAATAGATGTCACTCTTCACCATTGAAGATGATATCCTTGCTTTCCCGGATTAAGGAAAATCCCCAGAGAAAGCCTCTTAAACAGAGATTCGGCAGTACATCAGTGTTTCTCCGAAAGCCGCTGATGAAAAGGTCATCGGCACCTCAAAATTGGATCCCATCATATGGCATTTCTCCAGGAAGATCCCAAGAAAAGTATGATGCAAGACCCCAAGAAGGAGCAGTCTCTCGAGAGACTCGCTTTCCCAGTAGAATCGACAAATGGCGTCTCCAAAACATAGAAGTTTGTGTACCTCTACGACTCAGACGATGGGTTCCCCAGCAAGTCTGACATCGAAACTTTTTCCACTCAAATGGCGTCTCCCCGGGAAAATTCGGCAAGAAGTTTGAGGAAAACCACTACGAATAGCGTCCCTTGTCAATAAAGTTTATTGACAAAAGAAACTAAGACCAGTTCCTTGGTTGGAAACCAGGATCGAGGGGAAGTTTATTTCTGAAACTAAGACCAGATCCTTGGTAGGAAACCAAGATCGAGGGGAAGTTTCAATCAGCAACTAAGACCAGTTCCTTGGTAGGAAACCAGGATCGAGGGGAAGTTTTACCTTTTCTAAGCATCATTGCTTAGTAAAAGAAGATGAATGTGCAAGCTGCCACTCATAGCCATCAAAATTTCGGTTATTCCGATATTTAATCCTCTTGCACCCCGAATGCTCGAATACCTTCGTCATTCACACCTTCGGGTCCAAGAAGATTAAATAGGGGCATCTGTTATACCCCAAATTTTGACCACTAAAGTTTCCCATCATTATGCAAATCATCAGCACAATATAGATGAACCATCATGCCTCATCAATCTCCTCAAGGAATTGTTGAGCATTGACTACAATCAGATTTAGGGTTTCAAGCCCTCTCAGAGCTTTAGGCAAAGGATCAATCAAGAAATGACTTGATCTTTAACTTGTCTAACCTCTCAAACATCCACCATGGATCAAAAGGACTCCCACTTTAAGTATTAAGCACAAAGCTGCTCCCTTCTAGGTGGATCAAGCCTCCCGATCGCCGGTGTCACCAAATTAGGGTTTTGATCGCCCAGGGCCTCCAGATGAAAAATTTCATCTGGGCACAAGCCAATGATCCAAAACATAACCTAATATACTTCATGGAACCTCATGAACCCATGCATCAAGTCAATTTTGCCTCAGGGGATGCATACATCAAAAATCAGGAATTAGGGTTTCTTGACCTAATTCACCCCTAAGTTGACTTTTGGGACAAACCATGAGCCAAGACCTCAAGAGAAGGTTTGAGGGTCTCTAATATACCATATTGATCCATTTAGAACAATGGATTGATCCAAGAAGCTTGAGCAACAAGTTTTAATTTCATCTGCACCACAATTAGGGTTTCGCGAGAAAAGTCAACTGTAACTTTGACTTTTGACCTGGACATGCTCCCAAACCCTAATACATGATTCAATATACCCTATGACGCCCATGGAACATGTCCATCAAGTTTGATTTAGGTCAAGGACATGATTTCCTGAAGAATTGCACAGTTTGGAATTCATCTGACAAAAAGTCAACTGTGCACAAAAGTCAACTTTGACTTTTTGAGATTTTTCACCAAAATGGATTTTTAACCCTAAAATGATGTTAATGTATGATTTGAATCATCATTCATCAAGACAAATCAAGAAAAGGTGGATAACTTGTAAAAGGGGTAACCATAAAAACTTAGAAATTTTTCTAAGTTAAAATTAAAGTGGCTAGGGTACCAACTTTGGAGGACCATAACTCCTAAACCACAAGGCCATTTTTTCTCATCCAAAGATGGATTTGTAGCCCTCATTATAATCTACAAAAACTTCAACTACAAGTCATTCCAATTCATTAAGGATTTTGAGTTATGGAGTGATCAAAGTGGCTGAAAAGTGAAAATGTCACTTTTTCCAACACTTAGTGAAATTTTCACTAAGTCAGAATCTGCCTTCACTTTTTGCCAAATGTAGGGGGATTTTTCACTTGGAATCAAAAGAGATCAAAACCAAATATGTTCAAACAGTTGTTGTATCATGTAAGGGCTTTCTAAAATGGCCAAGAACATTGCCAAATTTAACCTACATCATGAGATATGACATTGTCAAGTTGCCTTGCTGAAATCTGTCAAAGCAAGGCAGATTTTGCATTTTGGCTCGATTTGCCAAAATCAGCCAATTTCAAATGCTCCTATCCACTTGGACACCTCTGAGGATTGAATCTAAAGGGGACAATCACTGAGCCAAGCCTCCAAAGTCCATGGAACAAGAAATAGCATGTTGAACCTAGAATGGCCAAAATAGGGACAAGACTCCAAATTTGGAATGAGGCATTCAATGGAACCATCAAGGTGGCATGGACTGAGCCATTCTCATCTGAAATCAGTCAAGACTTATCCAAGACCAAGGGAACCACAGCTCTGAGCCCTAACCTCTAGTCAATGGCTAGAGGAGACTTGATTTCTCATTGGACAACATTGGCCAAACCTACTTACCAGCTGCCATTCACTATTCCTTGCAAAACAAACTTGCTCTACTATAAATAGAGCTCAATTGTGTTCAGTTTGAGTACACCAAAGCCATCAAACAGATGCTTTCCTCAAAATCTCTTCTTTCACTCCAATTTTGCCTTCCAAAGCAAGTAATTCTGAGTTTTTGAGTTAGAGAGCAATTCCACTCAAACCAATCACACACACACCTCATATATATCATATGTAAGCTGTGCAAACCATCAAAAGTGACCTGTAATCACAACATCACAAAGTCACCTCTCAAAACCTCAAAATGGCACTTTTGTGCATTTTTCAAGCCATGTCTTGATTCAGTCACTTTCCAAACCAGATAAAACCTCAAACACACTCCAAATATCATCCTTGAACTGTCCCAAATGGTTTCATACATCTGGAACACCATTTGAGAGAGTTTCTATTTTGGTCACTTTTAACCCCTTTTGCAAGAAAGGGACAGTTTGTGTTTTTGCAGGTACCAGCTGATTCCAATCATCCTCAAAGCATCTGAGGGATCATTTGAGGTTGTTCAAAGTATAAAATCATATCTGGAGCAAGGGAGTTGACAGGTTGCTGAGAAAACTCCAAAATCTCAAATGAGGGTAAGCATCTCAACTTACAGTCACTAAAACATGTGTGCATTTGAAGTCCATTGATTATGCATCTCTCATACATGTCATATGTGTTGTGTTTGTGCCAATTAATCATGTAATTCATGCCTGTAATGAGTTGTAGCACAGAAAATGCAATATAGGTCCTTTTTAAAACCACTATCGAGTTTTGAGGAGGGAGTGTGATATGAAAAAACCACCACCACCATTGGATTCCTTGTGAAATTCTGGCCCATATACATATAAATTTTGTCTCAATACATTAAGAATTGAGAAAGTTATGACCTTCACGTTTTTTAGCCAAAACTTGCCTTGGGCAAGCCAAAACCATGTCATACCTTGTATATTTGTTGTTTCATTTTAAACAATGGATGTATCACCACCCCAGTGGTAGAGCGCGCGCCTTGTATGCTTAAGGTCGTGGGTTCAAACCCCACCCATGCCATTTTGTGATTTTTCACATTTTTGCTATTTTTCCAATTATTTTCATGTTTTGTTAATTATTTGGAAAATTAATAACTCACTCAATTTTAATTATGTTTTATTGGTTCTTTTTGCAAAAAATCACAAAAATATTGAAATATTTATTTCCACAAAAAAATAGATTTATATTATTTATTTAATATAGTTAGTATTTTTGTGAATAAATGCCTTTTATTTGTTTTTAAACCCTTTTAAAAATAAATATCCATGTTGAAAAATCAAAACCAAGTAGGTTTTAATTCATCTTGTGATTGAAACCTCATTTTTCAAACCTAAAACCAAAATCACAAGTTGTTTATTCAAACTTATTTGGGATTTTGTATCATTTTAATTAATTTTTCATTGAATAATTATTTTAAAATGATGAAATTAGGGTTTTGTTGATTTTTCCTTCAACAAACTTTGTCAAACACTCTTGGGCCTCTAATAGAGTGTAAGACCCAATCCTTTTTTTGACCAAATCATTTTGGGCCTCACTTATTGTATAAGTCCCGATACCGTCAAAAAACAAACGGCGTGATCGTCGCCTTTTCAAAAATCATCTGGGCCTCTCCTTGAGCTATAAGACCCATTCAAAACTCTTTTGGGCCTCTATTAGAGTATAAGACTCAACCCCCTTTTAACCAAAACAATTTTGGGCCTCACTTATTGTATAAGTCCCTCTGCGTTAAAAGAAAACATCGGCGCGATCGCCATTTTAAACAAAAGTCAACTGGGCCTACCCTCGTGTTATAAGCCCCACTTTTTTTTCTTTAAAACTTCTTGGGCCTCTTGAGAGAGTGTAAGACCCATCCCTTTGTACAGAAAACCTTTTTTGGGCCACAGTCACTTGTATAAGACCCTCTGTACAAATTCAACAGTGCGCTCACTGATAAAACCCTGGGCCTCTCCTCGAGCTGTAAGCCCCAAAATCTTTCTTTTTCAAAGCACTTTCTCCTTTGATTTTGAATATGTTGTTGTTTTTAATCTTTCTTTGTTGAACAACTAACCAAACAGCATGGAAGCTCTACAACCGAGTAAGTGGTTATACGCTTTCATTTACTGCTTTCACATCATATAACTGTATTGTGGGGCTGTTTCACTGTAAGTCTCCTTTCACAAACTCATATATATATATATATATAACTGTTTTGTGGGGCTGCTCACTGTAAGTCTCCTTTCATAAACTCATATCGACTGTGTAATAATAGTATAGATATTAGAGTTTCCCTGGCAACTACGTCTAGAACTAGGTAACGCCGTTTCCTTTATTCATAGAAATAGACAGCTAAATCCCCAATAGGAGCACCAAATACAATCTTCTCTTTGGCTGTCCTCATTAGGAATCGTCAAGGAACTCTACTCCCAAAGATGAATGTATTCTCCGTGAATGGCATCTTTGAGTTTCTTCCAAATTCTCAGACTTTCCTGACTTGCTCTATTCCTTGTGAATAGCTTGCCTTGAATTTCTCGGGGTTTGGGGACCCACGGGCTTCTTAAAAGCATCGGCCTCCTCTTGGGCATTGTACAAGGACCCACAGGCTTCCTATAAGCAACCCCGCCTACTCTTGGGCTTAGTACAAGGACCCTTAGGCTTCTTAGAAGTATTCACAGCCTCCTCTTAGGCTTCGTATAATGATCTCTTCCTCCGGGAATGATAGCCTTCTCTTGGGCTTCGTACAAGGACCGATCAGCTTCTTAAAAGCTTCCAGCCTCCTCTTGGGCTTCGTACAAATTGTCCCGACGACCTCCTAGAGGTATAGGAACAGAACTTAGCAATCTTCATAAAGCAGTCCTTTCCAGAGTCTACTATTGTTTCTCAAAGCATAGTACAAAAGATAAAACTCTAGACTTGGACAGACTCTCCTTCCTTGAGTCTCAAAGACATTCTCAAGTGACCATTTCGTTAGATAGGAAGAAAACCCGCAGACTCGGACAGTCTCAATACCCCTTGGATTTCCCCGTTTCCTTAAAGAACAGGGACTAACCCCGATCCTCAGATCAAACCCTTGAGTACAGTGTTGCTCATATAAGAACTGATTTTCTCTTTCAAAATCCGTATACTGGACCTGTCACTTAACTAAAACAGCCACCAGCATGATAGCCTCCTCTTGGGCTTTATACAAATGATGCTCCCCAGCGTAGCAAACCTTTCGCCTCCATCTCGGGCTTTGTACGAGATACAAAAAGGTTCTTATTGAGCCAAACAAATTTTCGCCTCTATCTCGGGCTTTGTACGAGATACAAAAACACTCTCTTGTTGAGTATAAAAGACTCCCTCGTTGAGTCAATCACCCTTTCGCCTCCATCTCGGGCCTCGTACGAGATACAAATTCCCTTAAACTGGGTCGAACCCTTTTAGCCTCTCTCTCGGGCTTTGTACGAGACACAAATTCGCCTCCTCTTAGGCTTTGTATAATGATTTTCCCTAGCGGAAATTAGCCTCCTCTTAGGCTTTGTATAAGAAAACCACTGGTTGATCCAATCAACCTTTTAGCATCAAATATGTGCCTCGTTCACAGTACATAAACATCAACAACTCCTTCCCTTTCATCTAATCGCTGTAAGCGGCAAGCCTCTGAATCATCTATATCCACGCCACGGTCCTTCTTTTAGCATGAGGAATTCCTAAGGAAAGATGGCATTGCTCTATACTGAGTTAAAGTCTTCTCCTTCAGGTTAAAAACCCCTTCTTAGGAAATTATGGCATTGCTAGGATCAGCGTATCCCAGTTAAAGTAATTCTCCTTTACCCCTCTTTAGAGATGACAAATTCTCTCTAAAGTTGAGACCTTCAGCTTCACATCTTGGGCTTTGAACAAGATACAAACAACCTTTTCGCTTCACGTCTTGGGCTTTGAACAAGACACCAAAACACCATTTCCTCCCATAGATTAGGAGGAACTACGAACGCTCTGATTTCCCTGTTTCGGTGAACGGGAATACGTAGGCATAAGATTGAAAGAAAAGATCTTAGCGAGCACAATCAACAAAAAACCCAAATCCCATTTCAAAAAAGCAGTAATTCAAAAGTATTCGTCCTAACATCCTAATCCTTATTTCCCGTCAGAAACCCTCTGCCTAGATAAAAAGAAAGAAAACCGTATTGGCGAAAATACAAATAACCAGTACAAAGGCCCCCCACATTGTAGCATTCGTAACCTAACAGACCGCTGTTTAAACTCAGTATGCAAGCAGGGTTAATTGGAGACATCTATTTCCCTTCCTTAGTCAACTTACAATAGGATAAAAAATGAATCGACATGTAGTAAACTCAACCGCAGAGAGCGACCAGTGCTTAAGAACCACATCCAAAAATCGCTCGCTACAGTTGGGTCTTACACTCTAATAGAGGCCCAAAAAGTTTTGAATGGGTCTTATAGCTCAAGGAGAGGCCCAGGGTTTGTTTTTCAACGGATGATGATCGCGTCGAACTTTTTGAAATACAACGGGACTTATACAATAAGTGAGGCCCACAAATAGGTTGTATTTACAAAGGGTTGGGTCTTACACTCTATTAGAGGCCCAAAAAGTTTAAAGAAAAAGAAATGGGTCTTACTATTCGAGGGTAGGCCCAGATGATTTTTGAAAAGGCGACGATCGCGCCGTTTGTTTTTTACGGTATCGGGACTTATACAATACTATGAGGCCCAAAAATGATTTGGTCAAAAAAGGATTGGGTCTTACACTCTATTAGAGGCCCAAAGAGTTTTAAAAGAAAAGAAATGGGTCTTACTACTCGAGGGTAGGCCCAGATGATTTTTGAAAAGGCGACGATCGCGCCGTTTGTTTTTTTACGGTATCGGGACTTATACAATAAGTGAGGCCCAAAATGATTTGGTCAAAAAAGGATTGGGTCTTACACCCTATTAGAGGCCCAAAGTGTTTTGAAAATGATTTATGAGGGTTGAATTAATCCAAAACCCTAATTTATTTCCAAAATGTGTTTTAATTGAATAAAAATTCAATTAAAATGATCAAAATTGTTTAACACATGGAAAACAAATTGTGATCTTGGATTAATGCTTCAAAAATTAATTATTGACCTACAAAATAATTAGAAAGCATCAAAAGTTGCAAAATCAAGGTGGAAAAAATATTTTAAATGTTAAAAACAATTAAAACATTAATTCTTTGCAAAAATATCAATTATATAAAATAAATAATATTTTTGGGATTTTCTGGGAAAATAAAATATTTTAACATTTTTGTGAATTATTAAAAAAAGAATCAACTCAAAATCATTAAAACTCAGAGAGAAATTAATTTTTGAATCAATTAAATAAAACCACAAAATTCAAATATTCAAATTTTGAAAAAAGGCGCCAAGAACACACCAAGAACACGCGTGTGTTCTGGGCTTGGCCAGATTTGCATTTTCTCTCCAATCTCACTGAATACTTTATTATAACATGCAATCCACATATCATTATGCTCGTCTCAACCTCACGATCATGTCTATGTCCATTAATTTCATTTAAATTAAACATACAACAAGAAATCATGAAGAAACCTCAAGAACCCTAATTTCTGCATGAAGGTGATGACACTAAATTATACTGTATTTTCGACTCTGATTTCACATGCATATTAGTTTTTTTCTATTTTTATGCTTTGTTATTGTTATGTTTTCCTTTGTTTTCAGCTTTTCAATAAAATCGAGGTCTCAAACGAAAAAGGATGCAAAAGGCGCTAGAATTCAAGTTTGGCAGCAATTTACTCTGGTCGCTTCTCTTGTCGCGGGCGCCCCAGGGTAGGCGACGACGTGTCCATGATCTCCACAACTCAACTGCCACGTTCCCACGATCAGCACTCACCTTTGCCGTTTCCTTCTTGTCGCGGGCGCGGTAGGCCTGTCGCGGGCGCGACAAGGCAAAATTAGTTCCCGCCCATTTTTCAAGCCAAAGTCACTTTTGTCTTTGCACCATGCCAACTTTGCCTATAAATACTCTCAGAACTCGAATTTTAGGATCATCCAATCTTAGTTTACTTCACCCTAGGCATAAATTTCACTCTTGTAAAGCGGTAATCTTCTCACATCCAGGAGTTATTGCACTGTGTGTGATCGAGTTTGTAATCAAGTCTTGGACTGTCTGTAATCAAGTTGGAGCACTTTGGTAGAAGTAATCCTGCCAGCATTTTCTTTTCCGTACATTGTACTAGATTTAAAGACTCCGCTTTGGAGCAGGTTTTATTTTAATCGCATTTACTTTCATTTATTTCTTGCACTTGCTTTATTTTGTTTATTTATTGTCTTGCCTTACTTTTCAAAACTTTACTTTTCAAAAGACTTAATTCCATACATGATAAGAATTAATATGACTGTTATAACTACCATGGCTGGCTAAGTTTTAGATAGGTAAGAATGTAAAGACCATAATCACCGTAATACGTCTATATGTTAATAGAAATACTTAAGGGCTGTTTTAATCTTTAACACAAGTTTTCTGTACTTAAAAGCAATGTTGGGTAAGATCGAAAGTCGTCCAACCCTTTGTGAACTTGTTTAGTTCTCAGCTGATCAAATACAGCGAAAGCGCTTTGCTCAGTCGAGTAGGGATTTTTAACACTTTAGAAAAGAGATTTTAAAACTATTTTTGGACGCGTTAGTGGGATTAGAATCTGGTTCATTTTGAACCTCTTTAGTTTAGAGATTTCAGGTCAAAAATACTTTTCTGTTTAGTTTAGAATTTACATTTCTTAAAAGTAAGTTTTCCATGACTCTAACGCAATGCGCGCCTTTTTATAAGTGACAATAAAGGGGTTAGTTTATAGGGTAAACTTGGTTCTGACTACGCGAAAGCGACAGTTCCTGTTAAATTGAATTCTTTTCTTAAAATAGAAGATATTGCCCGTAAGTAGTTCTGTTGATGAATATAGAAATATTATCGGTTATGAGAATTACATTCAAGCCTATTGTTTTGTCTGAATTTTATTACCTCATCATTTACTTTTATTTATTTTCCTCTGCATTAGTAAACCCTGAATTGAACTGCCTTAGATAAGTACTGTAACAAACAGAATTCGTTAGATCGACATTTGGTCTCTGTGGATACGATAACTTTTTATATTACTCTGACGCGATTCGTGCACTTGCGAATACAACGCATCAAGTTTTTGGCGCCGTTGCCGGGGACCAATTTCGCCGAATTTTGAATTTCGTTTGTTATGACCGTTTAGACTAGGGCCGCACGAACTGGTCGATGCGAAGATCTCGCAGCTCCAGTAATGTAATAGATCCTTTAGTGGAACCAGAACGTTACGCTCGCGCACGACTTTGGCTTCGTCGAATTAAGCAAGCTATGGCCGAAGATCGTAACCAAAGACCCCTTAAGGAATTCGCTCAGCTTGCTGACGAAGAACCGAGCTCTAGTATAGTTAACCCTACCATACCTGCCAATAATTTTGAACTAAAACCGTCCCTATTACAACTAGTTCAACAAAACCAATTCGCAGGACTACCATCTGAAAACCCAAACCAACATCTAAAAGTCTTTATCCAGTTGTCAAACACCTTTAAGACCAATGGTGCTAGTCCTGAGGCGATTCGTTTAAGACTATTTCCCTTTTCCCTTAGAGACAAAGCCCTAACTTGGTTAGATTCCCTTCCAGCCAATTCTATAACAACATGGGAAGACCTTAGGAGAACATTCCTTGCTAGATACTTTCCCCCAAGCAAAACAGCCGTTCTCCGAAACCAAATAACAAGATTTACCCAAAACCAAGGAGAGTCGCTATTTGAAGCTTGGGAGAGGTATAAAGACTTTCTAAGGGCTTATCCACACCACGGTTTGGAGCAATGGTTGATTATACATACCTTTTACCACGGACTTCATTATAACACAAAGATGTCCATCGACGCTGCCGGTGGCGGTGCCCTGATGAACAAACCCTATCCTGACGCTTGTGGTCTCATTGAAGATATGCCTCAAAACCATCATCAATGGGGAAACGAAAGAGCAACAGTGGAAAAGAAAGAAGCCCAAGGAGGTAAACATGAGGTAAGCTCTATAGACATGATGCAAGCCAAAATGGATGCTATGGCCCTCAAGATCGATCAAATGTACACACAACCAACCGCTGCAGCAGCAGTAGTATCAGATTGCGAACTTTGTGGTACTAAAGGTCATCAATCAACTGACTGCCATCTGTTAAACGAGACTAACCCAGACCCAGTCAACTATGCCCAAGGAAACCCGTTCTCAAATACTTACAACCCTGGATGGAGGAATCACCCTAATTTTTCCTACAAAAACAATAACCCTATCCAAAACCAAGCACCTCCGAGATCAACCAACAATCAAGCACCTAGACAAAACCAACCTATGCAAGCAGTGCCACCTAAGCCAAATATTGAGAAAGTGCTAAATGATTTTATGACAGCACAAGCCCAGCAAAACAAAGAGTTCCTAAATCAGAATATTCATGTGGATGAGCTGCTTACCCAACTAGGAACCAAAATGGATCAAATGGCCACCCACAGCAAGATGCTTGAAACCCAGATCTCTCATGTAGCCTTAAAACAAGCACCCCAAACTACTCCTGGAGGACAATTTCCTGGACAACCTCAACAGAACCCTCGAGGGCAAGCTAACACTGTTACCTTACGAAGTGGAACCACTTATGAAGGGCCTAAAAACCCGACATTGAGTGACTCTGAAATTTCCAAAAAGGATGCTACCCCCGAAGGTGAGAAACCCGTAGAAATTGAGAAACCAAAAGACAAAGATAAAGGAGAAGTTACGGACGAAGCTTCAACACCCCCTCAGCCATACAAACCACCAATTCCCTATCCACAAAGACTTAAACAAACTAAGATAAATGACCAATTCCAGAAGTTTGTTAAAGTTATAGAAAAACTCCATGTAGAGATTCCTTTTACAGAAGTCATCACCCAAATACCATCTTATACTAAATTCCTGAAGGACATCCTCACCAATAAACGTAGACTTGACGATCCAAAACCAGTGGAGTGTAATTCCATTTCCGAGAACAAACTTGCCAAAAAAGACAAAGATCCGGGGAATTTCTCCATACCTTGTATTTTGGGGAATCATGTCATAGATAAAGCCTTTCTGGACTTAGGAGCCAGTGTAAGCCTAATGCCCCTCGCAGTTTGTGAACGATTGAAACTAGGATATTTGCAACCTACTAAGATGTCTCTCCAATTAGCTGACAGATCTATAAAATACCCTGTAGGCGTATTAGAAGACATCCCAGTTAGAATAGGCAAGTTGTTCATTCCCACCGACTTCGTCGTAATGGACATCAAAGAAGATAAAGATATCCCAATCCTCCTAGGTAGACCCTTCCTATCAACTGCGGGAGCCATAATAGATGTCAAGAAAGGAAAATTGACTTTTGAGGTAGGTAACGAAAAAATAGAGTTTGTCCTAGCAAAGTTTCTCACGGCACCAGTAATAGGAGATGTATGTTATGCAGTTGATGTCATTGATGAATGTGTCCGTGAACTTAACCAGGAAGAGCCAATAGAAAGAATAAAACTACCTTCAACGCCCATTGAGAAAGATGATGACAGTATGGAACCCTACATAGATGATAGCCTTTTTGAATGTTTATCCTTAACTCCAGATCCTATACAAAACCCCAGCAAACCAACCTTAGAATTAAAAGAATTGCCCAAGAATCTAAGATATGAGTTTTTAGACAAAGAAATGGACAGACCAGTTATAGTCAGTACTGTTCTGAACCAAAATGAAACAAACCAACTCTTAGATGTCTTGCGAAGATATCCCTCAGCACTAGGGTACGACATCTCAGATCTTAAAGGAATAAGTCCATCAGTGTGCATGCACCGGATTTAACTTGAAGAAGATGATAAACCTACGAGAGAACACCAAAGAAGGATTAACCCTATAATGAGTGAGGTAGTTAAGAAGGAAGTTCTTAAGTTGTCGGAAGCAGGGATAATATATCAGATCTCGAACAGTAAATGGGTAAGCCCTGTGCATGTAGTACCTAAAAAGGGAGGCATCACCGTGGTACAGAACGAAAAAGGTGAGCACGTTACAAAACGGATAGAAGGAGGTTGGCGTATGTGCATAGATTACAGAAAGTTAAACAAAGCCACTAGGAAAGACCATTTCCCATTGCCTTTTATAGATCAGATGTTGGAACGTCTAGCTAGACATTCCTACTTCTGTTACCTCGACGGATATTCAGGTTTTTTCCAAATTCCTATACACCCTGATGACCAAGAGAAAACAACCTTCACATGCCCATATGGAACTTTTGCCTATAGACGTATGCCTTTCGGACTCTGTAATGCCCCAGCAACTTTTCAGCGTTGCATGATGTCAATCTTAGCTGATTATCTTGATGGAATTATGGAAGTATTCATGGACGATTTCTCAGTCTGCGGATTTGATTTCAATAACTGTCTAGTCAACCTTGAAAATGATCTTGAAGAGATGTGTCGAAGTAAACCTGGTATTAAATTGGGAGAAATGTCACTTCATGGTCACTGAAGGTATAGTTCTAGGACATATCGTTTCTGAAAAAGGCATTGAAGTTGATAAAGCCAAGATCGAGGTGATAGAGAATCTTAAACCACCCAAAACAATTAGAGAAGTTCGAAGTTTTCTTGGACATGCTGGATTTTACCGGCGTTTCATTAAAAACTTCTCTAAGATCACTAAACCTTTGACAGGTCTTCTGATGAAAGATGCCGAGTTCATTTTTGATGAAAAATGCAACGAAGCATTCAACCTTTTAAAACAAGCTTTAATCTCAGCACCCATTATGCAACCACCAGATTGGACAAAACCTTTTGAAATCATGTGTGATGCTAGTGATTACGTTGTAGGAGCAGTGCTAGGGCAAAGATCTGATAAGAAGTTACATGTGATTTACTATGCCAGTAGAACTCTAGATGCCGCTCAGCTAAACTATGCAACCACAGAAAAAGAACTCATAGCCGTAGTTTTCGCCATAGACAAATTTAGATCCTATTTGGTGGGAGCCAAAATAATTGTTTACACTGATCATGCCGCCATCCGATACCTTTTGAATAAAAAGGATGCTAAACCTAGATTACTCCGGTGGATACTTTTATTGCAAGAATTTGACCTTGATATCAGAGATAAGAAAGGCACCGAGAATGTAGTTGCCGATCACCTTTCCAGGCTTGAGTTCTTGAAACCTGATGTAGTACCCATAAATGATGACTTTGCTTATGACAGGTTAATCGCTAAGCTAGATGCCATTGGAGATGTAAGTTTAGAAACCTTAGAAGATTCTAAAAAATCCTTAGCGGTAAATAATGTACCTTGGTATACAGATTTTGTTAACTATCTTGCTGCAGATATAATACCTCCTGACCTTAGCTATCAGCAGAAAAAGAAGTTCTTCAATGACGTTAAACATTTCTATTGGGACGAACCACTCCTTTTTAAGAGAGGCACTGACGGAATCTTTCGCGGTGTGTTCCAGAGGAAGAAGTGCACCATATCATAGAACATTATCACTCAGCACCCTACGGAGGACACGCAAGCACATCTAAGACTCACGCTAAGATCTTACAAGCTGGTCTTTATTGGCCAACTATATGGTGTGATGTTCATACATATATAACCAAGTGTGACACGTGTCAACGCTCCGGAAACATCTCGAGGAGAAATGAAATGCCATTAAGAAACATTCAAGAAGTAGAACTTTTTGATGTTTGGGGAATCGACTTTATGGGACCTTTTCCAACATCCTTAGGAAACAAATATATTTTAGTCGCTGTCGATTACATGTCCAAATGGATTGAAGCTATAGCTGCACCCACAAACGACACCCGAGTAGTGATTAAGATGTTCAAGCAGAATATATTCCCTAGATTCAGAGTTCCCAGGCTAGTCATAAGTGATGGAGGATCACATTTTATATCTAGGATTTTTGACAAACTGTTGAGGAAGTATGGAGTTAAACATAGAGTAGCCACACCTTACCACCTGCAAACCAGTGGGCAAGTAGAAGTATCCAATAGAGAAATCAAGCATATCTTAGAAAAAATTGTCTCGATATCCAGAAAGGATTGGTCACAGAAGCTTTCAGAAGCACTATGGGCCTACAGGATAGCCTATAAGACTCCCATTGGAACAACCCCTTACCAACTAGTTTACGAAAAATCATGTCACTTACCCTTTGAATTGGAACACAAAGCATATTGGGCCATTAGAACCTTAAATTTTGATTACCTAGCAGCTGGTGAGAAACGCATCTTAGACATACACAAGCTAGAAGAGCTCCGACAATCAGCCTATGAAAATGCCATCATATATAAAGAGAGAACCAAAGCATGGCATGACAAGAAGATCGTCAAGAAAGACTTCAACATAGGTGACCCTGTTCTTCTATACAATTCAAGACTGCGACTTTTTCCAAGTAAGCTTTGATCTAGATGGACGGGCCCGTTCGAAGTTTCCAAAGTCCTAAAATCCGGGGCAGTGGAAATTAAGAACAAATCTTGCAGTCCGTTCGTTGTAAATGGACAAAGGCTTAAGCATTATGAAGGAGGTGACATTCCAGCATACTACTTCAGGTTCACGTTAACAGACCCACCTATCCTCTCACCAGATACATGACTTGAACTCGTCGAGCTAACGACGTTAAGCAAGCACTGCATGGGAGGCAACCCATGGTTCTTTTCCTTTTCGTATTTATTCTCTTTCCATTTATTTTGATTTACGTTTGTTTGTTTGTTTGTACATTTATGTCTAACTTGTTTGGTGTGTTTGATTTCAGGGCCTGTTTTTCCTAACTTTTTCTTTCAGGATGCCACCAGTCGACGACATGCACGTGACCTTTAGAGATGACGCCCAGAGAGAGCGCTATGCGATGCTTTCACTCAGACCTATGGCACCCACTCGCTACCCAGACAGTGATTGCATGGAAGCTTTGGGCATAGAGCCCAGTGTCCGATACTTGACCCACCAGCTCAAATGGGACCAGTACGCTGATGATTTGCATCCCACCTATAGGAACCTCACTCTGGAGTTCCTCAGCTCTTTCTCCTATGATCCGTACTTGGGACCAGATGGCCGCACTAGCTTCAGGTTATTTGGCACAGAGTATTCGTTCACCCATACTGAGTTCAGTGATCTTCTTGGATTTGAGACTGGAGTTGGCGCTATCCCTGAGCTTCCCATGGGTTACTTCATGAGTAGAGACGTGGAGAAATTTTGGAGTGACATCTCTGGAGGTGGAGGCCCTGACCCTGATACTCACATTTCGCAGGTTATCCATAACCCAGCTCTCCGATACTTTCAGATGATCATTGCCCATACATTCTTTGGGAGAGCAGATGCTGATGACCACGTTACTGAGGAGGACATATTTTTCATGTTTTGTGCGAATCAGACGCGTCGTTTAGCTTGTGGTAACTTTATGCTGTATTCTTTTAGTGGTGTTGCCACCTGGGCAGGAGAACCTATACATGTAGGGGGTAATGTGACTGAGATTGCTGCTGCTCTAGGCCTTGGTCGAAAGTTATTTCATTTGACTCCCTACTGCAGCCATACCACCATGGATATTGATTTTTGTTTAGATCGGGGGCTGATGAGAAGGAACTCCTTTAATCCCTCTCAGTTCAGACTCCTGATCGACGGTGAGACCATACATCATTTCACTTTGCCAGATCCTGTTATGACCAGTGTCCATGACCCAGCAAACTGGACATATGCCTTAGAAGGACACGGTGAGACGGTGGACGCACCACGACCCTACCCAGAGCCAGAGTACGTTCCAGCTCCACCACCTGAAAGGACCACGGTGTGGTCAAATAATCATTCATTAGGTACTCCAGATATGCAGACCCAGATGGCGATGATGCGCCAAGAGATAGCAGATCTCCGACAGACTCTTGTTGACCTACGCCTGGGGATAGAAGTGTCAGAGCTGACCCACGCTACTGAGTACGATGTGCTATATGAAGACATGGCGGAGCTCCGTCGTGAGATAGCAAGACTCCGTGGAGATGACCAGACTGATGACCAGACATCTTGATTTCCATTTTCGTATTATTTACTATATTTCTTATGCATTAATTTACTTCCAGTATCACCCAGACATATTTCCTACTATTTGCATTTGATATATTTCCGATTTATATTAAGGTTTGAGTTTTTTATGTTTATATGCTAATATTTTCTTTTGTTTTATTTTTTCTTTGACAAAATATATAAAAAAAAATTTATTAAAAAAAATATATATGCTTTTGAAAATTTTGTGCAAAACTACATTTTTAGGACATATGGAATGCTAAAAAGACCCCCGAAGGCCAAATGAAGGACAAAAAGCCCATTCAAAAAGACAAATTGAGGCCCATCAATGGATTTGCTCTCGTCGCGCCCGCGACACACCTGTCGCGCCCGCGGCAGCGTCTTTGTAAAATCGGGACAGAATCTCCATTTCCACCATTTTTGAAACTCCAACCTTTTCAAACCCATTTTTTCCCTCCAAAAAATCCTTATAAAACCCCATTGAAATCCATATCTCTAGCATTCACCAATCATCTCTTAACTTTCCATTTCAATTTCCATCAACAAAAACCTTAAAAATCCAACCTTTATCATACCACTTTTCTTCCACCCTCTTCACCATCTTCATCAATGGAGTTTAATGGAGTCATTCTTCGGGAAGGACAATCCGGGAATAGGCAGAGGCGGCAACTTCAAAAGCTTCAGGATCGAGAGATTCTCTCGACGAGGTATGTCGACGATACTTGCTTGCACGCTTTAGGGGTTCATCATAGCGTTTTCCATATGTTAGACTTTGTAGGTTTAGGCACTGTTTTCACCACAAAAGAACCCACCTATGAGAGGATGACGGTTGAGTTTTTGAGTTCATTGGTTTATACCGTTCGTCCCGACACTGCTAGCACAGTCGGTACCGTGCATTTTAGACTGTTTACTGTTGAGTATCAGTTCAGTACCGATGAACTAGCAGGTCTATTGGGATTCCCTCATGGGGAGGGTGCTGTTTGTGAGGCTCCTTCAGATGCTGAATGGTCAGTCGGGATATTCGCCTTCTGGCGCAGGTTGTCAGATACTATTGTTGATTCCTTTAAGGGAATACTCGCCTCGACCATTCATAACCCGGCCATAAGAATTTTCAGATATCTTTTGGCATGCTCTATTTTTGGCCGGGAGAATCAAAACAAAGTTAATAGTAAAGAACTTTTGTTCTTGCAAGGATGCCTCACAAATGTAAGAATCAATCCGGTTCCATTTATGATCGCCCACATGTGCTTAACGGTAAATAAGGGTGGACCGATAGTTTTTGGCGGATTAATTACGTCTATTGCTCGGGCACTAAATTTGAATGATGAGATAGCTACTTTAGAACCACTGCCCCCTCGCACAATTAATTTAAAATTTCTGAAAGACATGAAATTGTGCCGATCGAGGAGGGCTGGTGGTTATGAGTTGATGATTCACGGGGTAGCCGTCGAATCAATTGTTATGCCGTGCAGTAGACGTACAGATGTACGATTCGAGAGGAACTAGATCTATGACCTTACTGCCCCACCTTTTCTAGGTCCAATTCCTCCTAATGTCCATGACAATGAGGGGCCCGACACAAATGATGAGTATGACCATAGAGAGCGTGTGTCCCCCCCTCGCCCTACACAATCACACAACGCATCATCTTCTTCTAACACTTTTGCAAGAGTTGTTCCCGGATTTTATATTACGGAGGAGATGTGGCGAGACCATATGGCTAGAGAAGCACGACATGAAGACCTGCTCTCTTCCATTCAGCAACAGATGGCGGACCAAATGAGCTTTATGCAAGCGTCACAGTGGAGAGCGGACCAATTTTACGAGACCATCTCCCGTACTTTGCTTGCGATCACCACTGAGCAGTCCCGTCAACAGCAATATAACCATCAGTACTTTCAGCTTATGGAGGCCACTCAGGGTTCCATCTTAGGTAACCTTCGTGAGGTGAAAGCTGCTCAGACAGAATTGCAGGCTAGGATGGACCAGCGAGACCATCACCGTAGCAGATCCCGTCGTTCCGAGCGTTCAGCACAGGGCGGCGAGGGCACCAGCGGTCCTCACTAGTTTTGCCAGGTTCCTTTCTCCTTAGCTTACTTCGAAACATTAGGGACAATGTTTGATTTAAGTGTAGGAGGAGATTTTATCGTTTTTATTTCCGTCATTTTAGTAGTTTGTTTTTTCCTTCAGTCATTTACTTTTGTTTCTGTTTTAGAAAATGCATGTGTTTGAAGAGTCATTAGTATAAGTATATTTTTTTGGTTCACCTTCATTTTTTCCCACATATTTTAACCCCAAAAACAAAAAAAACAAAAAAACAAAAAAAAAAAAAAAAATATATATATATATATATATATAATAATAATAATAATAATAATAATAAAAATTTTAGAAAAAAGTGTTGTTCTGAAAAATTTCTGGACTTTAAGACAGGTTCGGGTTAGGATGCGGTGACTTGGGAGAACCTTCGAAACATCAGTATCGTCCTTACACCATGAACTTCGTAAATATAAGAAACACACCTGAAAGCTCATGTACCATGGCCCTAATTTCATTTCAAAATCATCCTTAGTAGTTTATTTCAGCAATCAGCTCCGGCCTAAACATGTTCTAAGTAGAAGACCGACGAATATAAGTGACTGATCTGAGTACTTTCAAAAAAAAAAAACAAAGTAATAAGATGTTTAGCTTGCTCATTTCAGTTGGTTCAGAGGTATCTGGCGCTGAACTCGGTAGGGCGGATTACGATCTGATCCCCCACAACTGCACTTGAGAGGAATAAAAGGATTTTACACTGTTCCTTGTGCCAGAAATCCGGTATGAAAATATCAGAATCACTAACAGGTCACTCTACCATGAAGCATGTGCGGAAAACGGGCTTAATGTGATTGCGCTTGAATGAAAAGGACTCAAAAGAGATGGAAAAGGAAGGCCTAAGTATTGTGGGATATAATGGGTTGATTAGTATAAGAGCGAAGTTTATGTCCGTATTTGCGGATTAGTGTCATCACGATGCCCTTGGTTCACTCAGTTAGTACCGACCACTGCATCCAGATTCGGACTTAGAAGCCCTTTTCGCCCAAAAATCATCGATCGACACTGATTTTTCTATGAGCTTTAAATGTTTTGCTTGAGGACAAGCAAAGGCCTAAGTGTGGGAGAATTTGATGACACTAAATTATACTGTATTTTCGACTCTGATTTCACATGCATATTAGTTTTTTTTCTATTTTTATGCTTTGTTATTGTTATGTTTTCCTTTGTTTTCAGGTTTTCAATAAAATCGAGGTCCCAGACGAAAAAGGATGCAAAAGGAGCTAGAATTCAAGTTTGGCAGCAATTTACTCTGGCCGCTTCTCTTGTCGCGGGCGCCCCAGGGTAGGTGACCACGTGTCCCATGATCTCCACAACTCAACTGCCACGTTCCCACGATCAGCACTCACCTTTGCCGTTTCCTTCTTGTCGCGGGCGCGGTAGGCCTGTCGCGGGCGCGACAAGGCAAAATTAGTTCCCGCCCATTTTTCAAGCCAAGGTCACTTTTGTCTTTGCACCATGCCAACTTTGCCTATAAATACTCTCAGAACTCGAATTTTAGGATCATCCAATCTTAGTTTACTTCACCCTAGGCATAAATTTCACTCTTGTAAAGCAGTAATCTTCTCACATTGAGGAGTTATTGCACTGTGTGTGATCGAGTTTGTAATCAAGTCCTGGAGTGTCTGTAATCAAGTTGGAGCACTTTGGTAGAAGTAATCCTGCCAGCATTTTCTTTTCCGTACATTGTACCAGATTTAAAGACTCCGCTTTGGAGCAGGTTTTATTTTAATCGCATTTACTTTCATTTATTTCTTGCACTTGCTTTATTTTGTTTATTTATTGTCTTGCCTTACTTTTCAAAACTTTACTTTTCAAAAGACTTAATTCCATACATGATAAGAATTAATATGACTGTTATAACTACCATGGCTGGCTAAGTTTTAGATAGGTAAGAATGTAAAGACCATAATCACCATAATACGTCTATATGTTAATAGAAATACTTAATGGTTGTTTTAATCTTTAACACAAGTTTTCTGTACTTAAAAGCAATGTTGGGTAAGATCGAAAGCCGTCCAACCCTTTGTGAACTTGTTTAGTTCTCAGCTGATCAAATACAGCGAAAGCGCTTTGCTCAGTCGAGTAGGGATTTTTAACACTTTAGAAAAGAGATTTTAAAACTATTTTCGGACACGTTAGTGGGATTAGAATCTGGTTCATTTTGAACCTCTTTAGTTTAGAGATTTCAGGTCAAAATACTTTTCTATTTAGTTTAGAATTTACATTTCTTAAAAGTAAGTTTTCCATGACTCTAACGCAATGCGCACCTTTTTATAAGTGACAATAAAGGGGTTAGTTTAGAGGGTAAACTTGGTTCTGACTACGCGAAAGCGACAGTTCCTGTTAAATTGAATTCTTTTCTTAAAATAGAAGATATTGCCCGTAAGTAGTTTTGTTGATGAATATAGAAATATTATCAGTTATGAGAATTACATTCAAGCCTATTGTTTTGTCTGAATTTTATTACCTCGTCGTTTACTTTTATTTATTTTCCTCTTCATTAGTAAACCCTGAATTGAACTGGCTTAGATAAGCACTGTAATAAACAGAATTCGTTAGATCGACATTTGGTCTCTGTGGATACGATAACTTTTTATATTACTCTGACGCGATTCGTGCACTTGCGAATACAACGCATCAGAAGGCTAGGATTTTTTATACACGATTCAAACAATACAATTAATTAAGGGAAAATATTCCATGAATGATTATGAACATATGGCCAAATTATTGTGCAGCAAAAATTGTGTGGATCATAGAGTTAGAAGAGCTCATGCTTACCACTTGCAGCTGGTGATCGTGATTTGTGTTGGAGGTGTTACAGCTAGGTTCCAATGATGTGGATAGCTTCCCTAGGTGCCAAGTGATGTGTCTGAGTGCTTGGAATGGATTGAAATGGTTTGGAGTTGAAGATGGCACCTCAACTGTAAAACTGTCAAGAACTTGAGCAATTGGCTGGTGATTTTGTGAAATCTGTGTTCCAGATGTTATGTGAGTGTTTGGATCACTTCTATATGATGTATGTGAGGTGTGTGAGTGATTGGTTTGATTGGAAAAGCTCTCAAACTCAAAACCCGATAGCTACCTTGCTAAGAAAGGCATTTTTTCCAAGAGAAAGAGATTTTGAGGAAAACATCTGTTAGATGGCTTTGGTGTACTCAAACTGATCACAATTGAGCTCTATTTATAGTATAGCAAGTTTGTTTTGGCTGCAATAGTGAATGGCAACTGCAGCAGGTGTTTCCTCAATGTTGGCCAATGGAAATGCAAGTCTCCTCTAGCTATTGACTAGAGGTTAGGGCACAGAGATTTGGTCCCCTTGGTCTTGGATAAGTCTTGACTGATTTCAGATGAGAATGGCTCAGTCCATGCCACCTTGGATGTTCCATTGAATGCCTCATTCCAAAATTGAAGTCTTGTCCCTATTTTGGCCATTCTAGGTTCAACATGCTATTTCTTGTTCCATGGACTTTGGAGGCTTGGCTCAGTGATTGTCCCCTTTAGATTCAATCCTCAGAGGTGTCCAAGTGGATAGGAACAATTGAAATTGGCTGATTTTGGCAAATCGAGCAAAGTTGCAAAATCTGCCTTGCCTTTGACAGATTTCAGCAAGGCAACTTGACAATGTCATATCTCATGGTGTAAGTTGAATTTGGCAATGTTCTTGGCCATTTTGGAAAGCCCTTACATGATACAACAACTGTTTGAACATGTTTGGTTTTGATCTCTTTTGATTCCAAGTTAAAAATGCCTCTACATTTGGCAAAAAGTGAAGCAAAATCTGACTTAGTGAAATTTTCACTAAGTGTTGGAACAAAGTGTGATTTCTTGATTTTGATCATTCCATAACTCAAAATCCTTAATGAATTGGACTTAGGTCTAGTTGAAGTTTTTGTAGAGGGTAATGAGGGCTACAAATCAAGCTTTGGATGGAAAAAATTGGCGTTGTGGTTTAGGAGTTATGGCCCTCCAAAGTTGGTGTATTAGTGGTACTTTTTCCATAACTTAGAAAAATTTCTAAGTTTTATGGTTACCCCTTTTACAAGTTATCCCACTTTCTTTGATTTTTCTTGATGAATGATGATTCAAATCATACATTAACATCATTTTAGGGTTAAAAATCCATTTTGGTGAAAAATCTCAAAAAGTCAAAGTTGACTTTTGTGCACAGTTGACTTTTTATCAGATGAATTCCAAACTGTGCAATTCTTCAGGAAATCATGTCCTTGACCTATATCAAACTTGATGGATATGTTCCATGGGTGTCATAGGGTATATTGATTCATTTCCTAGGGTTTGGGAGCATGTCCTGGTCAAAAGTCAAAGCTACAGTTTACTTTTCTCGCGAAACCCTAATTGTGGTGCAGATGAAATTGAAACTTGCTGCTCAAGCTTCTTGGATCAATCCATTGTTCCAAATGGATTAATATGGTTCATTAGAGACCCCCAAATCATGTCTCGAGGTCTTGGCTCATGATTTGTCCCAAAAGTCAACTTCGGGGTGAATTAGGTCAAGAAACCCTAATTCCTGATTTTTGATGTATGCATCCCCTGAGGCAAAATTGACTTGATGAATGGGTCCATGAGGTTCCATGGAGTATATTAGGTTATGTTTTGGATCCTTGGCTTGTTCCCAGATGAAAAATTTCATCTGAAGGCCCCGGTCGACCAAAACCCTAATTTGGTGACACCGTCGATCTTGAGACTTGATCCACCTAGAAGGCAGCAGCTTTGTGCTTAATCCTTGAAGTGGGAGTCCTTTTGATCCTTTGTGGATATTTGAGAGGTTAGACAAGTTGAAGATCAAGTCATTCCTTGATTGATCCTTTGTCTAAGAGCTCTGAGAGGGCTTGAAACCCTAATTCTGATTGTAGTGAATGCTCAACAACCCTTGAAGCATTGATGAGGCATAAAGGTACATCCATATTGTGCTGATGATTTGCACAATGATGGGAAACTTTAGTGGTCAAAATTTGGGGTATTACAGCCCAACCACGCACACACCCCCCCTAACAAGGCTAGACAACAGAAAATAACACGACGATTAAATAATTAAAAATGGGATGTTACAACTCTCCCCCACTTAAATTATTTTCATCCTCAAAAATGTACCTGATGGAAATAGCTCCGGATACGACTCTCGCATCCTGCTCTCCAGCTCCCAGGTAACACTTCCCCCAGCAGCTCCTCCCCAAGCTACTTTCACCAAAGGAATCTCCTTTCCTCTGAGTTGCTTCATCTTGCGATCCTCGATCCTTATTGGCATCGCCTCCACCGTGAGATTATCTCTAATCTGCACCTCATCCCTCTGGATAACATGAGATGGATCAGATACATACTTCCGAAGTTGTGACACATGAAACACGTCATGCAAGTTCGAAAGTTCAGGCGGCAACGCCACCCTATATGCAACTGCGCCCACCCTTTGCAAAACCTGATACGGCCCAATAAACTTAGGATCCAGCTTCTTTGATTTCAATGCACGCCCAACACCGGTCACTGGGTTAACTCTCAGGAACATGTGATCCCCTTCATTGAATTCCAAGTATTTCTTCCGATTATCATGATAACTTTTTTGTCTACTCTGAGACGTCTTCATCTTCTCGCGGATCATCTGAATTGTCTCAGTAGTCTGTTGCACAATTTATGGTCCAAGTACCACATTCTCACCTGTTTCGTACCAACACAGAGGTGTCCTACACCTCCTACCATACAAAGCTTCAAAAGTTGCCATCCCAATGCTAGAATGGTGACTGTTATTATACGTGAACTCAATCAATGGCAAATGAGTATCCCACACACCACCTTTTTCCAATATGCAGGCTCTCAGCAAATCCTCCAATGACTGAATAGTCCTCTCTGACTGACCATCGGTGTATGGATGATAAGCCGAGCTCAACTTCAATTTAGAACCCAAGGCTTCCTGCAGGCTCTTCCAAATTTCTGAAGTAAACCTCGGATCTCTATCCGACACTATGCTCGACGGAACACCATGTAACTTCACAATTATTCTAATATAAATCTCCGCCAGCTTTGACAACGGGAAACTGATGTTAATTGGTATAAAATAAGCGGATTTCGTAAGTCGATCCACCACTACCCAAATAGCATTAAAGCCTCTCGTCGTATTTGGCAAACCAGTAACAAATTCCATAGCAATACTGTCTTATTTCCATTCCAGAATTTCTAACGGTTGCATTAATCCTGAAGGCTTCTGGTGCTCCACTTTCAACTTCTGACATGTCAAGCAAGCATAGACAAACCGAGCTATGTCCTTCTTCATACCGGACCACCAAAACAACTTCTTCAAATCATGGTACATCTTTGTGGCTCCCTGATGAATACTCAAGCTACTTCAATGACTTTCCTCTAGGATTGCCTTTTTCAATTCCACATTATCCGACACACAAATTCTACCCCGGAATCTCAACACACCAACATTATCCACTTTAAAGTCACTATCAGGATCATCTTCTCCTGCAGGCATCAAGTCCACCAACTTCACATCAAGTTTCTGGTTTTCCTTAATTACATCTAAAAAGTCATTATTCACTTTCAATATACCCAATCTAATACTTTCCGGTGTAGTTTCACACACCATACTCAAATCTATGAATTGTTCAATCAATTCCATTTCCTTCACCATTAACGCAGACATATGGATTGTCTTTCGACTCAGAGCATCTGCCACAACATTAGCTTTTCCCGGATGGTAACTCAAATTAAAGTCATAGTCTTTCAAGAACTCTAACCATCTTCTCTGCCTCATATTCAACTCTTTCTGATTGAATAGATACTTCAGACTCTTGTGACCACTGAATACTTCAAATCTTGATCCATACAAGTAATGCCTCCAGATTTTTAACACGAATACCACTGCAGCTAATTCAAGATCATGAGTAGGATAGTTCCTCTCATGCACCCTCAATTGCCGCGAAGCATAAGCCACTACCTTGCCATCTTGCATTAACACACCGCCTAAACCCATCTTAGACGCATCACAATACACTACGAAAGAATCATTTGGACTTAGTAAAATTAACACTGGTGCTGTAGTCAATTTCTTCTTCAGTTCCTCGAAAATTTCCTCACAGGCAGCATCCCAAACAAAAGCTTGATTCTTCCTGGTTAGCTGAGTCAATGGCAAGGCCAATTTAGAAAACCCTTCAATGAATCTTCTATAGTAACCTGCCAAACCCAAAAAGCTTCTAATCTCCGTCGCTGTCTTCGGAGCTTCCCATTGGAGTACTGCACTTACCTTAGATGGATCCACCGCTATACCATCACCAGAAATAACATGTCCCAAGAAACTCACAGTCTTCAACCAGAATTCACACTTCGAGAACTTTGCAAACAATTTATTATCTTTCAACACCTGTAATGTAATTCTCAAGTGCCCTGCATGATCTTTGTCAGACTTAGAATAAATCAGTATATCATCGATAAATACCATAATAAACTGATCCAGATAAGAGTGGAAGATACGATTCATATACTCCATAAACACACCCGGTGCATTAGACACTCCAAAAGGCATCACTGCATATTCGTAATGTCCGTAGCGAGTTCTGAAAGAAGTCTTCTGAATATCACCTTCCTTTACTCTAATCTGATGGTAACCCGACCTCAAATCAATCTTGCTGAAAACACAAGCTCCTACCAGCTGATCCATTAAGTCATCAATCCTCGGAAGTGGATACTTATTCTTAATGGTCACTTTATTCAACTGGCAGTAATCAATGCACAAACGCATACTACCATCCTTCTTTTTCACCAATAACACTGGAGCTCCCCACGGCAACACACTTGGTCTAATAAACTGCTTATCGAGTAATTCTCCGACCTGAGATTTCAACTCTGCCAACTCTGATGCAGACATCCTGTATGGAGCCATAGAGATAGGTCTGGTACTCGGTACAAGATCAATAGTGAATTCAACTTCCCTTGTCGGAGGCAATTCTGTGATGTCGTCTGGAAACACTTCAGGAAACTCATTCACTACTGGTAATTCATTAACTGAAGTCTTACTTTCAACAGACAATGAGGCAAACACTGCAAACAGCTTCGCCTCATCCTCCAACAATGCCCTTAACTCCCTGCTAGATAGCAAATTCGCTAATGCTTCCTCTTCTGGCGTAAGAAACAGTAACGTCTTCTTGAAGCAATCAATATAAACTCGATTGAACTCCAACCAGTTCATCCCCAAAATAACATCGAGATTACCGAGTGGCAAACAAATCAAGTCCACTCTGAAATCTCTACCAAACATGGTCAGCGGACACTTCAAACACACCAAAGAAGTAACCACGGAACCAATAGATGGAGTTTCAATCGTCATCCTCTGCTCTAGAGTGGATGACACAATCCCTAATCTCTTCACACAGTCAACAGAAATAAACGAGTGTGTTGCACCAGTGTCAATGATAGCCATCAAAGGAATATCATTAATAAAGCAAGTACCTTTGACAGAACGCTCTTCATCGGTGGATTGAGCTCCCACCAAGGCAAACACCTTCCCACCAGTCTGAGACGCCTGAGACTTCTTCGGCTTCTCACAGTGAGTGCTGATGTGACCCTTATCTCCACAATTGTAACAAGTAGGCATAGTGGCTCTGTAATCTGCTATAACGTGACCCGGTTTACCACACTTGAAACACTTCTTCAACTCATTCGGGCAGTTGTTAGCACGGTGACCCGCGCCACCGCATCGGAAGCACTTGAGAGTATAAAAACTTACTCCTTTCTCCTTTGGTTTCTTCCCCACATCAGTTTTCTGTTTCCCCTTATCAGCTGGAGCACTGTAAGGAGTACCTCCAAATCTCTGCTTACCCTTTTTCTCATTCACAGCCTTGTAATGAGCAATTCTGGCTCTGTTATCATTGTCATAAATTTTGCTTCTGCTTACCAGCTCTGGATAATTTCTTATCTTCTGACAAGCAATGCCTAGTTTGATCTCGGGACGCAGCCCATTCTCAAACTTCAAGCACTTCGAGGTCATGGCTTCCTCAGTATTATAATGAGCATAATACTGAACCAACTCTTCGAACCGAGCAGCATATTCAGCAACTGTCTTATCACCCTGCTTTAGCTCCAAAAATTCAACCTCCTTTGCACTACGAATGTCTTCCGGAAAATACTTTTCCAGAAACTCAGCATGAAACACTGCCCAAGTAATCTCGGTACCCGCAACTTCCAATCTCTGACGACTATTGTCCCACCAGGCCTCAGCTTCCCCTTCCAGCATATGAGTACCAAACCGTGCCTTCTGAGCATCGTTGCACTCCATGGTCCTGAAGATCTTCTCCACAGCCTTCAGCCACTTTTGTACAGCCTCTGGATCCAAGATACCTCCCTCATAAGTAGGTGGCTTGTTGCTCTGGAATTGTGCTAAGTCACGAAACTGAGCACCTCCAGCCTGATTGGTGTTCTCTACCGCTTGTGCCATAGCTTGCATCGCATCAGCCAGAGCAGCATCATTCCTTCCTGCCATACTGATCAACAATCAACATATGGTCAGAACACGTAATCGACTCCTATTCTAAGGATAGACTCTACTACTACACCTGGCCGGACGGACCGACCTGCTCTGATACCAATTGTAACACCCCACTTTCCCATTTACGAAAAATACACAAAATTCTATGAAATAATCAGAGTTTTTGCACCAAAAATAAAGTAGGATGCCACATTCTTAAAACCAACATCAAAACTCCTTTTATTAAATGAAATAAACAGTGGAAATAAGTTATTTATCCATTTCACGACCACATGCCAACAACTTCAAGAAACTCCACATAAAATCGTGGTTCACCATAAATTAATCAAAAACAAGATACGTAACAAAAAAAATAACAAATAACGAATGATTGAAATCCCCACAATTCCCGTGTTACGTATCAGAGCGACTCCTACGACTCGAACAGGCAACACGCACTCCAGCAACCTAAGTACCTGGATTATCTGTACTTCCAAAGAAGCACAGACACCACAACAACAAAGGGGTGAGAATTACATTCCATACTTAGAGGTGAACAATACATGATAAGAGTAGGTATTCACACACAATCATATGAATTACGACCCACTGGTCCACAAATCATCACCATACAAATAACACATATCAATAATGATGCAATGCGACTCAACATTAGACACAATGCATGTGGTACCAACATCACGGTTCATTCAATCGAACCCGGATAGATCACATACACCCTTACTTGGCAATGATTTATCCCCACCATTCTCCATATCAGAGTACGGATGAATCATATACACTCCTCCTGAGCAATGATTCATCCCACCAACACCATGAAATGCATGACACAATTATGCATATAGACACATGTGTAATAGTAACGCATATGCACACGATCCTCCTGATCACACCTGAAGTGCATAGTCGCCATAACATGCACCAGCACCAATATTCTTGTATTCAATTCATTAACACACCAAAGAAATAATCCAACTGTATTAATCAACTAAGTACCCGATTATTTTCCTAAATTCCATTTTTATTACTCATTCTACGTGTGGACATTAATTGCTGGCATATGTACTAATCCCCCCCTTAAGCTAAGCAACAGAAAAGAAATGCACTGCAAACACAACACAGAAGGAAAGTAAAGAAGATTCCAGACTGCACAGTGTGACGGTCGTCATATTCCCATGACCCTCGTCACACGCAATTAGTCCCGTGACGGTCGTCACGCACCCATTACGGTCGTCACACCCGTGTCGGCCGTCTCCCTGGTCTCACGATCGTCATACATGTTCTAAGCAGAATTCAGAATTCTGCTCTCGTCTACACTGCTTCACGCCTACGTTCTACATTCAGTCCTAAAAATTACTCTGCATTGATTTTAAGACTATCATCTCACATTATATTCCAGTCTTGTAATTACTACATTATCAAGTATTCCTAACACCGTAATTTTATGATTTTAGTTTACCCCGAAATCAACCCTGTACACCAATGTTCATATCACCATAACAACAACAACATGTTTTCCTCTTCACAATCCATGACAGTACAACACAATTTTTATAGAATTATCACCCAATTCATACCAAGACAACAATAACACATTCACAACAAAATTCAAAATGCACATACAGAACATACATACATAATTCCTACGAGGATAAGGACTCCTCACTACCCTCTCATGTCATTATCACCCATTAGAGAATTCATTCTCCCCCTTACCCGAGTTCCTGATAAAATTCTGCGAGAATTGGTGAAGAAACCTTGCCCTAGCACCCTTGTTTTTCCTTCCCTAGCTCTTTCTCGTTCTTACGCGAAAACTGTTTTATTTTGATTAACCTCCCCACTACCCCTTTCTAATTTCTGTTTAATCACTAACCTACCCTTATTTTTTCCACTAGCCCACTATCCACTTAACTAAATCCGATTTTTTTAGTTTAACAAAAAAATAATAATATTGCTAGTAATTTTATTCACATAATAATCATAATAATACCAGTGATAATATTAATGATAATAATACTAATAATAATAATAATACTACTATTACTACTCATACTCCAAAATTACTCTCGACACCTCTAATCTACCCTCTCACTAAGGACCACACGCCTACGCGCCCAACCACGCACACACCCCCCTAACAAGGCCAGACAACGGAAAATAACACGACAATTAAATAATTAAAAATGGGGTGTTACACTGACAACCATTTTGTCATAGTAAAATGAGCTCAAGGTTTTCAAGAAGATCTTTGTCATCTCTTTCTCCTCAAGAGGTGGACAAATCTGGGCGGCAATTTCACGCCATCTCTGAGCGTATTCCTTGAAGGTTTCCTTATCCTTCTGTGACATGGCTCTGAGTTGCTATCTGTCTGGTGCCATGTCCAGGTTATACTTATATTGTTGAACAAAGGCAGCACCAAGATCCCTGAAAGTAATTATCTTAGTGCAGTTTAAACCCATGTACCACTTGAGTGCAGCACCGGTTAAACTATATTGGAAATAGTGGACCAGTAGTTGTTGGTTCTCTGTCTGAGTTGACCTCCTCCGAGCGTACATCACCAAATGACTTTGAGGGCAAGAGTTTCCCTTGTATTTCTCAAATTCGAGCACCTTGAATTTATGCGGAACTTTCACATTGGGGACTAAACAAAGGTTTGCGGCGTCCTTTCCGAATAGATCCTGGCCGCGAATGGCTTGCAGTTCCTTCTGCATCTCCAGGAATTGTTCCTGGAACTCATTCATTCTGTCGTACATACTTTCGTTTCCAGCAGAAGGTATTTGTGGAATCTGTCCTTCTAGGACAGTGTGTACCACGGGTGGTGGTATAGTCATTACGGCAGTGACTATTGGTGCTTCCCTCTCCCGAAGTTTGTAACCTTCAGGAGTTGCTGTCATGCCCCTTGCATCTTCGCTTTCTCGAAGTTTATAACCTTCAGGCCTAGCGGTTCCTGCTGTGGTTTCCGGATCTTTCATGATCGGCGGAATATATCCTTCTGGGATATAGTTGAGTGGCATTCCCAAGGGACGATCTGTAGGCATGTTATACCGAGGATCATACTTTTCCACTATGGGCGTCGATGTGATCTCTGAGATCATAGTCCTTTGTTGTTGCATCTGAGCTGTTGCCAGAGCTTGCATGTCATTATGAAGTTTCCTCATATCCTCTTTCAGAGCTTCGAGTTCTTCTCTCAACTCTCTGTTCTCTTCCTCGAGATTATCCATTTTCTTTTATTGACTGGCCCGAGTATTGTACGAATGAGACAGTTTGACTCTAGAATCGAGACACAAACGTGAGATTCATAGGTAAGAAGAATGCGTTATGTGAGAATGATGAATGATATGCAATGATTATATTAATTATATTTTGTTTAATCAAAAGAAACCTCGAAAATTGGATTGCAAATATCATACAGTGGGGAAACCCCATTTTATTGAATTCAAAGATTGCGGAAATGGAAATACAGTAATTTACAAAGTGTTGTAAAAGGAAAAGTCTAAACTTATGGATCCTGAGTCCTAGGTGCTGGTTCTGGTACTTTCCTCTTCTTTGACCGGGGCTCTTTAGTCGTTGTCGGGTTGTTATTCCTTTGCCAAGTGAAAGGAGCGAGCAAATTCCTTTGGTCTTCTTGATTTTCTATAGCATGTTGCTCTAAAATCTTGATCAGAGCGTCTTTTTCTTTTAACAGTTGATGTATTTTGGTACACTCCACATTGAGAATGCGGTACTTGTTTTTCCAAGATTTCTTCTCCTGTTGAACTTTGTTGAGAGTAACCTGGAGCTTTTCTGTATCAGGCATAAAATAAAGGACAAAATCCTTTAACAGGAGAAATCCTTGACGAGGGTAAGGCATCCTCAGTTTGAGAGCTCTAGTTTGTACCCAGTGGAGATAAGGTTCCACAGAGACACAGTCCGGTTTTCCTAAAGACTTTCTTCCTTTCCTATGAACATGTTTCCAGGCATGCACTATTTCTGTCTTTAGTGCCCAGTCCTTTTCTCCTTCCTTGAAGAAAAGACCTTCCAAATGAACATTACGCGAGATATGTCCCATCGGGTATCCAAATTGACGACGAAACAAAATTGGATGATAATTAATTACTCATTTAATTCATATGAGGGGTACGCTAGGGAAATTTCCACAACGGTCAATGATTCTTATTCCGTCATAGATTCGATTGTACCAATCGATGTCAGAGTTGGTAAGAGACATGATTCTCTGCGACCAATGTAAAGTACTCTTATGATCCCAAAATGCAACAAACTTGGGTAAGTGGGAAATGAACCATTTGTATAGCAAGGGTACACAGCATGTGATCATTCCTCCGCTGTACAAATTCCTTAAGTGTATGGAATGATAAGCATCTGCGAGCAAAGTCGGTACAGGGTTTCCAATCAGAAAAATCTTAATGGCATTGATATCAATGAAGTCATCAATGTTGGGAAACAGAAATAACCCGTAGGTGAGCAAAACAAAGGTGCTCTCGAAAGCAGTCACGTACCCTATACTAGCAAAGTACAAAGCCTTATGTATCAAAAATTTGGATGGTAAACCTTGGATTCCACCCTTAGTGGTCATGTGAGTCCTGACTTCCGACTCGTCCAAATAGATTGTTCTTGGAATGGTCTGATCCTTTGGAATTTCTTCCAATCCAGAAAAGGGAGCTTGGTCAGTGATGGGTAAATTAGTCAGGTGAGAGTACTCCTCTAGTGTTGGTGCAAGTTGATAATCCGGGAACGTAAAACAGTGATAGACCGGATCGTAAAACTGAATCAGAGTAGACAGTATTCCTTCAATTACATGGACCCTTAACAGAGACAGTAGTCCTCCATATTTAGCTCTGAAAGCATCAGGGTTGGTGATCATCATTGCCAACCCTCTCAAATCCTCTAACTTTGGAACCTTGAAGGTGTACTTGTGAGTCTTCCTTCTACCGAAATCCATAACGCAATTTTTCTCTGATATTTACAATTATTGTCTTAGTTTAATTTGAAAAAGAGAGACTAGAAGAGAAATTTGTTCTTTGTTTAAAGTTTTTTAATGAAATGAATGCATGAATGCAGCACACAAAAACATAGAAAAAACATGGGGTCAAAGGTTTGGTGTCATGAAGTCATGGCTCTACCCACCCCCAAAGGTTATACTGGTATTTTTTGTACTTGTCCTCACAATCATTGACCCCCCTTGGGATAACAACAGCAAGCTGGTTCACCCGAGCGCGCTGATGTATCTTAGAGCAATCTCAAATGAGGGTAGTATCGCGTGACAACTATTTCCGATAGCTTCCGCACTATAAAATAGTAACATGGTCTTAGCCTACTAAATCCTCAGTTTCATAGAATACCACAATCGAACAATCTGCTTTCAACAACCGAAGTCGTATAGGCATTGAATCCGCAAAGGGTCTCTCCACTGATTCGATGGTCGACCGAGATCTCTTATTTGGGAGTCACTCCCTGTAAGATTACTCGTCTAGTGCCATCACTTATCTTAGGTGTCACTCAAACTTTCCAGATGCGGCATCACCCGCAGTCCCATTAGCAGAAAAATAAACACGAATATCAATTAGGAAAAGCGATATATATATATATATATATATATATATATATATATATATATATATATATATATATATATATATATATATATATATTCATTCCTAAAACTAGCATCCTAGACCTCTTAAGAGTTATAATCCTAGTCCTAACAAATAAAATGACTCCCCAGCAGAGTCGCCATTTTACTGTAGCGAGTGATTTTTGTCGGTGACGCGATCACCTTATCGCTGGGTTTTCCTCACCGCAATGAGGAGGGGGTGCTACTTTCTGATTTCTTATTTATCCCGTGAAGCTGGAAGGGAAAGGGAAGCTATCTAAAACTAACCTTGCATGCGAATGTATAACTGAACAAACGCTTTTAAAGAGATTCAGGGAGTCGGGGTCAGGTTATACGATGAGGAGTTGTCAATTACCCATCCTATATGTGGTTATCCACAGGATTTTAGCTTTAGGTTTCGCTTTGTAATTGATGGTGTTTATCCGTTAATGGGTTGGGAAAGTTTCTTAGGAAATATGACAGAGAGAGTGAGTTTTTGTTGTTTTCGGGTTTTTCCGATGTTTTTGGTAAGCTATTGGACCTAAGGTTTTTGTTTAGTATGCTTGCTAAGATTTTACAATCTTATGCCTATGTATTCCCGCTTAAATGAAACAGGGAAATTAGAGCAATCGTAGTTCCTCCTATTCTAAGGGAGGAAAAAGATGCTTTAGTGTCTTGTTCAAAGCCCAAGATTGAAGCTAAAAGGGTTTATTTGTGTCTTGTTCAAAGCCCAAGATTAAAGCTAAAAGGTTTGACTGAGAGAGAACTTGTCATCTCTAAAGAGGGATTGGACTTCCTCTGGGGGAATTGTTGATTTTTGTGTGCCTTGATCAAAGCCCAAGGTTGAAGCTAAGAGGTTGATTGACTCCACTAGGGAAGTCCTTATACAAAGCCTAAGAGGAGGCTAGAAATGACTAACTCAACGAGAGAGTGTTTATCTGTCTTGTATAAAGCCCAAGATTAAGGCTAAAAGAGATTGACTCTTTGGGGATATCATTATACAAAGCCTAAGAGGAAGCTAGAAGTTTGACTTTTCCATGGGAAAGTGTTTTATCTGTCTTGTACAAAGCCCAAGATTGAGGCTAAGAAGGGATTTTGACTCCGTCGGGGAGGTTTGTATGTGTCTTGTACGAAGCCCAAGATTGAGGCTAAAATGGGAAATTTAACTCACTCGGGTGAGGATATTTTTATGTGTCTTGTACAAAGCCCAAGATTGAGTCTAAAATGAGTTTGACTATGCGGAAGAGTATTATCTGTCTTGCACAAAGCCCAAGACGGGGGCTGAAAAGAGTTTTGACTCTGCTTGGGAAATCATTCCTCAAAGCCCAAAATAAGGCTGGGAGGAAGTGACTTCGCTGGGGAAGATGTGTGTCTCAGGCTAAAGAGAAAGTTTTGGAAGATTTATGTCTTGTACAAAGCCCAAGATTGAGGCTAAAAGGGTTGACTCAACAAGAGAGTGCTAAAAGGTGATTGACTCAACAAAAGAGTCTGAAAAGTTGATCGACTCAACAAGAGAGTCTGAAAAGTGATTGACTCAACAAGAGAGTCTGAAAAGTTGGTGGACTCAACAAGAGAGCCTGAAAAGGTTAGCTCCACTGGGGAGAATCATTTGTACAAAGCCTAAGAGGAGGCTAACTTTGCTGAGGAAGGATCATTATACAAAGCCTAAGAGGAGACTAACTTCTCCTGGGGATTAGTGAGATCCCTAGGTAGGTCCAAGTGGGGAAATCAACTCTTGCTGAGGTTTACAGAAGAGTTGGGATATCAGACACCCTGAGGTTCTGATTTGGGATAGTGTTATTAACAGCCTTTTGACCCTGGCTGGGGATTTAATCGGTTGATCAAGGTTTCTCCTACTTTTATAGGGAACTTGAGAATGTCTTTGAGACTCAAGGGGATTTAGACTGTCCAAGTCTACTGGTGTTGAAGAGTTTTATCTTTTGTATGATGCCTAAAAGAAGGCGGGTGTATAGGGATGAGAATCAACCCTAAATTGGTCTGTGATTTGACACTGGAAAGAGTGCTCTAGCAAAGGATGACTAAGTTATGTCTTATACCTTTAAGAGGTCTTCAGGGTCCTTGTATTAAGCCCAAGAGAAGGCATGAGAACTTCTAAGAAGCCGAAAGGTCCTTGTACAAAGCCCAAGAGGAGGCGGGGATGCTTTTAGGAAGCCTATGGGTCCTAAACCAGGAAAAGTTCAAGAAATGCTATTCACAGAGAATAGATCATTTAGTGAAAGTTTTGAGGTTTGAAGAAACTCAAGAGATGCTATTCACCGAGAATAGATCAACTACGGGGAGTAGAATTTCTTTGACAATTTCTAGGGGTGACAGTCTGAGAAAAGGTTCACCGAGAATACTTCCTTTCTCTTTGTTCCATATTGTTTAAGCCCAAGAGAAGGCAAGACTGTATCTGGAAATCCTATGGGGATCTAGTTTTGACTGTATTTAAAGAGTGACCAACATGGCTTTACCTCGTTCTAGACCTAGTTGTCGGGGAAAACTCTAAATAACTATACTAGTATATATACAGTTGATATATGACAAGTATAAAAAGGGTATGAAAGAAGACTAACCATTCGCAGCTTCCCACAATACAGTTATATATATATATATATATATATATATATATATATATATATATATATATATATATATATATATATATATATATATATATATATGAAAGCAAGTAAATGAGAGCTGTTAAAACTTACAGGTGAGCAAGCTTCCATGTTGTGTGGTTATTTGTTCAAAGAAATTAAAGAAAGTTTTTATAACAACATGTATATTTGAATCTAAATCAAAAGGGAAATTGTTTTGAAAAGATTGTCGGGGCTTATACTCAAGGAGAGGCCCAAGGTTAAACAACGATCGTACTGTTGTTTTGAAAATGTACAGAGGTACTTATACAATGTGTGAGGCCCAAAATTATTTTATTTACAAAGGGGTTTGGGTCTTACACTCTATTAGAGGCCCAAAGGATGTTTTAAAAAAGAAATGGGACTCACAACACGAGGGTAGGCCCAGATGATCTTTTGTTTTGAAATGGCGATCGCGCCGAGATTTTTCTTTTAACGCAGAGGGACTTATACAATATCTGAGGCCCAAAATGGTTTTGGTTAAAAGAGGATTGGGTCTTACACTCTATTAGAGGCCCATGCGTGTTTGAAAAAGATTGATGAGGGTGAAATCAATCAAAACCCTAATTTTGTTTAAAAATGAAATTAATTTTGTTTAAAAATTAATAAAAATTATTGAAAACATGTGAAAAATGAGTGGTGATCTTGGATCAATGTTTCAAAAATCATGTTTTTATCCACAAAATGATTGAAAACCATTTAAGTTTTGAAAATCAAGAGAAAGAAAATTTCTAAATGTTGAAAAACACATAAAAATTAATTCTTTTCAAAAATATCAAATATGTGAAATAAATAATATTTTTAGGGAATTTTTGTAAAATAAAATATTTTAACATTTTTGTGAATTATTAAAAAAAGAATCAACTCAAAATCATTAAAATTCAGAGAGAAATTAATTTTTGATTTAATTAAATAAAATCACAAAAATTCAAAAATTCAAATATTTGAAAAAGGGCGCCAAGAACATCTTGGTTTTGCCCGCGTGCCCTGTTTTGCCCAGATTTGCGTTTTCTCATCAATCTACTGAATACTTGATGAAATCACACAATCCACATATCAATCTGCTCGTTTTCAACTCACGATCATGTCTATGGTCTTTAATTTCATTTATTTTAAGCATGGAATAAGAAATCAAAGAGAAACCTCAATAACCCTAATTTCTGCATGAAGGCTGAGAAATTCCATACACGATTCATACAAAGCAATTAATTGAGGGGAAACACCCCATACATGATTATGAACATATGGCAAAATTATTGTGCGAGGAAATATGTATAAGTCATGAGATGACCAAGTTTAGGCTTACTTGAAGGTCGTGGCAGCAAAAGCAATTTGATTTTTGAGTTAGAGGTGTTACAGATGAGTTGTGATGATCTGAACAACCTCCCTACACCATATGGAGTGTGTTTGAATGCTTGGAGTGGATTGAATTCAGCTGGAACTTGATTTAGCACCTCAACTGCAAATTTGTCAAAGGCTTGTGCAGATGGCTAGTGATTTCATGAATTTGGTGTTCCAGATGTTGGTTTAGTGTTTGATCAGCTCACATATGATATTTATGAGGTGTGTGAGTGATTGGTTTGGTTGGAAACACATTCTAATTCAAAACCCGATAGTAGCTTGCATTAAAAGGCATTTTTGGAAGTGAGAGTGTGATTTTTAGAAAGGCAAGTGTTATAGGCCTTTGGTGTACTCAAACTGATCAGAAATGAGGTCTATTTATAGTGTGTCAAGTTTGTTTTGCAAGGAATAGGGAATGGCAACTGCAGCAGGCCTTTGGCCAATGTGGATCAAATGGAATCTCAAGTCTCCTCTAGTCATTGACTTGAGGTTATAGCACATGCCTATGGTTCTTTGATTCAAGGATAAGGCTTGGCTGAAGTGTTCATATTTGCTCTGATACATGTCACCTCTAAACATCCATTGAATGCTCCAAAACAAAATTGGAGTCTTGACACCTTTTTAGCTCTTTTAGGTTTGGCATGTTACTTGTAGATTTGGGGACTTTGGAGGCTGATAGATCAGTGCTTGTCCCTTGAGAATGACAAGAATGACCAGGGTTTCTCCTATGTTTGTAAGGTGCTTGAGAATGCCTTTGAGATCCGAGAGGGGATTAGACTGTCCAAGTCTACTGGTATGGAAGAGTTTATCTTTGTACGATGCCCAAGAGGAGGCAGGTATTTTAAGGGATGAGAATCAACCCTCAATTGGTTTGAGAATTGACACTGGAAAGGCTGCTCTAGCAAAGGATGACTAAGTTCTGTCTTATACCTTTAAGAGGTCGTCGGGTCCTTGTATTAAGCCCAAGAGAAGGCATGAGAACTTCTAAGAAGCCGGAGGGTCCTTGTACAAAGCCCAAGAGGAGGCGGGGATGCTTTTTGGAAGCCTGTGGGTCCAAACTTAAGAAGAGTTCAAGAAAAGTTTCACCGAGAATAATCTTTTCTTTAGTGAACAGTTCTAGGGTTTGAAGAAATTCGAGAAAAGTTTCACCGGGAATTAATCCTCTCTGGGGAAACTGAATTTCTTTGACAAGTTCTAATAGTGACAGTCTGAGAAAAGGTTCACCGAGAATACTACCTTTCTCTTTGTTCTATATTGTTTAAGCCCAAGAGAAGGAAAGACTGTATCTGGAAATCCTATGGGGATCTAGTTTTGATTGTATCAAAGAGTGACCAACTGGATTTACCTAGGTCTAAACCTAGTTGCCGAGAAAAACTCTAAATAGATATACTAGTATATATGCAGTTGATATATGACAAGTATTTAAAAGGGTATGAAAGAAGGACTTACAGAGGAGCAGCTTCCCACAATACAGTTATATATATATATATAAGCATGTAAAGGAAAGTTAGTAAAAACTTACAGGTGAGCAAGCTTCCATACTGTTCAAACAAATATATACATGTATATGTGCAAGTAAGTAAAAGAAAGCTGATAAAAACTTATAGGCGAGCAAGCTTCCATAGTTGTAGTGTTAGTTTTAAAGAATTTAAAGAAAGTTTTGATAACAATTGTATATTTGAACCTAAATCAAAAGAGAAGTTGTTTTTGAAAAGATTGTTGGGGCTTATACTCAAGGAGAGGCACAGATGAAAAACAGTAATTTTACTATTGTTTTGAAAATTGTAATGGGACCGATACAATGCCTGAGGCCCAAAAATTGTTTATGTACAAAGGGGGTTGGGTCTTACACTCTATTAGAGGCCCAAAGATTATTTTTGTACAAGTGATGGGGCTTACAACTCAAGGAGAGGCCCAAAAGTTTGAAAAAGAAAAGAAATGGGACTTACAACACAAGGGTAGGCCCAAAGATTTGATTTTGAACTGGCGATCGCGCCGAGGTTTTTTGAAAATGTGTTGGGACTTATACAATGTCTGAGGCCCAAAATGGTTTTGGTTAAGAAAAGGATTGGGTCTTACACTCTATTAGAGGCCCATGAGTGTTTTGAAATATTTGATAAGGATCAAAAATCAAAGAAACCCTAATTTAATTTTCTTTTAAAAGTAATTCTTTAAAGAAAATCAATAAAAATGATAAAAATACCAAATAAGTTTAAATAAACTACTTGTGATTTTTGGTTAAGGTTTGAAAAATGAGGTTTTAATCACAAGATGATTTAAAACTTATTTGATTTTGATTTTCAAGATAAAAATCCACTTTTAAAATGTTTAAAAACAATAAAAATGAATTTATTCACATAAATACCAACTATATTAAATAAATAATATAAATCTGATTTTTTTGTAGAATAAAATACATCAATATTTTTGTGATTTTTTAGAAAAAGAACCAATAAAAAATGATTAAAATTGAATGAGAAATTATTTTTCCAAATCATTAAAAATAATATGAAAAATAAAATAAAAATGGAACAAGTGATAAAAAAGAGATCTGGGGCGAGGGGGATTCGAATCCCAGACCTCTCGCTCGCTCAATACACACAAACCAGTTGATCAACCACTAGGGCGCAATGCCAATTCATTTAATATATGGCAAGGGAAAAATATTTAGCAAACAAGTTGCATTTCTAAAGCATGGCGCCATGGCCATCTTCATCCTCAAGCTCAAAACGGGAAGCCTCAAATCTCCCTCATTTCTTAACCATTCCTAATGATACAAATATGAAAATCTTGCGTTTTTAGATGAGGAATACAATGGCAATACCCAATTTTATTTAAATCAAGTGAATCAAAACATAATTTGATAAAACCTGAAGAACCCTAAAATTGGCATGAACTCAATGAAATCCTATACACGAGTTGTAAACAACAATTGATTGAGGGTAAATGGTCTACGAACATCCAGAAACACAATGGTAACAAGAAAACATGTTTATGATGCATGATTCATTGAGTTTGAGAGTTCAAGTTTTACCTCTGCAAGTGAGAATCAAATTATGGTTTGGAGGTGTTACAGATGAGTTCCAATGATTTGGACAGCTTCCTTGTACCTCAATGGATGTGTTTGAGTGCTTAGGTTGATTGGAAAACCTCTAGATTGATCAACCTGATTCCTTCTGCAGCAAGTCATGAGTCGTGCAATTGGGTGGCCATTTGGTGATTTTGATGTTACAGATGTTATATAAGAGTTTGGATCACCTCTATATGTTATATGTGAGGTGTGTGAACCATTGGTTTGGTTGGAATCACTCTCAAATGCAAAATCTGATAGTGACTTGCAAGAGAAGGTGTTTTTAGAGTGAAAATTGTTATTTTGAGAAAGGCATTTGTTTAGGACCTTTGGTGTACTCAAACTGATCACAATTGGGGCCTATTTATAGTGTGTCAAGTTTGTTTTACAAGCAATAGTGTGTGGCAACTGCAGCAGGCCTTTGGCCAATGTGGATCAAATGGAATCTCAAGTCTCCTCTAGGCATTGACTTGAGATTAGAGCACAGGCTTATGGTTCTCTGTTGTATGAGCTTAACTTGACTCATTTGGTTGATCATGTACTGATAATTGCCAGCTCTATGCATCCATTGAATGTCTCAAAACAAAATTGGAGTCTTGAGGCATCTTTAGCTTTTAGGGATGGCACACCTATATGTAGTTCCAAAGATTTGGAAGGCTTATGGATCAGTGTTTATTCCTCCTTGGTCTCCCCCTGAGGTGTGCAGATGGATAAACATGTCCTTGATGACTCATAATATGCAAATTCGACCAAATGTACAATTCTGACTTAGTGAAAAATCATATTTTAGAGCTAACTTCCCATGGATGTATCTCTTAGCTCAAAATGAATTAGAGAAACTTCTTGTACTTTTTGAAAAGCTTGAATGATGTACTAAAACATTGAAGTTTGAAGATCTCATTGATTCATCTTGGATCAATGTGAAAAATGCCTTGGAAGTCTGATGTTTCATGCTGAAATTACAAGGCAGAATTTTCACTAAGTGTTTTTTTGACATATTTTGGTTTTTTCACCACTTTGATCCACTACTAACTGAAAATCCATGAAGAATTGGAACTTGATGTAGTTGAAGCTTTTGTAGAGTGTAGCAAGACCTACAAATCCAGCTTTGGAGCATCCAAAATGGTTGCTTGGATCTCAAGTTATGGTCCTTGGAAGTTGGTACCCTAGCCATTTTGTTCCATAACTTAGAAAAATTCTAAGTTCTTTTACGGTTACCCCTTTAGCAAGTTAACTCACTTTCTTTGATTTTTCTTTATGAATGATGATTTAAATCACATATTAACATTGTTTTAGGTTTAAGGAACCTTGGTTGACCAAAAATCCAAAAAGTCAAACTTGGACTTTTGTACAGTTGACTTTTTCATCAGATGACATTTTGACTTTGTGATCCTGTTGTGAAATCAATCCTTGGGTTCAATTAAACTTCATGGATGGCCTCCAAGGGTATTTAGGAATGTCTTGGACCCCTCCCCAAGGTTTGAGATCAAGGGTAGGCCAATAGTCAAGGATAGGGTTGACTTTTTCCATCAGAAACCCTAATTTGTGATCAGATGGTTTTGAGTTCCTGTGGCTTATGACTTGAGCTCTTTGAGTCAATCAAATCCTGTAAACATGTCATTATGATGTATTTGAGTTCTTTGAAGTTCATTTTGAAGCTTCAAGCCATGCCTCACTTCACAAGTTAACTCAAGGGTTGAATTAGGTCAAAACCCTAATTCCTGATTTTTTGATAGATGGATCTCCAAGGTGTTTTGCCATTGTGGATGGGCTCTTGAGATCCTTTTGAGCTTATAGGACCACACATTGAGGTATTGGCTCGTGCCCTGGTAGAAATTTTCATCTGGAGGTCTCAGTCGACCAAAACCCTAATTTGGTGACACAGGCAATCCTGAGGCTTGATTCTTGATGTGGGAGTCCTCTTGATCCTTTGTGGATGTTTGAGAGGCTAGACAAGTTGAAGATCATGTCATTTCTTGATTGATCTTTTGTCTAAATGCTCGGAGAGGGGTTAAAACCCTAATCTTTGATTGTAGTGAATGCTCAACCATCTTTGAGGAGATTGATGAGGCATGATGGTTCATCCATATTGTGATGATGATTTGCACAATGATGGGAAATCTTGGTGGTCAAAATTTGGGGTATGACACTCGGGCGTTACAAACCTTTTAATTATCTTCCACAAATTTACTCTTTATATACTATCATAATACTAAAACCAATATATCTTCTTTTACAACATAATCCTTTATTTATAGATTTTTTTATTCCATCTTATAATGTTTGTAATATATTAATATTGTTTAAAGAAAAATACAATGAAGTGAGTATTTTATATTGTTTCCAAATAGACTGAAGCGATAAAACAACTTACAGTAATAGTTACTATTTTAAGTGAATTATAATTTCAAAATTGTTTTGAGAAGTGTTTCAAAAACTGATCATGAAGGCTGGATCAGATCCTGTTGAAGTGGGCCACCAAGTGCGTCTGAGGTGCTGGTCGTATGGAGAGGGGGCTGTACCTGCAAGGCACTCCAACGCTCAAGTAAGAAAGGGTCGGAGAAAAGGGGCAACTACAAAGTATGAGTTGCAAGGGTGATTATTTGATACCTGGCCCTCTCGAGTGAGAGGGTTTATATAATGCCCCCAGTGCGTGGCTAACGACCCTATTTTCGGGGCGAAATAACCGTTTTCCCAAAGAATAGGTAACTGCCCAAAACTAGCCGTTATGGCGGGCAGGGTGCCCAAAACTAGCTGTTATGTCGGGCATATGCATGGTTTCGGGCACGTGCCCTTAGCTGTTTGGGAAGTGCAGAAGCCGTACGGAACGGGCAGCATTTCCGGGGAAGAGCTGTGCAGTCCTTGCCAGGTTTGAGGGGCAGCATTTCCGGGGAAGAGCTGTGCAGTCGTATATGCAAACTGTAGGGAATTTCCTAAGCTTTCCAAAAAGTCCAGAACCGCTTCAATCAGAATCACGAGTAAAAAGTTATGCCTCCTTTACCGACAGCTGCTCCAAAATTGCAAAAATCAGAATTTGAGATTGATGAACATAAGTTCCATCTCTCTCCCGCTTGCTCCAAAATCTACCAACAATCCTTTCTTTTCATCCAACTCTAAAATCACTCAACTTTAATCCAACTATACTCAAGATATACAACTTACCGAATTAATCCACCAACTTATCATTCCATTCGGAATAATTCCTTAATTTCAATCATCCTTGATTCACCGTCCAGACTCTACGCACATCTCCAACTTGACTGATACGGATTCGCGAGTCCAAACTCTCGCCGGTCCGCAATAACATCGCTCCAACATATGCACTCTTGCAAGCAACATCACCTTGAAACAACTTTTACATACCAACAACACGTACGGGAGCAAACTTCTCCCCCACTTAATTCAAACCGACACCTGCAGACAACGACCAGAAACTAACAAACAAGCACCGACAGTGTTTCCCACACATGTCAAGTACTAAGGAATGAACGACATTAGACAACCTTGGCCGGACAGACCGACCTGCTCTGATACCACTAATGTAACACCCCAATTTCTACCCAACGTTTATTAAAAATCAGAGTGCAAAATTTTCGAACATAAGACGGATGAGATGTCACATTTGCGACTTAACCAACAAATAAAATCTGTGATTCATTCAACATGGATACATAGCATTCGGAAAACCAAATTCAACTTAAACTTCATTCATATCTTTAATCAGTTGTCACAACTTTTAAATCATAAACCAGTAAACAACTTTATTCAACTAAACATTGTTCAATTTATACTATTCAACAATTAGTAGTAACAACAATTAGAAACAACAACATAAACAAAACGTCCCCCCCGAGTGCTACGTATCAGAGCAAGACCAACTCGAGCTAACAGCATCTAAGACTTCACATTATACTTCAACTTCTGCAGCTACTCTTGAGTACCTGCTCAGTTACCCATAATAGGTAACATCATTACAGAAGGGGTGAGATATCAAAAAATATAAACAGAAATATGATAATTAATATATTAGGTCGGATTATACAATATCACTGCTTCACTGCTTATAATAACAACTAAACAACATAATCAACAATTAACTATAACAACGATTAACAACGAACATGTATAATAATAATTATAATAACTGTTTTCACAACTTCCAATTAACACAACTTCCAATTAACACAACTTAATCACAACAGCAACTTATAACAACAACATTGCCAATCAACAACAACGTAATAATATTAACAACTCCAAACATGCAACTCAAATGCGACTCGGTAATGCACATGCATGTGGTACCATTTGGAGTAAACTCCCAACTTAAACATATGCCAGGTTATCGAGGCATTTCAACAAGGCATAAGCCTTCAACGTGGTGCCATCAAGGCCAACTTAAACAGGTGCCATCAAGGCCAACTTAAACAATGCAATGTATGCCATGCAACCTCAACTTCAACAATAAATTTACGACAACGAAAACAACAACTTAAACATGCATCAATTGCATCAACTTAATCCAACATTGGTCATTCGACCTACAACTTAAACAACAACTCAACTCAACCATATTGGTTACAAGACCTGCAACTTAAATAATTCGCCCATAAATCGGGACAATACAACTTATCCAACTGTACCTGCAAATCCACGCATTCAACTTAATTTAACAAAAATAAATACCATTCACGTATCTACTCGTATATACGAACTTCCCCAAAAAATTTCATTCGATTCCGGGTAACTAAATATACCGCTTAATTTTTACCGGGCGACTAAAATTACCACTATTCTCAGCTTCCAGCATCTTTTCAACAAAATAAAATCAACCACACTACCTACTAATTATTACGAACTTCACCAAAAATTTTCATTCGATTCCGGGCAACTAAATATACCGCTTAATTTTTACCGGGCGACTAAAATTACCACTATTCTCAGCTTCCAGCATCTTTTCAACAAAATAAAATCAACCACACTACCTACTAATTATTACGAACTTCCCCAAAAATTTTCATTCGATTCCGGGCAACTAAATATACCGCTTAATTTTGCTCTCGGCACCGTTTTCTATCCTGTTCTGCCACTAATTATTTTTCTGCTACAATATATTATTTTTCTGCTACAATAGATTATGCTCCTAATTTTTTTCACTGTCATCAAAATCAATTCGGCTACCAAATTATCACTACCTATTAGGATCTGCTAAAAAAATTAACCAAAACCTGCTACTGGTATGAGTGTAGCGCAGGAAATGATTCAAGGTGGAGTTCCACCATTTCCACTGGCGGGCCCCATGCATACATATATATAATTACATATTCTCTAATCAATTAATTATTCATCACCACTTTCAATTATTAAATATATATATCATAAGCCATTAGTTAGAAAAGGAATTTTATACTATTCACGCAAAACAAGTCAACGTTTTCTACAGACTATGGCATTGAAAAATAGTTTCCAATTGCTCTATCAAATAATAATGGGTCTCTATAATATATCAATTTCAACCCAATAAATACCACACAGTGACAATTTATGTAAATCCCAATTCATACATACTAACTATCATTCTCCCGATTATAAAATTCGAACCCCACCCTTACCTGATTGGATCGAAGGTAGCTCGAATTTCTTTGATTTTTCCTCACCGGCAGAAATTTCTCCTCTTCTTCTCCCTAGCACTGTTCGCAACTTTTCTCCCTTTTCCCTTAGGTTTCAGTTTTGCTTTTGCCAATTCCCTCGTGTAACTTCCTTTTTTCACTGATACCACAAACTTAACTTCTATTTCTTTTATTTTATTTGAATTGAATATAAGCATTAGTTTCTAATTGGGCTTAAGTTCTCACACACCCTTAATTGCTACTAAAAACCCCAATGAAGGCCCAATAGTACTATTTCTAACAAAATCAATTAACTCAACTAATTTAATTAATATTCTACTAAAACTAATATTATTTATAATATTAATTTCCCGACTAATTTATACCCGACTATCAACTTACCGACTTAACCACATAATCGACATATTCCTCAATTATTCGGAAATTACTTAATAATATTTTAATTATATTATTTCTAATATAATTCTACGACTAAACCAACTTAAATACCAACTTATCAATTAAATAGTCCAACCCACACAAAAATCAACATATTCAACGAATAAACGGAAAATATTCAATATTATTTTCCACAACTTAAATCAACTTATTTAATTAATTCAACTCGGACCAACTTAGAAATATGAACGTAGTATTCCGACGTTTCGGAAATCAACTCAAATACGCAAATCGACGCAGTTCAACACAACATAATATGATTATATTTACTTAAATAATTAATTAAATAAACGGGCGTTACAGCATGCGTAACCGTCGTGATTGCTTAGATTCCGGAGTAACGATGAAGTTACCGGCGAGACTTTGCAGTTTCCGGTGAAGCTTTGCAGTTTCTGGTGAAACTTTAAACGGAAACTGGGAAGTGGTTCGGGGAGGCTCCTCGAATGGGAGTAGCTTACTCCGGGTATCCCCTCGTGGGAGATTCTTAGAGTTTTTGTTTGATGTTAGGGCTTAGGCCGGGGACGTGGTCCTCAGCCCTTTGCGCGCCCTTTCACTTGACTAGCGGTGGAAGGGGTGGATTTGATTCTTCGTCGAATTCACTTTTTTCTCTGCTTTTCAGGTGATCGACATGGCGACAGGGCCATATGGGGAGATAATAATAGATTTGTTTGAGGAGAGCTCCTCGGGGAGCTCCTCGGGGAGCTCCTCGGAGAGCAGTAGTAATGATGCTACAACCGTCCCCAACGAAGTCGAGAAGGAGCTTGAAGAGAACCCTGTTGAGGAATGGTCGGTGGCTGAGCCTGCCGAGCACGAATCCATTTTTGCTACTTTCACCGGGGATGTCTTTACGGATGTTGGACCAGAGGGGTAATGGAAGGTGCATTTCCCCTCTCAAGATGACTGGATTTGTTCAGACTTCGGGAGAGAGATTTGTTATGTATGAATATGCCTTTAAGGAGTTAGGGTTGAGGCTGCCCTTCGCCGATTTTCAGCGGTCGGTCTTCGTGCACTTGGACCTTGCTCCGTCGCAGTTGCATCCCAATTCGTTGGCATTCATTTGTGCCTTTGAGTTGACGTGCGGGAATTTGATGATAGGGGCTACTCTTCCTCTGTTCTTCACTGTCTTTCATCTTCAGCGGCTGCTGACGGGGAGGAAGTATGGTTGTGTCTCATTGAAACAGCCCCGCAAGCTGTTCAAGCCCTTCTCAGAGTCAATCCGGACGTTCAAGGAAAGGTTCTATGATGCGTCCGCAAGTGCACGGAAATATCGAAGTAATATAAAAGATTGTCGAACCCACAGAGACCAATGTCAACCTACCGTAATCTATCGTCGCGATGTAAAGCTAAGGCTAATGATAATTGATAAGAGGGAAACTAAAACTAAAACTAAAATAAAACTAAGAAAATATAATAATAATAAAGAGAGGCCGGAATATGGATTCCGCGTTCCTAAAGAACTTTGTAGAATTCGGGTGCTAATTACAACTATAATTTAGTTCCGTAGAATATATCAACTTAAAGACTTCGCCTCACGCTCTCGCGGTATTAACTAAAGTCATGTTCCCTAATCCCAAGATTTTTCTCTCGCTCGCCCGGTAACTAGGAAATATATTTTGAAAGCTAATAATATCCTAAACGTATCTAAAGCGCTCTCGCTGTATTTAGATTTGTTGTCTAATTTCCACTATCCGGTTTGATCCCCACGCTCTCGCAGTGTCGGCTCTAACCTTAATTAATTTCTCACTCTCATGACAAAATTGTGTTAAATAACCTTTCACTCTCGTGACAAAGTTATTTAAATTAGACTTGGAAATTAAAACCAAAATAGAATTTTAATCATAAGTTCGCACCTATTATTTTCTACCGAGTCCCGTCGGTAACGATGGTCCTCATACGCCGGACTCAAGACAATTTAGCAAGACATGGAATTAAACATAAACAAATTAAACATTATAATTGCATTTGAAAACATCATCATAATTAATTTAGGAAAGCGATAAACAATAATAATAAGCAATACGATAAAGAACCTGTAAAGACTTGAAGTAAAATGCGGAAAATAAAGAAACTTGAATTAACTTTAACTTCAATAATGACGGCAAGATTGTTGATCCAAGCAAGTTACATGGAACATAGGCCTAAATACTAATGGTGGAGCAGTTCCTCAATGTGAGAAACTACCCCTTTTACAATTGGTATTTTCTGCCTAAAACTAAGAACAACTCGGTAGCGCTTCCGTGCACAAAAACTTGGATCCATAAAATGTAAAGAAGTCTCCTATATATAGAGGGAAATTTCATTTTGTAACTTCCATGGAGCATAAATGAGTGGTGGAGAAAGTGGGAGTAGTGAGAAGTTGGAGAAGTAGTGGGCGGTTATTTTTCTAGAGTAACTTCCAAGTAGTGCTGTTAGTGGATGGTGGTTGAGATAATCTAGGAGAAATAGGTGAAGTGCATGACTGCATTGGTCTTCTCTTTCCACGTCTGCGTTCTAAACATAATATCCATAATTGAGCGCGTGACGATCATGGTGAGGCCATGACGGTCGTGATGAGCTTTGGGAACGTGACGGTCGTGATGAGCTTTGGGAACGTGACGGTCTTTTTCTTATTGATTCTTCCTGTTTTCTTCTCATTTCTTCATGTTTATCTACTTTGCTCCTTTTTGGCTTGGACAATGGAATACCTATGAAAACACGGGAATACTTGCGGAATAATAGGCACTTGGACTGAAATAACACAATTATTAGTCGTAAATCAAAGCAAATATATGATACATTTTCGTCTTATCAAACTCCCCCACACTTAAACCTTTGCTTGTCCTCAAGCAAACTATGACTCGCGAGAAAAATAGTGAATACGGATACTCATCCTAGACTACCAACTCTACTTCGGTTAAGTTTATGTTGATAGGTACTTGCTCACACATTAAGGATATCGTAACAACACAATTCCGCTTTTGCGGTCATCAACCTCCCTCTTATATAAACCAGTCTGAATCATGTCATTATACCTAAGCCTAACTCACTCATCCATCTTTTATCCTTTTTCATTCTGGCACAATCACATTAAGCCCGTTATCCTTTCACACTCATGGTAGGATGGTCTGTTAGTGACTACGATCTCATTATTATCATTTTTTTTCTTTTGCCACATTGGCTTAAAAATCAATAAAATAAAGAAGTTTGCACCGTTGGGCTAAATGATCGGGTGAGGATCACCTAACTTAGAAGGAGCATTCATTTTCATTCATTCATTTTTTTCTTTTTTCTTAATTTACCTTTTAAGCTTGAGATCATACACTTATTTGCATCGGCTTCCTACTTAGTTCATGCTTAGGACGGTGCTGATTGTTAAATAAACTACTTAGGGACTACTAAAGGGGTGAGAACTTAAGGCTATGGCATAACAAGTACTCAAATTGATTTCCATAATTTAGAGGCTCACGGTGTTAAGACGATACCGATCTTGCGGAATTTTCCCAAGTCTCACAATCTAACCTCAATTTCGTTTGTAACCTAAGATTTTCAAAAGAAACACTATTTTTAACTCAAAAAATTTCAAAATATTTGGTGTGGCTCAAGGGAATGGGGAAATCGATAAACAACATAAAATCATGCATAGAGACTCGACAGCACATGCACAGACGCAACGAAACATTAAAACAGAAAAAGATTTAAAATCATGCTAGAAAACAGTAAATCTAACTAGAAAACGGTAAAATGAAAGCGGTAAATGTTCCTCCCCCACACTTAAACAAAACATTGTCCTCAATGTTTTGATAAAAGGTGAAAAAGGAAAGATAGAACCTGTATGAATGCCATTGCGTGCTACCACGGCCAAATTCGCGCTAATTCTTCCCTTGCTGTCCCTGTCTTCGCTGGTCACTTCTACTCCAGTGTCTGGTACTACGAGTTATCTGAATTTGCTGAGACTTCGTTTTCTTGAAGCCGCTCATTATATTTCCTATTTCCGAAGGAAGTACCTGCAAAAATTGTTAGAAAAATACGGCGCGGTGTGTGCAGGTGGAACCTGACCATGCAAAGAACAAGGAAGATGTAAGTTACAAATGGGAGAGACATGTTTTCTCCCATCATACTCATCATTGGTGTCACTACCAACAGCGACATTCGTAGGAATGTGCGTGGGCACCAGGTCATCTCAAGGGATTGTCATCTAAAGATCTTTTGCCTAAATGTAGCTGAGACGTGACAAGCGATATAATTCTTTATTTTCTGCAAACACAAACAATAAAAGGAAAAACATTAAATTAAAAACTCGTGGGTTGCCACCCACACAGGGCTTTGTTTAACGTTGATAGCTCGACGACTAATAATTTTCGGTTTCCATGGCCACTTATCGAGCCATCTCACATATCCCTCACCTTTTCTTTTCTTCCATCAGTGGGGTGGTTCATTCTTTTGAACTTGTGGTGGTGGTTCTGGATTGATCCTAAGTATCAGCTTTTCAAGTTTGGGCTTAGTTATTTCATCCATCACCTCAAAGTTTAACCTTACCCTCTTAACAGTAATGATATCCCTAGTTTCACGGTCCTCGAATTTTCTCTTTTTATGTGTGACCTCAAACAAAGATGCATCGGTGTGGATATTTTCCAATACCTCCACATACGTTTTGGATTGGGAGTCTACCTTAGTCTCTACAAACCTTTGCGGGAAAGGAATCGGTGGGATATAGGGATGAGGGACATCCTTAGGTGTTACTTTCTCTACCTCTTTGACGACCTCCCATTCAGGTGGTTCCAGTAAATTTTTCTCAATTTCTACTTCTTCCTCACCAGAACTCTCCTCAACCTCAATATCACTCTCCTTAACCTCATTATCATTCTCTTCGGGATTCTCGATTTGTTCTACATTAATGGTTGTTACAACATCCACATGCTCCTCAGGGGAGGGTCCCATAGGTGTCAGTGCAAGTAGTAAGATTTGGGTCTCCAATGCCTCAGTGTGACTCACGAGGGACTCGACCATAGTGTTCATCCGCCTAAGAGTTTCATGAGTATCGAGATGTTGTCTTCTAAGCTCTTCATTATGGAGAGTTTGTGTCTCCACAAATTGCTCCATCATAGATTCTAACCTATAATTAGTTGTTGTTTCAATGAAATCCTCCATTAATGTTTCGAGGTTGGATTTAAAAGATTCTTGTGGTTCCTCGAAATATTGGGAATTGTGATCGTAGAGGAAATTTGGGTGCGGTTCCTCGAGATATTGGGAGTGAGTCAGTGTCGCATTGAAATCTTGCATTAATATTTCTAGGTTGGAATTATGAGATTCCTGCGGTTCGTCGAAATTTTGGGAATAGTAATCATAGGAAAAATTTGGTTGCGGTTCCTCTAAATATTGGGAGTATTGCGGTTGGTAATTGTAGAGAAAATTTGGGTGCGGCTCCACAAGATATTGTGAGTGGTTATCATAGAGAAAGTTTGGGTGATACATAGTTTTTTATTTTTTTTAATTTATTATTATTATTATTATTATTATTATTTATGGGAGTGCCTTAGTCTATACGGTGCAACAACGGAGTAACAATATTGACTTTTGGTCCTCGGCAACGGCGCCAAAAACTTGATGCGTCCGCAAGTGCACGAAAATATCGAAGTAATATAAAAGATTGTCGAACTCACAGAGACCAATGTCAACCTACCATAATCTATCGTCGCGATGTAAAGCTAAGGCTAATGATAATTGATAAGAGGGAAACTAAAACTAAAACTAAAATAAAACTAAGAAAATATAATAATAATAAAGAGAGGCCGGAATATGGATTCCGCGTTCCTAAAGGACTTTGTAGAATTCGGGTGCTAATTACAACTATAATTTAGTTCCTTAGAATATATCAACTTAAAGACTTCGCCACACGCTCTCGCGGTATTAACTAAAGTCATGTTCCGTAATCCCAAGATTTTGCTCTCGCTCGCCCGGTAACTAGGAAATATATTTTGAAAGCTAATAATATCCTAAACGTATCTAAAGCGCTCTCGCTGTATTTAGATTTATTGCCTAATTTCTACTATCCGGTTCGATCCCCACGCTCTCGCAGTGCCGACTCTAACCTTAATTAATTTCTCACTCTCGTGACAAAATTGTGTTAAATAACCTCTCACTCTCGTGACAAAGTTATTTAAATTAGACTTGAAAATTAAAACCAAAACAGAATTTTAATCATAAGTTCGCACCTATTATTTTCTACCGAGTCCCGTCGGTAACGACGGTCCTCATACGTCGGAGTCAAGACAATTTAGCAAGACATGGAATTAAACATAAACAAATTAAACATTATAATTGCATTTGAAAACATCATCATAATTAATTTAGGAAAGCGATAAATAATAATAATAAGCAATACGATAAAGAACCTGTAAAGACTTGAAGTAAAATGCGGAAAATAAAGAAACTTGAATTAACTTTAACTTCAATAATGACGACGAGATTGTTGATCCAAGCAAGTTACACGGAACATAGGCCTAAATACTAATGGTGGAGCAGCTCCTCAATGTGAGAAACTACCCCTTTTACAATTGGTATTTTCTACCTAAAACTAAGAACAACTCGGTAGCGCTTCCGCGCACAAAAACTTGGATCCATAAAATGTAAAGAAGTCTCCTATATATAGAGGGAAATTTCGTTTTGTAACTTCAATGGAGCATAAATGAGTGGTGGAGAAAGTGGGAGTAGTGGGAAGTTGGAGAAGTAGTGGGCGGTTATTTTTCTAGAGTAACTTCCAAGTAGTGTTGTTAGTGGATGGTGGTTGAGAGAATCTAGGAGAAATTGGTGAAGTGCATGACTGCATTGGTCTTCTCTTTCCACGTCTATGTTCTGAACATAATATCCATAATTGAGCGCGTGACGATCATGGTGAGGCCATGACGGTCGTGATGAGCTTTGGGAACGTGACGGTCGTGGCAGGTGTGTGACGGTCGTCATACACACAGCTTTTCATTTTCTGCTCTTTTTCTTATTGATTCTTCCTGTTTTCTTCTCATTTCTTCATGTTTCTCTACTTTGCTCCTTTTTGGCTTGGACAATGGAATACTTATGAAAACACTGGAATACTTGCGGAATAATCGGCACTTAGACTGAAATAACACAATTATTAGTCGTAAATCAAAGCAAATATATGATACATTTTCGTGTTATCATTCTACATCATAGAGCCTGTGTTGGAGGTTGCCCAAGATAGCACTTATGCCTGGGAGATTGAGGTTGACGAGGAGGGTAACGAACTGCGCGACGAGGCAGGGAGGTTCATCGAGGAGAGAGTATACAAGTTCCCCATCCACTGGGGACCTGGCCATTTCACCAAGGAGCCCAACGAGTACGTCCTCCAGCCGAACAACCTTGACGGGCAGGATGCCGCTGCTTACGAGACGCTGGTGAAATACGTGAACTCCTTTCGGCTTGCTGAATGTTGGACGAAGAAGGGTGACCCCATCTTCGAGGAGGATGGAAGCCAGAGGGTGGAGTACCACTTCGTCAAAAACCCCGTTCTTCAGTTACCTTCGCACGGCTGAATCCTTGTAGAGAAACTGATTTATACAAAAACCCTGAAAATCACCGTCTCACGCTACTAGATTGCAAGAGCCTGCAACTCTTCAATCACCTTCACTCGGTCGATTCTTGGAGGACAAAACCTGAGGTTTTATTCAAGAAACACCTACTGATACTCAACCCATAATAGAGGATTTACAACACACCTAAGTCTGAACGTTATCACTTCACATGATGCAAGACACTAACAAAAATGATTATGTGTAATTGCTAGAGATCACAAGGTTGAAGATGAAGATGAAGAAAAAAATCAGTATGTATTTTCACGTTTCTTGTTATTTTCTGAAATGAGATGATCCAACTATATATAATGCAAGAATAACCAACTAAAATGAAATAACAGCAAAAACAGAAAAAACAGAATGCGGAAAAATAGCCCAGACCAGCGAAGGGTCGACCGCCCACTTAATGAGGGTCGGCGGGAGCTAACCCGTGGAGGTATCTATGCAAAATAAACGACCATGTGTCGACCGCTCATCACCTTGCGTCGACTCACAGATGCTGAATTTGCAGAAATTCAAAAACCCAGAAGCATGCGTCGATCGCTGGTCGGCGGGAGCTAACCCGGTCGCTTCACAAAATTTTGACAAAACTGCATGAGTCGACTCATACTTAGCTTAGGTCGACTCAAGACCTGCAAAAAACTCAGAAATGCATTTTTTGCACATTTTGACCAACTACGACTCAATTCATGCATACCAAACATTTATATCATGATCATGCACATGTAAAAATTGTATAGACCTTTTCTTATATGTTTAGACACATGAAAATCAATGGTTAGATGCAATGTGACCGACAACGAAGTGATACCGTCCAAATTACAAACTAGAGACTATCCTACTTGTTTACTTGTTGACATCATTAAAACAGAACTAGATGAAAAACACTTAGCCCTCACAAACATTACCTATTAGCCATTCCTCCAACCATTTTTCAACTTTTTTTGCCTACGGATACTCCTTTGTGATTCACAATTGGACATAAATTCATAATCCTTTTATGGATTTTCGAATCAGGGTCAATAAAATGTACATTGAGATAAAGATAACTCAAATTTTGCACAGATGTCCAACAATCAATTGTAAGACAGACACATTGATTTGATTTATTTAACACACTTTTTAACTTATGTTTCTCACTCGTGTACAAATCCCAAAAATATCTAGTAATTGTAATCCTTTTAGGAATTGATAGTTTAGGTTGAACGACAGTCATAAAATGAAGAAATGCCTCTCCCTTAACAAACTTAAAAGGCAACTCATCAACAATAATCACCCTAGCTAAAGCTTTACTACATGCCTCGGCATTAAAATGGACACTAGTTAGAACACTACCAGATCTATTCTTGTCTTCTTTTTACAATTGTTAAAGAACAAGAGTCTGTTGAGTAGGATCAAGAGACTCTTTGGGAAACTTCTTACATTGGTGCAAAAATGGTGTTTCAAAATACTATTTCCATTTCTTTGTGAATCAGCAGCATATGATATATCACACCAATTACACTTAGCTCTTGATCCTACTTTTGTAAAATGTTCCCAAGTCCAAGATATATGTTTAATAGGTTATCTGTTACCAGAATCTCCAGTTGCAACACTAAGATCATTAGATGTGGCCAATGTTGAAGTTTCTCTAACTCTCATTTTCTTATTAGCATTTTCTTCATCATTGTTCACTTTATTACTTTGTACCAATGGAGGTGGAGGTTTAGTTGTTTCACCCCGCAGAATAGGAAACACATGAAAAAATAAGTTGTATGTTTCAATGTTGCACCATTATAACATTAGCCAATATTTTCTAAGGTAAAATAATATACTTAAAATTAAGTTTTGATAATTGAATGGGGTTTCTAATAAGACTGGATTGAGTAGATGAAGCAACGGGATCAGAGGATTTTACTTGGCTCATTCCTGTAAAAATTGAACAAATTAAAAATTAAAACAAAATCTTACTACAAATTGTTTGCTAATGGAACATATTCTTTACAAATTAGAACAGCGGAAACAGGTTCACTATCATACTATTTGGATGTTAATGGCAAACAACATGTTTTCCATCTTTACAAATTGTTACTACATACGAGTATATTAACCGTAAACTACAGCAAAATTATGTTTACTAATGAGTATACTAAAAAATCGGATATTAAATCGGATAATATACTCTGTTTACAAATGAGTATATTATGGCTTCAACAAATGAGAATACAAATGAGTATATTATCAGAACCGTAAACTACAGTAGAAATTCTGTTTAAAAATGAGTATACTAAGAATTTTGTTTACCAAAACAGTATACAAATATTGTTACTACATTAGAATTACAGTTGGCTAAAAATGAGTATACTATCTGATTTTTTTGGATGGGTTTGAACAGATTGTTTACAAAATGTTTTCAAAACTAGAACGAGTTACTGACAGAAACAACTAGTAAACAATTAGTAATTACCACAATATTATCAGAAACAATTAGTAATTACTACAGATGATACACCAAAATATGTTTTCAAAACAAAGAACACCAATATTAACTAGGATTATAAACTTCAAGTCAATAATCATTAAAGGCAACTGTTTAACAAATAATTAGTAATTACCACCAAAAATCATTTACTAATTGTACTAACCAAATGCATGATCCTTTACACTGCCATGGGATTGGGATGATAATAAAAAACTCTATTTGAATACTGACACACACTGAGGGTTCAAAACATATTGAAATAAAATAAATTGTAAAAAAACTGATAGAACAATTTGTAAAAAAGCTAAAATCGAACAAACTAATAAGCTTACTTACTGTTAGAGAACTGAGAATAAGAAGGTCGGAACTCGGAGCCTCGAAGGTGATTTGTGGGTTGAAATAGGAGATAGAGAACTTGAATATAAAATTGAAGAAGATTGACGATTCAAAGAGCAATAGAAGGTTAGAGGCAGATTTCATGTGGTTACAATGAATATCATTCATATTCATTTAATTTTAAGGATGATTCTTAGAGAAATTTTAGGGACAATTAAGAGTCTCTATGGGTGGCGAACTGGCGGCTGGACCTAATTGCTTCATATTCATTTAATTTATTTAATATATGAGAATAAATGGTAAGCTCAATAAATAATACCAGTTCGGTTCTCATGTAGCCAACCGTAAACCAAACCGAACCGGTCGATTATGATATATGGTGGTCCAAACACATAAAAAATATTTATTTATTTATTTTCGGTTTGGTTTTCAGTTTTTTTTATTGGATCTGAACACCCCTAGCCCTAGGTGACTGTTTGAGACCATAAAGGAATTTGTGCAGCTTGTACACTTTTCTCGCTTCCTCTTGTATCACAAACCTATGAGGTTGTATGACATACACGACTTCATCTAAGGGACCATTTAGAAATTATGATTTCAAATCTAAGTGAAATGTCGACCAACCTTTTTTTGCATGCCAAGGCTACCACCAATCTGACAGTCTCCAATCTTGCCACTGGTGCATATACTTCATAGTAATCAAGTCTTGCTCTTTGAAGAAATCCTTGAGCTACTAGTATTGCCTTGTGTCTTACAATTGACCCATCTAGATTATGTTTCAGCTTGAACACCCATTTCACTTTGATAGATTTTGCATGTGTTGGCAATTCGACTAGCTCCCATGTATTGTTTCTTTCGATCGCCTGTAACTCTTCAACCATAGTCACCTTCCAGTGTTTATTCTTTAAGGACTCAATATAGTTGAGTGGTTCAGCACCTGCAAGTAAAGAGAAATGAACCAAATCTCCATCTGGTGTGACTTAATCATCACCAACCACTTCATAGTCTTAAAGGCTTACTGGTGTAATTCTGGTTCTTTGAGGTCTTTGGCTTGTGCTAGTCACACCCTCTCTATCGTTTGCTTCGACTTCGATTGTGATTGGAATGTCAATAACTAAAATTTCTCCATGCTCATCACCACTTTCTTCACCAAGGCCATCAATCACCAATGGCTTATTTGTTGCATCACCTGAATTTCAATCCCATGCAGAGTTCTCATCAGTCACAATGTCTCGACTCATCACGATCTTATCATTCATTGGATTGAATAACCTATATGCTTCAATCTTATAATATCCTACCAGAATCATATGTTCACTCTTATCATCAAGCTTCCTTCTCCTAGCATCAGAAACATGCTTGTAACAAATAAAGCCAAACACCTTTAAATGACTCATTGATGGTCGTTTGCCACTCCATACTTCTTTAGGAACACTGTCTTTCAATTTCTTGGTAAGGCACTTGTTCTGAATATAATCATTAGTAGCAACTACTTCACCCCATAAGGATTTTGGCAAGTTCTTTTGTTTTAACATGCATCTTGCCATATCCAATATGGTACGGTTTCTCTTTCTGCTATTCCATTATGTTGAGGCATTTAAGGAGTAGTTACCTTATGATAGATACCATGTTGTGCATAAAACTCTTCAAATACCCCATGATTCTTTTGGGTTTCTTTCATGGCAAGATTCTGGAATCAAAACATTTAAAAAAGACCCAGACCTTCTCCTTTTCTTACTTCATAGACCATGAGAGCAGGCGAAGTTCTGTTGAGACTCATTGTCAAGAAATCTTGAAGCTCCATAACATACTCAATTAAAGGTTCCTTGGAAATCCTTTTAGCTTTAGGAGTTATATTTCTTTTCAATGTCTCAACAATTTTTTCTTATGGAAAATTTCAATTCTTCTTAAAGAAAAACAAGTTGTTTCTTAACAGCGTCATCAGATTATGAGTCAGAACATGGCAAGAATTCAGAATCAGAGAGTGTGCTAACCATAGATGCAAGGTTAACATCATCATCTTCTTTATCTAAATATGTCCTTTTGTAGTTTAGGATAGATGATTATGGAACTAGAACCTTTGAAGTTAGAACTTCTACCAAAGAATATTTTGATTATTCTTGTTCAAGTGTTGAAATCTCTTGATGGTAAAATCCATTTCCTCATCATCAGAGTCCCCATTAGAATTTTCTCCATCAGAAGCTTCTTCTGATTTTTCTGACACACGAGGGCCAGGAAGATTTTATGACCAGATTTTTTATCATTAGACCTTAAGTCAGAAGATCTAGCTTTTAACACAGGTTCATCAACATTATTTTCATATCAAGGCTTTGAAGGTTACAGATCAACCTTTAAAGGTATAGAGTATTCAGGTATTTAGGATCCTGAATAGTTGTAACCATGAAGTTGCATCTTACAAGAAAATTCCTCATGATCTGTTACCAAGCCAAACGCCATTGATCTTTTACTCAATGTTATTTACAAGATTGTCCCATAGCTTATCACAACCAATGATGTGAGTGGATATCTTGCTTTAAGTAGATCAAGATTAAACCAAGATTCCTGTAGAAAGCACATTTGCCCCACGAGCCAATCTTAAGAATTAGATAATCCTTTCATACTCATAGAGCAGCTGACTCACAACAGAAATAGTTTCTTGATTTCTTCAACACGTACACTTGTCCCACAAGCCAATCTTAGAGATTAAAAATCCGTTCATACTCATAAAAAAAGCGACTTAAAGTGGAAATAATGATATTAATCCACATAAATTTGAAAGAACTCTTTCTATGATTGTTCTGAAGTTCCTTCAAGATCATGTGCTTAAGTTCAAGCATTCAACATGACCTTTTTCAGCTTATCTCTACTTCATCCAAGCTGGAGCTCCTGAATGAGTGTTTTTTCTCATTAGATCTTTTCTATTTCACTATTAAGTAATAGGACACAGTCGAGCTCTGATACTAATTGAAGGTGATAAAAATACACAAGAAGGGGGGTGAATTGTGCATGTCAAAATATGAAAACTCTTTTCACTTTGAATTCTGATACATTAGATTCTTAACCACGTCCAGAGTCTGATAGCAAAAAGTGTATCGGCAATGAAAAATTTACTTTTTTTTCTTAGTCTTGTTTCAGAACCTAAGGTTTCACGCTCAGATTCTGATCCAAGTAAGAGTCTGAATGAAATCAGAGTTTGACTTCAAAGTATGCTTGCACAACAAAATATAAATGCAGAAGTAAATAAAGAGACGCACAATATATCATGGTTCCTTTAAACTGAGAGTAATCCAGACCCTTTGCATCACAAGAGCTTTTAACTATAATCAAACTGATTACAATTGCTTAAGACAACAACTCAAGACTTCCTACTCAATCCCACGGAAAGAGACTTATACTCAAGCCTGCAAGCATGAGACTTCCTTGCCTAAACCCCCATTCGGGACTTCCTACTCAATCACCCAAATCAAGAGTTCCTTACCTGAACTACCCGCTCAGGATTTCTTGCTCGAGCCCTCAAGCATGGGACTTTCTGCTCAATCACACTGATCGAGACTTTCTGCTCTGTCCGCAAGCATGAGACTTCAATGCCTAAACATCCAGTTCAATACTTTTTGCTCAATAATCAGAAATAGACTTTACTCTGAGCACATAGGCTATAGTCTTCATATTCTCTTGACAAAGACATCTGATATTAACCTTGTGTTCACATAAGTGCTTCTTGGATAAGCAGATACACACGTGTTTACACTCTTGAGAATATTTGAGTTGATTGCTCATGAGCGTGGAAGAATGAAGATTTCATTCTTCTTCTCTAATTGCATAGATTTTCATCTTGTTGTGCCTTCCTGTTCTGATGAACATGTTTATGTATTCTATCTTCAGAATGTATGAGAACATGATTCATTCTGCTATAACACACTTAACCCTTCTGGTTAGATAATATTTGAAGTTTGTTTATCTTAACTCATTTCAGTGAACTGGTTTCACACCAATGTGAACACAATCATGAAGTCTTCAACTCACATTCATTCTCTTCATAGGTAGAGTTTCAACTAAGAGAAATTTTCCAAGAATCTTTCTTCTCCTTATCAACATCTGAATGTTTTCAATCTTCATCTTTAAATAGATACTAAGAATATATCCGTTGAATATTGAAAGTATCGTGGTACAAATAGTCATTGAAAGCTACCATGGTACAAGTAGTGTTGAAGGTCTTTAGCCGATGGACAATGAAGTGAGCTAAAAACTCAAATAACATAAATTCGTTGAGAGTATGAGAGAAAAGTTATAAACAATTGGAAAGAGAAGAGCCTGACAACGTCACTATCACCAAATTTGACATAAAGTAGTGTATCGTTGTCACGTGATCTTCCTTGGATAACTCCTAATTGGAGTCTTCTTGTAGACGTTTGTTGAAGCTTGCTCATAGTCGATGTTATCCTTATACTTTGCTTTCTGAATTTGAGGGTTTTATAAAATTAGTTAAAGCATGATCAGAAGCTAAAGTATGTCTCCAGAACCTGGTTGGAATGAGACTTAAGAGTCTTGAGTTCACGGGTTCTGAGTCTTGCCTTCATCAGAGTCTCGATCATAACTAGTTTGGATAAGCACTTGCATAATTGTAGACCTAATGTAAACAAAATCCTTTGAAGTAATGTCTTCATAATTGCTGATGCAGCTTGTTCATAAGATATAGAGATGTTCCTTGTAATAGAGTTTGCTTGCTTCAAATGCTTTCAGTCTTTGGAGTTGAGCTGATCTTTGTATTTCTAATTAAGTTTAGGTTCAACATCTGAAAGAATTAAGTCAGACTCTTCAGAGTCTGAAAGCTTGATTCTGATCCTTCAGATTTAGAACAACTTTGTTCTCTTTAATGATTCTTCTGAGTGATTAACTTAATTCATATCAAGGTTAATGTATTTTGATTATGCACGCTCGAATAACCATTAGTAAACCCTATTGTTCTTTCAATACTCTGTTATCATCAAAACCTTTTAAGGGAGTGAACAAATCTCGTTCTAACATTGCACAATTAACAACACTCTTAGAGTACAAAATTGTTCTTTATACTTTATTATCATCAAAACTCAAGGATCGTAGATATATAACCAAACTTGTTCTAATAATCTCTCCCTTTTTATGATAACAAATATTATAATTTTGATGAGCGATTTCGACTTAACAAATAATCAGCTAAAAATTAGAGTTAGATTTGTAAGCTTCCCCTGAGTTTTAGACCTTCAAATTTTTCTTAGCTTAAGTTCATAGAGTGAGGTTTGCAAGCTCCCCATGTTTGGATTTATCTTCGGATAAAAATGAATTAAAATTATATTGCTTCTTCCCCCTTATCATTAATAAAAAAATAGATAGAAATAGAAAGTAAAGTACTTATATAAATTGATAATAGATCCTCAATTTTGTGGTTGGTCTGAGCTTGGGCTCTAAACGTCTCATCCTGACGATCCAGCCTTGTCCTTACCACTTAATTTTCTTGCTTCAGTTCCTCTAGAGTCTTAATAATAGCAGAGACAACTAATGGCTCAGAGGATGATGTTGGCTCAGAAGATATTATTGGTATAAAAGATAATAATCTGATAACATAACAGATGAAGTTATAATCTAAAGTCTAGAAGATGATAGAAGTTTCTTAATAAGCATGTCTGGCTCAAGTATTGGTAGCATTAGAATCTGATATCTAGTTATTGATTTATTAACAAGTATCTTGAATTCTATAAGAGGAATCATAGTTAAAGAGAATCTTGCTTGGCAGTTCTTTAGTACCACATCATATGAAAGTTCTTTGATGAACTTGGTGTAATATATTGTCCAGATGCTGTATTGGTGCCATAATGCAACACTCTCAGCAGGATTGACACACTCAGTGACAACTTGCCTCATAGAGTGGAGACCCGCGACTACCAGTAAGATCAAAAGAGTCCTTGTAGATCAAGGAAGTTTTGCAGATATCCTGTATAAGGAGGCGTTTGAAAGATTTTGCCTCGACCCAGAGGACCTAAAACCCTTAAAGGGTTTGCTTACTGGATTCTTTGGAGAGTGAGACCATGTCAAAGAGATAAAGGTCAAATATTTGGTTATTGATGGCTTTTCTTCTTACAATATGATTATTGAGCGACCAACATTTAACCAGTTGGGTGTCGTCATGTCCACTCTGTATTTATGCATGAAGTACCCACTCCCTAATGGGCGAGTGCGGGTTATCCAAGGAGAATAGGAGATGCAAAAAAATGTCATGTGGAAAGTCTCAAACTAAAAAGGATTCACACTCTAGGCATAAAAGCTAGGAAATTGGGCTCAAGAATAAAGTCACTAGGAGGAACCTGCTAAGGAGTGGTGGCTCCCTCTCAAACTAGTGAAAAGATAAAAAATTGAAGGCCTAGAGGGAATGCCCTTTAGAGCCATCTGCATTACTGTCGTTTATCTTTTCTTTTTTGATGCTTAACTATTTTGTGATTGATTTTCATAGACAAGTATTACATCTTTACCGATTGTAGTGCTTTTCATAGGGCGAGGGCTTTTAACGAGACACCTCACTTTATTATCTTAGAACATTTGTGTTTGCTGGCTATTCCTTTATTTGAATGAAACATGAAATCTCAAGAGAAGATTGCCATGCGAGGCGATCAAAATATTGGATCCTTAAGTGGGATCCTTGTCGGCATAAAGTCAATCAAAATGTTGGATCCCTATGTGGGATTCATTTCGCTTATAAAGGCGATCAGAACGCTAGATCCTTAATTGAGATCTTTGCTGCCCATCAAGGCAATTAAAACGTTGGATCCCTAAGTAGGATTTTTGCTGCCATATAGGCGATCGAGATGCTGGATCTCTAAATAGGATCCTTACCGCCCATAAAGGCGATCAAAATGTTAGATCCTTAAGTGGGATCTTTATCACCCATAGAGGTAATAAAATGTTGGATCTTTAAGTGAGATCTTTGTCGCCCATAGAGGTGATAAAGATAATGTGTTTTTAAGTGGGATCCTTGCCTCCTATAGAGGTGATCAAAATACCGGATCACTAAATAAGATCCTTGCCACCTCTTGGGGCGAACAAAATTTTAAGCACTTTTACAGTTCTTAAAGCAGACAAATTTTTGTAAGGGGAACGATGATAACATATGCCCTCATCCAAGAACTAGATGATTAATTGTACATAAATAGCTACATAAGAGAATAACAATAACGATAATTAACATGAAAAGTGCCTTCAAGGGGGGAGTTGTGCATTACAATTACAAAAATCCCCCAAAGGGGCGAATAAATACAACAAAAGCCCCTAAAAGGGAAACGAACACAAAGCCACTAAGGGTCAAGAAATAATCAAACCATCAATTCCCCTCCTAAGTCATCTCCTTCTCAACAAAATTCTCTGGTTGAGAGACCTCAATCAACGGTAAATGGCTATCCCACGATCCTCCATGATCCAACACATAAGCCCTCAGCAAATCTTCTAAAGATTGGATAGTCCTTTCTGTCTGACCGTCCGTCTGCGAATGATATGCAAAACCCATCCTCAACTTGGTACCCAACGCATCTTGAAAACTCTTCCAGAACCTCGATGTAAACCTCGGATCTCTATCCGACACAATACTCGAAGGTACCCCATGTAACTTCACAATCTCCTCAATATACATCTCGGCTAGTTTCTGCATGGAATGATAAACCTTCATCGGTAAGAAATGAGCCGACTTAGTTAATCTATCCACGATCACCCAAATTGAATCATTTCCCTTAGCAGTCTTCGGCATTCCCACCACAAAATCCATGGAAATACTATCCCATTTCCATTCTGGAAACCTCAATGGCTGCATCATACCTAAAGGCTTCTGATGCTCAACCTTCAACTTCTGACAAGTCAAACACGCATAAACAAACTCTGCAACATCCTTCTTTATACCTGGCCACCAAAATAACTTTTTCAAATCTTGGTACATCTTCGTAGCACCGGGATGAATACTCAACCTACTTCGATGTCCTTCTTCAAGAATGCTCTTCTTAATATCTGGGACATCTGGAACACACACCCTATCTCTGAACATCATCACACCATTCTCGCCAATCTAGAAGTCACCTCCGTTACCTTGGTTAATCAAAATCAATTAGTCAACCAACTTTAAATCAGATTGTTGTCCCACTCTGATTCCTTCCAGAATACTACTAGTCAACTTCAACATTCCCAACTTGACACTGTCAGGAGTCACTTCACACACCAAACTCAAATCTCTGAATTGCTCAATTAGTTCAAACTCTTTCACCATAAGCATCGACATATGCAATGAATTTTTGCTCAACGCATCAGCCACTACATTTGCTTTGCCCGGATGATAACTCAAATCAAAATCGAAATCCTTCAACAACTATAACCACCTTCTCTGCCTCATATTCAATTCTTTCTGATTAAACAAGTACTTCAAACTCTCATGATCGCTGAACACTCCAAATTTAGAGCCAAACAGATAATGTCTCCAAATCTCCAACACAAACACCACCGCGGCTAATTCTAAGTCATGTGTTGGATAGTTCCCCTCACGAACTTGCAATTGTCTTAAAGCATAGGCAACAACTTGTCCATTCTGCATCAATACTCCACCAAGACCCATCTTCGACGCATCACAGTACACCACAAAAGATTCTCTCGGATTAGGCAAAATCAACACCTGAGCGGTCATCAACCTCTTCTTCAATTCCACAAAACTCTCATCCCAAGTTACGTCTTACACCAAAGCTTGACCCCATTCGAGTCAACTGAGTCAAAGGTAATGCCAACTTAGAACAACTCCCATAAACTTGCGGTAATAACCCGCCAATCCCCGAAACTTCGTAACACAACATCAATCTCAGAAGGATCTACAACAATCACACCACTTGAAATCACATGACCAAGAAATTTCACTTCCTTCAACCAAAACTCACATTCGACAGTTTCGCATACAACTTCTTCTCTTTCAACACTAACACACAATCCTCAACTGCTCAGCATGCTCTTCTTCAAATTTAAAGTCTATTAGAAGATTGTCAATAAAACCCACTACAACTTATCCAACTACTCAAGAAAATTCTGATTCATATACTCCATGAATACCAGGTGCATTAGACACACCAGACGACATCACATTATACTCATAGTCACCATACCTCGTCCTGAAAGCCATCTTCGGAATATCATCAGGCTTAACACGGATCTGATGATAACCAGACCTCAAATCAATCTTGATAAACACACAGGCATCAACTAACTGATCCATAAATTCCTCAATCCTCGGAAGCATACACTTATTCTAGATCGTCACTTTATTCAACTGCCGATAATCAACACACAACCTCATACTTCCATCTTTCTTCTTCACCTACATCACAGGGGCACCTCACGGGAAAACACTCGGTCCAACAACTACCTCTCAAACAATTCTTCCAGCTATTCCTTCAATTCACTTAACTCAGAAACATACATCTTGTATGCAATCACCGACATCAAGCTTGCATCGAGTACTAGGTTGATAGCAAGTTACACTCCACTCTACAGTGGTAAATCACTGATATCTCATGGGAACACTTCCAAATAGTCACACACCACCGCATCCGTTATGCCTTCCAATAATCCAACATCATAACACCTTTGCACCATCTTTCACAGACTCACCCACTTGCTTCACAGAACAAACAACTCTTCACCTTCGTCGAAATTAGATTCAGGTGATCGTCAGGAATTACACACCATCGGCATATCACTAGCCATCCCACTGTCCTCTATCCCTCAAAAGGGAGACATCAATAATACCTGATCGTTCTCTTCAAGGTATCCCAACTTAACCGTCAGACAAGAAACTCGAGTTCGCCTCATCTTCAAGTCTATTAGTCTGCATCGACTCATCAAAACAATCCTTAAGAACTCGACTTAACCCCAACAATTCACTGCGCACACTGCTCAAGCTCGCAAGACACGTCTATCCCATCAAACATGACCCTGTCTATTATCAACAAGAGATTAAGGGTGATCAGTTCCTCAATTTGTCAATAACAGCCGATATCATGAGGCGGTACAGACTATCTCCACCAACTCTCGCAGCATCCAACACCACACTAAGCCAACGCTCCACACTCGAAACACCTTGGAGAAGCACCATCTTCTCCACCACTTGTTTCATTCCCAACCTACAAATGGAAAACAAAACAAGCATCAACAGTGTTTTTACGCACATGTCGCACACTAGGGAAACAAACAACATTAGACAACCTGGCCGGACGGACCAACCAGGCTCTGATACCACTAATGTAACACCCTTTTCTACCCCCAAATAATGTTGCAGCAGAGACAACTCAAATATCAGAGTAAAGCCCAAAAATCACCTCAAAGGGTGCACATTTCTCATTTAAATCAAAATAAGACACTTGCCCTGTAAAACAAAGGGTTTTCCTTAAAATACATCAAAGAGCCTTCACATGGCAGCGGAACTCAAAATTCTCAATTAAAAGATTTTCAACAAACATCGCAATAATCAAAATAAAACCATATCATCAAATGACAACAAAAATAAGGAAACCACATAGTTCGACTCAAAGAAACCCCAACCCGATGTTACACTATCAGAGCAAGACCCTCTACATCGACCAAAAGTAAAGCACAACTCCAAAAGTCCTCGAAGGCATCCTCAGCTAAACCTGATCACCTGCACGTTACCCACGTGGAGGCAACATTCAAACAGGCAGGGTGAGTAATCACAATTCATTATAATCAATATAAAAACAAGATATGCATAATGGTGTCATCATCATATACAACATCATCAGGGTCATCATAAAGGAAAACATCAGGGATCATTATAGCACCAAATCACGTCAATGCCACATAAAATGCAATGCACAACAAGACTCATGCATGTGGTACCAATCGTCACAAAGGATGGACACTAGGCCATCAATCCTCCACAAGGGAGCACGTCATAAACACCTCAATCCACACAATGGGATTGAAGCCACCACTGGACCGAAGTCCTAACATCGTCACTGGACCGAAGTCCTAACATCATCGATAGAACGAAGTCTAAATGCTATGAATGCATGATGCACAACGTCATAATCATCATCATCAACAAAAGTCATCATGTGCATCATCATTCATCAAACTCACATATTCGTCATATCATCAAATACGTCATCAAAACATCATTAATCATCATCTTGTAATCATCAATATAACTCATGGTAATTCACATCAAAATAGTCATGTATCATCATCATAAAAATCATCAGCATATCTCATAGTAATTCACGTCCTCAAATGTTCATCAAAACATCACATATATGCAGCTCATAACGTCAATATACATCATGGTAATCCAGATCATCAATTAATCATCAAACATCAATTATAAACATCTCCTAATCATCACTAACATCATGGTAAATCATCATAAAAATCACAGCATCAAAACATCAAAAACAGCACAACAACATAAACGAAGTTTCGCGAACAACAGACGTTCGCTCCAGGGTTCGCCTAGCGAACCTGTTCCCTATGGCCTTCGCCTAGCGAAGCAGCCAGCGAACCTCACGGATCTCACACTCAACACCAGAAACCCAAACATCTGTCATGCTCGCCCCGACATTCGCATAGCGAAGCCATTCGCTGGGGAGTTCGCTGGGCGAGACTTCTAGCGAATCCCTAAAGCCCATTCTGAAACACCTCTGCATTTACACTCCTGCTATCGTGCATTCGCTGCGCTGTTCGCTTAGCGAACGATGGCAAACATTCGCCTATCGAAGCAATGGTTCGCCTAGCGAACCTGCGATTACAGCAAATCGCTGTTACGCATCAGTAGCTCCCAAACCTCCAAAGCACCTGCGATTACAGTCTCAAATGACCCAAAATCATACCCACATCAGTCCTAACATATCACAGAATTTAAAGGCCTAAAATCTACGTCTGTTAGGTCGATTCAGGACACTACGGGAAACCTTAGTTTCCATAAACCTACAAAACTCTCAAGCTTCATATACACTCTATAGATCATTCGCCACAAGGTCGACACAACATCAACAGGGAAATCATCCCCAAGGTTTATTTTACCGGTTCAATTCAACATTATTAATCGATTCACAAAAATGCCCTTAAAATCATCAGTTTACCTCAAAACCCATAAACCCTCATAAACCCCAAAATCAGCCTTAAACACATCGAATCCCTATATTGAAAACAATGAAAGGTAATACTCCCCATACCTTAGATTTTTCGATTCGAAGCTTTCTCTCTCTTGAGCCTTTGAAAACCTTCACGAAAAACCTCGTCTTTCCCTTTTTCCTCAGAGCTCTCCTTCTTTTCACGGTCTCCACAAATGAATCCTAATTCTCCTCAATTCTTCCTTTATGGTTAATTTATCTCTTGGGCCTCAAAATTGGGCTTTCTCCATAATACCCTCACTAATCCTCATCAAAAGTCCGTCTTACCCTCAATTCCTTTGATATTATTAAAAATAAATAATAATACATTATATCTCATAATATATACTATTATTTAATTAAATAACCAAAACTTCACAAAATCACTGACATCCACCCGAATCACCAAAATTCACCAAAATTCACAAATATAGTATTTAAATAAATTAAATAAATATTCTTACGAAATTTGGGGTGTTACAACTCTCCCCCACTTAAAGAATTTTCGCCCTCGAAAATTACCTCAAGGAAACAGAGTCGGATACGACTCCCTCATCTGATCTCCACACCTCAAGTCCAACTTTCCTCTTTCTTAGATCCTCTTAACCTTTTCAGGTGTCTCTTACAAAATTTCAGGTTCGAGTACAACACTCTCGCCCGACCCATACCAACACAAAGGAGTCCTACACCTTCTCCCATACAAAGCTTCATAGGGCGCCATCCCAATACTAGCATGAAAACTATTATTGTACGTGAACTCAATCAACGGTAAATGGCTATCCCACGATCCTCCATGATCCAACACACAAGCCCTCAGCAAATCTTCTAAAGATTGGATAGTCCTTTTTGTCTGACCATCCGTCTGCGGATGACATGCATAACTCATCCTCAACTTGGTACCCAACGCATCTTGTAAACTCTTTCAGAACCTCGATGTAAACCTCAGATCTCTATACGACACAATACTCAAAGGTACCCCATGTAACTTCACAATCTCCTCAATATACATCTCGGCTAGTTTCTGCATGGAATGATTAACCTTCATCGGTAAGAAATGAGCCGACTTAGTTAATCTATCCACGATCAACCAAATTGAATCATTTCCCTTAGCAGTCTTCGACAATCCCACCACAAAATCCATGGAAATACTATCCCATTTCCATTATGGAATCCTCAATGGCTGCATCATACCTAAAGGCTTCTGATGCTCAACCTTCGACTTCTGACAAGTCAAACACGCATAAACAAACTCTGCAACATCCTTCTTCATACCTGGCCATCAAAACAACTTTTTCAAATCTTGGTACATCTTTGTAGCACCGAGATGAGTACTCAACCTACTTCGATGTCCTTCTTCAAGAATGCTCTTCTTAATATCAGGGACATCTGGAACACACACCCTATCTCTGAACATCATCACACCATTCTCGTCAATCTGGAAGTTACCTCCGTTACCATGGTTAATCAAAATCAATTGGTCTACCAACTTTAAATCAGATTGCTGTCCCACTCTGATTCCTTCCATAATACTACTAGTCAACTTCAACATTCCCAACTTCACACTGTCAGGAGTCGCTTCACACACCAAACTCAAATCTCTGAATTGCTCAATTAATTCCAACTCTTTCACCATAAGCATCTGCATATGTAATGACTTTCTGCTCAATGCATCAGCCACTACATTTGCTTTGCACGGATGATAACTCAAATCAAAATCGAAATCCTTCAACAACTCTAACCACCTTCTCTGCCTCATATTCAATTCTTTCTGATTAAACAAGTACTTCAAACTCTCATGATCGCTGAACACTCCAAATTTAGAGCCAAATAGATAATGTCTCCAAATCTCCAACACAAACACCACCGCGGCTAATTCTAAGTCATGTGTAGGATAATTCCCCTCACGAACTTGCAATTGTCTTAAAGTATAGGCAATAACTTGTCCATTCTGCATCAATACTCCACCAAGACCCATCTTCGATGCATCACAGTACACCACAAAAGATTCTCTCGGATTAGGCAAAATCAACACCTGAGCGGTCATCAACCTCTTCTTCAATTCCACAAAACTCTCATCCCAAGTTACGTCTTACACCAAAGCTTGACCCCATTCGAGTCAACTGAGTCAAAGGTAATGCCAACTTAGAACAACTCCCATAAACTTGTGGTAATAACCCGCCAATCCCCAAAACTTCGTAACACAACATCAATCTCAGAAGGATCTACAACAATCCCACCACTTGAAATCACATGGCCAAGAAAGTTCACTTTCTTCAACCAAAACTCACATTCGACAGTTTCGCATACAACTTCTTCTCTTTCAACACTAACACACAGTCCTCAACTGCTCAGCATGCTCTTCTTCAAATTTAAAGTCTATCAGAAGATTGTCAATAAAACCCACTACAACTTATCCAACTACTCAAGAAAATTCTGATTCATATACTCCATGAATACCAGGTGCATTAGACACACCAAACAACATCACATTATACTCATAGTCACCATACCTCGTCCTGAAATCCGTCTTCGGAATATCACCAGGCTTAACAAGAAATCTGATGATAACCAGACCACAAATCAATCTTGATAAACACACAGACATCTACTAACTGATCCATCAATTCCTCAATCCTCGGAAGTAGACACTTATTCTATATCGTCACTTTATTCAACTGCCGATAATCAACACACAACCTCATACTTTTATCTTTCTTCTTCACCTACATCACAAGGGCACCTCACGGGAAAACACTCGGTCGAACAACTACCTCTCAAACAATTCTTCCAACTATTCCTTCAATTCACTTAACTCAGAAACATACATCTCATATGCAATCACCGACATCAAGCTTGCATCGAGTACTAGGTCGATAGCAAGTTACACTCCACACTACAGTGGTAAATCACTGATATCTCATGGGAACACTTCCAAATAGTCACACATCACCGCGTCCCTTATACCTTCCAATAATCCAACATCATAACACCTTTGCACCATCTTTCACAGACTCACCAACTTGCTTCACAGAACAAATAACTCTTCACCTTCGTCGAAATTAGATTCAGGTGATCGTCAAGAATTACACACCATCGGCATATCACTAGCCATCCCACTGTCCTTTATCCCTCAAAAGGGAGACATCAACAATACCTGATCGTTCTCTTCAAGGTATCCCAACTTAACCGTCAGACAAGAAACTCAAATTCGCCTCATCTTCAAGTTTATTAGTCTGCATTGACACATCAAAACAATCCTTAAACACTCGGCTTAACCCCAATAATTCACTGCGCACACTACTCAAGCTCGCAAGACACGTCTATCCCATCCAACACGACCCCGTCTATTATCAACAAGAGATTAAGGGTGATCAGTTCCTCAATTTGTCAATAACAGCCGATATCATGAGGCGGTACAAACTATCTCCACCAACTCTCGCAGCGTCCAACACCACACTAAGCCAACGCTCCACACTCGAAACACCTTGGAGAAGCACCATCTTCTCCACCACTTGTTTCATTCCCAACCTACAAATGGAAAACAAAACAAGCATCAACAGTGTTTTTACGCACATGTCGCACACTAGGGAATCAAACAACATTAGACAATCTGGCCGGATGGACTAACCAGGCTCTGATACCACTAATGTAACACCCTTTTCTACCCCAAAATAATGTTGCAGCAGAGACAACTCAAATATCAGAGTAAAGCCCAAAAATCACCTCAAAGGGTGCACATTTCTCATTTAAATCAAAATAAGACACTTGCCCTGTAAAACAAAGGGTTTTCCTCAAAATACATCAAAGAGCCTTCACATGGCAGCGGAACTCAAAATTCTCAATTAAAAGATTTTCAACAAACATCGCAATAATCAAAATAAAACCATATCATCAAACGACAACAAAAATAAGGAAACCACATAGTTCGACTCAAAGAAACCCCAACCCGATGTTACACTATCAGAGCAAGACCCTCTACATCGACCAAAAGTAAAGCACAACTCCAAAAGTCCTCGAAGGCATCCTCAGCTAAACCTGATCACCTGCACGTTACCCACGTGGAGGCAACATTCAAACAGGCAGGGTGAGTAATCACAATTCAATATAATCAATATAAAAACAAGATATGCATAATGGCGTCATCATCATATACAACATCATCAGGGTCATCATAAAGGAAAACATCAGGGATCATTATAGCACCAAATCACGTCAATGCCACATAAAATGTAATGCACAACAAGACTCATGCATGTGCTACCAATCGTCACAAAGGATGGACACTAGGCCATCAACCCTCCACAAGGGAGCACGTCATAAACACCTTAATCCACACAATGAGATTGAAGCCACCACTGAACCGAAGTCCTAACATCGTCACTGGACCGAAGTCCTAACATCATCGATAGACCGAAGTCTAAATGTTATGAATGCATGATGCACAACGTCACAATCATCATCATCAACAAAAGTCATCACGTGCATCATCATTCATCAAACTCACATATTCGTCATATCATCAAATACGTCATCAAAACATCATTAATCATCATCTTGTAATCATCAATATAACTCATGGTAATTCACATCAAAATAGTCATGTATCATCATCATAAAAATCATCATCATATCTCATAGTAATTCACGTCCTCAAATGTTCATTAAAACATCACATATATGCAGCTCATAACGTCAATATACATCATGGTAATCCAGATCATCAATTAATCATCAAACATCAATTATAAACATCTCCTAATCATCACTAACATCATGGTAAATCATCATAAAAATCACAGCATCAAAACATCAAAAACAGCACAACAACATAAACGAAGTTTCGCGAACAACAGACGTTCGCTCCAGGGTTCGCCTAGCGAACCTGTTCCCTGTGGCCTTCGCCTAGCGAAGCAGCCAGCGAACCTCACAAATCTCACACTTAACACCAGAAACCCAAACATTTGTCATGCTCGCCCCCACATTCGCCTAGCGAAGCCATTCGCTGGGGAGTTCGCTGGGCGAGACTTCTAGCGAATCCCTGAAGCCCATTCAGAAACACCTCTGCATTTACACTCCTGCTATCGCGCATTCGCTGCGCTGTTTGCTTAGCGAACCTGCGATTACAGCAAATCGCTGCTACGCATCAGTAGCTCCTAAGCCTCCAAAGCACCTGTGATTACAGTCTCAAATGACCCAAAATCATCCCTACATCAGTCCTAACATATCACAGAATTTAAAGGCCTAAAATCTACGTATGTTAGGTCGATTCAGGACACTACGGGAAACCTTAATTTCCATAAACCTACAAAACTCTCAAGCTTCATATAAACTCTATAGATCCTTCGCCACAAGGTCGACACAACATCAACAGGGAAATCAACCATAAGGTTTATTTTACCGGTTCAATTCAACATTATTAATCGATTCACAAAAATGCCCTTAAAATCATCAGTTTACCTCAAAACCCATAAACCCTCATAAACCCCAAAATCAACCTTAAACACATCGAATCCCTATATTGAAAACAATGAAAGGTAGTACTCCCCATACCTTAGATTTTTCGATTCGAAGCTTTCTCTCTCTTGAGCCTTTGAAAACCTTCACGAAAAACCTTGCCTTTCCTTTTTTCCTCAGAGCTCTCCTTCTTTTCACGGTCTCCACAAATGAATCATAATTCTCCTCAATTATTCCTTTTTGGTTAATTTATCTCTTGGGCCTCAAAATTGGGCTTTCTCCATAATACCCTCACTAATCCTCATCAAAAGTCCGTCTTACCCTCAATTCCTTTGATATTATTTAAAATAAATAATAATACATTATATCTCATAATATATACTATTATTTAATTAAATAACCAAAACTTCACAAAATCACCGACATCCACCCGAATCACCAAAATTCACCAAAATTCACGAATATAGTATTTAAATAAATTAAATAAATATTCTTACGAAATTTGGGGTGTTACAACATCGATCCACAAAATCGCAGAAGGTGGGGAAGCCTCGCCTATGGAAGGCGCATGGGTGATCTCCTTCCTAGAAGTAGGTGAGGCGATGTTAACAATAGAGGAATGACCCTCCTTTAGCTTTTGAGCCATCGCGTGGGCGGGTTTGGAATCGGGTCCTCATCTCGCCTTTTCCTCCCTTTGACAATAAAATCCTTAGAGTGACTATGGGAACTGTTGGTGTCCGAACGAACAACTGAATCTTTTCTCACCTTTGTCTCCTTTCTTCAGTATAAATTTTCACCAGTTGATATGCAAAACAATGCACAAAGGTCACATATACTCTCTAAAAATACTTGCAAAAGAAAATAGAATATAACTTACCTAAATAAGCAGCGAGGTGTTTTCCGCTATCAAACTAAAGTCTAATAACTTCACAACAATCCATAACCCTGAACTTTCATAGGAGGCAGACAATTGTCTCCTCTTTGAGGGTAAAGAACACCTTGTTGTATCCCGTGATTGCCACAGGGTAATTCGTCCAAGACAGGGAAAAGAGAGGGGTGTTATTAGCCCATAACTCCCCTAAAAAAGTCATCTAGCCCTCTCACGCGGGCAAACTTGTCCTTCAAATACTTGTAGTGATTGAAGTGGGACATAAAAAAGGCATTCCCCGACTGACCACTTAAAGATACCCATATACCCTTTGCTGGTTTAGTGTTGTAAAAAGAGAAAAGGACTCCCACAGTCGGAGTAATATCCAGGTCCTCATAGACCATCTCGAAGCCCCTAATATAATCCCAACTATTGGGGAACATCTGGAAAGACACAATGTTGAGAACCCTTAAGACCTCCATGGAAAAGGAAGAAAGGGGGAAAATAACCCCCTATACTTAACGAAATGGAGGTAGAAGTACAAGTATGGATAAGGAGGACCAGAGGAGACGAATGTGGTCGCCCTCTCCGATAATAAACAAGCCTTTAGAATAACCCGATCTTCATCCTATGAAGAGGAAACCTCCACTCCTGATCGGAAATGGAGGATCAGTTCATCAAAAGTATAATAAGATCCAATACCTTCGACGTCCCTGGACACGACGGAGTGGGTAAACATTGTCTCCTTATTCTTGATAAAATAGTAGGACAAAAAGAAATCACCACCACCATCGCAATCATCAAAAAGGGTAACTAATACCCTAAAAATCTAGGACCCTACACTTAACCTAAGTCTTATTTCAAATGTTTTTTCGTAAACCCAATTCACTATAGAAAGCGATAGAAATGGAAATTCATACTTGGAATAAGGTTGTGAACGAGGAAACATGACAGTCGAGGAGCTGGAAAATTCATATGAGCTTGCAGAAGTAGGAAGCAAAATTGAGAAAATAAGACATAAAAAAGGGTAACTAATACCCTAAAAATCTACGACCCTACACTTAACCTAAGTCTTATTTCAAATGTTTTTTCGTAAACCCAATTCACTATAGAAAGCGATAGAAATGGAAATTCATACTTGGAATAAGGTTGTGAACGAGGAAACATGACAGTCGAGGAGCTGGAAAATTCATATGAGCTTGCAGAAGTAGGAAGAAAAATTGAGAAAATAAGATAAAAGAAGAAAGCCTCTATAGGGGAGTTAAAACCACAAGGGATCCTTTAGACACCCCCATAATTTTGAAAAAACTCATCACGTTTCTAACACATGCCAATAACGTTTATGGTCTTAAAAAATAGGCCATCATTACTTATATTAAACGGAAGTAAACGTGACCAGAATGATTGATTGACATCCCCAACTGACATTTTTAGCTAACCAGGAGACATTTGACAGATGACTCGTCCCTAAATTAAGGGCTTACACAATTAAAAGACCGCCTTTAACTGAAGGACTCACCCCAATGTTGAGGTACTCGAGTCTCATGAGTAAGGTTGCCTTCAACTGAGGTAGTTGCCCCAACATTGAGGGACTCGCCTCTCATGAAAAAGGTTGCCTTCAATTGAGGGGCTCACCCCAAGCCGATGAATGCACCTCGCCAACGACAAAAATCTTGAAAATTCTTCGCCCTTTTTACCAAGTCCTCACCCTTGAGGGACTATGTAGTCTTATATTTGTCAGAGTTCTAAACAAGGGTGACTTCGAAGTCCCCTCCTAATAGCGATGCTGCATGGGCAACATCCAGATAATACAGGAGGCTCTCCCATGGGACTGATGACATGTACAATAATGTTGTCTCCCATTTGTCAACAGAGAGGGAGTCCTCAACGATTCTCTAAAGAATGGGTGGTCAACAATCTCTCTTAGTCATCAATGAGTGCTAAATTATTGTGATTTTGAGTGTGAATAATTAACACTCATTGACTTAATTCATTCGTTTTATACCAATAAACCTCAACTTTTGTGTATATTTTGTATAATTTATGTTATAGTATATATATTGCGTTATCATGTAAATATCATTGAGTTTAATTGTTTTTATCTCATTTTTGTAGGTATTCAAGCAACGATATTTAGTCATTGTCTTATAGAGCACTGAATAAGCTTTCTAAAGCTTCTGAACGTGCGTAAAACGGAGTTACGGTTCTCAAGTTATGGTCGAAACAAGAGTTGATTTTTCTGTCATGGTCGCTAGGCGAGCTCTCTGTGCGAGCTTAGGCAAGCGGAAAGCGATCTAGAGGCGTGGAAAAGCACTGTAGAGGCAGAAACTAAGTCTGATATGCTGAAGCTCGCACAGCGACCGCGAGAATTTATTTTTGCCTATAAAGTCATTTTTTCAGCATTTTTTAGGTTATGTTTTTGGGATGTTTTAACCCCAACTTCATCACCAACATATTTTTGAGTATAGAGGCTTAGAAACAACATTAGAGTGTATATCTTGATGATCCAAAGTTGGATTTGCTTCAATCGGCGTTGACAAACCGAGAGATTCTTGTTCATCTTCTTTCTTCTCTTTGTACTCCCTATTGTTGGGGTTTTGTACGTAAGTTTATGTTGATTGTATGTATATTTATTGATCATTGTATAAAATATAATTTATAAATCTTTATCGATGATTATCTTTGATTTTAATGTTTATCTTAATAGGTTTGGATTACTACAGATATATACAGTTCGAACTCGATCTAAGATGAACATTTGTTAAATTCTAAACTCTAGACATATATTTAGGTCTAATATTCACGTGGGTATCAGTTCTTAATGCTCTATGTTGTTGAGTTGCGCGAGACATCACCGATGAGACAATACGATTGTTCTCTCAGCTTTGCGTTAGACATAATCTCTGTTGTGAGCGATACATGATGATATTGATGAGTGATTTAGGTTGCGTACAATTGATTGACAGATTTTTGTAGTATTTGACGGGCAGATGAAATATAATTTCTGACGAGTTCTCTCCTCTCTAAAGAATGCATTATTTACTTGTTAATATCTTTTACTTTCCGCAATTTACTTATTTAAACAATTTAAACCCAAGCTTAGAGAGATAGAAATTGTTGAACAACATTCCTTCCCTCGCACCGATCCCTGTGGAGACAATAAAAACTCAGAGAAAATTCTTCTAAATCTTTTACTTCTTGCCACTATACTGCAATTCGAACAATCACGAGGGAGCAGTTGCCACCCCTAAGGGTTTCCTAAACCTGCGCCTAAAAAGCCTCTATAAATATCTCTCCCACAAAGGGAAAGAAAAATCTTAATTCATATATATCATGTCTTACACACGCTTATAATCAAACAACCACCACATATACAGAACCTCTCACATCATGTGAGCAAGTCCTCTAAACCATCTAAAAACACCACCATACATGACTTCTCACACTCGCAGACAAACTCTAACCACCATACAACGTAATATACTTACTAAGATCTCTATATATTATTTTCACAACCTGATAAATTAGATTAATATTTACATGAGAAATCATTGAAACCATCTCTTTCCTCTTAATTGGTTTAGATTTTTATATATATTTCTTAATTATAATTATATCATATTTATATAATATTTATTCAATACTTTTTTTGGTCTCTTACTAGTTGAAAAAAATGGTTTTGTGAAAGAAGAAAAAAAAACCTAAGAAACGTAACAAGTTCACACGATAAGCTGGTACTCGTGCGAGACTTTGGGCTGTGTTTTGGGATTTCTTATTGTTATTCACACCAAAAAACCAAACCTTTGTTTTTGGGTTGGTTTCATCTTCACAGCGTAAGCTGAAATCAGATTTTGAGACTTCTCTCTCTGTGTGTAAAGACGCTATCTCTCAGCTCTGATCCGGTAATCCTCTCTCACTCCTTTTCTCTCTCAATCGATGTCACGTCCGCATACCGTTTCACCTTTCAAAATTTTACCGGGTCTTGTTTTGATCCGCCGATTTTAGTAATTTCTTCTATTTTTCTAACATTCACGAAGGTTTTAGGTGATTTTTCGTGTTTTACAATGTTAATCACGATGTGTTATTTTAGGATGTTTGTAAAAAGGCAGGGTTTTTCCTTTTGGGTTTTGTTTTTTAGTATGATAGGAAAAAAGGGGTTATTCAATATATTATTTTTGGATGATTACTTATTTGTTTTGAAAACTTTAAGGTAGTGTACTAGGAAAAAGATAGAAATTTTATGCAGTTGTGCTGAATTTGGTCATATGATCATTACAAGTTGGTTCCTTTTTTATTAATTCTGAAGTTACACATTGAGACTATCCTGAATTTTTCATCTGATTTGGAGTTTGGGTTACAATTTTTTGCTTCTGCAGTTCGAAGGAGATGGCATCTCCACAGAATGTCGAGATGGAGGCTGCCAATTTTCTTCATAAACTTATTCAAGATTCTAAAGATGAGCCAGTCAAGCTGGCTACTAAACTCTATGTGGTGCGTGTTGTTTTCTCTTTCTTTAACTATCTTTCGACCCATTGTATAGATTAGACATACTTGCAATTAATTTGGCGAGTGTTTCAGATACTTCAACATATGAAATCGAGCGGGAAGGAAAATTCAATGCCATATCAAGTTATATCTAGGTAAAATATCTGCAACTTAGTACTCTAACTTGTTTGTATATAGGAATTCTATTATTTACTAGGGCTCTTTTGTAGTGTGCTAAGATAGTATAGTTGAGAATCTAATACAGATTGTGTTTAAGTATGCACAGTTGCTTCTGAAATTATCCTCTCACAGAAGTTAAGATATCAATTATTGGTGTGATGGAAAATGGAATAAGGTTTGTTGAATTGCATTTTGTGGTGTTGGTGAACAATGAGCAATGGATGTTTATTGGGCTTTCGAGCCTCTTTCAAAATACAAGAGTGGTTGAATTTGTTTAGCCACATTCTGTAGTCCAGCCTGAGTAATAATACTTGAAGTTCACGGCTTCTCCAATGGGAACACATTTATTTGTTTGAGTTTGCAAATAAATCATAAACTTAATTATTAAAGCATCTTGTGGATTTAATTTTCTCTGTAGTGCATTGGTGATTGTAGTGAAGCTCGTGCTTATCATTCTCGGCACTAAACCATATTTTGTGTGTATTAGTACTACTACTTTGATCTAATTTTCAGTTTCATGCATATCACTGTTTCTTCTTACTTAATGTTGCCTGTCTGTTATAGGGCGATGGAGACTGTCATCAACCAACACGGTCTTGATATTGAAGCATTAAAGTCATCACGTCTTCCTTTGACCGGTGGCCCTCAAATAGGTAATTATGCTTGTTTTAGTATTGCTTAAAGAGTATTTGTGAAATTTTTAAAGTTAATTTAATTTCATGTGTGATTTATGCAGGATCTTCTTCACAAGCAGTGGGTGGTGCAAATGATTCGAGAGCAGGCTTGGCTGAAAACGAGGCTCCTAAAATGGAACCCTTTGCTGCTGGTCGACCACCAATTGCCCCAACTGGCGGAGCTCCTGAATATTATCAAGGAACTGTAGCTCAGAGGAGTAATCAATCTTTTGATCAAGGAAGTCCAACTAGTTTGGATTCTAGGTCTGCTAACTCCCAGTCACAAGACAGACAGGTGAATCAAAAGGATGGTAAGAAAGCTATCCCAAAAAGAAAGAGGGGAGATTCAACATCACCTGGGGAAATGCATGTTGACAGTTCATCTCTAGTAGAATCTCGCAACACTGGTGTTAATACAAGGAAAGGGAAAATGACCAAGGCCGAACCATCAGATGGTATTCAAGCTAAAAGTGGTGAAATGACAAACTTCAACGTTGCTCCAAATAATAGTCAAATGGAAAATATTTCAACTTTTTCTGGTAACATGAAAACAATGATTAGGGCAAACCAAGAAGGTCATCTTTTATTGGCAAAGCAAACCGATATGACAAAGATTGGCAATCCAATGGCGCGGGCTCCAAATTCAAAGTATCCAGAAGACGTGGAAGTTTCCTCTGCACATATTGCTCCAGGGAAGCAGCAGCAAGGTGATTCTTTACCTTTTACACATGTGATTAGTGATGCATGAATCAAAATAAAGATGGACAACCTTTTGAAAAACCTCAGGTTCCCTAGTTTTCTCAAATGCTCTTTCTGGTAATATGATGGCAAAAATTCTAATGCAGGGGTTCTCACCTCCATCCTTTGGTGTTCTAGTAAGGAGTTGGTAAAATTTTCAAGTATTATGATTCAACTTGATCAAACTACCATCCTCTTGGGTTTAAGAACTGAAAATAATCTATAATATTTTACTTAAACGCCAATCCCTACTATTTGGTTGGTGAAATTTGAGAGAAGACTTTCTAGAAGAGTTCATTTTATATATTAATATAATCAATTGATTGAAGAATGTATTTGAGTGGAGATTGGGTCTTATACCTGAGTGCTGTTCATAAGTTAATTTTGAATGCTATGGGATACTTTTCTTTCCATATTTGAATGTTTCTACTTATGTTAAATCATGGAGCGAATGATTGAATCAATTTTACTAGAAAAAACGGTAATTTAGAATTTTGTGCCCACAATTATTCATAGAAAAGCGTATTGAATTTCAGGTGCTTATGCTAGGGTTCATGGAGGGATGGCGGTTCCTGCTAATGTGTCTCAGATGAACGAACAAGTTATCTCAAGTTCAACTACTTTATCTGATGGACATCAAATATCTCAGGTACATGGTATTCATTAATATTTGCTTCTAGGTCTGTCTCGCAGCTCTACTTTCTTTCATCTTGTTTAACTCATTTAATTTAGTTCAAACTTATTTACTTCTGTTGTTCTTTTTAACTATGGCTTGTATATGATTACTTGATCAGATAATTTTGTTGGCAGTCTGGCAGGCAAAATAGTGGCTCAGAAATGCCTATGCTTAGACAAGGTGTTCACCCTAGAGATACAGGAAAATCCCCAGTTCCTGCAGCAGCTGCATCATCTACTATGCCTTTCAAAGAAAACCAGTTGAAACAGCTTCGAGCTCAGTGCCTTGTTTTTCTAGCATTTAGGTAGATGTTATTCTACTATCTCCTTTTTTATTTGAAAAGATGGGCAGAATTTTATTTTGAGCTATATTGTGAAACACTATTGTTTTATGTGCAGAAATAATTTACCGCCAAAGAAACTACATCTTGATGTTGCATTTGGAACCTTCTTTTCTAGAGAAGGTGACTGATGTTTATATTTTACATAACATATCAAAGATCTTCACTGGCTAACTAGTATATGCAATGTGATGTTAATACAGATGGTTCTAATAAAGATCTGAATGAACCCAAAGGAAAATCACAGTCTTTTAATGAACCTGGTAACACACCAGGGGTCATAGTTCCATTTGGAAGTTCGAGCAATCTGAGACAGACTGATAAAAACCCCTCAGGGTCCTCTTCTGCTGGAAAATTTCTAGAGGCTGAATCTTTGTCGAAGGGAACTGAGAGCCCAAGAATGTTAGAAGATAAAGGTAACCTTCATTCTGACATCCAGACACCTTCAGAAGACAGGAAACATTTAGCCGCAAAAAGAGATGTTGAAAGACGAAACCAAGAAAGAATGGCCGTACAATCTTCTTCAGCCACTCCGTATCAGCAGAAAGATTCTTCAAGTACAAGGGGTGTTGTAGTTGGTAACAGTCATTTGAATGATAGTGACAATGGTATCCTGACAGCTGGAAGGGCTAACCAACATTCTGTTTTAGGCCCAAATAACTGGACTGGTTCAAATCCACACGTCTCTCCTATTCAACACGAGTTGCCTATAGAAAGAAGAGAAAACATTCCTAGTCAGTTTCAGAATGTTAGTAACAATTCTGGCTCCTGGAATCACAATTCTATTAATCAATTGACTTCTTATTCTTTAAAAGAACACTGGAAACCTGTTCCCGGGATTGATAGCAATTCCCATGGAGTACCTGTAATGAAGGATGGAAATGTATTGGGCAAAAATGTTTCTGCAGGTGAAAGCCATAGTCAATTATGTCATGTTTTTTGTTTGTTGAAGATCATTTATGTCATGTTATTGCAATCAGTTTGTTGATGCTTATCTTTTTTTGTGTCACTTCAAGTGTTAATGAATGATGGATTTCTGAATATTAACAACAGTTTGTTAGACTTCTTATTATGGCAGTTATGGGTAGTTATTTTTATTGATGTCAGTTATGTGTAGCAGTTATGGGTTATGCGTGTTTCTGTTTTAAAATAAATATAGAAAGGAAAGGAGAAACTGATTATGGAATATTTTTGGAACGACCAAGACTCTTGAATTTCTTTGATTTGTTTACGCGTGAATTATGTATTTTCTGCAGTGTTTGTAATTACTTGTCTGCTGTGAACATATTCTGTCGTAAATAAAAGTCAGTTTCTACAACTAATTTGTATTTTGGTACTAGTTTCTATCACAATTACTTGCTGATTTATCAAAACTGTTCCAGTTGATTAAGCATCTAAACATGACATCTCTTTTGCTGCAGAGCAAGGAGGGAATGAGAGGTTAGTATCAGCTGATTTTCCATCTTCTAAAAGATTTACAATGTCAGAGAGATGTATTATGGATCGGCAGAGAAAGAGGCTTCTAGTTGGCCAAAATTGGGTGCAAAAACAGCAGAAAGCAAAGGAAAGAATGACTAAATGCTTTCACAAGTTAAAGGTTTGTTTTAATTTTAACTTAGTTTTTCTAGTTCAGTGATTAATATGTTCTACTTGCACATTCAATTTATTTTGTGCCCCTAGCCTACACACACTATATGGTTGGCAATAATTTGAATGTTGCATAAACATTATCGTCTGCGGTTCATTCCTTGTGATATAGGAAAATGTGAGCTCATGCGAAGATATTTCTGCTAAAACAAAGAGTGTCATAGAGTTGAAAAAACTTCAACTGTTAGAGCTCCAACGCCGACTTCGGAGGTAATTTGTGTTCTTATGAGTTTGATATTTTCTTCAACTCACATTTTGACATTATATTTTTCCTTTGCGGGCAGTGATTTTCTGAATGATTTTTCCAAACCAATTATGAATGAGATGGAACATTTGAAATCAATTAAGAAACATAGGCATGGTAGGAGAGTCAAACAACTTGAAAAGTATGAGCAGAAAATGAAGGAAGAGCGACAGAAGCGGATTCGTGAGAGGCAGAAGGAGTTTTTCAGTGAGATAGAAGTTCACAAGTATGTGCCTTTTCTACCTTTTTCTACATGCTTCTTCCACCTCTTCAATTTTTCCAATGCATTGTAATTGGATAATTATAATTCACTATCTGTACTCTTTGCCTCAAATACTTGCATTATTAATTTATTTCTTGAAATGTAGGGAAAGACTTGATGATGTATTCAAAATCAAGAGAGAACGGTGGAAGGGTTTCAATAAATATGTAAAGGAGTTCCATAAAAGAAAAGAACGAATTCATCGTGAGAGAATTGATCGAATTCAGCGGGAGAAGATTAATTTGCTAAAAATAAACGACGTCGAAGGTTATCTTCGAATGGTGCAGGTAGGTTTATTTTCTTATTATATTTGTAGACAGGGACAGATTCATAAATATTGACTTGTGGGTGCAAATATATATTTTAAAATTATTGTATGGATAATTATTTTTCAATGCTTCTACAAATATTTATATTTAGATAAGTGATCAAATAATTTACTTTTTATATTGTTGGAAATTTGAGTCTTCACAGAAAAATTACTTTTAATTGTCATAGTTGTGTACAAAGTCAAAATTAACTAAAATAAATACATCATTGAATACAATTTTTTTTATACAAATATTTAAAAAAAAACTAATTTAGTAGGGGCTATATTTTAATATTAGCTAGAATAAAAATTAAATTGATGAAATATTAAACAAATAGTATAAGAAATTACAATTGCTAAACGTAATTGCCCCCATTGTATACTATGTGCACCTGTTCCTGTTAGTAGATACAAGATATGCATTGAAGTCCGTGCTTCATAGGTTTGCAATCTTACATTGAATAACGTTTTCATTGCTACATCAGGATGCAAAATCAGATCGTGTGAAGCAACTTCTTAAAGCAACTGAAAAGTACCTTCAAAAGCTTGGGTCCAAGCTACAGGAAGCAAAGAATGCTGCAGGACGTTTAGTGCTAGATGTTGATGATGCAGGAAGTACCAATTTTCTTGAGAATAGTGAAACTACTTTGGTTGACGAGGATGAAAGTGATCAGGCAAAGGCAAGTCCGCTAGACACATCCCATTATTAAGTTAAAAGACTTGTTTCTTAAATATGTGGGTGATTTTTTCGAATTCTGTTTTACAGCATTATATGGAAAGTAACGAGAAGTATTATAAGATGGCCCACAGGTATCAGTTCTGCTCTTATGTACTCTTTAAAAGGTTTCTTGGTAGTGTAAGATGGTTATCTTGAATTTTTATTATTAAAAGATGAAAAGCACAGGAGACTGAGGAGTTTTGGTGGTTTATTTTTAGTTTCAAAGATATTAAGTGTTCAACTGTTCATGGTCTATTGGTTCCATCAATCTGGGAATATATTTTTGAATTGCATGCTAATACTATGTTGATTAGTTTTGATGACTTGATTCATGCTAAGCAATTTTTTTCTTCCTGCAGTGTAAAGGAGAGCATAGCAGAGCAGCCATCTATTCTGCATGGTGGAAAATTAAGGGAGTAAGTAAAAACTGTCTTTTTTTTTTTTAATTTTTTATTTCATATAATTTACACAATGCGTATTTGTGTCTTCCATTGGAGATCCAGTTTTTATTTTATTTTATTGCATTTAGTTGAATTGTCGGATTACTGTTGTAATTTAGCGTCATCTCTGTCACAGCAGGGGGATTCTATCCTTCTCATTTTACATTTGTTTGCTAGTTTTCTTAGATAATCCAGTTACATGAGCTAAGAGTTTGGGCTTACATTCTTTTTTGTTTGCTTGGTCTGTTGACTTACATTTTCAAATTTTGTCTTCAGATATCAAATGAATGGTCTGAGGTGGTTGGTTTCACTATATAACAATCATTTGAATGGAATCCTTGCCGATGAAATGGGCCTGGGTAAAACAGTTCAGGTAATCAATTTTGTTAACGAATAAGCTTTATATATATATATGCTAAAATATTATGGTGCATAGTCTGTCCTAGAAAGATCGGAAGAACATTTGTGACTTGCATAGACAAAATCTTACTGTCCTTTTATTTTTTAGGTGATTTCTCTAATTTGCTACCTGATGGAAACCAAAAATGATAGAGGACCATTCCTTATTGTCGTACCCTCTTCAGTTCTACCCGGTTGGGAGTCAGAGATAAACTTTTGGGCTCCTAGTATTCACAAAATTGTCTATGCTGGACTGCCGGATGAGAGACGTCGGTTATTCAAGTAATTGAATTTTACAATATTGACCCCCTTCATCTGTTTGATACTTATTCTTGTGTATGTTCCTTATTAATTCTTTCATATTTTAGGGAAAGGATTATTCACCAGAAATTCAATGTTCTTTTGACAACATATGAATATCTGATGAACAAGCATGATAGACCAAAGTTAAGCAAAGTACATTGGCACTATATAATAATTGATGAAGGCCACCGCATAAAGAACGCCTCTTGCAAGTTGAATGCCGAGTTGAAACACTACCAGAGCTCTCACAGATTGTTGTTAACTGGAACACCATTGCAGGTTTTTCTTTTTTATTCTTTTGTTTTCTTTTCTTGTGGCTCTCATTGCAGTTTATTTACTTAGCATTTCTGTTTTTACCATTTGAATTTTTTCTATAATCTTCTTCAAACATATGTTGTGCTTTATCTTGGGAATGACAGTTTCTGCTCAGACCTTGTTCCAGGCTCATATAATGCCCTTTGTTTCACTTTTATCCTTTTTATGAGTAACATTTATAGTCTGTAACTGCTGGTTTCTTTATGTGCAGAACAATCTTGAAGAACTATGGGCACTGCTTAACTTCTTGTTGCCTAACATTTTCAATTCATCAGAGGACTTCTCTCAATGGTTTAATAAGCCATTTGAGAGTACTGGAGATAACTCACCCGATGAAGTAAGTTATGGATCAATCCTGTCAATATAGAACTTGCCCAGAGTTTTTGTTCTAATTTAAGCTTCCTTGTTTTTGTATGCTTATTTTGTATTTTCTGTTTGTAACCAGGTATTACTGTCTGAGGAGGAGAATCTCTTAATCATTAATCGTCTGCACCAAGTTTTGAGACCGTTTGTACTTCGGAGGCTTAAACACAAGGTCATTAATACTTAACTTAAAACTTAATTCCCACTTCTCCTTGAATTTTCGTAAACTAGGCTATGACCACAGCTTGTTCTTTTCTCTCTCTCTCTCACACACTCACACACACATCTTATGAGTTATAATTCTTGTTTTGATTCTTTTGATCGACTGTTCATTCTAGTAGTACTTGATAAATCTTTAGTATTCAGTACCCTGTGCTGCTCAAACATTTTTAAATACTCAGTCAGACAACATACACAATTTCAAACATTTTTTTTTGAAATTATTTAAATTTTATAATATTAAATTTAATGCATGGTATCAGTAAGCTTGAATGGTTTTATATATGTGGAAAGTGTATTCTCCATATTTAAGCCTTCTGATGCAATTGTTTCCGTTATGTGTTCTCCATATTTAAGCCTTCTGATGCAATTGTTTCCGTTATGTGTTATCCCACCGTGATCACCATCTTGACTCTTCATCACTTAGGATGACTTGGAAATATAGCCTGTATGCCTTACTGATATTAGCTTTTGAAATCGTCATCACGTGTTACTGTTTTTGTGTTTCCAATGTTTTCTTTTAGGTTGAAAATCAGCTTCCTTCGAAGATTGAGAGACTTATTAGATGTGAGGCTTCTTCATATCAAAAGCTTTTGATGAAGAGAGTGGAAGATAATCTTGGTGCTATTGGCACTTTAAAGGTGTCATTTATATTACGTTTTGCTTTTATTTTGTTAAATGATGTAATTGACCCTTTGATAGTGGACTAAGATTTTATATCCCTCTTTTTTTCTTTTGGATTAAAATAGCTTTCCGCACAATGTAACTTCTTTAGTTGTCTAATTTACATTCCCAATTGTCAGGCTCGGTCAGTACACAACTCTGTCATGGAGCTTCGAAATATATGCAATCATCCATATCTCAGCCAGCTTCACACAGAGGAGGTATGTTCATATCCTACATATTGTTCTTCTCTGACACTACTGTATTTATTGATGATTGGATTTTGTTTTTGAGTGCAACTCACTCAGAGACAGCATCTTCAAGATCATTTTTTGTGAATTTGATTGGATAGTGCTTCTGTTCTTTCTGTGAATTTGAGAGTTTCAAAAACACTTCGTTCTGGTATTTAAATTTTGAGACAACATCTTCAAGATCATTTTATAAATGGGCAAAACCCGACAACAAGAAATATCCTAAAAAAAAGCGAAGTATGGTGAGGTATAAAGTGGTTTGTGTTTTATTTTGCCCTTGCCCTAACATGTGACCCAACCGAAAATGCTCCTGTCGGACATGACAGGGAATGAGGACATCTGTGTTGCGCAGTACTCCTTGTAATTCACTGATCTTAGTGAGTTGTGTGAATACAGACCATTAGTTTGGCGTAGCAAAAACCACATCATGTTCCATATCTTCCTTTTGTTTTGTTTGCAAATCTGATATCAAAGCGAGATCAGCATTTACTTGACCACTACAGCAAGAGGTTAAGTTTTGGGTGATTCTATATTTGTTACTATTTTAAGGGAGGGAGGAAACGGGTAGGCTACAATGTATGTACAATATGACTTTTTTTTTCTTTCCATTTGCAGGTAGATAACTATATACCTAAGCATTATCTGCCACCAATTATTAGGCTTTGTGGGAAGCTTGAGATGTTGGACCGTTTATTACCTAAATTGAAGGCTACAGATCACCGGGTATGCACAATCCTATATCTTTGTTGCTGCATTACTACATTTAACTACTTTCACATCGGTATTGACACGTGTTGTTATAACTGTGATGAAGGATATTTTGTAAATATATTCTAGTCTCTTTCCTTTGGATGCGGAATGTGTATGACAGTTTATGTCCCCTCTTCCAAGTCTATGAAATTACACCGATTCTTATCTTCCGGTGAATCTTTTGAAAATTTAATTCTTAATGTTTTACATCATACTGCTAATGCTTTTACAGGTTCTTTTCTTTTCGACGATGACTAGGCTTCTGGATGTTATGGAAGAATACTTAACTAATAAACAGTATAGATACCTCCGGTTGGACGGGCATACATCTGGAGGTGATCGTGGTGCTCTAATTGACCTATTTAACAAACCTGATTCCCCATATTTTATCTTCTTACTCAGGTAATTTTAATTACTATTAAAGTACTTGTGTGGCTGTGAAATAGTCAATTGAAATATTAAATTGGGGAAGGAAAATTAATTTTTTGGGGGTTTTATTTCCAAGAAATTTGACAGTATATGCTGTAACTGGAATCACTCAATGGAAAGTAGATTTTTTGTTGACTAACTTAACCTTGTACTACTTATTTTAGGATTAATCTCTCTTCATCTTGTTTTTTGCACATTAACTTACAGAATGAACATTTTTCTGATATAAGATCAACTAAACATTGATGAACTCAAGATTTTTATTGCAGTGCTAAGAGGGGAGGTATTATGGGGACTGTTGCCAAACTGAAACTTTTATATTTAAATGATTTATGACTGAAGGAATTTGTTTAAAATGAATCCGACTAGATAAAATTTATCATATCCATCAGATGTAAAGAATATCAAAAAACTTCGAGAACCAAGTAAGCACTATATTTCTAAATCAGAATTCTGGAAATTATTGAGATGCACCTGAAGAAAATGAAAACCAAGTACTTCTCAATTCCCAGATTCCCAGGGCTGTGATGATAATTGTTGAAATACAAGAGACTAAGAGACATATGAATAAACCGTGTGTTTTTGAAAAGCACTACGGAGACATTATTATATATAGATAGATTACAACTAATTACATGATATAGTCGATGTGGGACTATTCTATATACAAATATTCTTAACACTATATATTTACAAATATCAACACTCCCCCTCAAGCTTGAGCATATAAGTCAAATGCACCAAGCTTGTTACATATATAGTTAGTTCTGGGGCTTCGTAGAGATTTTGTAAACATATCTGCCAATTGATCATTAGAGTTGACAAAGCTTGTGACGATGTCGCCTGACTCGATCTTCTCTCTGACAAAGTGACAGTCTATCTCAATATGTTTGGTCCTCTCATGGAAGACTGGATTTGAAGCAATGTGCAATGCAGCTTGATTATCACAAATAAGTGTCATTGGTCTTGCTTCTTCAATTTGAAGTTCCTTGAGCAACTGTTTTAACCAAATAAATTCACATGTTGCCATTGCCATGGCCCTATACTCTGCCTCGGCGCTTGATCTTGCAACTACATTTTGTTTCTTACTTTTCCAGGATATAAGGTTTCCTCCAACAAGTACACAATACCTAGAGGTGGATCGTCTATCAATGGGTGACCCTGCCCAATCAGCATCAGAGTATCCAGCTATCTGGGTATGTTCTTTATCCTCATACACAAGACCTTTTCCTGGAGCACATTTGATGTATCTCAGAATTCGGATAACAGCATCCATGTGTTCCTGACAAGGGGAATTTAAGAATTGGCTTACCACACTGACTGCAAAAGAAATGTCCGGACAAGTGACTGTGAGATAATTCAACTTTCCAACCAATCTCCTATACCTTCCTGAGTCAGATAAAGGCTCCCCCTGATTGGGTAGAAGTTTAACACTTGGATCCATAGGAGTATCGGCAGGTTTAGCATTTAACAAACCTGTTTCTTCCAAGATATCCATAGCATATTTTCCGCTGAGAAATCACCAAACCGTCTTTAGATTGGGCTACTTCAATACCCAAGAAATAACGGAGTTTACCAAGATCTTTTGTCTGAAATTGTTTTGAGAGATGTTGTTTCAACTGGAGTATTCCCTGCTGATCACTACCAGTTATAACAATGTCATCTACATACACAATAAGATAAATACACCCTTGGGGTGAGTGATGATAAAAAACAGAATGGTCAGCTTCACTACGGATCATACCAAACTGTTGTACTATAGTGCTGAATCTGCCAAACCAAGCTCTCGGAGATTGCTTAAGACCATAAAGAGACCTGTGTAGCCTACAAACCATATTCGGTGACTCCCCCTGAGCAACAAACCCAGGTGGTTGCTCCATATATACTTCCTCTTCAAGATCACCATGTAAGAATGCATTTTTGATGTCAAGTTGATGAAGAGACCAATGTCGAATGGCTGCAATGGTTAGAAGTCTAACAGATGCCATCTTGGCTACAGGAGAAAAGGTATCACTATAATCCAACCCAAAAATCTGAGTGTATCCTTTGGCTACCAAGCGAGCTTTAAATCGATCAATCTTACCATCTGGACCAACCTTCACTGTATAAAGCCGACGACAATCTACTAAAGATTTTCCATGGGGTAGAGGAACCAGTTCCCAGGTACCACTGCTTTGAAGAGCACACATTTCATCAATCATTGCTTGCCTCCACTCAGGGTGAGATAATGCTTCACCTGGAGTTTTAGGAATAGAAACAGAAAACAAAGAAGACAAACAAGTATACTGCAAAGGGGAAAGACGATGATAACATAAATCAATATAATGTGGAGAAGGATTTCGTGTTTGACGTATACCTTTTCGATGGGCAATCGGAAGATCAGATTCAGGTTGCAGGATTGGATCCGGTGATGGCGAGAGCGTCGGAGGAGAGTCCGTAGTGCCCTCAGGGATAAGTACGACTTCAGGGACAGGTACGACTTCAGGGACAGATACGACTTCAGGGACAGGTATGATAGACGTTGGGCGACGACGCTGATATGTTTGAAGTGGGCGAGGAGTGGGGGGGTCTACCGTAGGGGTATCTAGTGGGTCAGGTTCCCTAGAATGATGGGGGATAATGACAGATGGGACTTCCAGAAGAGGTGTGGGAATACTTTTCTGAAGGGGTTCCGGAGTTGCTTGACTGGACTCGAAATATGGAACAGACTCGAAGAAGGTAACATCGGCCGATATGAGGTATCGTTGTAGAGTATGTGAATAACAACGATAACCTTTTTGGGATCGATGATAACCAAGAAAGACACACTTTAGTGATCGAGCTGATAGTTTATCAAGACCAGGGGAGAGATTGTGTACAAAACATGTGGACCCGAAGACTCGGGGAGGAATTGGGTGAAGTGGAGAATTGGGAAAAAGAATTGAATGAGGGATTTTATTGTTAAGGGCAGACGAGGGCATGCGATTTATAAGGTAACATGCCGTTAGCACAGCATCCTCCCAATACCGAAGTGGAACATTACCATGGAGAAGTATGGTCCGAGTGGTTTCTACGAGATGTCGATTTTTGCGTTCGGCTACACCGTTTTGTTGAGGTGTGTGAGGGCAAGATGTTTGATGGAGAATACCATTGTGTGACATAAAATTTTGAAATTGTTGGGATAAATATTCACGGGCATTGTCACTTCTTAAGGTACGGATAGACACACCAAATTGAGTTCTTATTTCTCGATAAAATTGTTCAAAAATAGAAAATAATTCAGATCTATTCTTCATTAAAAATAACCACGTGCAACGTGAAAAATCATCAATAAAGGTGACACAATACCTAGACTCAAGAGTAGAGACAGTACGCGAGGGACCCCAAACATCGGTGTGAACTAAAGCAAAAGGGGACGAAGCTCGTTTGTTGACTCGATTGGGAAATTGACTACGAGTGTGTTTCCCTAACTGACACGACTCACAATGTAAATTAGATACCTTTGGTAAATTTGGCACCAACTTATGTAATTTGGAAAGACTGGGATGACCTAACTGAGCATGGATAGTGAGTGGAGAATCTTTGGCTGAGCATGTCTGAGATGACAATGAGAGGTAATAAAGGCCTTGAAACTCATATTCGACGCCAATCGTCCGCCGCGAACTCCGATCCTGCAGGGTAACATTATTGTTAGTGAAAGTGGCACTACAATCAAGAAAACGAGTTAAACGACTGACTGAAAGTAAATTAAATGGACAATTAGGTACATAGAGGACAGAAGTAACAGAGAGAGAAGGTAGAATTTGAACAATACCAATCCCTTCGGATCGGGTTTGAGAACCATTGGCAGAAGTTATAGTAGGTAACAAACCAGAGGTAGAGAAGGAAGAGAAAAGATTTTTATTACCAGTAACATGATCAGACGCACCAGAATCAAGGACCCAAGGTCGAAAAGGAGATGATTGAGAGAGGCAAACAGATGAATTACCAGTGTGTGCTACCGTAACAGTAGAATCTGAGTTCTGATAATTCTGATACCACCTGAGGAAATCATCGTAGTTTGGCGTAAAGTTCTGAGTAGCCATGAGTATCTGAAGAGAGAAAATATCACGCAATCGGCCGCCGGACGTGCTGTCACGTGCGGTTCAGGTGGCGGCGCGTGATGCCCACGCGCGGAGACGGAGGTGGCGCGTGTGGAGGTTTCTGCCTATGAAAAAATTTGCCGGAAGGTCACCGGGAATAGTAGCGACGGCGGCTATGCAGTTATAACCGGAGAATATTGAAAACTGATGGTGGGGTCGGCTTTCCAAAACGTCGCCGGAACAGTAACAGCGGCAGTGGCGGCAGGGTGGTTACCGGAGAATTTTGAAAAGTGAGAGGCAAACCGGAGTAACAGCACGGTTTGCAAAAAAAATAAAAAAAAAAGTAAATTTCTCACTGGAAGACAGTGGGTCAACCGGATAAAACACGGCGAAAAAAAAAGAATTGCCTCTTAGCAGGCTCTAGATACCATGTTGAAATACAAGAGACTAAGAGACATATGAATAAACCGTGTGTTTTTGAAAAGCACTACAGAGACATTATTATATATAGATAAATTACAACTAATTACATGATATAGTCGATGTGGGACTATTCTATATACAAATATTCTTAACACTATATATATTTACAAATATCAACAATAGTAATTGGTACTGATACTTAATACTCTCTTCGGAATGAAATATGAGCAAAAATATCTAATATTTTTTGGAATGCAATACAAGCAAAATTAGTAACTTCTCTCATATTTAATAATGGAAATGATTGGATTCAAATCAATAAGTTTCACACTAATTGAAACCTCTTGCATAGGATTATGTTTGAAATATCTCTTGCGTTCTAGTAATTTTTGGGATGGGGGTGTTGGTATTGAAGCATTGATATTTCTTCATTTTGTTTCATGATTTTAAGATATAAATCTTAAGGACATCACAAACAGGCCTATTTCATCTTATTTTTTTGATTACCTATTTTTCACATTGCTGACATTCATCTATTGTTACAAGCATTCGAGCCGGTGGTGTTGGAGTGAATCTTCAAGCTGCTGACACAGTGATTTTATTCGATACTGATTGGAATCCCCAGGCAATGAATTTTTTTCAAATGATTTTCTTTATGTTTGTTTGCTTTTATCGCCTATTAAGATTATTATGTTGTTGTTGGTATGTTTTCAGGTTGATCTGCAAGCCCAGGCAAGAGCTCATAGAATTGGTCAAAAGAGGGATGTTCTTGTTCTCCGCTTTGAAACAGTTAGTACTATTCGTTCTGAGTTACTTGTTATTGTTGGGATTGATATATTTGCATAAATTATGCTACACACAGCCGCACAAATACTTTATTGATAATTATTGTTAGAGTCTAAGTTTAAATTAAGCCTTAGAGTTTGGGCTTGGGCCTAACACGACCCCACAAGATCAGCTTATAAGGCGAGGAATGCCCAAGACTTGTAAGCACTATTTGGGCTATGTCGCTAGTCAATGTGGGATTTTCAACATTATACGTGTACTTTGGAAATCTGATTTCAGGTATTATAAACAAGTGGTTTTAAAACAATTCACCATATTTGAGATATCTATGCGTCTTATTTCATAGTGAGAATTAAGAATTAATTAAAAAAATTTCAAGTCATATCTCTTGTTGAATATAACATAAATACCTGTTGTGTGGCGATCATTGTTTCATATATGCTTGATACGGTCTTAGAACACGTAAAAATTCAAAATTTCAAGTCTTATATGAAACTATTTAATAGTAATTAAATACTATTGGGACTTGTCTTTTGCCAGCGGAATTGTTTCAATGTCATTGTGAACATGTAGTGCATTTATACTGTTTTATACATTACTACTTCTCCGCTGTTAAGTGCTTTACAATTTTTTTATTCATTATGATTTCATTCATTCATTTTGTGGTCTGCTAGATCTTTTATCCCTTTATTTTGGGGGATTTGAGACGAACGGGACATGTGGCGTTGCTTGCAAAATGTGTTTTTCAGTGTGTTTAACTTGTCAGTTTAAGTGACTATTTATAGTAGCGATAATAATGCTTTGGCATTATGTAGCAAGCCAATAGTTAAGAAGGTATATGTTAGGAGGAAAAGAAGGAACAACTAACTGGATGTAATGTAACGGAAAGAGTTATTTTGCTAGTAGTAGTCAAAAGGCCTGTAACTGTATTAGGAGTAGCTGGTTGAGTGGTTTTTTGTATAAGGAGGTGAGGTGAAGAGAGGTCACACATTCGTGCTTCTCTATTTCACTGGGAACACAATTGTATTCATCCCAATCCTGTCATCTTTATCAATACTGTAAATGTAGTGTCATATTATCACCCATGCTAAAGTTTCTTCTTCTGCTTACAATTTAACAAGGTACAAACTGTTGAAGAACAAGTTAGAGCTTCAGCTGAGCACAAACTTGGCGTTGCTAATCAGAGCATTACTGCTGGATTTTTTGACAATAATACAAGGTTGGTAATGCCATGATGTATTTCACCTTTAATTTATTACAAAGATTTAAAATCAGCTCTGAATTTTCTTTTGTCTATATTTATTGCAGCGCTGAAGATCGAAGGGAATACTTGGAATCCCTTCTGCGTGAGTGTAAGAAAGAAGAAGATGCCCCTGTTTTGGACGATGATGCTCTAAATGATGTCTTAGCCCGCAGGTGCACAACTTTTTAAAGCTTTTACCTTCTGCTTCTATCTGTGGCTTAATATCTAGTTATTTTCTAATGTGGGGTTTCCTTTCTCTACTTCCATTGATATTTGAACTTATGCCAATTTTTGACAATGACAAATTAGTAGGTATATTAGGAATTGATAGTAATTGTGGTAAGATATGCATGTGACTCATACCTACCTTCATTTTAATTATAGGGAAGGATTCCTGATGTGTATTGTTGTCATTTGAGCATGCCACTCTTTTCTGATGTATCTATACAAGCATGTTATCTCTTTAACTGCATGGTCTATTGTATTGGTTGTAATGGTTGAACTTCTAGCATCACAACTGTTGGTCTGTTACTGCTGTAACCGTCTTTATAGCTTCAATTTGTTACGTCAGTCTATGTTGTCGCAAAGATATTATAGTTTCTAGCTTGTATACCCAACCCATCCAAATTTTGTGTCAAAAAGAGAAGGAAGAAAAATGAAATGTGACTAAAATCTTGTCTCTGTTGGCAGTGAAGCAGAGTTAGACGTGTTTGAGTCTGTTGACAGAAACCGGAAGGAGCATGAGCTGGTATGCTGTTTATTATTTGCACAGGCTTTTCTCATTCGCATAAATATATCTTTTACCTTCTGTTTCTGTTAGAAGAATCTTAACGGAGCTCCCAAAAAATATGCTCCAGGTTACATGGAAGAAATTGGTGCTTGAACATGCAACTGATGGCTCCGATGTTATTCCTCCCCTTCCTTCTCGACTTGTCACTGATGAAGACCTGAAACAATTCAATGAAGCAATGAAGATATATGATGATGTGCCTAAGGGTGAGGTAGACTCTAATGGAGTAAAACGAAAGAGAGGAGGTCTTGGGGGCCCTGATACTCAACACTATGGCAGGGGAAAACGTGCAAGAGAGGTTGTCTTTTTTATTTTATTCTGTTGGTTTGTTCTGACCGTTGTATTTCTTGTCTGCATTTTACTCTTTGCATGTTATGCTATGTGTCATCATTATACCTATATATATCAGCTGAGATTCCTTATGGGTAGTAGTCTTGCATAATAGTGATACGTATAACTTCACCTCCACCTCCCCGTAACTTTATTGGAAAAAAGAAGTAATTGAAAACACTGATGTTGCGTTTTAGGTATACTATGTAATTTCTTACCGGGTTTGTAATTATTGTTTTTCTTTTATTTATTTTTCACATAAAACACCTAAAATGCACCAAAGTTACCTTGTCTTTCCTTCCAAAAAGTCACTAATCCCCATCCACCATCTTACATTTTATAGGTACGTTCCTATGAAGAGCAATGGACAGAAGAGGAATTTGAGAAGATGTGTCAGGCAGAAACATCAGATTCACCCATAGTAAAAATTGAAGAGATGAGCCATCAAACCAATGCTTCCAGCTCTGTTGTATCTGCTACTATCACACAACCTGCTGCTACTGTCCTACAGCCTGCTGCCACTGTCACAGAGCCTGCTGCTACTGTCCCACAAACTGCTGCTGTGCCTCCACTTGCCCCTATTTTGCCATCTGTTGAGACTTTGCCGGTACAGCATGTTAAAGAGATAGCACCACCAGCAAAACGTGGGCGCGGACGACCAAAAAGAACTGTTCCAGTTAAGTCACCAGCGACATTAATCTCTCCAGTAACTTCTGGAATTGTTCAAGTAGATATGCAGTTACAGAAGGGAAATAAGTCTGGACATTTAACATCATCTACTCCTGATTCTGTTGGTCATTCTGCTGAAGTTACAGGTGTGGGTAGACTTATGCAGCAGTCTACCACAGGAGTGACTGCTAACGTACCTCCTGCCACTCTTCTGCCTACTATTCCACCCAATTCTCTGTCGACTGCAACTACTCCACCCACTAATATTGAATCTATGCACCAGTCTAATACAGAAGTGGCTGCTAACGCACTGCCTGCCATTCCTTTGCCTTCTCAGTCAGCTGCTGCTTCTGTTTCTGTACCTATTCAAGCAAAAGGACATGGGCAGAAAACTCAGAGCGGTCGTGAATTGCCTAGACGTAGAGGGAAGAAGCAGGTTATGATGTCGCCTCCTGTGCCTGATGGTTCTGTTGGTCCTGATGTCAAGGTCAACGAGCAATTAGAAAATAAATTAGCGAGTCCTTCAGGTCAGGGTATTCCCCAGAGTGAAACTGTTCCTAGCGTTGCTGTTGTACACCCTCCAACTACCATTTCAGGTTCCGCTTCAAACAGTGGAAACAATAATTTGGGTGCTGGGGTTGTTTTGAATTCACAGCTACCGCTTCCTTTGCCATCTGTTACTACTCTGGTTCAAACTGCTCCCAGTTATCCATCTGTACAGGTGCAAAGTAAAGGGCAAATTGGAAAGTCACAAACTGGAGCTGGAACTTCTCGGCGTAGGGGAAAGAAACAGGCAACAATGTCATCTCCTGTTCCAGTTGTTTTAGGTCTTCTGGGCAGGGATCCAACTTCTAATTTACCGACTTCATCTGGCATTGTATCAGGCGATAAAGTCGGTGAATTAAAAAACCTGCAGGAGAACAATGTTCAAGAATCAAAATCTATCATCCAAGATCAAGCATCACAGAGTAATCTGGATTTAAAATCATTGGAAGGATCAGATGATTTAGCCAAGCAGGCAGAGATCCTGCCTTCATGTAAAGATAGTACAGTCAATTCTCCAGGTATATTATGCATTTCTGTTTTATGATTTTAACATCACATTTATTTTTAAAAATGCCTTGGAGTTAAACTAAAGAGTTCTTTTGCAGGGCAAGATTTAGAGAAGGTTAAGAATGCTGATGTCCACGATTCTTCTGTGAAAATTAAATCTTCTGAAGTCAACCCTACTAATGTTGAAGTTTGCACTAATTCAGGGAATGAAAATTTATTTGTCACATCATTGCCTATTACCGAGGTTACAAAAGATCAGTATTCAGATAATAAACCTCATCAAACAGTTGTAGGTTCAATAACTTCCCCTTTGGTTGTTGAGACTCCAACCAATTCCTCAACCGGTAATGCAACTACAGAAAGCATTAGTCAGTCTGTAGATCCTGTGGCTGCAAAGATTGTTCCCAGTACGTTAAGCACTGTTTTTCCTTCAACACCAGGCTCTGAATCTAATCCAAGCACACATGAATCTGTGTCAGTCAAAAGGCAAGGTCGTAAAACTCAAAACAGACTGGAGCCACCACGGCGCCGGGGAAAAAAAACAACTCCAGTTTTACCCGTTGCTCCTGATGCTCTTATTGGCCAAGATCCTAAATTAAGTCATCAGGCTCAGATTTCACCAGTGAATTCATTGGTGGGTACAGCCAATTCAAATGTTACTCATGCTCAGGCATTTGAGATCCTTTTGCCTGGTGGAGTAGCTAATGATTCCAAGAGAAAAGAGAGAACCACCAATCCTGCCCAAAATAAGCAACAGAAAATTGCATCAACAAGGATTGACAGTGCACCTGTATCTTCAGATAAGATTGCCGCTTTAGGCCGAATACATAACGTCAATGATGTTGCAAGGGTAATGAAGGAAGTTTTCTCTGGAACTTGTTTGCCAAAGCCTAAAGCTTCTGTGGATGTCTCTGGTAGCCCTTATGTGGACGATAAAGCATGCTCTGCTACTGAAACTGCTGGGGCAGCGTGTCTTACTGATAGTGTTGCAGTACATGATCATGAAAAACAATCAGAAGTGGCATCCGATATGCAGAATCCGGAAGAAAACCCAAGTTTAGATACGCCAGCTACTGGAGCACTGAGCCTGACACCAACCATGCCAGGGAATGGGAATAAACAACAACCTGGCTTTGCATCTGATGAAAAAATAATTCTTGAACACTCAACTTCTAAGAGTGAAATGGAGGCTCTTGATACAACTCCTCTTAATAATGACCTAAAGGCTGATGGCTCTTCTGAGAAACCTCCTACTGGTTGTGGCTCTACTGAGTTGAGTATAGAGACGCCCACCCATCATGTAGGTTCATCTGTGGTTTCTCCTGATGTTGAACGTCCTTTAGTGAATGATCATAATCTTGAAAGCCAATCTGACTCTATAGAGAAGTGTTCAAGGTCTTCTCCCGTTGATATTGATGGCCAAGGAAGCCCAACAGTTCCATTGGCACCTGAAATTTGTAGTAATAACCCTGAGTCTAGTCAGGCTGATATCTGCATTCAGAGTCATTCATCCGCAAACAAATTTGAAAAATTGGAGCATTCTAAGCCATCTTCATCTCTTGCTTGTGCTGGTCAGGCTGAAATTTCTAGTGATCAACCAAAAGTGACATCTGCTGGCCATGATAGAAATAATACCGCGCCTCTGAATTTGAGCTTGGATCCTGCATCACCTTCTGAACCATCTTCAAAAGCTTTAGAACCCTCCATGAAACAGCATTCAGAGTCAGCTTCTGAAAAGGAAGGTCCTGTAAGCCCCAAAGCTGTTCAAGTTCAGAAGCATCCAGATACATTAGAACCTGTTGATCTGCGTGAGGCTTCTGAGATCGAGAGCTTTTCGGAGTCACCCTCCCAGGAAAGAAGGGATATAGGTGATTCCTCAAGTCAAACTATTGTGACCAATATAGTGGGTGTTTCTGGGATTGATAGTCTCGGGGGAGGAACTACGTCTGAAACTGCAGTTCTGCCCCCATCAAAAGAGAAAAATCGGGTCTCGGTCCCTCTGGAGGTGTCAATGGAGAAGGCCGTGGCTAACTGCTCTGGAGTCCAAGAGGAAGCAAGAATTGATAAAGTGGAAAGTGATGATCAAATGGATTCATCCACAACTTCACCGGATGAATTGAAAGATTCTAAAATTGAGCGGGGTGATAACTTAGAGGTTGGAGATGATACATTGAAAAGTTCATCTAACTTAATTGCGATGTCTGCATCCCAGAATGACATGGAGGGATCTAATACCGATCAGAGTAATTGTTCTGATAGGTTGCAATCTAGCCATCTAATGCCAGATAACCGAGACTTGAAAATCAATAAAATGACTGGAGACTGCCCAGTGACAGTTGGTCAAATAGATGCTACTCAGGTTTCTGAACCCGGGGATGATCCAAAAAGGCTTACTTCTGAAAACATGGATGTGCTGCCTTCTTGCATGCCGGTGAAGGAAGATAATGTTGATGTTCAAGACGAACAAAGAGATCCTTTGATTCCAGAGGGTAGTTCAAGGGATGGCACCAAGGTATGTCACATTGTATGTTTTCACACTTTTGACTCTGGTAATCCGCTCCTCAATTTTATACTGTTTCGTATGTGCAGGATTCCATTGTAAATCCTTTACCTCAAGAAAAATCAGTGTGTTCTGAAGCTGAGATGGTTGATCTTGGATCGACATCCAAAACCATGGAATTACCTTTGTCGGCGATGGAGGAAGATAAAGTTGACGTATCATCTGAAAGGGATATCCTCCACAACCCACTTGCTGCTACAAAACCAAAAGATAATCAAATGGAAGATAATAAGGTATTTCCTGGCATTGGGAAAATATTAGCACACTTGTATCCTTTCAATTTTCACGAATTCAATTTTTCAGGCACCAATTAAATAAAATCTATTAACATTGCAGGAATCAAAGCCTTTAAAAGCTGAGATTGGTCATCAAATTGAGGCATCTACAGATATTCCTGAAAGCTGTGCTACTGAGATTGCAAATGGATTGCAAGTCCCAAATTCCTCATCATCGGTTGAAAAAGAAGAAAGCTTATCTGAGAAATATATAGATGGAAGCACAGCTAGAATGCAGGCTGCTGTAGGAGATGGAATTGAATCAAATGATAACTCTGAAACTAACGAGACTAAACAGAAAGATCTAGTCGAGCAAGAAGAAAGTGCACAGAAAGACTGATAAATACATCAATGAAAAGTGTGAAGTTCAGGATCAAAGTAACGTTCAAAATTCATATTGTAAATGGAAGCACCCTTGAGAAGAGAAGAGTTTGTATGAGAAGGGAGAAATCCCAGAACCTGAAACTAAGTAATGAAATCAGTTATTGTATATATAATATATAAGCAGGGGTTATTTTGTACATATATATATATGTTGTAATTTAACATCTATTTCCTACTGATTTTAATCACTCGTCTAATCAGTTATTTTTGCAAACACTATCACAACAACTAATTTAATGACATTATTCTGAGGTTAATTCTTATCAAAGAAATGATATTGAGTAAATGGTCAAGTCAATTTAGTTCAGGTCTGTAAGATTATGAATATTTTCAAAAAATTTCATTCTATTAACTATCAAGTTTGTCTTATATTTAACAATTTACTATCAAGTAGATCTCTATAATTAACCAGATCATTATCAATTTAGTTTTTATATTTAACTACTTAATATCAAATTAGTCTTTAACGTAAGTAGAATTTAATAGAATCAGAGATTTTTTTTAAATATCTATTAGGTAGATTTTTTTAAAGCGCTCTATGAAAGATAAAGGATGTTGGATGTAATGAAGTGTTGATGTGTAAAAAATCAATTCTATGCTAGATAAGATGAGATATATTAAGAATGACAACAATTGGGAATCAAGAATTCATCCTAACCTATGTTTTGTTACATGTCCGGTTTCCAATGAGATTATTCTTAAAAGATGGTCTCACTGTCTCTAGAAGTTCTATTTCTAGTTAGTCTTACTGTATATACTTCAACTGCAAATACTTTTTCACTTTCTACATGGCATTATAGGCCTGGATATGATTTTTGCACTTGTTTAGACAAAACTAATTTCTCATCGAAGGTCTATACTGCACCATATGAAACTGTTTATAGTGATTTATAAGTTCATCATATTCAGGAAATTTCTTAATATATATTCCTATATATTAATTGTGCACCACGTGAAAATATTAAAATAATTTTAAATTTTGTATACATTTTTGGATATACCAAATACTCACACAATCTAGGTTATTCTCTGTGGCGTCTTAGAAATTGAGTTTTTTTAAATCTAGAGATGCATCTTTGGAATCTATTCGTAGATGTATTTCCGTAACATATGCGCAACAGTTTCAGAGGCAAAAATAAAAAAAACTTGTATTTCGACAAAATAAAAGTGCCGTTCATAATATAAAATCAGTATTACATAGATGATTTTAACATAAAATGCAACATTATACTTTAATATCTAGGCGAACGCTTCAACATCTACACAACAGACCAAGAAACCTCTATAAATGTCTCTTCCATATGGGAGAAGAAAAATCTTAATTCATATACTCCCCCGGTCATTTTTATAAGGAACACTTTGAAAAAATCACACAGACCAAAGAAACTAATTTTTTTATTAATAATTCTAAAACTTATTATTTCATTCCAAAACTAACCTTAACAAATTAATCTTAGTCATTATTATTCTTGTTTCTTGTAATTACTAATAAACCATTGTGCTTAATTCTAATACTATCTTTTCCTTTACACAAAGAACAGTACTACGTTGAATTCAGACTTTAGAAAAATAAAACTTTTACAAATTTGGCTTTCCCACCATTTTATACCAGCAATTTACCACCAAATTTTGAGAAATTTCAAATGTTAAATTTTGAATTATTAGCACAAAAAACTCTATACATTCAATCATTATCTATATAAAGATTGAGCTTTCCATATTTACTTTCATTCATGATAAAAAATGCCTCTTGACATAGACTTAAATGTTGCTTTCACTTTTACAGATGAAGAATCATCCTCTAAATGTGAGACTATTGCACCATCAAATATAGAAACACATTAATTTGAGTTTGAGCAAAATCATCCATCACATCTTACTGTTGAAGATAACATGAACCAAGTTGTACCATCAAATATAGAAGCACCTGAATTTGAGTTTGAGTTAACTCATTTCCCATATCTCAATGTTGAAGGTAACATAAATCAAATTTTTTCTCCTCAAGAAGAAATAAGCAACAATGATTCTTTCTCAGTTGAAAATGGTGAATAATTATTTCCAACAACAGCAGTGACACTGTCATTTTATTTTCTTTTCTTATTTTAATTTCTATTCTTATTTGTTTCAATTACATGTGTATTTTGTTTGAACTTTCCATCTACAAATTTTGTACATTTCCTAAATGGTAAAGTAAATACAAGGAGTTTGTAAATCATGAAAGAAAAAAACCCGACTAGTTATCATAATAGAGTCACTTTTTATTTAAATTAAACCATATCATGAAGTAAATTCACCACTGCTAAAGGTGAATAGGTGAAATACATTGATGCATTGATATTATATTATCAGTGTCATGAAATTATATACAGTGACATGAAATACATATACACATTCAAAGGTGTGCCACTGTATGAACATTATCATGTTTATGGATGTAAAAACATGCATGAAATTATATTATTAGTGACAAAAGCACATAATGTCACCTGTTCTGGTATGCTATAGCTTGAAATTTTTGTCGGCAAACTTATCACCATAAACTAATTCTCTAACTCTTCCATTACATTTTTATTATTTATGCAGACTCATTGACAAGTGAAAGCAATTCAAAAAAATGTAGATTTCTAACAAATGAACAGAGGAAGGTTATATGTCATTTATTGTTGAGCTTGAGGGAGGATGAGAGGTCACATAAATATGGAGTAATACCACGAATAGCTGAACTATACAATGTTCATAGAAGTGTCATTTACCGTATATGGAATCAAGTAAAGGAAACAGGTAATGTTTGTCATATAAAAACACTATGTGGAAGGAAAAGGGTCCAATTGGACTTTGAGAGAATGCGTCAAGTACCATTATCAAAAAGGTCAACCTATCGAGCTCTGTCTAATGCTCTTAACATTCCTAAGACGTCATTGATAAGGTTGCAAAAGTCGGGAGTTATAAGACGCCATTCAAGTACACTTAAGCTGTATTTAAAAGAGGATAACATGATTAATCATTTAAGGTTTTGTAAGGATATGCTTGATAGTAACAACTTGCCTCATGATCCAAAGTTTATTTCTATGCATAATATTGTTTTCATCGATGAAAAATGGTTTTGTATTACCAAAACTAAAAACAATTATTACTTGCTTTGGGATGAAGATGAGCCATATAGAACTTGCAAAAGCAAAAACTGTATTGGTAAACTTATGTTCATAGCTGCTGTGGCTAGACCCAGGTTTGACAATGAAAAAAATGTGACATTTTCAGGAAAGATTGGTATATTTTCATTTGTGTATGAGCAACCGGCTAGAAGAAGCAGTGTCAACAGAGTTGCGGGGACAATAGAAAGGAAACCTATAACTTCTGTGACAAGAGAGGTGAATAAAGATTTCTTAATAAGTAAAGTACTACCAACCATTAAGAGTATGCGGCCAAGAGAAGATGTGGGGAAGACAATCTACATTCAACAAGATAATGCAAGCTCACATATTGTTACAAATGATCCAGATTTTTGTAGAGCAGCAAGTGAAGATGGGTTTGACATCCAAATGACTTGTCAACCTCCGAATTCGCCCGATTTGAATGTCTTGGATTTAGGATTTTTTAATTCCATCCAGTATTTGCAGCAACAAGAACCAGTGAACTCAATTGATGAACTTATTGATGCAGTGCAAAGAGCATTCGATGAATTTTCCTGTCAACAATCTGATAATTTTTTTTACTCTTCATTCATGCATGATTGAGATAATAAAGATAAAGGGATCAAACAAGTACAACATTCCTCACATGAAGAAAGATATGTTATATAACCAAGGTTGTATACCTACTCAATTAAGTTGTGATTGTTCGTTAATTCAAGAAGTCACTGAATATCTTCAAAATTTTGATTATTAATTAGCAGGTGTTTGTTTTTAAGTTTCAGAATTTGTTATTGCATGAACGTGAAATGTTTGATTCATTATGTTGTTATTCTATAAACTTAACCTTCTTGAGAGCTACTTTTAGAATATGATTTAGCATTTTCTATAATTTAAACTAACATTTTTTAAGTATTCTTTCATGCTTAAAACAACAAATTCTTTTTGGTTACAATCAAAATGGTTACATTAAGATTATTGAAATGACACATTTATTTGAAGAAACAGGCCCTGCAATTTAGTGAAAAAATATAAGCCGGTCATGAAAATGATGTATTTCATTCTGATCAACGTATCATTGTAAACCAAATAACAAAACTGAATTTGAGCTTTAACCACAAAAACATTAGTACAATAAAAAAGATTTATCATTATCCATAACATTTCCCTATTTCAAAAACAAATATTCATAACATTTCTATTGAACTAAACTTGATCAAAATAAATTCGCAGCATATTCATAGCCTTATTCTTCACAACTTCACGTTCATGGCTTAAAGGATCTTTTTCCTCTGCATCTTTGTTATGTTCATGAAGGTTCTTATTCATGTCCAAAGCTTTGGAAGTTGAGTGAGCACAGTCTCTAAAATTCACCTCAGTATTTTTTTTCATCTTTCTCATTCCATATTTGCTTCTTCCTTCTAATGATTGTTTGTCTACCTTCTTCCTCACTCTCAATATCTGATTCCTCAACAATCTCGGTAGAATTAAGCGAATCCTCAACAGTTGCAGTATCATCAAATAAATGTTCAATAGTTTCACTTTCCATTTCAAAAGAATCCTCAATCTCTGGAAACTTGTTCAAATCAATATGAAATTTCAGTTTCCCAGCATAAGACTTGAAGTCATCTTCAATAGAGTTATGAGGTTCCATGCCCATGTTAATGTGAGAAACTCGGTGAATAATGCAGAGAAGAGAAATGAAGCGTAAATATATAATTTTAGGTACTGCCTGTTTGTGTGCTTGCAACTTTCCCTCCATTTTTTTTAAGGGGAATATGTCTATGTAACTAATGCACTTACATTGAAATGAGTTATTTAATTTTATTTAATAAGGGTACAAATGGAATTATGTATTGAATAAAATTTTAATTTTAAGAGTGTTTCTTATAAAAAGACCAAATTTTTTTTGCAAAGTGTTCCTTATAAAAAGGATCGGAGGGAGTATATATCATGCCTTACACACACTCATACACAAACAACCACCACATATACAGAACCTCTCACATCATGTGAGTAAGTCCTTTAAACCACCTCAAAACACCACAGTACATGACTTCTCACCGTCGTGGGCAAACCCTAACCACCAAACAACGTAATATACTTACTAAAATCTCTAAATATTGATGCCCTTGCAGGAATAACATGCACGCATATACTTTTTGACTAATATATCATTGATCTGTTTCCTCTTAATTGGTCTAGATTTTTATATATTTATAACTATATCATATTTATTTAATATTTATTTTATTCAATAGTACTTTTTTTTGTCTCTTACTAGTGAAAAAAATGGTTTTGTGAAAGAAGAAAAAAAACCTAAGAAAGGTAACAAGTTCACACGAAAAGAGGTGGTACTCGTGCGAGACTTCGGGCTGTGTTTGGGGGTTTCTTATTTTCATTCACACCAAAAAACCAAACCTTTGTTTTGGTTTGGTTTCATCTTCACAGCGTGAGCTGAAATCAGATTTTCAGACTTCTCTCTCTGTGTAAAGACGCTATCTCTCAGCTCTGATCCGGTAATCCTCTCTCACTCCTTTTTTCTCTCAATCGACGTCAAGTCCGCATACCGTTTCACCTTTCAAATTTTTACCGGGTCTTGTTTTGATCCGCCGATTTTAGTAATTTCTTCTATTTTTCTAACATTCACGAAGGTTTTAGGTGATTTTTCGTGTTTTACAATGTTAATCACGATGTGTTATTTTAGGATGTTTGTAAAAAGGCAGGGTTTTTCCTTTTGGGTTTTGTTTTTTACTATGATAGGAAAAATGGGGTTATTCTATATATTATTTTTTGGATGATTACTTATTACTTTGTTTTGAAAACTTTAAGGTAGTGTACTAGGAAAAAGATAGAAATTTTATGCATTTGTGTTGAATTTGGTCATATGATCATTACAAGTTGGTTCCTTTTTTATTAATTCTGAAGTTACACATTTAGACTATCCTGAATTTTTCATCTGATTTGGAGTTTGGGCTACAATACTTTGCTTCTGCAGTTCGAAGGAGATGGCATCTCCACAGAATGTCGACATGGAGGCTGCCAATTTTCTGCATAAACTTATTCAAGATTCTAAAGATGAGCCATTCAAGCTGGCTACTAAACTCTATGTGGTGCGTGTTGTTTTCTCTTTCTTTAACTATCTTTCGACCCATTGTATAAGTTAGACATACTTGCAATTAATTTGGCGAGTGTTTCAGATACTTCAACATATGAAATCGAGCGGGAAGGAAAATTCAATGCCATATCGAGTTATATCTAGGTAAAATATCTGCAACCTAGTACTCTAACTTGTTTGTATATAGGAATTCTATTATTTACTAGGGCTCTTTTGTAGTGTGCTAAGATAGTAAAGTTGAGAATCTAATACAGATTGTGTTTAAGTATGCACAGTTGCTTCTGAAATTATCCTCTCACAGAAGTTAAGATATCAATTATCGGTGTGATGGAAAATGAAATAAGGTTCTTGAATCGCATTTTGTGGTGTTGGTGAACAAAGAGCAATGGATGTTTGTTGGGCTTTGGAGCCTCTTTCTAAACAGTAGAGTGGCTGAATTTGTTTAGCCACATTGTGTAGTCCAGCCTGAGTAATATACTTGTAGTTCACGGCTTCTTTCACGGGAACACGTTTATTTGTTTGAGTTTGCAAATAAATCATAAACTTAATTATCAAAGCATCCTGTGGATTTAATTTTCTCTGTAGTGCCTTGGTGATTGTAGTGAAGCTCATATTTATCATCATTCTTAGCACTAAATCATATTTTGTCTGTATTAGTATTACTACTTTGATCCAATTTTCAATTTCATGCATGTCACCGTTTCTTCTTACTTAATGTTGCCTGTCTGTTATAGGGCGATGGAGACTGTCATCAACCAACATGGTCTTGATATTGAAGCATTAAAGTCATCACGTCTTCCTTTGACCGGCGGTCCTCAAATAGGTAATTATGCTTGTTTTAATATTGCTTAAAGAGTATTTGTGATATTTTTTGAATTAATTTAATTTCATGTGTGATTTATGCAGGATCTTCTTCACAAGCAATGGGTGGTGCAAATGATTCGAGAGCAGGCTTGGCTGAGAACGAGGCTCCTAAAATGGAACCCTTTGCTGCTGGTCGACCACCAATTGCCCCAACTGGCGGAGCTCCTGAATATTTCTAAATATGCTATATGTAATGAGAATAAACTCTCGTACTAACTACTCACCTTACCCAACCTTCTAGTTACATTAACAAAGGTGTTATATGTAATGAGAATAAACTTCTATATTAACTACTCACCTCACTCAACCTTCTAATTCCATCACTTAACTCCATTTTTAGGTCAATACCCATTGTCACATGATCATTTACACCTTTTAATGACTAAACTTCTATCTTACAATCATGTCCACCTATTACCTCCTATACAAGTCCATCTTCACCAGTATTTTCTTCCCTTTCTATCAACTATCACTTTCACATTTGTACTTGTTGTGAGTTCAATAGTGCCGACCCTGACGACGATGTATCAAGCGACACTTTACCTTTTGTTTGATGATACATGTTTAATGTAATCCTTTGACCTAACTATTGAGTTAGGTACCACTTCTTCCGCCTATAAACTTGACCACATGTAGTTTGACAAGGAAAGTCACCTCAGTTGTTGGAACATACTCCGTGCATCATCCCTTATAAGGTTGCAAGATGTGGAGGAATCGCTTAACGTGTCACAAATCTCGCCCCACCTCTTTTTAGTACTCGGTCTCACTTAAAAGATGTAAGGATAACAGGTCGAATACATTGACACTTGTTGGAACAAAATTATATCATAAAAATCTATCATTTTTCTACAAAGCATATACCTCCAACTACGTCACATTCAAAACAATTTAAACCATTCATTCATTTTACTTTGCTAGCCAATTCTGAACCAATAAGCTATAATGAAATGGTAAAAAGTGAAGCATGGAAGGAGGCCATGATTGTTGAACCCAAATCAATTGAAAATAATCACATATGGGAGTTGGTTGATTTACCTAAAAGAAAGAAAACCAATGGTTTGAAGTATCTTTAAGGTCAAGATGAATCTATATGATACAATTTAAAAATGGACATTTCTTAATACACCACCCATGTTTTTTAGACACCACGTGAATTTCTGTTTTTGCCCCCTGATTTCGGATGTGCACATCCAGACGTACCAATTTTTTAAAAAATGTTGATGTGTTCCGGATATGCACATCCGGAAAAATTTCGGATCTGCAGATCCGGAAAAAAGCAGAACTTTAATTTAAAAAAAAAAAATCGATTTTGTTGGTTGGTCGCATATGTTAATATATCGTCGCAACTTAATATACATTCGACAACATCCATATATAAAATAAAATGATATATATATATATATATATATATATATATATATATATATATATATATATATATATATATATATATATAATAAACCTCTATCAAAATACAGTACATACATGTAATAAAAATAGAATACATAAAAAAAACTATTGCGTATGGCGAAGGATCTCTCCTGGCTCCCCTGCTCCTCTGCCCCGACCCGCCGTCTTGGCTCGATGTCTGCGGTACTGAAGCGCCCCCCCGAGCAATCTCAATAATCCTATCCACGACACGTCTGCCACCAGAGCCCTCAGGGAGGTGACCGTCCGCAATGGCCGCCCACGCTATCTGCTCTATCTCACGACAGCGAGGTAGGACGTCCTGAGTATGGTCCAGCTGAGACTGCCGCTCCTCTAATATCTCCTGATGAGCAGGTCTGGGTGACGATCCCTCAGCAGTGGGCACCATGCATGGGTGTGAGACGGTGTAGAACCACATGATGTATCCGGCAGCAATGCTCCAATCTCTCGGCGCTCTGGTCGCCCGAGCCTCTTCCGGTACCAAGTGGGACTGGAAGTCAGCATATATTTCATCTATCTGCACGTGGGTCAAGCCTAGAGGAGCAGACTCATGAGGCATCCTGGGGATCATCTGCATGTAACCGAACTGGCGCAAGACGTGCTCCGGCAGGTATCGAGCAGTAATGGTCGAACTGCATGCCAACCATCCTGAGAACAGCGAAACCTCATCGAACAGACGCGTCACACGGTGATCGGCATAGGGGTGATAAAAAAACGTCCTCAGCAGCCATCCGATCAAGATACACTCCGTAGGGGTCGGGCGCCTGGTTCCCTCTGAGCAAGAGAAATGCAGCAGCACACGGCATATCCTCAGTGTACCCGACGACACTCCCCCAACCAGTAATCTTGGGAAAGTGCTGTAATATCCACGCCTAAAATGGAAAACATAACATCGGTGTCAAACATTATAATGAGTATAGAAAGAAAAGAAATGAAAAAATGACTTAGAATATTAGATTGTTACCACATATAGTGTACAGCTGCCTGCCACAGTCTTGGCTGCCCAGCGACAACCATCTGAGAGCCTGGAATAGGTGAATGCCAGCGCAGCCGTCCCCAGTTGTACCCATGGATCTCTGTGGGATCCAAAAGGTACCTGAGGTAAACGACATCAACATAACTGGTGCTGGTGTCCACAAACACCTGCGTGCCGAGCAAAAATAAGTAGTAGCATCTCAGGGCACGCTGCCTGTGGATCTCCACCTCAGCTGCATCCCCTGCTTCCTGTCCTGCCTCTGCAAGCGCCGCACTAAATCTGCGTGTCAGAAAGGAGAACCAGACGTGGGCACCTCTCAACTGGGTCACCTACGCAAGTGCCTCCTCTGGGGTAGCCCCAAGCTCCTCAATCAGCATCTCTATCGCGTCCCCCTTCGACATCCTACCGTGACGCAGAAGGGTACCCGTGATCGGTAGATGTAAAAGGCATGAGATGTCGTCGAGTGTGATCGTGATCTCGCCGTACGGTAGATGGAATAAGGATGTCTCAGGGTGCCATCTCTCAACAAAAGCCATCAGCATATCGTACATGATCAGGGGATACCCAATCCTAGACAGGCCTCCAAGACCAGAGGTAGCAAGTGCAGACGTGAACCACTCATCCCCTGGCAGCGCCGCAAGCATGTCCATAACCTTGCCCCTATGGTTATAGAACTTATGTGAATAATTCTCCTGAAAATTTCCAAATAAAACAATGTTACAAATGAACATATTTTCAACGAAAACAATTCTATAAATAAAACGAGAAAGGTTACCTCTCCTAGCCAGACATATCTGACAGTATGCTCAGAGTACCCCACGAGTAGGGACATATCAGACGGTCCCCCGGGGTAACCGTCCAGCTCATCGAAATCGTCATCGGTGTCACCACCCTCATGTGCTGGGTGATCACCCTCAGGAACAAGAACAGGAACAGGGGATGAAATAGGAGAAGTTGATGGAACTGGAGTTTACCGACGCCGCCTGCGTGATGGCTGAGAACCTGATGAACCAGCAGTAGAAGCTCGACGCCTCCGAGATGTAGAATCGGCGGCTGACGGGGGAGTGGCCTGAACCTGTGATGTGGAAGTGGCCTGAACCTGTGATGTGGATGGCTGTGGTGTTGGATGTGGTGTAGGATGTCCCTCACGTCAGACAGATGCGTGTTGAGCTACCCGTCCATGTATGATACGATCGTCTCTGCCAGCCATGTAATTTGCAAAGCATAATAAATAAATTAGAATTAAAAAAAAAATAGAGACCTTCGGGATTTGCACATCCGAAAGTACTCAGAATATTTAACGTTGGGTTTTTCCGGATGTGCACATCCGGAAGCACTCAGAATATGTAACGTTAAAATCCTTCCGAATCTGCACATCCAGTACGTATTTTCAAGTTCAAATATTGCAGCCATGGTTGCTGTACCATGGAAAAGGGCATTTTAATGCCCTGATCGTCTGTTTGACGCAGCAAACAATACCTACATTGTCTCTAATCTATGTTATTCATACTACCTAACAATTTTTACACCTAAATATCTACTCTAAATCGATTACTCGAAAATAACTCTGAAACTCTAAAATTCGAAAACTTACCGATTAAATTGAGATACGGAGGATTTGGAGTCTCTTGATCATTGTAGAAGTTGCTCTGCGCCGAACTCGAGTGAAAAAAGTCGAAATTTGTGTGATTGAGAATTTGAGAGTTTGAGAGAGTTTGGTGTTTGGAAAATGAAAATGTGAAGAATGAGGGGGAGGAAGAAGGTCTGGCGCGAATTAATAAGAAATTGTTCTGGATCTGCAGATCCGGAATTTTTTCGGATATGCATATCCGGAACACATCAACATTTTTTAAAAAATTGGTGCGTCCGGATGTGCACATCCAGAATCAGGGGGCAAAAATAAAATTTCACGTGGTGCCTAATAAACTTGGGTGGTGTATTAAGAAATGCTCTTAAAAATATAAGGCTTGGTTAATGACTAGAGGTTTTTTTGCAGATATATAACTTTGACTACAATGAAGTGTTTGTTCCTGTTGTAACATGACTTAAAACTTCAAATGAGAAAATAACATATTTTGGTAATGACATATTTTAGAGCTTGACCCTATTAAAGTTTTGGTAGTTATAAATATGAGTTTCTCTCATTTGTTGTAAAACAAGTTGCATAATTTGTATAAGGTAGAAATCCTAGTGAGGAGCGAAGGGTAAAATTCTTTAGAGTGTGTTTGGATGAAGGATTTTAATGAGGGAAAGTAATTTTTTGAGGGAATTTGAAATGACTTGATTAAAATCTATTGTTTGGATAAAAAATATGGAGAATTGTTAAAATGATGTAAATTTATGGAGTATTTTATTCATGTTAAATTTAAGGAATTTAAAATGACACCAAAAAGTAAAGAATTTCAAATTGCTTTTTAATTCTATATAATATGAATGTTAAATTATTTATTATTAATTTTTCAAATTTTGCAAGATGGTCCTCATGTTTTATGAAAATTTCAAATTCACCCCCAAAATATTCAAAAAATTGCAAATTAGTCCCTAATAATTCTCAAATTTTACAAATTGGTCCCTTCAAATTTTCAAAAATTACAAATAGGTTCCTATTTTTCATATTTTAAATTTGACCCAAAAGCTTTAAAAATTATGAAAATGGCCCCAAATGTTTTACACCGAATCATTTTAATACTCCATCCAAACAAAAAAAATTTAAAAATGAATAAATTTCAATTGAATCATTTGAATTGTTTAGAATTTTAAATTCCTTAAAAATTCTCAATTATCTCATCCAAACAGACTCTTAGAGTTATATTCTAGGGGATTTGGAAGTCTTTTTTTGTTACCAAAGGGATTAGTAAATACTTTTACATTGGTAGTTGGAGAGATTGAGAAACACTTGGATAGAAAATAGGGTTTGTTTTTGGGGAACTCTAAAGACTATTTTCTTGTAACTCATATTATAACAACTCTTGAAGTATAGTGACTTAGAGAGTTGATTTCTCCCTCAAACTTAGATCTATTTGATTGAACTAGGTAAAAATATTTCCCGTGTTCTCACCTATTATTATTTTTAGGGTTAAATATACAAAACCCCCCTGCAATGTTAGCGAATTCTCATTTTAGCCCCTGTAAAATTTTTTTTTTTAAACACCCCCTCGTAATATCCAGATTCCCTCACTTAGCCCCCTGGCTGCCACATGACAGCAAAGATTCCTTTCTCTTTGCTTGCGTGGCAGCCAGGTGGCATTTTTAATATTATTTTATTATTTTTTTTATTTTTTTATTTATTTTTATTTATTTTATTTTATTTTATTTTATTTTTATTTATTATTATTTTTTTAATTTTATTATTATTATTTTTTTTTAATTTTAAAAAATTTTTTTTTTTTAAGAGGGGGTGTTTAAAAAAAAAATTTTACAGGGGCTAAAATGAGAATTCGCTAACATTGCAGGGGGGTTTTGTATATTTAACCCTAATTTTTATAATTTTTTTTCTTTTTTTTTTTATTTCTTTTTCGCCTTGCAACCGATGTAAAAACATACATTTTAAGAAAGATAGCATACATTTTACATCGGGTCAGAAAGGAAACCGATGTAAAAAAAAACATTTTACATCGGGCCAGAAAGGCAACCGATGTAAAAACATACATTTTACATCGGCCCAGAAAGGCAACCGATGTAAAAACATACATTTTACATCGGACTTAATAGTCAACCGATGTAGTAGATGTATTTCACATCAGACTTAATAGTCAACCGATGTAGTAGATGTATTTTTCACATCGGACTATGGCCCGATGTAAAATGTCTTTAATTTACTACATCGCTTGGCTTTACATCGGACCCAGAACCGATGTAAAATGTGTTTTTCGCCCGATGTAAAAAGTCTTTTCTGCACTAGTGTAATTTTTAAAATAAAAATTTGTTTAAAATAGAATTAAAAAAAAAAATTAGGTCCAAAAACGAAAAAAAATAAAAAAATAAAAAAATAAAAAATATATAAATAAAAACGAAAAAGAAATAAAAAAAAAGAAAAAAAAATTATAAAAATTATAATAAAAACAAATAAAACAAAATAAAACAAAAAAGTAAAAAAAAAATAAAAAAAAATTTAAAAAAATATAAAAAAAATAAAAATAAAAATAAAAAAAATAAAAAAAAATAAAAATAAAAAATAAAAAAAATATAAAAAAATATAAAAAAATAATAATATAAATAAAATAAAATAATAATAAAATAATAAAATAATATAAAAAATGCCACCTGGCTGCCACGCAAGCAAAGAGAAAGGAATCTTTGCTGTCATGTGGCAGCCAGGGGGCTAAGTGAGGGAATCTGGATATTACGAGGGGGTTTTTAAAAAAAAAACTTTACCAGGGGCTAAAATGAGAATTCGCTAACATTGCAGGGGGGTTTTGTATATTTAACCCTTATTTTTATTACTTTAGGACATTTTCCCGGTTGCCATTGTTCTTTGTCCCATACATCAAATTTTTTGTCGCGATTGAACCATGAATAATATCTTTTAAGTGGTTTTAATTATTCTATCAATTTCACGACAAGTGACGCCCACCGTGCGCAAATTGGTATTGTTTATAAGTGAGCAACATTATTTCTAAATGGGAGATTGAGAAATTTCCTGGAGATAACAATTTTAGGTTCTAGAAAGTAAAAACGAAAGAAATCTTAACTCAAGAGAAGTTTATTGAAGTATTGAAGGGTGATGCATTAATGCCTGTACGTCTAACACAAGCAGAGAAGACCGAGATGATAGATAAGGAAAAATGCCATTATCTTGTGCTTCATTGATAAAGTTCTAAAGTAATTCTTCAGGGAAAAGACTACGATTTTGAAGTGTTCAAAATTTGAATCATTATATATAACAAAGTCTTTGGCTCACAGGTTTTATCTGAAACAACAAATACACTCATTTCGAATGGTAGAGAACAAATTCATAGTGAAGCAGTTGGCATAATTTCACAAGATTATTGATGATCTTGAGAATATTGAAGTGAAGAATGAAGATGGGGTCAAAACTCTAATATTGTTGAGCTCATTGTCCAAATCCTTTGATCACTTTAAAGACGCCCTTCTTTATGGTAAGAAATGTACTATTACTTTGGATAAAGTCCAGACAATTGTGAGGTCCAATGAATTTTCAAGATGAAAGATTGATGATAGTGGTGAAGGCTTGAGTGTCTCAAGAGGAGGACTTAAGTATAGAGGAATGTCCAAATCAAAGAGGTTTGACAAGTCAAAGATAAAATGTTTTATTTGTTAGAAATCAGGTCATTTCACGAGGGATTGTCCTGAGAGGAGGGATTTGCCTCAAAGGTGGATAGTTATGAGAGTGCTAGTGTATTAGTGGTGTTGAGTTTGAAAACTAAAAAGGTCTGGGTCATGGACTCATGTTTCTCTTATTATATGTGCCTAAGAAGAGAATACTTTTATACTTTGAAGTTGGAGCAAGGTAGGGTAGTTCTCCTTGCTGATAATAAGGTTTGCAATGTTTATAGTATTGGTACGATTAAACTTCAATTGTTCTATGATCATGAATTTCTTCTTCACAACGTGTTGTATGGTCCAAAACTCAAAGGAAATTTGTTATACATAAGTATATTTGATGATCTAGGATATTACACTAGAGTTAAACATACGGTGTTGAAGATTTCGCATGGTGAAGTGATCATAGCTAAAGGGTCTAAATATATATGGCTTATATATTTTAGAAGGTTCTAATGTTGTTGTTCACTCATCATCCACTAGTAAAGACTTTCATGACAAGAACAAGCTATGGTATTTGAGGTCAAGACATGGTGAATGCCTGAAGGTTGTTTCAGAGCAGTTTAATGAGTTTATATAAGACAAGGAATAAATATGCATATGACCAAAGAGTTGTCATTGAGTTTCTGGGGTAAAGATGGTGCCAAAGAAGCTCTCCTGTTTGACATGTGTTCATTTACAAGAATAAACTTTCAAAAACGTATGGTAGTTTGTAGTAGATAATATGGAAACTACTTTTATTTGAAGGTCGTCACAACTTTGCTTATTGATAAAATTAAGCCCAATCAATTTGATGGTAAAATTTTGGATTGTGTCTTCAATGACTATCCAAGAGGAAGGAAGGTTTATGAGCTATTGGGAGTGAAACATGGAGGATCAAAGTTTATTAATCACATATGTATTACTTTTAGTGAGTTATGTAAGGGGAAAAAGAGTAAAGACCTGTGTATGAAACTTTTTAGAAACTATGATGGAGAAGACCCAGTTTGAGATGGAGGTTCATATTATGGATACTAGTAGTAGTGAGGGAACAATTACAAATGTCTCTGATTATCATTTGACTCATGATAAGGTAAGGAGGGAGATTATACCATATCAAAGGAATAATTATGCTGACCTTGTGTGTTATGCTTTGAATGTGGCTGAATGGTTGCAAAACTAAGAAATAGGAACCTTCAAGGAGTCATTCAAAATCAAGGAGAGTCAAAGATGGTTGAAAAACCATATTTGTGGACTTGCTAGATTACCTATGAAGAAAAAGGTGTTTGGAAAAAGGTGAAAAGATCAAGGTTCAAGTGTGGCTTGAACTTGATCAAAGTTGTTGGTGAGTGATTCAAGTTTTGGAGAGAGAGCAACAAGGTGTTTGATGGTTAATTTGACATCCTTATCGTTTTAAAGTCAAGGTGGATAATTGTTGTAATATGACTTGAAATCTCAAGTGTGAAATAAAATAAAATAAACATGTTTTGGTATTGACATATCTTCGGGCTTGGGCATGTTAAGGATTTGATAGCTATAAATATGAATTTCTCTCATTTGTTGTAAAACAAGTTACCGAAGTTGTATAAGGTAAAAATCCTAGTGACAAGTAAAAGGTAAAATTCCTTATAATTATATTATGGATATTTTGTAGCCTTTTGGGGTTGTTAAAAGGATTGGTAAACACTTTTATATTGAAAGTTGGAGATATTGAGAAACACTTGGGGGGTAGAAAATAAGGTTTGTTCTTGAAAACTCCAAAAACTATTTTCTTGTAACTCATATTGTAATCTCTTGCAAGAACTGCCTCAAACGTATATCGATTTGATTGAACTGGGTAAATAAATTTTCCGTGTTTTCGCCTATTATTATTTTTATTGTTTGAGCTTATTTGCCTGATTTCCATTCTTCTTTGTCCCATCCATTAAATTTCTTAGTGTGATTGAATTTTGAATAACTCTTCTAAAGTAATTTTAATTATTTTAGAGGGTTTCTTAATACACCACCCAAGTTTCTTAGGCACCACGTGAAATTTCTTTTTTGCCCCCAGTTTCCGGATGTGCACATCCGGACGCACCAATTTTTTTAAAAACGCTGATGTGTTCCGGATGTGCACATCCGAAAAAATAGCATAACTTTATTTTTTAAATTTCCTGATCTGCAGATCCGGAAAAATAGCATAAATTTATTTTTTTTTTAATCGGTTTTGTCGGTTGGTCGCATATGTTAATATTTCATCGCAAGTTAATATACATTCGAATGAGGGAGGGAGAAGGTCTTGACAGCATGATGAAGATCTTGAGTCAAGGGATTAGGTTTCCCGCCAATAGAAAATTTTGTTCTTCGTATCTCTTCAATGTGTTGTTTCGGTGTAGCCATTAATCTTCAGTCAATGTCAATGAAGTAAACATGCATTACAGAGTGAAACGTTGATGAAGTAAACATGTATCATTTAGGCACCACGCTCGATACTACATAAGTAAAGTCGAAAATTCTGATTCTGGTTCTGCAAGTGGTAATAGGAGTACCACCAACTTTGTGTCGACTCTGTTGATCTTCATTTGTCCTACAATCTTCGAGGATAAATTTGAGAGTTCGGATATTCACAATGCCTTTTTTGGATATATAACTTATGGTTACAGATCATGTTTGTCATCATAGGTGGATGACCGTTATTTTGTTTAAATATGGGTTAGAACTACTAGAACACTTTTGAATACAGAACAAATGGTCTTCTGTTAAAATACATATTATTATTATTTCTTAAAATAAATATACCTTTTAATATGTTGAGTTTCAGCCATTTTTCCGGATGTGCACATCCGGAAAACGCGTAACTTGTCATTCCGGATTTACACATCCGGAACAAAGCAACGTTTTTAAAAAAAACGGTGCGTCCGAATGTGCACATCCGGAACTGGGGGGCAAAAACATAATTTCACGTGGTGTATAAGAAACATGGGTGGTGTATTAAGAAACCTCTTTATTTTATCAATTTCACAACATCTCTTGTAGCAAGACTTGAGACAATGTGACTAGTTGTGCCAATATCTAGTAGTAGAAACTCATGTCTCTATCACTGGATAAATGGTCTTTTAGTAGAAACAATATTTTTCACTCAACCACTTGAAATTGAAGTGAAAGGCAATAGGCATATAGTGTATAAGATGCACAAAGTTTTGTATGAAATAAAGCAAGTCCTAGAGCATGGAACAAAAAAATTGACCAATTTTTTAAATCCAAATTGGATTAAAAAAATGCACGGTTGAATATGGTATATATGTGAAAAGTTCCAACAACTCATCATAATGATATGTTTGTATCTGGATGACTTGCTCATCATTGACAACAATTCATTTAAGATTAAGAATATAAAGGTCAAAATTAAGGATGATTCCGAGATGAATGATTTAAGTAAGCTCTCATATTTTCTTGGCATGGAAATGCATCAACATAAGTATGTAAGGGAGCTATTAGACATATTTGAAATGACTGATTAAAACATAGTCACATTTCCATTAGAAACAAATGCAAAACTTGATGAATGTAGTGATGAAGAGAGGGTAGAGGAAACCATGTTCAAGCAAAGCGTAGGTTCATTGAGATACTTATGCAATAACATATCTAATATCTACTATGCAGTAAACATCATCAGCAAATTTAGAATGAGCATAGGAAACCTCATTTAGTGGCTGTAAAGAGGATTACAGAAAAAAAATGAAGATTGACTTGCTATTTTTGGTATTGATGACTGAGAAGAATGCAGGCTTAATATGATATTCATATTCTGAATGGTGTGAGTACATAATTGATGGAAGGATCACTTTAAACTATGTGTTAAAGTACAATAACACAACCATCTCTTGGTGCACTAAGAAACAAAATGTTCTTGAGAATCTTCTTGTGAAACTAAGTATATTGTTGGGGCATCATCTTTACCAATCATCTATTAGAAGACCATCATCTTTACCAATCATTCGTATCACTTGTGTTGTAGAGTAAATGTGTTATAGTTGCACTAACATATCTAAAGTATACAATTTTAATTTTAATTTGCACATACCATTTGAAGATGCAGATAAAAAAAAAAGATTAATACAAATTCATTAAAACACAAAAAATCATCTCATAAAACGCATATTCATTAACCTATATTATAAAATGTTAATACAAATTTCTGTAATTAAAATTTTAATTACTCATTTTGTTTGATCATATATTCATTGATGTTTAAGTGAGAGATTTAGAATTAAAGATGATAAACAGTTTTTGAAAAAGGTGAACACTTCATTACCCATTAAATTTGATTGGGTACCAGTACTCAGATGACATGTATGTTTTAGATTAGTCCACATCATTAATATTAATTATATTTATAAATAATAATTCTATTAATAAATATAATTTATTCAATTAATAAAAAATTTAAAAGCCACCCTAAAACTTCAGGTTATTCTATTTTTCTCTCCACGTATTCTCTCATCCTGTGTAATCCTTCTTCTTCCTCTTTTTGAAATTTTTTCACTTTTCATTCTTTGTTTCTCCTCCAACCATCAATTATTTATGCTTCTCAATTTTACTTAAACATGGAAACCTTCTGTTTCACTATAATTTTTGCCGCCGCTTCATTCTACGTTGCCATTACTGTATTTTCTGTTGCACTGTAATTTCCCACCGCCGCCACTGCGTCTGCTCTTATCGGTAACTCTCGTTCTTCTCTTTGTTATGTAAGGTGATCTTTCTCTTGTATGAATATTTTGATTTTAGGGTTTTCATTTTGTTGTTAACATTATTCATTTTCTAGTTTTTAAAAATATCAACTGCAGCAGTGTCATCACACATTTGTATCACATGTAGCAAGTAACATTTGCATCGCCTTACAGTGACGACAAGTGTATACATTTGAATTTCTGCAACCGCCAAATTTAATTTTCTACAAAAATGGCCAAGTGTATATACATTTGATTTTCTTTTTCAGAATTTTTTATGGATATTGATGCTTTGTGCTTTGACACTTGCCTTCGATCTTATGTTTCTATTTTCAATTTTCATGTATGTTTCCGATCTACCGGATTTAGGTTGGTGTGCTTTTTAGTTGAGCATTGTCTAACATGTATCTATGATTATAAATCTGGGGAGGGACTTAAATTGATCTTTATACAAGTCACTCTCTATTCTATACAATTAATCATTGTTAAAACACTTACATTACATAGAATATGCACTCATTGAGCTACTTTGTGCTTAATAACTTTACAATTGAACTATATTTCATTCTACATTAAATTCTAAAGCAACTTTTAAAAAAAATCAATTAGTCCAAAAAATCAATGAGATAGGATTGAGGAAGTATTATTCAATTCTCAATTTGAGGTTTTTTTTTGTCAAACTTTGTAAGGACAGCTTATATGCCGCTTTAGAGCAATTCTCTTGGAGGCATTTAATATTTATATTATTCTTGAAATGAATGTAGATTATAAGATTTTGTCAGCTATTGTTTGATAATTCTGTTGTTAAGGCTAACTTATATGAAATCTCGAGGAGATATTTGAAGCTTGGACCTGCTTACTATTGCCATAATATCATCACAAAAGATATTGGGTTTGCAAGTTTACAATTTGGTGAATTACCATTTGATTTGAGACTACATCCTTAATAATTACATCAAACAAACAACCATTCATTTTAGTTTTGATGACCAACATATTATATAGGTTCTAGTAGATGTAGTTTAGTTCAGTTTTGCAACAGGGAGATCTTTGAATCATGGACCTGCTTACGGTTGACATAATATTATCACAAAAGATAGGCGGTTTGTGGATTTACAATTTGGTGAATTACCACTGCCCTCTGTATTATTTATTTGTTATAAACACGGGTAGCAGTTTCTTGGATTAAGATAATTCGCACAAGAAACTAAAATTTTGCTAGGGACTTGAGAGACAAGGACAGTGCTTGTAGAAATATAAATAGTAGAACTATAATTAAAAATATGTTTTTAAAAGTTGAAGGATTTTTAGGATATAGGGAAGTAATACACGTCAAGTGAAAGTTTAGGATACCTGATAGGTTTGGAAAATAGTCTTCTATTTGAATAGTTGAACTGACTCATTTTGATTTGAGATTGCATCCTTAATGATTACATCAAACAAGCAGCTATTTATTTCAGGTTTGATGATCAGACATAGTATTATATAGATTCTAGTAGATGTAGTTCAATTCAGGTTTGCAACTTCATATGTCAAATATGGGGATGCAGTAGCATGATTTGACAATCAAATGCTTGGATAACTTGCGAACTTACCACTATTTTACAATTCCCTATTTATTTTGTTTCAAGTCACTTTCTTGCCACAAACTACTTTATGCCGCACCTTTTTTGAATTTATGTGATCTTGCTTCTCTTGTGGTTTTTTTTATTTGCTTTTCAATAATGATTTTTGCAGGGAGATTAAACCTCTCTTGGTATCATATACCACTGGCTATAAAAGATGTTTTCAGCAGTATACAAGATGTGAGTTTTCATGCAAACATAATAACTGTTAGTTAAGTCATTGTTGTATAAGTATATTTTATGATGCATATATAATAGTTTCTCTATAAAATGTATCACCTTGGCATGATTGTGGAATGGAAACATCCCATTTGTTCTTGATTAAATTTATTGTACTATAACTTGTTTGGAGTGACTAATAGTGTTTACTGCAGACTCTGGGAAGAGAGTTCTTACTTCGAGTGTCATATCTAGAAATATACAATGAGGTAAAAACAAAATATTTTGTGTTCCCACCATCTATGTTTTGAACATGTTCTACAGTTTTAGTAAGCTCTTTCAGCTTTACCTGAACTAAAATTTCCCGGCACCTGCCACTATGTGACACTGATAGTTACATTCCATGTTTATATATATATATATATATATATATATATATATATATATATATATATGTGTGTGTGTGTGTGTGTGTGTGTGTTTTCTTTGTTAATAGAGATGTTTACACAACTTATGTTGGTATCAGGTGATAAATGACTTTCTTGACCCAACTGGCAAAAATTTACGTGTTAGAGAAGATGCACAGGTTTCATACTTAATCTTGTGTTGACCGTAATTGATGATATAAGAGAGATGAAATTTGAATCAGAGAAAAAAAGCTTGTGAGTTTTATGAAACATATGTAGAATATCATGGGTTTGCTGTAAGAAGATATGAGATAAAACGTGATTTAAAAAATAACATTATTATGCGCCAACTAGTTTGTAATAGAGAGGGGAAAAGACATAAGAAACATATGCTAAGGGTGGATCGACAAAGGGAGCCAAGGACAATCACTCAAACAGTTGTCATGCTCGGTTGCGTGTAGCATATGATGTTTTGACTAGGAGTTAGAGAGTTGTTGCATTTGAATTAACTCATAATCATAAGTTAACTCCACAACGATTTGTTCATTTTATTCCTAAGTATCGTCAATTGAGTGAAGCTGATAAAGCGCTTGTTGATGGCTTGCATACATGTGGTGTTAGAACATGTCATATTTTGGGTTTTATGATGGGTCAGAAAGGTGGTCACGAAGATTTGGGATTTATCAAGAAGGACCTATATAACTACTTTAGTAATGGAGCCAAGGCTAAAAGGGAAAATGGAGATGCTTTTGCTGCCTTGTGCTATTTGCAGGCTAAAGCTGACAATGATCCGATGTTTTTTTTCGAAGTTTACCATAACAGACGATGGCCGTCTACAAAATTTATTTTGGTCAGATGGAACTAGTCGGCGATGTGGTTGCATTTGACACGACCTAAAAAAAGAACAGGTACAACAAACCCCTTGTTATTTTTTGTGGGTACAATCATCATGGTGAAACTACAATTTTTGGGTGTGCTTTAATTTCAGATGAAAAAGCAGAGACATATAAGTGGGTTTTAAATGCCTTTTCCGAAGCAATGTTCCATAAATGTCCAAATGCATTTGTTACTTATGGGTATTGTGCAATAAGAGAAGCTATTAGATTTGAATTTCCAAATGCATCACATCACTTTTGTTTATGGAATTTACATTAAAATGCTATTGAAAATGTCAAGAATACAAAGTTCCTAGAAGAGTTTAAGTCATTGATCTATGCTAACTATATCCCTGAGACATTTAAAGCTGTGTGGAAGAGGATTATTGAAGATAATGGTGTATCAGACAATAAATGGGTTAAGAAAACTTACGAGATAAAGACAATGTGGTCAAGTGCGTACATGCAAGACAAACTTTTTTGTGGTATAAGAACTACATCAATGTGTGAAGGTATCAATTCATTTATCACGAGGTACGTTGAAAAGAAAAATAGTCTGGTTGATTTCATGCATAATTTCGAAAGAGCTTTGAAAGAATATAGACATAATGAATTATTATCTGATTTTAAGTCGTTCTATTATGAACCCGTGTTGACAAATGCTTTAGAAGGGATTGAGATTGGAGCATCGAAGATTTTTACATGCAAAATGTTTAGGGATGTTAAAAATGAGATAGAAGGCGTAAGTGGTCTGAATGTGACTGAGCAAATTGAGATTGGTAATAAGGTGACCTTGAAGATGAATAGATTTTGCAATCCAAATTCTGAATTTTCAGTTTCTCTTGCTAAGATGGAGAGTGTATTTTTATGTGACTGTAGGTTGTTTGAACGTATAGGAATTCCATGCTCTCACATTATTTGTGCCATGAGGCACGAGCATATGAATGTGTTTCCAGAAAGTTTGATTTGTAAGAGATGGACTAAATTAGCAAAAGATGATCACATATCATCGATGTCTTTTGAAGAAAGTGATTATGAAAAGTTGTTCATGTTTCGTAGAGGCACAATGTCTGCTGCATTCAATACATTGTGTGATGTTTCTTGCAAAGATTCTGGTTTTTATAAAGAGGCTATGGAAGGAATTTACCAAAATATAAAGAAGCGTCGTGATGTAAATGATTAGCATAAGTCTAATCCGCCGGGTATTGGTGATCCAGTAGAGACCAAGACAAAAGGTGCCCCTCATAAGAAAAGAAAATCATGGAAGACAAAAGGCACTTCTCGTAAAGAAAAAAAACATGGAAATCAAGATAATGTTCTCATTGTAAACTACCCAATCACACAAAACGGAAGTGTCCGGTACTAGCTGCACGTGATGATTTACATCAGGTTAACGATAAGGTTCCGTCTGACCAATCTATTGATGAATCAATGAATACTGATGTAAGTTGGTTATTGTGGTTTATTTTAATTTATTTATATATTTAAAATTTAGTTAATGTTATATTTTTTGTATTTGTATTAATTTTACTATATTTGGTTTATACTCAGGTGTCCATAAGTCATAATATTAATGACGACATAGACTTCGTAAAAGTCTCAAATAAAAACGAGGCATGTTTACACTCATCATTGTTATATAGTTTTATATGTTCATGTTATATTGTATTCAATTTCAATTTAATTTTTTAGAGCAGGCTGTAGATAACAGTCGTGGTAGTAAACAAAAGGGAAAAGGTATCAATGTTGCTCTTGATACAAATGAACAAGTTAGTTGCTCTTGATACAAATGAACAAGTTAGTCCAGCTGTTAGTGCTTTTGTCACTCTGAATCATGCATTGAATATTGAAAGTGTAAGGAGTTAGATTTTGAAATTTCATGGGAATAGATGTCTTCTAAGCTATAATATTATATTGACCTTTTTGTGTATTATATTTATCATTTTGTGAATGTTCTTATTTATTCCAGAATGTTATGAGACATGGCTCTGTATTTGACAATTCTACTATCAAAATGCAAACTTATAATGCAACATGGAACAATACCTTAGGATATGGTGCTCATTATAATGGGGTTTCGAATCAAAGTGTATCAATCTTTCCCCAATTTGTTCGAAATCAAGGTGCATTGATTTCTCCCCAATTTATTCCGAATCAAAGTGCATCGATTTTCCCCAATTTATTCTGAATCAAAGTGCATCAATTTTCCCCCAATTCGCTCCGAATCAAAGTGCATCAATTTTTCCTCAATTTCCATTGGTAGACATCTTCACAACATATTCAAATTCTCTTTTATATAACAGAGCACATAATATTCCTCACGGTACACATGTGAGTAAACACAATCCTCATTATGAATTATGTCTTTTTTAGTCGTCAAATAAGTTTTCTCTAATTTTTAATCTCAATTTTTGTTAGTTTATGGGCAAGTTGAAGGAGATGGAACGTTCTGCAAAATTGATAAGAAATAAAGATGAAAATGAAGATTCCAAACCCACAAATCACAAGCAATGAGACAGGTATCTAAAGTGCATGTTATTCTTTTTTGAGTGGCATCTTTGCTGCTCCTACTTCCTAATAACATTGTAATTATTGTCCATTATGAAATCCAAGCTACGGATCCCATAGAAATGGATCTTGAAGTGCTGAGAGACCGAGCACATTGAGATGTTAATGAAGCCAACAATGGGTTTAAGCTTTTCGCAGTTTGTAAATTCTGTCTGTTTGACTGTACTGCACGAGTTCGAATTTATGAATCTGTATGACTTAGATGCTATTGAGTAAGTTTATCAGTAGACTTAGTATAGATCATTGAAACAACATTGAAAGAGTCATGAGTACCTACAAAATACCATGATTCTCAAATTACATTATCAAAAGTGTACTGCTGATTGAAAAATCTTATTAAATGATTTTACAACAAAATGATGTTTGTAATTGTTATAGTTTCTCTAAATTCATCAAAAGAATTGACAAATTTATCAAAACCGTTCTCCAACTTAGATATCCTTTTTGTTATGTCCTGCTCACATATTAATAAAAATTTTAAAACGAAGGTGTATTGTAAAATACATGTGATAATAATACATATGAATAAGAAGAAATAATATTAGAAATTGTTTACCATATCATGACCTTTTTTAGTGTATAACAGATCAGGATTCCAATCATCAAAATTTTCCTCTTCGTCATTCATTGTCTTGTCGTCTGTGTCTTCTTCACTACAAGTTTATTCAATAAAATCATTATAACCACCATTAATCAATATATTGTATGAGAGTAATTTTGCCAAGTGAATTAGATATGATAAATTTGGTTAGCATATATATATATATATATATATATATATATATATATATATATATATATATGGCTAAAATACAGTTTTGGTCCCCCTGTTTTTCAAAATTCACAGTTTTGGTCCCCCTGTTTTTTTTTTTAACAGTTTTGGTCCCCCACCCTCACTGTTCATGTACGGACGTGTACTGTTCATGTACGGACGTGTACTGTTCATGTACGGATATGTACGGACAAGTTACTGTTCATCACTTTTTTGGGGCCAAAATTGGGGTGGGGGACCAAAACTGTTAAAAAAAAAAACAGGGGGACCAAAACTGTGAATTTTGAAAAACAGGGGGACTAAAACTGTATTTTAGCCTATATATATATATATATATATATATATATATATATATATAAGAAATAAGATTAATATCTATATCCACTATCACCAAAGATTTTCCTTGATACAACAACTTTTTGTTTCGGTTAGAGCGTGAGGTAATTGATCCATCATCAACATTTATTTTTTGGCGCTTTAAATTATTATCTTGCATCATAACTGAGTAGAAAAAATATATTATTTTTCAATGAGTCTCTATAGTTAAAAAAAAAAGAGTAAATTTTACCTTAGAGAAACCGAAAGTGATGTAAGCAGAAGCAAATGTGATATGAAAAAAATAGAGTATATGTCGATAATTTGCTATATATATTTAGAGTGAATAGTAATTAATGAAGTGGTGTGAGTGGAGGAGGATATTTTGAGTGGTGGGACCGTTTGTGATGGTGGTAGCTGCTGAAAGAAATTTCTTAACTTGATATCGTGGTTGGTTTATGCTTTTAACGTGTTAACATCTTACTTCATGCATTCAATGCTAAATAAGGCAAAATAATTGTATAATAATATAGTGTAACATATGCAGATCATTAATATATAATAATATAGTATAACATATGTAGATCATTAATATAAATAATAATAGAAATTAAAATATCCATCATATTGTTATAAAGTAAAATTGTTTTTTATTTATTTTTAAAACAAATATAATTATTTTATTATCAATTAAAAAAATAATTTTAAATTAATATTTTAAAAATCGGACCGGTCATCAAATTAGTGAGGATACTAAAACACTAGTTCTCTGATCGAATCATTGAGTCACTAGTCGAATCGCATGACTAAACCGGATTAAATCGGATAATTCAGTTGAATAAACCGATATTTATAATAAAGTTATATATTTATTAAATCGATCAAACCATATGACTTCTGAGAGTTTGATGTTTGACTATTGTTTTGGATTATTTGGTGTAATTAATTAAGGTGAATTATTATGATGATGAATTAATAATTGAATTAATTTGCATAATTGTATGTGATGAATTGTACTTATGTGTATGAGTTGTGAATTGTCGATATACTTATGTGTTGTGATTGTAATTGTATGTCTTATGTTGAGGTGTGTAGTTCAGAAATGGGGACTATTGTGAATGTTGTATTTCATGTTGTTTATGGTTAGAAGTGGAACAATAAATGTTGTTGTTGTTGTTGCATTATTTTGTATGTCGCACGTTTGGATAGAATATAGGGCAAGAGAAAATTGGGAATTTGAAGAGATAAAGAAAATGTGGGTTGTGTCAAGCCTTCTAGGATCTCTTTAGCTAAATTCAGCTCATTAACGATGTACTACACCTAGATTTCATGATCAAAGAAATTTTTGTCTTGATCTTTTTGTAGATTCATGTCTGGTTGGTTCAAAACCTGTCACCACTCCATCTAATCCTTTTATAAAGTTATGACATGATAACTCTGTGTGTTATTCTTCTTTCTTGCATTTTATATCCGCTGCCGATCTCTAACTAACTCAGATTATATAAGCTCGTGTTTAGAATTTGAATTAAGAGTTCTAAAAGAAAGAAAAAGCTAACACAATTCAACTTCCTTTTAGTGTTTTTCTAACCTTCATGTATAGTTGTTTTAAATTCGTATTATTTCATGTTAGGGTTTTTAGGGTGTTACACTTAGGAGTAAACCCCTTTAAGAATCAGTAATCAATATTTTCATATAAGTTGTTACAAGGTCGAGTTAGAATAGTTAATGGGTCCGATCATACACTTTCAGTACACCTACCAACTCAAAAAAAACTTCATTTTCTAACATCTATTTTCAAATCATCAACTAGTCTTCCTTCATACACACTTAGATGTAAATATTCGTCAATTTCGGCCTATTCAAATCAATTTTAAAATAAAAAGGATAAAAATCCACATTTTTTGGATGCTACTAAAAAACATTGGTGAATAATGAAAAAATTGAATGGAGAGAGAGAGAGAGAGAGAGAGAGAGAGAGAGAAAGAGAGAGAGAGAGAGAGAGAGAAAGATATTTAAACAATAATGGTAGATGCATGTTTTGGATTATCAGGCTTGTTGGGAGGGTTTGGCTAACTTGAGTAATTTCTTTTTGAAGTGTGATCTTATCAGCTCATTGCAAGGGGGAATACCCAAGTTAGGAATATGGCTAATCCAGGTTCTAGACTCCAAAGATTTTCCAACTCCCACCATGTAGTAGGCATCCAAGTTATAGACCCTACTAATAAAAACTAAAGTTACATTAGTGAAATCAATAATAAGTGATTTGAAATCAAGCACAACAAATGAAATCCCCTGTTGAAGAGATTGTTGAAGATTCCTTAGATATTAGATTTTGATTCGGCTCTTTGTACCTGTGAAACTGAATAGCATCTGTGTTATTGAAGTAGGAAATTGTTGTTTCACGTCCTTTAGCATCACCATTGTCGTCAGCCCCTTCATTTGAATTAGGGCTATGTATGAAATTCTATCCACTTTCATTCTCGCAAATTTGGTCTTGGGTGAACATGTTTTATGAATTGATGGTCCACCGCTATACACTCCACCCCATCACTTTGGGCCTTTTTCTTACGTTGTTATTGGGCCTTTAAAAACTTCCAATTATTCTCGGGCCTATTGTAACCAGTTGAGTCCTTAAGATAGTTTCTATCACAACCAAATGACTTTACCCCACAATTTCCTTCTGAACTTAAGTTTTGACAATATTTTATCAGCAGTTTGTCGTAAGACATGACTTTTGCTACCTTCATGTAACACTTGTTGCAATTTTATACCCGTTTTTTTTATAGTAAAGTCATAATTTGTACAATAGACAAAACTTGAAGTACCTGATTGTTACAATTTAAAAATAAATGAGACTTGTTTGTTACAAAAAATACATAAAATACTGTCTTGAAATATTTTAATTAAAAAAAATTGTTTATTTAAAAAAAAAAAGTATGATGTGATATAACATAAATGATTTTTTTTGGTACAATAGGTAAATAAACACTTAAAATCATTTAAAAAAAAATTGGCTTTTGAAAATCAGTTTTGAAAAAACTAATATTTAATTTTTAAAAAATAACTCAATGTTTAATTGAAAAATAACTGATTTTTCATCTAACTACATAAATAATTGATTTAAAATTAGTTTTAAGAAAATAACCGATTTAAAATCGAATTTGTATAAAAGAATTATGATTATGTAACTATAATCAAATTATGGTTATGATTTGGGTTTTAAAATTAGATGAACACTTCGATACCCTTAGATTTAGTTAGATACTGTTAAACATAAGGAATAATGAGCTTACTTTGAGTGGAAGTTACTAGTGCTATAACTGATTTTGTAGTTTGTTACACTGGGTAGTTAGAGTTTGTTGTAAACTGAATTCCATGTAACTAACTATATATAGCATAATCACTGCATGGTGTTATTCAGTTGTGAATAATGCTATTGCTTCCACTATTCTTCCTTGCATGAAATCTCCTTTTGCTATTTCTTCATGCATACATCATAACTTCACCTGGTATCATCGACCTGTGGCTAACTTCCTTTTTCACAACTCATTCTTCTTCTTTTCTGCGCATCTTTTTCCATCATGTCTGCTGAAAACTCTTCAAGCTCCATCAATGGCAACAATGGCAATCACTCCGCTAGCTCAGCGAATAAAGGGTATCAAAATGATACTCTCAATCCATACTTCATGCATCCAAATGAAAATCATGCATTGGTTCTTGTCACTCCTCTCTTGAATGCTGGCAATTATCATTCTTGGTCAAGATCAATGACAATGGCGTTAAGATCAAAGAACAAATTACACTTCATCAATGGTGCTTTGCCGCGACCACCAGATGATGATCGTGACTCCATTGCATGAGATCGATGCAACACAATGATTATGTCATGGCTTAACAACTCAGTTGAATCTGAAATCTCACAGAGTGTTCTTTGGATGGAGACAGCTTCAGGCATATGGAAAGAATTGAATGATCGATTTTATCATGGCGATGTGTTCACAATCTCTGAAATTCAAGAAGAAATTTGCACCCTTAGGCAAGGTGATTCTTCTATCTCATCTTACTATACCAAGTTGAAAATGTTATGGCAAGAATTGGACAATTTTCGTCCAATTCCTTCTTGTGAATGTGATGTTACATACTTTGCTATCAGCAAGATTCGCAGCCACCAAGACTCTGATCAAGTTATCAGATTTCTTAAGGGGTTGAATGATGGTTATTCAGCAGTGAGATCTCAGATAATGTTAATGGATCCACTTCCCAACATTTGCAAGGTTTATTCTTTACTTGTGCAGTAGGAAAAACAATTGGCTGTGATTACTGATGAATCCAAAGTTTTGGCTTTTCCTAATAATTCATCTCAAGGTAGAGGCCAAACTCCAGCTAGAGGCAGAGGTCAAAGAGGTGGTAGATACAACAATGGTCGTGGTAGAGGCATGAGGGTATGTACTCATTGTGGTATGACTAACCATACTATAGATACATGCTTCAAAAAGCATGGCTATCCCCCTCATTGGCAACACCAAAGTCAAATCAACAATGTTTCTACTGAGAATGAGGAAGATAATGAGGCTCAGAATGAATCATCTACAATACCACCTGTTGATTCTAACCAAGGATTGATTAGTTTTACACCTGCTCAACACAAGGCTTTTTTGGCTTTGCTGAACCAATCTTCCACTCCTCATAGTGTCAACCAAATTGTAACCCAAAATGATTCCCATTCAAATATTATTGGCACAATACCAACTCAAGATATTCATGAATCTTTTATCCTTGATACTGGTGCCACAGATCATGTGTGTTTCTCAAGAAAATTGTTTTCTCGTTTGAAAAGAATCCATCCCATTACTGTCAAATTGCCAAATGGTTCTTTAGTCACTTCAAATTATGCAGGGACCATCTATTTTGATGAGCAATTTATGCTAACCAATGTCTTGTATATTACTCAATTTTCATTCAATCTCATTTCTGTCCCTAAACTTACCTTTCATCTTGATTGCCATTTGATTTTTAACAATTCCACTTATTTCATACAGAACTCTTACTCCAAGAAGATAATTGGTGCAGCTGAATTGAAAGGAGGGTTGTACATTCTCAATCAACCACAAGTTTCTATCCCTTCTTCTCACCACTCAAAGTAACCACCCCGCATACAGAAAAACCCAAGCACATACAGGTATATATACAGATATACAAAATATATAAGTATATAAGCAAGCAAATGTAACACCCCATTTCTACCCAATAATTATATTAAAATCAGAGTTATAAAATTTTCGACATAAAACGGGATATCACATTTTCAACTTTAAAAATCAACAACATAATAGTTATTCATGAAAGATACATAAACGATTCAAGAGAACATAAACCAACAATAAACTTCGACTTCATTCAACTTAAGCAAACACAACGCAGCGGATTCATTAAACAACTTAGTAGCATCTTTATTCAACATAAAACAACTTCAAATTAAACAACAAAGTGTTTTTCAACAAATTCACTAAAAATTCAGCATGTAGACAAATAATTAAAAGACATGCGTCATCCCCCTGAGTGCTACGTATCAGAGCGACAACCACCGACTCGAACTAAGGTAACCGGCTACTCCTCTTGATTACCTGCACATTGCCAACATAGGGACAACATTCAAACAGAAGGGGTGAGTTACCAAAAATTATAAACGGAGTATGATAAATAATATATAGGCAAGAATCATACAAATAATCACCACTTCACATTAACAACCAACAAACAAAATCAAATCAACCACAACTTAATAAAAATGCGACTTTAATGAGACTCGACAATGTTATGCATGTGGTACCGTCGGAGTAAAACTCCCAACTTAATATTGCCAGTTTATCGAGGCATCAAGGCATAAGCCTTCAACTTTCAACTTTCAACATATGCCAATCCAGGCCAACGTGGTGTGAGCAACGCTCCGACACAAAATGCAATGTATGGTTACTGACATGCATAACTCAACAACATAAACAACTCAACGACATCCACAACATAATCAACTTAAACAACATAGCAACTTGTTCGACATCAACAACTTATATCAACGTTGGCTTATCAAGCCTACAACTTACAATTCGTCCGTAAACCGGAACAATGTTACAACTCAGCTGTACCTGAAATTCCACTTTTTCAACATAATTTCAACAAAACAATTCAACAAAAGTCACCTACTAATTTACCCGACTTACCCCGACAATTTCTGTTAAATTCTGGGCAACTAAGTTTTCCGCCTAAACCGGCTAAACCGACTAAAACTGCACTGTTATTAACCTCTGTTATTTAATACCAGTTTAGTACAACATTCTACTTTCTGTTACAATTTCCATAAGAATCAATTTCAAACTTCTGTAAAAAATTCTACTTACTGCTATCGTTTCATTTTTCTGTCAAAAACTTTCACTGTTACTTATTTGATTCCTGTCAAAACCTGTTTAATATTTCATGAAACTAGCATCTTGTTTTCATACTATATACACTACTAAAACCAAAACAACTTATTTCTATGAAAACCCAACACTGCACTTCATGCTAATCAGGATTTTTCTGTTAACCTTCAATTAAGAACCTGACATTAATTTTATCTAAATGAATGTTCATATTAACCAGAATACATTTATTTCTTTTCTTATGACTAATAGTATATAAAACAAAAGTTGATTTCCTGTAACCTATGGGTGGCCCGCGCCACCCTTACTCTAAGATTAAGTGGCTTGCGCCACACTCTTAAGTAGTGGCTTGCGCCACCTACCTTGACCAGTTGGTGGTGGCTTGCGCCACCCTTACTAAGTGGCTTGCGCCACATGTTGCTTCTTGGCTTTTGGGTGGCCTGCGCCACCCCTTTAGGTGTGGTGGGTGGTGGCCGGTGCCACCCCTAAAATTCAGTTTTCGTCCCAGTTCTTATTTTCCAGAATTCAACACATTCACCACCATTTTCATAAAATCACTCCAACAACAAAATTCAACATTCAACAATATCGGTTCATCCGAAATAACACAGAAACAACAACATCATACCAGCAAGATTTCAATTTCTAAAACACCAATATCAATGATACATAGGCAGCAACAATTCATCAGACAATTCAATGGAAACATTCACAAAATACCCAACCCTTATACTATTCATCCTAACCCGGTTATAATAATCGAACCCACCCTCACCTTGGATTGAAGGCAGCTCGACAATCGATCGGGTTCCGGAAATTCGACACCGGTAGCGGTTTCTCTCGCGACTTCTTCTTCTCTCCCGTTCTCAACTTCTCTCACGTTCTTCTTTTTCCTCTAACTGATACCCACAACTTCACTATTCTTTCTATTTTCTTTGTTTTATTAAAATAATATTATTCAATTATAATGTCTAATGGGCCTAAACATACACCCCCTAATTTACTAATTCCGACACGAAACCAAGCCCACTAAACCGAACACACTCCAACTACAAAAATATTACTATTAATATTATTTCGGGACTATAATATTATTTCTAACATTATTTCTACGACTTACCGACTTAATAAACCGACGTAACGACTTAGTTCACCGCAACACCAAGATCAACCGAATAATTCACAAACAATTAGTAAATATCCAATTAAATAAATAATTAAATATTTTGGGCATTACAGCAAACATATAAATAACACAAAGACAGACAAGGTGGGCTTAACCCTTTTAGGGGGACGTCCCCAGTGAATTCGCCATTTTCTGTTGCAGTGAGAATCGGATAACAAGCTATTAATTAACTTGAATCACAAAACATTGAAATTCACCACCGAGCTTTGATTTATCCAAACGAAAGGGTAAAGATCGAAGAAAACCCTAATAAGAGATCTAAGGTTCGGGGGTTGGTTATACCTAGGGAAAGTGTTAGCATCCTAATATCTGTAGTACTCTACAGGAACCTCTTGTTAGAATTTGTGTTATGATAAAGTTGCTTGCTAAGGAATGTTCTAAGGAGACCTAAGGGTTAGTACACTAAGTATGCTCACCAAGACATCGCATCTCGTGCCTACGTATCCTGACGGGAATGGAATCAGAGCATTCGTAGTTCCCCTCAATGGGGTGAGGAATTCTTGACTGTGGTCAAGGTTCCAAGGGAAAGCGGGGTGAAAAGCTTGAAAGCAAAGCTTGTGAGGATTGATTGTTTAGGAGAAGAGATTAATGTCTATCTCTTATGTAAGGATTTGAATGAAGGGTTAAAGGTTGGTGAAGAAGAAGAGATTAATGGTTATCTCTTGTTTATGTTAAAGAAAGGTTTAAGAGTTATAAGAGATCAATGACTATCTCTTGGGAAGGCTAGGTTAAAAGGGAATGAAGTGTTCACGGGAAAGTAGGGTCTGACAGCAAGACACCTACGTGGAGTGCGGCGACTCCAAACCTAAGGCTAGGTTAAAAGGGTAATGAGCTATCTATGACTTTGAGGTCAATAGAGAGATTTTCCTTTGGAAGGAGGGGAATAATAACTTGTAAACAAGAGTTGAAGGGGATTGAAAATAAGTGAACAATATGAGCTCAAGAATTCAAAGATAATGAACATTAATCAATATATGAAATTCTAAGTATGAACATGGCAAACATGGATAAATGAACACAAGTAAAGCAGGGATAACATTTTACATTTTGAAATCAAAGACATGTTAAAGCGTACAAACAACGAAAAGACATTGTCCAAGGTTCAGGAACAAAACTCAAGCAAACATTTCACATACTACATGATACTCAGAAATTCTTAAAAGTTTTCAAGAAACAATTGACGATTTTTCATAAAAAAGAGTCCGAGAATCGAATATAAAGTAAAGCATATTATTTTTTTTTTGTTTTGAAGTTTTTAGAAAGAAAAATGAAATTTATTATAAGAAGTGAAATAAATAAATTAAAAAGTTAAAACTAAAATGTGGCAGACGCCACACAAAAGTGCCATGAAACTCATGGCAAGTGCCACAAGTTCTTGGCAGGCGCCATGTTAATATGTGGCGGGCGCCACAAAGCCAAACAACTAAATAAAAAACAAAGCTTTTAAAGCATGGCAGGCGCCATGCATTCATGGCAAGTGCCATGATTCTTTTTTTTTCTCCAGTTTTCAAACAACAACCATAAATCCAGCTCACAATAAAATCAAACAAATTCAAGCATGATGACATTTATGATTTGCAATACATTTTCTAGAATTCGACATTAACATGATAATAAATATGATAACAGTTATGGTGCAATGATCATGTTATTTTGAAAATGAAATAAGAAAAAGGAGTGAGTGTTACCTAGTGGAGAAGGTCCACTGCCTCTTTACTAGTACAAGTTCTGGAAAGAAAATGGACAAGCTTCTTCAAGAGTAAGTGAGGGAGAAAATTGGGAGAGTATTCAGCCTATTTTTTGGGTGAATCTGGTGTGTTTCTGGAGTGGAGAGTGAGTCTCTATTTATAGGAAAATATGGAGGGATTGAGGTATGGTCTAATTGGTACACTTTGCCAAAAATACCCTCTTTCAAGATTTTCTTCGTGCAAGCTGGCCAAGATTTGAAAAATCTTCTTTGATCAGAATAGGTTTTGGTTTTGATATGGTATGAATAAAATTCACAAATGCCTTGTGCTATCTCATGCCCTCAGTCAATGGTTGAACATATTAAGATGGGACATGACTCAAATACTTCATTTTGGTCTAAGAACATCAGAGTCGGAGTCTCGACTTTATCGGTAAAAAAACCCTAATTTCCTCAGGAATTCCACTGTATGGTCCTTTGAAGATCTTGCTTCTTCAATCTCTCCCAAGGTCTATAGATGGCCTGTGAGGATGTCCAATATCATGTGGAATCATGTCCCAAAGCTTGGAAACATGTCCTGATCAAAGTCAAAGGCAATGGTTGACTGGTGCTGATAAAACCCTAGTTTGAGTCCTGCTGAACCTTGTGGCTCAATGCACTTGTAGTAGGAACCAAACACACTTGATTTCTTGTTGAATTGGACCTCCTGAAAGTAGGTGGGCTCAAGTGGTTGGTGGACCCTTTAAGACACTGCCTTGAAACATGTGAGAGTCTGGCTTAGTGACTTTTGTTCTCTTTCCTGTGCAGACCCTGGCTTTCGCATAAAAGAACAAACTAGCAAGATATGGTGGTTAGTTAACAATGCATAGGTGAATGAACCCTAAATGTAAGTGCAAGATGTTATGACATCTAAGGGGTAAAATTTGGGGTACAACAGTTGCCCCTATTTAAATAGCTTTACCGGATGACACGAGGATGGAAATCCTCGGGACATCAAAGTGAAAGATATTTAAATATAGCAAACCAAAAATTTTCTCCTTTAGATGGGATGCAGATGCTAAGGATAGGCAACAGGCGTGCAAATGCTGCCATGCCAATGAACTTCTAGTATGTTGATATGATGGTGCAAAGATGCAGACAAACAAGACACCAGAGTAAACAACTACATGTGAGCTTTACTGGGGAGGGATGAAGGTTAATATCCACAAGAAAGACTTACTGGGGATACAGACTGACCAACAAAAGAGACTCACTGGGGAGACTATGAGGAAACACTGGGGATAGACAAATAAACTGAGGGGAAACCTCATAGATCCTCATTGGAGATAGTAGCCAGAGAGGTATTCTCCGCTGGGGAAAGATCCAGGGAGAAGGACGACATGTTTATAGGTGACTGGACGACACTGGGGAAATAAAAGACATTCTTACTGGGCATGAAACCAGAAAGAAGACATGATCTCCACTGGGGATCAATTAACAAATAATTAATCTGAAAGAACATCAGAAAGAGAGAGGCACCTCCGGAAGAACATCGGATGGCAAAAAGAAACCATACATCAAATAATGGCTTTGAATGAAAGGTACAAATCACAATATCTAATAATGGCTTTAGATAGAAGTGAACAAAGCAGGGATCCAAGAAGGCATTGGATACAAAGAAACCAGTCATCCAATAATGGCTTTGAATGAAAGGTAAACTCATAATATCTGAGAAAGTATCAGATGAAAGTGAACAAACAGGGATCCAAGAAAGCATTGGATAAAAGGACACCGGACATTCAATAATGGCTTTGAACGAAAGGTATAAGTCACAGTATCTAATAATGGCTTTAGATTAAAGTGAACAACACAGGGATCCAAGACAACATTGGATAAAAGAAACCAGCCATCCAATAATGGCTTTGAATGAAAGGTACAAATCACAATATCTGAGAAGGCACCAGATAACCGTGAGAAAGGTAGAGATCCAAGAAAGCATTGGATACAAAGAAACCAATCATCCAATAATGGATTTGAATGAAAGGTACAAATCACAATATCTACTAATGGCTTTAGATGAAAGTGAACCAAGTAAGGATCCAAGAAAACATTAGACAAATAGACACCAGACATTCAATAATGGCTTTGAACGAAAGGTATAAATCATTATCTGAGAAAGCATCAGATGCAAATGAGACAAAATGTGAAATCCAAGAAGACATTGGATAAAAAGAAACCACGACGTCCAAGAAAGTATTGAACGAATATGAACAAGGAGATACCCAAGAAAGCATTGAATAAAAGGAAATCACAATATCCAAGAAAACATTGGATGAATGTGAACAAAGGTGAAATCCAAGAAAGCATTGGATAAAAGGAATCACAGTATCCAAGACAGCATTGAATGACTATGAACTTTCAGGAATGGTATTGAAAGTAAAGGCAAATCACTATATTCAGGAATGGTATCGACTGATAGGGAGAAAGACATCCAGGAATGACACTGAATGCAAAGGAGAAAACTCATCCAGGAATGGCACTAAATGAACAGATAAAACTTTCAGGAATGACATTAAAAGATATCCAAGCAAATTTGATGGGGGTACAGAAGATAGGAATAGCATTGGGAGAAATAAAAGGAATAAGATATCCAGGAATGGCACTGGAGATCACAAGAGATGGACATCCAGGAATGGCACTTGAATATAAAGATCCAGGAATAACACTGGTATGAAAGAATATAAAGATCCAGGAATAGAACTGGAATGAGAGAAGACAAACATCCAACAACATGACTAGATGCTCAAGGAAACGACAACATTCAGGAATGACACTGAATGAAAGGACGAATAACATTTTAGTATGCACCAAGTAAGTTGGACTTTAACCACAAGGTAAGACGTGGATAACGACAAGACCTCGGACGAAATGCAAATGAGGATGAAACACTCATGATATGTATATGGTACATGAATTATGCCATGCAAATGCAGATGCTGACGACACATCTCGACTCTTTTGGTGAGAAGACAAGACTGGAAGACTGATTCCTCAACATGGAGATCACTGTCATTCTGCTTGGGGACTAGAGATGCTATTGTTGAACACATCTCTGTCGCACTGGTAAACTGTATCAAGTGATGATCCTTGTAGGAAGGATGGAAAGTTGCATGGGGATTCTCCAAGTAAACTGCCCCAGATTAACTGACTGTAGATGAGCTGATAATTGCTTCAACCAGATTGGTGTTGGAAATGACTGAATTACTGTGCTCTTGGAAAGCTTTCCTCAGTATGAGTCTTGAAAAGTCTTCTGGATAACCAATTCTGAGAAAGACTTGCCCCTGAACAACAACCCTTGAACTGATTCCTCAACAGGATTTGGAAAAAACTTGCCCCTGATAGGATCACCGACCAAGTTTCTTAATTGTTTGAAAATTCCTTGAGAAGAAAGCTAGTTTGCAAACAAAAGTATTTGTACAAACATGGTAAATGCAAAGTTCACGCAACCTTTGAAATCAAAATCAATTTTTTGGAAGATGTAGAACAAAATGAGTCACTGATTTGAACACGACGGTTCAAGACATTTAAAAATGAAAGGTATGATGCCAAAACAGATGATCTGCAAAGATCTTTGGGAGTCAGTTTACGCAACCTTGTTGTAGTATGCTTTCAAAATAACCTTGCTTCAGTTAGGTCTTTTGAGGGTTGTAACGTGGTTTGCTTCATGGTTTATGAAACAAAGGATAAAGGCTCAAAGCTTATTTGTGCCCACCCAATCTACATGATGAAATTCAGTCCTAAGCTCAGTTAACACATGATATACATTCAGATTCCCATAGGCTAGGAATTGCACTAATGATAGTAATGATGATGGTTCAAAAGTCAAGGGACTTGAGATGGTAGTCACTGCTTCCTCACCAATGTTTGCCATTGAGGACTTTCAGGATGAAAATTTAAAGGTTTCCTCTTTTTGGGTTGTCATACAAACTTTTCTTTCTTCTTTTTTCTCTTTTTTTATAAGGCAAGGTCATGAGCTTCCCATCTTTCTTAGCTTTTGCCTTGAAAGGGACTCGGCTCATTCTTTGGGTAAGGAAAGTGACTAAACAACTTACTGATTTCGGTGAACCATCATTGGCATTTGACTTTAGGGACATCTTCGACACTTGCTTGCTGTGTGCGAAGGAAAATTTGTGAGTGCAACCTTTATAGGAAAGGTGTCTTGCATGAACGCACAACCAATTTAACTGAGAGCTACCCACCCCAAGGTTAAGATTGCGGCTTTTTTGTTGTAAAGAAAGAAACTCCTGCTTCAAGGCTCAAAGGGATTAAAGAGGGTCTATCTACCTTATATCTCCGGTGTTTGGGGAATTGAAACAATGCCTTACATCGTCAACAAAGTTTATTTGAAAGCATACTAATAATTATGAGTATTTTGTTTTCATCATCCTCCCTTCAATCTTTGCATAATCGAAAAGAAAATGGAAAGAAGATAAAATATTTTGCAAAAGAAAGCATAAAGATGTAAATAGTGGACAAAATGAATTGAATCAAAAGTTGCAATGCTCATTTCATTAATCACGAAAGTACAAACATAATTTGAAGGCAAACAGCCATTACAAAATAAGGAAAATGCAAACAACAAGAAACAAGGCCTAGTAACTAGTTAAACATAAAGATGAGTTGTCTTGTCTTTAAGAAGTAGTTGAGCTGAAGTCGACTGAAGCTTCACCTGGCGTGCCCTGGAAAAGGGTTGTTGTGAACACTGGGATTGTCCTTAAAGGAGAGGATTTTGTTTCTCAACAACTCTTGTACTTTAGCCTTCAATGCAAAGCAACCTTCCAAGTTATGGCGTGCACCACCTTGATGGTATTCACAATAAAGATCAGCCCTATAGCCGACTGGAAGAGGATTTGGAGGAGGAGGCAAAGGCCTTGTGGTAATCAAACCTTGTTGAACCATACCAGGATAAAGTTCGGTGTATGTCATGGAAATATGATCAAATTGACTCATATTATGGTACTGGTTCTGTCCTGCAGTTGGACTTTGGGAAGCTTGAGCTGGTCGTGGAGCAGTAACTACAGGTGTAACAGCAGCAACAACAGGGTGGTAGCATACTGAGGTTAGGGACAAGCCTTCTCACTTCAACCACAACAGCGTTAGTCCGATCTTCTCTCTTCTTCTGGAAGTTTCCCCAAGATTTCTTCGCACCATTGGAAGATTCAGCAGCCTTTGACACTTTTCCATTCTTAAGTTCTTCCTCGAGTCTCTGACCAATAGTAACCAAATCAGTGAAATTGGAGGAAACACTTCCAATCATCTTCTCCCAATAGAAGGGGGACAGGGTATCCATGAACATTCCAGTTAATTCCTTCTCGGCCAAAGGAGGTTCAACTTGGGAAGCCAATTCTCTCCAGCACTGAGCATACTCCTTAAAATATTCCTTCTCTTGTTGAATCATATTTTGCCGCTGGCGGTGATTAGGAGCCATGCCAAGGTTATACTTATACTGCTTCATGAAGGCATTTATAAGATAGTGGAAGCAGTGAATGGAGTTTTGCTCAAGACCCATATACCATTTGAGTGATGCTCCACTCAAACTATCCTGAAAACAGTGGATAAGCAGCTTCTGATTTTTGGTATAAGCAGCCATCTTGCGAAAATACATGACCAAATGAGCCCTTGGACAAGAATGACCCTTGTACTTCACAAATTTTGGAGTTTTGAACTTAGCAGGCATAACAAGGTCAGACACTAAACACATGTTGTTTGCATCCACATTGAAGAAGTCAGTACCCTCCACGACTTTAAGTCTCTTATCTATGATCTGAAACTGCTCACGAACAACTTCAGGTTCAACAAAGTCTTCACAGTCTTCACCCTGAGCACTGGCAGCATTGTACTCAAAGAGGGGGTTCTCAAAGGAAGCTCGAACAGTCTGTGGAACAACATGGACCACAGGTCTGGGCTCGGTAAAAATAGGAGCTTGAAAAATTGGCATAACAGTTTAACCAACCATAGCAGTAGATGCAATCGGTGGAGAATAGTTGTGTGGCAAACCAAACTCGGGCCAAGTTGAAGGTGACATTTGAACTGGTGGAGGTTCAACACTTGAAACTTCCGGGATGACTGTCCTTTGGGGTTGCTCTCCTTTAGCAATCAAAACTTGAAGCATCTCAGTGAGTTAAGTCATGCTCGACTTAAGGTCATCGATCTCCATTCGGACGTGTGCCTCTTGCTCTGACATCTTGCATCTGTAGTTAGCTCTAGTCTGGTATTTGTGTCGAGGAATCAGCTTGACGAATCATAGGTGACACTGGAAGATATAGACAGCTGGAAAGGAGCCACTGGACAAATAGACGCATGCAATGAAAAATGCAAAGATGCAAATGATATGCAATGCGATGCAAACAGGATGCAAAAACACATGCAACAAGATCAAGGGTTCGAGATCACAGCATGGAGTCTGGGTAAAGAACCAACCACGGGGTGTGTACTAGGGTTCTTGTATCCGTAGAACAGGGTTCTAAGAAGTTCCCAGAGTCATAGTAAATCATTCGGATATTATCGACCTACTTGACTACTCACACGGGTTAATAATATTCTCAAGATAAACTCTTCTGAGTGTAGTATCGCGTATCAACCATTTGGGACTACTCCCTCATAGCCATTGCACTACGTCCTAAAAAGGCCAAGTAGGGTGAAGGTAACTACAGTCCTCAGAATCATGGGCTCTCAAATCAGGAAGAGTGACATCAATGCGACTACTCACATCAAACATCAACAATCCCAAAGGGCCTCAACTAAGTGTGGTCATCATATGCCAAAATTTGTTAGGACTACTCCCAAAAACTGACTATTGATTACACCACAATCCTATCATATGTGTATGCTTAAGTCCGGGTTAGGACTTATCTCACCACTCAAAGTAACCACCCAACATACAGAAAAACCCAAGCACAAACAGGTATATATACAGATATAGAAAATATACAAGTATACAAGCAAGCAAACATATAAATAACACAAAGACAAACAAGGTGGGCTTAACCCTTTTAGGGGGATATCCCCAGTGAAGTCGCCATTTTCTGTTGCGGTGAGAATCGGATAACAAGCTATTAATTAACTTGAATCACAAAACATTGAAATTCACCACCGAGCTTTGATTTATCCAAAGGAAAGGGTAAAGATCGAAGAAAACCCTAATAAGAGACCTAAGGTTCAGGGGTTGGTTATACCTAGGGAAGGTGTTAACATCTTAGATATCTGTAGTACTCTACAAGAACCTCTTGTTAGTATTTGTGTTATGATAAAGTTGCTTGCTAAGGAATGTGCTAAGGAGACCTAAGGGTTAGTACACTAAGTATGCTCGCCAAGACATCGCATCTCGTGCTTACGTATCCTGACGGGAATGGAATCAGAGCATTCGTAGTTCCCCTCAATGGGGTGAAGAATTCTTGACTGTGGTCAAGGTTCCAAGGGAAAGCGGGGTGAAAAGCTTGAAAGCAAAGCTTATAAGGATTGATTGTTTAGGAGAAGAGATTAATGGTTATCTCTTATGAAAGGATTTGAATGAAGGGTTAAAGGTTGGTGAAGGAGAAGAGATTAATGGCTATCTCTTGTTTATGTTAAAGAAAGGTTTAAGAGTTATAAGAGATTAATGGCTATCTCTTGGGAATGCTAGGTTAAAAGGGAATGAAGTGTTCATGGAAAAGTAGGGTCTGACAGCAAGACACCTACGTGGAGTGCAGCGACTCCAAACCTAAGGCTAAGTTAAAAGGGTAATGAGTTATCTATGACTTTGAGGTCAATAGAGAGACTTTCCTTTGGAAGGAGGGGAATAATAACTTGTAAACAAGAGTTGAAGGGGTTTGAAAATAAGTGAACAATATGAGCTCAAGAATTCAAAGATAATAAACATTAATCAATATATGAAATTCCAAGTATGAACATGGCAAACATGGATAAGTGAACACAAGTAAGGTAGGGATAACATTTTACATTTTGAAATCAAAGACATGTTAAAGCGTACAAACAACGGAAAGATATTGTCCAAGGTTCAGGAACAAAACTCAAGCAAACATTTCACATACTACAGGATACTCAGAAATTCTTAAAAGTTTTCAAGAAACAGTTGACGATTTTTCATAAAAAAGAGTCTGAGAATCGAATATAAAGTAAAGCATATTATTTTTTTTTGTTTTGAAGTTTTTAGAAAGAAAAATGAAATTTATTATAAGAAGTGAAATAAATAAATAAAAAGTTAAAACTAAAATGTGGCAGACGCCACACAAAAGTGCCATGAAACTCATGGCAAGTGCCACAAGTTCATGGCAGGCGCCATGTTAATATGTGGCAGGCGCCACAAAGCCAAACAACTAAATAAAAAACAAAGCTTTTAAAGCATGGCAGGCGCCATGCATTCATGGCAAGTGCCATGATTCTTTTTTTTTCATTTTTCAAACAACAACCATAAATCCAGCTCACAATAAAATCAAACAAATTCAAGCATTATGACATTTATGATTTGCAATACATTTCCCAGAATCCGACATTAACATGATAATAAATATGATAACAGTTAGGGTGCAATGATCATGTTATTTTGAAAACGAAATAAGAAAAAGGAGTGAGTGTTACCTAGTGGAGAAGGTCCACTACCTCTTTACTGGTACAAGTTCTGGAAAGAAAATGGACGAGCTTCTTCAAGAGTAAGTGAGGGAGAAAATTGGTAGAGTATTCAACCTATTTTTGGGGTGAATCTGGTGTGTTTCTGGAGTGGAGAGTGAGTCTCTATTTATAGGAAAATATGGAGGGATTGAGGTATGGTCTGATTGGTACACTTTGCCAAAAATACCCTCTTTCAAGATTTTCTTCGTGCAAGTTGGTCGAGATTTGAAAAATCTTCTTTGATCATAATAGGTTTGCTGTTGATGTGGTATGATTTGATTGGAACAAGGTTCCAAGTTGTGCTTCTGAAAAGTTTTCTTTTTTCATGATGAATTACACCCACTTGCCTTAATTAAAACACATTATTTATTTATTTTTTATGCAGCTTGGAAGTTGTGGCAAGTGCCACCAAAGTCATGGCAGACGTCATGCATTGCTTTTCCTCTCCATGGCAGGCGCCATGTTTCCATGTGGTGGGCGCCACACTTCATGGCCAGTGCCACCAAAGTGTGGCCAGTGCCATGAAGTGCTTTTCCTTTTTTTTTTCTTTTTTTTTTTGTTTTTTCTTCAAATAAAATATACAAATGCCTTGTGCTCTCTCATGCCCTCAGTCAATGGTTGAACATATTAAGATGGGACATGACTCGAATACTTCATTTTGGTCTAAGAACATCAGAGTCGGAGTCCCGACTTTATCGGCAAAAAAAACCCTAATTTCCTCAGGAATTCCACTGTATGGTCCTTTGAAGATCTTGCTTCTTCAATCTCTCCCAAGGTCTATAGATGGCCTGTGAGGATGTCCAATATCATGTGGAATCATGTCCCAAAGCTTGGAAACATGTCCTGATCAAAATCAAAGGCAATGGTTGACTGGTGTTGATAGAACCCTAGTTTGAGTCCTGCTGAACCTTGTGGCTCAATGCACTTGTAGTAGGAACCAAACACACTTGATTTCTTGTTGAAATGGACTTCCTGAAAGTAGGTGGGCTCAATTGGTTGATGGACCCTTTAAGATACTGCCTTGAAACATGTGAGAGTCTGGCTTATTGACTTTTGTTCTCTTTCCTGTGCAAACCCTGGCTTTCACACAAAAAAATAAACTAGCAAGATATGGTGGTTAGTTAACAATGCATAGGTGAATGAACCCTAAATGTAAGTGCAAGATGTTATGACATCTAAGGGGTAAAATGGTGGGTACAACACTAAACATCAATGCAGAAGAATAATCATTAGAGTTTAAGTTCAAAACATGAAATCATCGAAGTCCTCTCTCATGTAAATCGTATATATAATTATTTAAGCAAGGTAAAACAACGGGCAGGGAACGAACCTTCAGATTACCGCAAATTATCTGTGTTAGAGCGGAATTAAGAGTTGTGTTGAGAAATATACAGTAGTTCAAGAAGAATGCTAGTATGCATGAAAAAAGTAAAATAACCTGCCCAAGAAAAAAGGAACAGAAAAATCAGATTAATCACTAAACCAATCAAAGGAGAGGTTTAGAGTTATGAATTATGAGGTTCAACCCAATGAGGCTGCAGATATATTTGCTTAAGCTTCTCCAAAATTAATTTTTCTGGCCAATTATCAAGGAAGGTCTAATTACGAAAACTACTACTTATCGAAGAAGTATAGCTATAAAGAGAACTTACAAGAAAACTAGGTGAGAAGAGATAAGGGAAATCGATTGTCATCTTCAAGTCACCACGAATAAATGTCCAGACGAGTAAAACTGGACCATAAAGGATACCTAAAATACGGTGGATAAGTATTTCGGGTCAAAAACCCAATCACACTAAAACAAGGTAATAAAGTTTAATAGGCCACAATACGATCTATCAGTTACCATTGTACCACATAAGGCCAAAGCTATTAAGACCGCTAGTTTTTCCTGCGAAAAATACATAAAGCCAAATAAATAAGATAGTCATGATTTACAGGGAAACAAGATATAAACTTTTCACTTTATACGAGTGTGAGAATAGGAATGTTACCGATGCGTGCTATGGTAGCAAGATATATTGTTGTAGTAATGTTTGCCATGAAAACAACAGCGTAACCATAACCATCAAAAGATAAGTCTCGTGCTCCCGCAACAAACGCATCAAAGATAATCAAGCCAACACTGATAACAGCCTTATAAATTTCAGTTAAATTAAGGAATCAGGGGGATGCTTATTAAAAAAAATTGAACTTTAACTTCACCGAGTTATAAATGCAAAGGGGGAAATAACACTCAGAACATAATACTCAAGTTAGATTCAAACAAAAAGCTTATTTCCAAATATATAAATAGCAAAAGAACCTCTAAGATGCCAAAAATCATGAATTTCTCAACTCTAATGGCAAGAAACTCAAAACTCATAACATAATATTCAAGTTAGATTCAAACAAAAAGCTTATTTCCAAATATATAAATAGCAAAAGAACCTCTAAGATTCAAAAAATTATGAATTTCTCAACTCTCATGGCAAGAAACTCAAAACTCAAAACTCATATTCAACTTAGATTCAACCAAAAGGTTTATTTTCAAATATATAAATAGCAAACCAACCTCTAATATTCCAAAAATTAAGAATCCCTAAACCCTAAAGGCAAGAAACTCAACAGACTCAAGTTAAATTCAACCAAAAAGCTTATTTTCAACAAACCAACAAAAATCGAAAAAGAAAGAATCCGAACAAATTTAGAATACCTCAACCCCAAAATCCCATGAGCCGATCCATGACGAGAATCCTAAAAGCCTTCAAATTGAGAAAGGAAAAAAAGTAGGATTTCTGAAACCCACGTTGAAACTCCAAATGAGTGATGGCTGGTGCGAAGTTTAGCGAATGGCTGGGAAGAAGTAGATGGTGGAAAGCAGCGATAGAGAGTAGTGCTTACGGTGGAGGCGGCGAGGTTGTTCCGTTTCCGGTGGATGGACGAATGTGTGGCACATTTGAATTTTAGTGGGAAATTGAATAAAATTGTGAGAAAAAAAAAGAATTGGGCGGGATATCTCTGCAATTATGTAAACTCCATATTTAATTTTTATAAATAATTATTAAATAAACTCTCAATTAAATAAGACAAATGATTATTTCTGATTCATCCATCTCACTTGGGTACCAGTGCAAAACAACATGGTACCTAACAATTTGCCTTTGAAAAAATGATATAAACAAAAAACAATTTAAATATTATTATTAAATTTAAGTGTAATTAACTATTATTATTAGATTGGAACTTTTAAAAATGACACACTGAAGAAAAGACCGTGTTAAGTAGTAACCTTAAGAAATTGGAGATTGAATTTCTAATCAAGTGGTGAGATACAACAATTGACTAACAAACCCTGAAACAATGCAATGCGTTCTTATTTGTTCCGCGCTACCTCTGAAATCGTCTCATTATCACGTTCCGGCAGAATTATCCACGCACGCAAACTATTCGATGAAATGCCTGAACGAGATTCAGTGGCTTGGAATGCTATGTTAACTGCCTATTCCCGCCTTGGACTTTACCATCAAACTCTCACTTTCTTCGATAGCATGAGACTCTCCGATTCCAAACCCGATAACTTCTCATATTCTGCAGCCATGAATTCATGTGCCGGTGCATCTGATCTTCGTTTTGGAACAAAACTTCATGCTTTGGTTGTTGTTTCAGGGTACCGGTCTTCTCTTCCTGTCGCTAATTCCCTTGTAGATATGTATGGCAAGTGTTTGAATCCAAATGATGCAAGGAAAGTGTTTGATGAGATGAGTTGTTGTAATGAAGTGACATGGTGTTCGCTTCTGTTTGCTTATGCAAACTCTTGTAGGTTTGATATGGCCTTTGAAGTTTTTGGTGGGATGCCTGAAAAGGTTGAAATTGCTTGGAATATAGTTATTGCGGCTCATGCTCGTTGTGGTCATGTGGAGGCGTGTTTGCGTTTGTTTAAAGATATGTGTGAGAGTTTGTATCAGCCAGACCAGTGGACTTTGAGTGCTCTCGTGAATGCTTGTGCCGAGTCGATGGAATTGTTATGCGGATGTATGGTTCATTGTTTTGTGATTAAATCTGGTTGGAGCACTGCTATGGAGGTAAATAACTCAATTGTAAGCTTTTATGCTAAATTAGAATGTCATGGTGATGCTGTGAAAGTTTTTGACTCTGGTGGTGCTTTTAATCAAGTTTCTTGGAATGCAATCATTGATGCCCATATGAAAGTGGGGGATACCCAGAAAGCTCTTCTTGCTTTCCAGCAAGCCCCTGAGAAAAATATTGTATCTTGGACTTCTATGATTGTTGGGTATACGAGAAACGGGAATGGAGATTTAGCTTTAAGTTTGTTTTTAGACATGAAAAGGAACTCTTTCCAGCTTGATGATTTAGTAGCTGGAGCGGTCCTTCATGCTTGTGCTAGCTTGGCAATTTTAGTTCATGGAAAAATGGTTCACAGTTGTATTATTCATCTTGGTTTAGACAAGTATTTATTTGTTGGCAATAGCCTGATTAACATGTACGCTAAATGTGGAGACATAGAAGGTTCGAGGCTCGCATTTCTTGCCATTAGTGAGAAGGACACGGTTTCTTGGAATTCAATGTTGTTTGCATTTGGACTAAACGGAAGGGGTAATGAAGCTATATGTATGTTCAGAGAAATGGTGGCATCCGGTGTAAGACCTGATGGAGTAACCTTCACAGGGCTGCTAATGACTTGTAGCCATTTGGGGCTGATAGATGAGGGCTTTGCTTTATTTCAATCAATGAGTTTGGAATTTGGACTTGCTCAAAGAATGGATCATGTGGCATGCATGGTTGATATGCTCGGTCGAGGTGGGTATGTAGCCGAAGCGCGAAGTTTAGCTAAGAAGTATTCAAAGACAAGTAAAGATAGGACCAATTCATGCGAGGTTCTACTTGGAGCATGTTACACACATGGAGATTTAAGAACAGGGAGCTCTATGGGAGAAAATCTAAAGAACTTAGAACCTAAAAAAGAGGTTGGTTATGTGTTGTTGTCAAATATGTATTGTGCAAGTGGGAAATGGGAGGAAGCAGAGATAGTAAGAAAGGAAATGATGGATCAAGGGGTGAAGAAAGTTCCTGGTTGTAGTTGGATTGAGATAAGAAACATGGTGACTGCATTTGTATCAGGAAACAATTCATATTCTTGCATGGATGATATATCTAAGATACTATACATCCTTGAATTAGAAATGAGACACGCTTGGCCTATTAATTTTGACACTCTATGATCTTTTATAAACCAATTCAAGCTTATGTGAAATAACTTAATAAGCATTTTTTTTTATGGTTTATACTTCCTCTAAAGTATTTTTAATTAAAAAGTCAATTAGTTATCTCATAAATTGATACAATTTTAAAATCTGCGTTGAATTTTTAGGATATGAAAAAAATATTTTAAAAAAATGCTTATAGTGTAAAGAATTGAAGAACTTCATTGTGGTGGATAATAAAGACTCTTCTCTTTGATTAAAAGGGGTAGCTAAAAAATTATAGTGAGATCAAAGAAGGATTTATAGTAGGTGATCAACAAAGGGAAAGTTCAAAACTGACCAATTATTCCCAAATGACGTCAACTAACACAGTCTATTTTGACTAAATAAAAAATTTAAAAAGAGCAAAGACGTAAATACAAAAGCTAAAAATAAAGAAAAATGCTATATGTTTTTTTTTATTTAAAAAATACTCGGTCTTGTTTCAAGAATCGACAAAAAAAACTATTTAATATTTTTTTTAATCTCATATTTTTTTTCAGGATATAATTTGATTCTTTACCTTTTAAAAAATTAATTAATCACTAAATTTATTAAAAATTGTCATGTGAATTCTTACCGTTTAATTTCTACAAAAAAAGTATATTTTAATCTACGTGGTATCCCAATTGACATATATGTCATTACCATTATTTTTTTTTTCTGGTTTCTTTTTTATATATGTGTCATCACTATCATTGTTCTTCTCTGGTTTCTTTTCATGCATATGAACGCATTTAACCCTAAATTGAATAAGAGCAAAAACGAGCTTCCTCTTTTTCTTTGTAATTGTCATAACCTCCACCCTCAATGATCTGACTTTTGTGCATCTTCTCTACAACTTCTGTTTATCTTCTTCTCTTCGTCTTCTCATCTCACTTGAAGAACACAAATGAGTTCAGCAAAATCTTTTTTTATTGCAAAGCAATATAGTAAACACGAAGACAAGTGAGTTCTTGCTCGTGTTCTTCTAGTTTGCCAAATAAAGTTGTGAGATCAAGTGTTTTAGGATCATTCACTTCTTTGATCGCGATGACTTTGGGTTGTTATTCCCTATTAGGACACCTTGAAACTTTATTAGTAGCTATGTTATTAGAGATAGGATTACCTCGAGCCTTCAAACGATTTATAAGATGTATGAATCTCTTTTGCATGTCGGCATGCTTCATGTGAAATAGTTCAAACTCTTAATTTAACGTATTGATCATAGCTTGTTTGACCTCATTATTTCCCTCATGGGAAACTTCTAATGCGTCTCACATAGCTTTGGCGATCTCACAATGAGAGACACAATAATATTCATCAACACCAAGTGCAGATATGAGAACACTTTGTGCCTTCCAATCATGTGACCACGATTTCTTATCATTATTATCCCATTGTGCTTCCGATTTTGGCACGATGACACCTTCACCACTGGTCATTATAATTTGTTTAGGAACATTGATGATGGCGTCCCATACACCCTTATCAACAGAGTTGATATGGATATGCATCCAAGCTTTACAATAGCCATAATTTTTACCGGTAAAAATAGGCTCTCTATTGTACGACCCGTTAGGTTCGGTAGCAATTTTCTAATAAGTGAATATTGAAGCACGAAATTAATTGTAGCTCTAATACCACTTGTTAGACGAAGGCAACTTATCTAGGGGGGAGGGGGGGAATAGATCCCTACAAAATTTGCTTTACAAAAACTGTTTTAAAAAATAATGGCTAGCGAAAGTAACTTGGATCGATTCGTCTAAAGCAAACCGATATCGAAAAGCTCGAATATGCATATATGAAAACCAATCGAATATAGTGATAAGCAATTCAATTAATATGCTTTAACCAAAATCCCTTAAAAACTACTCAACAAGCAATTCTATATCCAATGATAAATCACACAAAATATTATTGAGACAAATTATCGAACATATTGTATGCAATCGATTTTGTTTGGAAATTTGTATAGTTTTGTTAATCTTAAAATCCAACCACAATCTAAAGGATTGTGATCAACTCAACAAAATGTTTTTCAAATGGTTTTCAAAAGAATTTACTAAATGAATCAATCGAACAAATTATGAACTCAAACATTTGCAAACGAAATGTAAAAGAGATAGATATATAGATAACTAGAGAGAGAGTTCACAAGAATTTGTTTAGGCAGTTACTCAATCGGCCTCACTGTAGGTACGTCTGCCCTTAATTTGAACTCGAAATGAGATAGTGAAATTAACCTTACTTTGCAAATATAGTTTACAAAAGAAATGTAGCAATGCAATCCTACAAACCCTATGTTTGATGTTGATCCTAACACATTCTTTTCCCTTGATTTGAGCTTGATCAAGTCACCCAACAATATCAATTTGATTCAACGTCTCACGCCTTTGCAAGAACCACGACTCTTTATAGTTATCACTCGGTCGAATCCAAATATGCTTAATCTTTTCCAAAACCTTCAAATCCCCAATTTGATGAAGGAAAACTCCACCTTGGTTTTCTTATTTGAAACCCCCAAAATATATGAACCCAATATAAAATACCACAAGCTAAATTGGGCGTTATCAACTTGATTCTAGATGGCACCCAAACAATGAATGATTATGTGTACTTTGTTTGTGTGTATGCATTAAATCAAGGTTGAAGATGAAGAAGACTCTTTGTATGTTCCAGGTCTAATTTATGATTTTCACAAAATCATTGAAAAGAAATGATGTGTGTATGAAGTATTTATATGTATGCATGTTTTGAAGCAAAAGGAATGCAAAAGAATTGAAAAATTTGTGAATTTTTGGAAAAATGTAAAGGTCATGTGCCGATCTGAATAGGTCATGTATCGACCTATACAGGTTATGTGTCGACCTGTAGAGACAGCACATCTAACAAATCCTACAGAGTTTAAAAATGCAGCACATGTGCCGACCTGAAAAATGGATGTGTCGACACATAGAAAAAAAATTCTTCTATGTATCGATCTAAAACATGTATATGTCGACACATAGGTTATTTTTCCCATAGAACCTGTTTTTGATGCATGAACCTTTTCCAAAGCGTTTTTATGCTTCCTAATGCTAAGATGCACATTGAGAATCAGATGATACCGTCCAATACATATCTACGCTAAAGTATCTTAGTTTTGACATCATTCAAAATACATCTAACAAAAAGTTGCACTCACATTGATTCAAAGATCTATTCAAGCTTGAAGTTATGATGGAGACCCAGTTGTCGTTATGGAAATATTGTTGTACTTTAAAGGGTAAGAACAATTATGAATATGGAAAGCAATTTTGGGGATGTCCACACTATAGGGTAAGTATTCCAGAATCCTTCGTCAAACTGGATATTTTTATCACATAACGTGTTTTGTAACTTTGGATTGTGGATGATTTTTTCCTGAATTAATGCATGGTTTTACTTAAAATGGTATGCTTACTTTGATTGATTTATGAAGAAGTGGAAAATGAGAAGGACAATTTTACAATGAAGGAAAAAAGGAGATTGAAATTTTTAACAAAAGAAAATGAAGATCAAGGGAATGAACTTGTTCAATATGAAGGGGGAATTGAAACACAAATATCCACCATTTATGCACAAAAGTAAGAATTATGAGAACTTGAGGTGGCTCTGAAGAACCCTATGAAATGGAAGAAAATTTGAAATAATTTATGTTTTGTTAATTTTATTGTTTTAATGTAAAAGTTGTTTATGTGTTTGTTGTTAATGTTGTGCTTGTACTTGAATGAATGGAGTTAATAAAATATAATTCATGAATTATGTAGTTGATTAAAAACTGTTAGTTTTTTTACGGTAAAATACAATGTTATTATCAAATTAAGCAAACACTGTATTTTATGTCAAAACTGTATACATGATAGTTGTCTAAGAACTGATAAAAAAACTAAGTACATGCTTGGATTCATAATGATTCAGCATTTATTATAAAAAAACATACAAAATATGCTAAACAAAATTCATTTACTAAATTCACAAATTAACAACATTCATAAACTAACACTCCTTAACTAAGTTGTCTTCTTTTTTGGAATATTCCTTTTTGTCTTAGATGAATTGAGTCTTGTAGTAACTCATGTTATATTTTTTGCAACATTTAATCTGATAGTAGGATCTAGGGTACACCACTTGTTGATGACCTCTTAATGTTCAGTTTTGATAACTTCATTGCTTTTGCATGATTTGACTTAGTGGCATGACGGGCATGAGTTGTTTGAGTGGCCTGACTTGACTGAATGGTCTAAGTTCCATAAGTGGTCTTACTTGAATGAGTGACATGTATTGGTTGAGTTGTATGAGTGAACTAACTTGGTTGAGTTGCATTAGTGGCCTGACTTGGCTGAGTTTCCCTAACTGATGGTGGAACCTTACAAGTTTATTTGTTATGGCCATATTCTTTTACAATTATATCCATCAATTTCACCTTGATCAAGCTTCTTTTTTTATTTATCCTCCTGGCATATTTTTGTAGAGTGGTAGTTCCACATCAAGGTAGTATGTCATGACCTACAAATTAGATCCATTGACATGATAAATGATATGGTTGTAAGTTGCCTATTACTTAGACTCTTTTTTTGTAAATTTTGAGAATGTATTAATTTATTTTAAGGTTCATGCACTTCATAAAAGCAACTGCATGAACACATAACAAGGCCATGAGCTTCCATTTTTAGGATAAGCATATAAATTCCTTCAAGTTGACTGAAAACTTATCTCCTAAATGTTCAATGTTTCCAACATCAAAAATATGCTCAGCTCCTACAACAGGAATAAAAAAAAGTCTTAGATTATAGTACCAAATGAAACCACATATCTACAATATGAATCAAACGTAACATATCAATTTCTAACAATCCACATGTTGGTGTAGGTGATGATAGTCTTAATCCTAAATAAAAATTAAGGAATAAGTTAGTAAATATATAAATTAACACACAAAATCAACATTTCTACAAATAACATAACCACCTTTTAATGTTTGGGAAAACATCTTCATCACCAATGTCTGTAAATCTCATCCTATTAGTTTCCCACCTCTCTAGAATGTATGTTCTAATATTTGTTGGACATGTGACTCCATACACAAGAGGGGAGGGGGTTAATTGTAGAGGTTTGAAAATTGTTGATTTAAAACAAAATTGCTTTTGAAATCAGAGTTTGAAAATATTTTCTCAAAACGCTTGAATATGCAGTGGAAATTAGAAGTAAAGAAATTAAGCAAAAAGTAAAAGAGTCAAGGGAAGAGAGATGACACCAGAGAGTTATAAAGGTTCGATCTTGAAGTGACCTACTTCTCTATCCATGAATTGATCTTGAGAGTACCCAATAATGCTTGAGAGCTTTTAGAAGGTTAAGCCCACGAACCCCCTTCTCTTATACAAGGAAATAAAGTTTCAGGCTAACTTCTAACCAAACAACGAATTAAGGCTTGTAGCATTTTGTCTTCATACCAAACAATGAGCGGTTAGACTTTAAGCTAAACATATATTTTGCACAGGCTGATCTCGAACCAAGATGGAGTTTTTAGTTGATTATCCTTTGAAATGAACCAGAGTTTTACACAGGTTGACCACGAATCAAACCGATATTTTTACCGGGCTTATCTCGAACCTACTTAGCTTTTAGACATACTGAACTCATAAACTGAATGAGATTTTATACCAGGCCGATATCGAACCGATAAATATTTTAACTCGGATGAGTTTAAGAACAGTTGTGAAGAATTTTCATTGGTTATTCTTCATGAACCCAAAAGGAGAATTTTTCTTCAATGATGGAGCGTGCGAACCAAACAGAGACTTATTCTAATCCCCCAAACAAACAAAGAGCTTTTACAGTGGTTTAGTTATAAGCCAAAATGATCACTTCATAAACGAAGAATTATTTACTCAAGAGAAAATTACTCTTGGTAAATTTATAATTAAGCCCTTACCCAGAACAAATTCATCACTAAACTTAAGAACACTCTCAAAGCACTATGGATAAAATATGTGAGAAAAATCAAAATGATTTAGAGAGATTGAGAGATATGAGAAGTCAGGTGTTTTTCACGTTTTTTTGGGATGTTTTGAAATGGTGGAAAGAATCTCTATTTATAGGCCAAGAGATGGTGTAAATATGGAAATAATTCAATGGCCTTTTAATTGACCTAATTGATTAGCTAATCAATTAGACACTTGCAATAATCGATTGTTGTTGCCCAAATTAGAAGATTTGGATAGAGAGTCGTTAACAAGACAGTTTCCTAATCAACTAACTAGACTCTAAAAATATTTTCTGATCATTTTAATCAAAAAGTGAAAGGCTTCTCTATATTTTAAGTGTGTGTATGATTTAACCATAATGCTTACGAAAATGCCCTCGTGTCTTTACAATACATCGATCACTCAACTGACACAATCCAACAAGCTTTCACACTTCCTTTCTTTCACGCTCTAAAGCTTCAAGTCTCAACATTATCTTTGACATCATTTCACGCAAGACTCTCAAGTCTTTTCGACGAAGCTTGAGATATATCTGTATTAGTCATCATCGTATGAGATGTTTAAGATCGCCAATAATCATAAAACCTAAGTCTTAACTTAAGATTCATTGGACTAAAGTGTTGAATTTAAACATGAGTCTTTAGCTGGATTCGGAAGGATAGCTTGATCATGATCAACCACCTTGTGCATCTTTGACCGCTTGATCTAAATCTAGTATTTGATTTATTTTAGGTGTTGTCATCATCAAAACCACTTCAAGTGTGGCTACTTTAGATGTTGTCATCATTTAAACCATGTCACCATCAAAGGCTAAGCAATTGCTTCTTGAATCTTTCTACCCATGAACTTGTATCATTTTTTTATTAAACTACAAGCACATAGTTCCACAATTTCTTCTAACATAGTAACTATGGGCTTAGCCCTTGCTTCAATAATCATATTGTTAAATGCTTCTGACACATCATTAAGTAGTAAGTCCTATTTTGTATATGTCCTCAACAGTGGATTACTCCAAAAACAGGGTGGAGTCTTCATCATATGCTAAAAACTTCCTCATTGACAACTCTCATTTCTCTCATTTCCTTTTCCCAAGTTTGTGAGTAAGTTAATTTTGTTGCCTTCCAAATAATTTACTTCGACTGCTTTCCAGTATACTTCTTCCTATAGTTGTTGTAGATATGACACACACAAAATCGTTGTTTGACACTCGGTAGAAGCTCATCCATAGTAGATAATAGACCCTGAAATACAAGATTATCATGAAATTAAGATGAAATACAAGACTATCGTGAAATTAACATAAATACAATATCCTTAGGGTTTATATCTTCTTCCTCTATGGGACCATCATACAAATTAGGCCAAGATAGTGGGTGTTGTACACAAACATCAACACTCGTGTTAACCTTACATACGTGTTAGACGATAGGCTTCGATATAGAGAGGGTGAATAGATCACATATTTAAAAACAAAACTTTTTTCAAAAATTGTTTTCAAAAGTTTTATGGCACATAGGAAACAACTCGAATCAAATCGTCTAACCGAACCTACTATCGAAAAGCTCATATATGCATAACATAAACCAATTGGATGATAATGACACAAATTATTCAACAACTATTAATTCACAAATCAATTAAATGCCAAGATATTCGTAAAGCTTATTTCTAATGGAAAAAATCAAATAAAATACTCAAAGACAATTTATCGAACACTTTGGGTGCGATCGATAACATTTGGAAATTCAATTTGTTTTGTTGATGTTAAAATTCAATCACAATTAAAGTGATTATGATTATATCAACAACTACACTTTAAAATATAGTTGAAAAACAATTTCTAATCAAATTGATCAAAACACAAATTAAATCGATAATTTGCAAGAACAACAATTTAAAGAGATATAGAGAGATAAAGAGAGTCACACACACAAATATTTGTTCAAGCAATTCCCCAATCAGCCTCGCTATGGGTGCGTCTGCCTTTAATTCAAAATCGAATTGAGATACTTGCAATTAAACTTATCTTTGCAAAAATGTTTATACAAGAGATGAAGAACTTTAACCCCACAAACTCTATGGTTTATTGTTGATTCTACCACCTCCAAACCCTTGATCAAAGCTTGATCAAGTCACCAACAATGATACTGCAATCCACCAGTTCTTGACTACTTGCTTGAAATACACCCTAGTCTTCAAGGTTTTCGCTCAGTCGGATTAATCCCTAGCACGCACTTGTTGAACCCAAGATTCACGAACACGAATCACCGTCTTATGCTACTCCCTTGCAAGGAACCACATTGTCCCAAGGCCTTCACTCGGTCGAATTCGTATTTGCGTGATCTTGTCCAAAACCTTCTAATCATAATGATCTTGAAGGAAAACCCCAACTTAATTTTCTTATTTGAAACACACAAAGATCTCAACTCAATATTCTCGGTTACACCAACCTAATTGGACGTTATCAACCCTAATCTAGATGGTCACCCAATCAAAAAATGATTATGTGTAGTTTGATTGAATGTATGCATAGAAGAGAGGTTGAAGATGATGGGAATGCTTTGTAATTCTAGTTTCATTTAGATTTTACACCAGTACCTTGCTAGAATATGATGCAGTATGAGTATATATATATATATATATGGGGGAAATGAGAAAAAGGAATGCAAAAGGATGGAGTAAAAATAAAATTTTTGAAATGGGAGCATCGTATGTGTCAACCTATTAAAGCAATAGGTCAGCCTATGAAGGTACTCAGGTCGGCCTATGAAGGCTTCAAGTCGGCCTGTGAAGGTCTTGTGCCGACCACGTGTCAACCTAAATGAGACGACTTGAAGGCAGTGGCTACAGGCTTTAATATTGATCCGTGGGAGCCGACCTGAGATGACCATGTATCGACCTATACTAAAGTTGAAACTTCTATAGATCGACCTGTTTACGAATGTGTCGACCTGAATTGTGTTGAAAACTTCTATAGGTCGACACGTTTATGCATGTGTCGAACTGAACTATGTTGTCCACCTTAAAACTTATTTTCCAATGCATTTTTCACAAAACTAAGTTTTCAATGCATGTAGAATGTAAACTCCTTTTCCAAATAATTTGAATGCTTCCTAATACTAAGATGCTCATCTAGAATGAGAAGATATCGTCCAATATACATAATGCTACACTATCCTAGTTTTGACATCATTCAAAATCCAAAAGTACACTCACATACTCCCCTTTTTTATGATGGAAAAACATGAGATGACACGTTTCACGACGTTGTTGTCTTCATGAAGACTCCCCCTAAATATGTGCATCAAACTTCATCTTGTAACATTACTTCTCCCCCTTTGACAACATCAAAAAGAGAACAAGCACACCATGAGAAGTATCTTTAACCACATACAAACCAAAATACTACACAGAGGAAAATTCCAAGGATAAGACAATCAACATGATAGCACCCACATAGAGTGACATTCACATTGAAATGGAATGCTTTAAACTTAAATACAAGCAAACAAAGTAACAATATAACACAATTGCAGCTTATTAATGCTCAATAACATAAAAAACATGAACATGAAGGAAACAATGTAAAAAAAACTTTTAAGGTTGCTACAAAAGCGACACGATTACGTGACACATGCCTTTGGTGCTTCCGAAATCCTGCACACGCATGTGCTCTAGCAAGGTGATGCAAATTCATCACCACTCAAACCAAAAACAGAGATGTAAAAGTAACAATGACACGCACAACAAGAATCTTATTAACATCATAATGTGTTCAATCAAGGTTCATGAACAAATAGATAACAAGCCATATGCACAAAGAATATTTCAAGCATGTAGATGAAATATCACAACATCACTATAAGCATATAATTAACATACATCAATAGAAATTTTTGGAGGTGAATGGTCATGAACTATTTCAATCATCAAGAGTAGTCATTATTTGGAACACAAGTAACATGCAACAATAAAAGGGCTTATAAAAGAAGAGAGAAGTGGAACGATGGTACCTCGCTAATGAAATGATGAAGGATGCACTCTTAGGTAATATAACTTCTATTACAAGTTAGATAAGTAGTATATAAAGTGCATGCACAATTCATATTTAGGCTAGATTTGAGATATCAAGTATCCCCAATTCCCTTCGAATGTTGAAAAATAGCTCGGTCGCAAGAGGTTTTGTAAAAATGTCAGCAAGTTGATGTTTACTATCAACGTGCTCAAATACGACATCCCCTTTTTCAATATGGTCACGTAGGAAATGGTGACAAATCTCAATATGCTTAGTGCGAGAATGTAACACCAGTGTTGATAGCACTAGTGTTGTCGTACATAAAAGGAATATGTTGCATTTTTATATCAAAATCAAGTAATTGTTGCTTAAGCCACAAAATTTGGGCACAACAATTACCCGCCGCAACATATTCTGCCTCGGAGGTTGACAAAGCAACAGAAACTTGTTTCTTGCTATGCCAACTTACTTAGGCAGTTGAAAACATGTGACAAGTTCGACTAGTATTCTTCCTATCCGATTTTCAACCAGCAAAAACGAAATCGGTATAACCCACCAATTTACAATCGCTTCCCTTAGAATACCACAGTCTGTATTGGCAAGTACTATGAAGGTACCTAAGAATACATTTTACAACTTTCAAGTGGGTTTCCTTTGGAGCTGATTGATAATGGGTGCACATACACACGCTAAACGTGATATTAGGCCTAGATGTGGTAAGATATAGAAGAGAGCCAACCATACCTATATAAAATTTTAACTATTCATTATGTTTGATCATATCTTCATTGGTGTTTATGTGAGAGAGACGGCAGAGATTTTAGAATTAATGAAAAATAATTTTTGAAAAAATTATATAAACAAAAACAATTCAAATAGTATTATTAAATTTAAGTGTAGCTAACTATGGATTGGAACTTTTAAAAATGACACACGGAAGAAAATACCGTGTTCAGTAGTAAACTTATGAAATGGGAGATTGAATTTCTAATCAAGTGGTGAGATACAAAAATTGATTAACAAACCCTGAAACAATGCAATGTGTTCTTATTTGTTCCGCGCTACATCTGAAATCTTCTCATTATCACGTTCCGGCAGAATTATTCACGCACGCAAACTATTCGATGAACTGCCTGAACGAGATTCAGTGGCTTGGAATGCTATGTTAATTGCCTATTCTCGCCTTGGACTTTACTATCAAAGTTTCACTCTCTTCGATAACATGAGAGTCTCATATTCCAAACTTGATAACTTCTCATACTCTGCAGCCATAAATTCTTGCGCCGGTGCATCTGATCTTCGCTTTGTAACAAAACTTCATGCTTTGGTTGTTGTTTCAGGGTACCAGTCTTCTATTCCTATCGCTAACTCCCTTGTAGATATGTATGGCAAGTTTTTGAATCCAAATGATGCAAGAAAAGTGTTTGATGAGATGAGTTATCCATACGGGGTGTATAGATTCCCAAAATTTTGCTTTACAAAAACTGTTTTAAAAAACAATGGCTAGCGGAAGTGACTTATATCGATTCATCTAAACTGAACCGCTATCGAAAAGCTCGGATATGCGTATATGAAAACCAATCGAAGATAGTGATAAGCAATTCAATAAATATGCTTTAATCACAATCCCTTGAAAGCTACTCAACAAGCAATGCTATATCCAATGATAAATCACACAAAAATACTATTGAGACAAATTATCGAACACTTTGTGTGCAATCAATTTTTTTTGGAAATTTGTATAGCTTTATTGATCTTAAAATCCAACCACAATCTAAAAGATTGTGATCAACTCAACAAAACATTTTTCAAATGGTTTCCATAAGAATTTTCCAAACGAATTAATCGCACAAATTATGAACTCAACAATTTGTAAGCAAAATGTAAAATATATATATATATATATATATATATATATATAGAGAGAGAGAGAGAGAGAGAGAGAGAGAGAGAGAGGGAGAGAGAGAGAGAGAGAGAAAGATATATATATATATATATATATATATATAGAGAGAGAGAGAGAGAGAGAGAGAGAGATTACACAAGAATTTTTTTAGCCAGTTCCCCAATCGGCCCCGCTATGGGTACGTCTGTCCTCAATTCGAACTTGAATCGAGATAGTGAAATTAACCTTTGCAAATATAGCAATGCAACCTTACAAACCCTATGTTTGATGTTGATCCTAACACTTTCTCTTTCCTTTATCTGAGCTTGATCAAGTCACCCAACAATACCAATTTGATTCATTGTCTCACGGTACTCCTTTGCAAGAGTTGTAGCTCTTCAGAGCCTTCACTCACTCGAATCCAAATATGTGTAATCTTGTTCAAAACCTTCAAATCCCTAATTTTTTTTTGAAGGAAAACCTCACCTTGGTTTTCTTATTTGAAACCCCCCAAAGATCTGAACCCAATTTACAATAACACAAGATAAATTGGACGTTATCAACTTTATTCTAGATGGCACCCAAATAATGAATAATTATGTGTACTTTGTTTGTGTTTATGCATAAAATCAAGGTTGAAAATGAATAAGACTATTTGTATGTTCTAGGTTTCGTTTATGATTTTCACAAAATAGTTGAAAATAAATTATGCATGTATGAAGTATATATATGTATGCATGTTTTGAAGTAAAAGGAAAGCAAAAGAATTGAAAAATTTGTGAATTTTTGGAAAAATACGTTGCATGAGCCGACCTGTATAAGCTATAAGCTGACCTGTAAAGGTCATATGCCGATCTGAACAGGTCATGTGTCGACATGTACAGGTTATGTGTCGACCTATAGAGGCGACACGTCTAACAGAGCCTACAGACTTTAAAAATGCAGTACATGTGCCGCCCTGAAAAACGGATGTGTCGACACATATACAATTTTTTTCTTCTATGTGCCGACCTGAAACATCTATGTGTCGACACATAGGTTATTTTTCCCATAGAACTTGTTTTTGATGTATTTTTGATGCATGAACCTTTTCCAAAACATTTTTATGCTTCCTAACGCAAAGATGCACATTGAGAATCAGAGGATATCGTCCAATATACATTAACACTATAGTATCCTAGTTTTGACATCATGCAAAATACATCTAACGGAAAGTTGCACTCGTGTACTCTCCCTTTTTTATGATGAAAAAACTTGAGACGATGCATTTCGTGTCTTCATGAAGACTTCACCTGAATGTATGCATCCCAACTTCATCTTCCAGATGCTTCTCCCCCTTTGACAACATCAAAAGAGACAAAGCAAGCCATGAGAAGTATCTTATATCACACACAAACCAATATAACACACAGAGGCATTTGCAAATGAAAGATCATCAATACCGCAACACTCACAGAATGATGTACATATTGTAAAAAGAATGCCAAAACATATATAAAAACATTTAAAGCAATATGATAACATAGTTACCACAACTTATGCTAAATAATATACACAATAAACATGAAAGATGAAGGATACAATGTAATCACAAACTCTTGATTTGCTTCAAAAGCGACACCTTTACGTGACATATACTTTTGGTGCTCGCGAATGTTGCACACACATGTGCTCTAGCAAGGCGATTCTATAGATCTATCACCACTCAAACCAAAAACATAAGTGCCATCATATCAATGGCACACAACAAGAATTTTGTTGGTATTAGATCAAGTTCAAACTTATTTCATGCCAGAATAGATAAACAACACCATCACATATATCATGAAAGAGCTAGTAATAGAGAACACACTCATACACAAGCACCATATTTCAAGTATGGAAATAGAATAACATGAGGTCATTATAAGCATATAAATTGAAAGACATCAATTAAGATTTTTGGAAGTGAACATTCATGATATATTTCATAAATAAAGTATATCAAGTATTTGGAACATAGATAACATGCGAATGTAAAAGGCTTACTTTCAAAGGGAGAAAAAGGAACAATATTACCTTGCTTATGAATTGATGAGGGATGCACTTGTATGTAATTGAACTTCCAAGGAAGGTTGGAGAAAAAGAATATAAAGTGAATGTAACAAACCATGTTTAGGCAAGTTTTGAGAAATCAAGTATCCTATAATCTTTTCGAATAATGAAAAACGATTCAGTTGCAAGAGGTTTTGTAAAAATATCCGCAAGTTGATCTTTGCTATCAACATGCTCAAATAAGACATCCCCTTTTTTAACATGGTCATGTTGAAAGTGGTGATGTATCTCAATATGTTTAGTGCAAGAATGTAGCACATGATTCTTGGTTAGATTAATAACACTAGTGTTGTCGTACGTAATAGGAATATGTTGTAGTTTAATATCAAAATCAAGTAGTTGTTGTTTGAGCCACAAAATTTGAGCTCAGTAACTACCAGTTGTGACGTATTCTGCCTCGGTAGTTGACAAAGCAACAAAAACCTGTTTCTTGATATGCCAACTTACTAAGGAGTTTGAAAACATGCAGCAAGTCCCACTAGTACTTTTCTTATCCAATTTGCAACCAACAAAATTGGAATATGAAGGTGTGAAACGTACACAAGAAAGGGGGTTGAATTGTGTTTCACATTTTCTTTTAATTTAACTTCTGATCAGAGTTTCAGAATCAGAACTAATGTTCAGATTCTGAGTTAATTCGTTTGACATTGGATATAACAGAAGTAAATAAAATAACAGCAGAAAACACAAAAGATTTATACTGGTTCGTCCCCTAATTGAGAGTAGTCCAGTCCCCTTGCCTCCCAAGAGATTTTCATTATAACCACTTCATGATTACAATCGCTTATGCTTCTGCATAAGACTTTTACAACTACTCAGTTCAACTATCTGAGACTTCCCTTGCTTAGAGCACATGTCTAAGACTTAACCTTTGCTCACACCATCTGACTGCGCCACTTGCACTTTTGTCATCTGGTTAAGACTTTCCCTTTGCTTAGAGTACATGTCTAAGACTTCCCTTTGCTCACATCCTCTGGCCGAGCCACCTGCTCTTCTGGCGATCCAGAATGAGACTTCCCTTGCTCAAGCTGCACTCGAGACTTCTTGCTCTCGCCCCTCAGACAGAGTCTTTCCCACTTGCTCAATCAGGCTAGCTTAATAAGACTTTCACGGCTCAAGCACTTAAGCAGTGAGACTTATGTGGCTTAAGCATCTTGGCACAAGACTTGTTGCTTAAATCCCAATGAGACAAGACTTTTTGCTCAAGCACATAGCAGGAAACTTAATCTAAACTACTGAAGGCTCAGAAGAATAGAGAACAAGGTGTACATGATGCAAGCATCAGAGGTACGAGAAATCATCATAACAAAGACCTAAAGCACTTAATATTTCTCAGATATTTAATGATAAGAAATCTTAAGGCTTTTACAATTACAACCTAAAACAGAAAATTTGTATATTACATTAGAATTGATAATTTCTTGATCTTGCCACTCCTTCAACAGAAGAATCCTTGTTAAAAATCAAACTTTAATCTTCAGCCATATATATATATATATATATAGCCTTTGCAGAAACTAGCCGTTGAGAAAGTCTCTTGAACAAGTGTCTTTGCCCTTACTTCATAGTACAAGAGACCTTGAAGATGAATGCACAACAGATTCTGAATCCAGTGTGTAACACGTTTAACCTTTGAGTCTTCAAGAGGTTTTGTATTGATAGAGCTGTTAGGAGCAGACATCCATAGAACGTACTAACTTTTCTTGAGCCTTGCAATCTTGTAGACTCGAGCTGACAGCTGATAAAACAATACAACTTGCTTTTAGTAGTACGGATAATCTACAACTTTATCACCAACTCTGAATGGTATCCGATGCTGATATACAATTACCAAGTGTAGAAACTCGTCTGAATGATGAGGCCTTCAGTCTAGAGTCTGTGTCAAACCACACTAGCAATTGTTCTTCAGACTCTGCCACCAGAAGCTAGCAATGAAGCAACTCCAAGTCTGTCTAAGTAAAACCGGTTCTGATTATTTATGTACAAGAACCTGGATAAATTAAACACACATCAAATAAACCATTGTTCTTTTAACATTTTTCTTATCATCAAAACTAAAAGAGCAAATGTCAAGAACAAATCTTGTTCTAACAATCTCCCCCTTTTTTATGATGACAAACACAAGTATTTAAGGACAATGTTGGACATTTAATTTTCTCTGCAACAACAGGGTGTGAGGTTTGTAAGCTCCCCCTGAGTCTGATAGTCCATAGATGAGTTCTATTGACTCTAACACCAAGAACTACTTTTTTAAGAAAAAATAAATCAGTCTTCTTAGTAACATCAGAGTCTGAGATTTGCAAGCTCCCCCCGAGTCAAACAGTTCCAAGGTTGAGGTTTGTGAGCTCCCCCTTAGTTCCATATTTAAGAAAACCAAAATAACAACATTTTAACTTCCTTTGGCAACACCAAAATATGAGGTTTGTAAGCTCCTTCCGAGTCTCATAGGCCAAGTCAGAGGTTTGTAAGCTCTTACTTAACACTATGTATAAGAGAGTTAAAATATGTTGCTGACATACCCTAATTTTTGACTATAAGATCCCACCACTTTGTCTATCATCTCGCATGTCTGCATATTTTATTACTAACAGGTTTGTGCAGGTTTATTGATTTCAACTGTACTGGTTCTCTCAGTCAAGCTATTCAGGGCATGACCAGTGGTTTCTAATTTCAGTGGTCTTAGGTTTTCTACTGGAATCGAGCTTCACTTCTAGGGTTATTTCTTCATTCTTAGGCCATCTGAAGATCAATGCTTTGAGGATATAGTGGTTGGATATTATGGCCATATTTCATTAAAGTCAAGATTGGTTTTTGGTTTCTTATGGATCAAATTAGTGTTGCAAGGTGTTCTTGAGTACATGGTGCATTGATCTCAAACTTGAGTTGTTATTGGACTTTGAATGCATTGTGGTTTTAAATTAATTTGGGCCATGGTCCATATTATATTAAATTTAGTTGCAATGTGATGTTTCAATAGGTTTTGGGCTCATTATTCTTTAAAGAAGTTTTGGCCATTGTTAAAAGCTCTCCCATGATTACAAGTTCAAGCATAAGAGTCATTCACCATTGCATGATTCAAAGTTCAAGCTCATTATTTTTACAATTTCAAGTGCAAGCAATAAGCGGATTGGTTCGAGTTGCAATATTCAAAGATTCGCCACTCAAGAATTCAAGTTTAAATTCGAGAAGATTTCACATTTTTATCCTCATGTGATTAAGTTTCTTCAAATTTAATTCAAAGATCCAAAATGTTCAATTAATCCATGTTTTTTTATAAGACAAACTCAAAACAATTCCAGAGACTTTGGCCAGTAATAATGGTATTAATCCTTTATTTGAGTATTTCACCATGCACCAATAAAAGAGCTACCGTTGATGGGAAACATTTACAAAATGGTCACATTCCTAAAGGTCATTGAGAAAAAGAGTGCAATTACATATTTTTGGAACATAAACTCATCCTTAGGATCAATCAAAAGAGCCTTTCGGATCAAGTGCTGGCTTCATAATCTTATTGGGTACAATTTTACAATTGAGTTTCAACAAGGAAAGTATGACAGCAGATTCATTATCTAGAGTTTTCTATGGCACGGTCTGAGTCGTGGCCACACTTACTGCAAGGGATCAAATACAAATTTAATGAGATCTTGAAGCGTAAAGGTGGTCTCAAGGAATATTTAGATTGCAGGAGTAAGATCTTAAGCCTATGGAGCAGTGATGTCACACGTATTTTACCTCTTGCTGAATGTGGAATAAAAGTCCTTGTTCTTTTCTTATTAGGGATGTCTATGCATTTCTTGATCATTATGGTTATATAAATGTTAGAGTTGCCTCTCAAAAGGAGAATGTTGGGAGCTGTGCAAGACATTGTTACAAACTTGTAAAAGAAAAAGGATTCGGGGAAGGTTCTACAGCTTCATTGGTCGGCTCTGAAGATGGAGTATCTTTGAAACTGAAGAAGCCTTTAAAGCTATTCAAATCCATTTTCCCAAACTTGCACCTGCTGGTGAGTTTAAAGTTGTAGTACAAAGGAGTATTTTTCTGCATAAGTTAAAGTTAACATTAATTTCCAAATAGGAAAAAATCAAGATGGAGATCAAATTGAAAGGAAAGAATCAAAACCATTCTCAGACACAATCACACTTTTATGGAAAATTTTTGAATCTCTGCAACACAAAATCAAACATGTCGGTTCAAAAACAGAAAGTTTTATCATGACAGATTCTGCAGCAATGTTTCACATTCATTTCAGAATCAGGAAATTGGGCTATAAAAGAACAATAACACACAACAGTGAAGGGTGTAACACCCTAAACCCACGCGATAATTAATAATTAAATATCATAGTAAGTTAAACATAAAATCACTTAGGATGCTACATTCAACAAACACCTGCTCATGCATACGATATGTAACACATAGATATTATCAATAAAACCATACTTAATTAATCTCCTCATAAAGCAACGGAATTCAACTAAAATGTAACGTGTGTAATACCACATAATCATCAACAAGTAAGCAAAACGACGACAAATAATAAAATAAACAACGACCAGCATTCCAAAAACCCAGTGTTACAATCAGAGCAGACGCCGACTCAATAAAATAAAAGGGAAGACTTCGTCTTCACTAACTTCAACTCGTACTAAACCTGCTTATCTGCACGTTACCCAAGTGGAGGTAACATTCAAACAGAAGGGGTGAGATTCTCGAATCAACATAAGAAATGCATAGTTAAATATGAAAGCATAAAAACATTACACAATCTACCCTATCATCACAACATCAGCACAAATAGCATTTTCCACATAAGCAGGCAATAAACACAACACAATGCAATGCAATGAGACCCACGACTTGACTCAATGCATGTGGTACTAATTCGATCCCTGTTTCATGATCATAATTCCCGTCGGAATTTCCATAGCAGTCACTCACACCCCACATGGGCAAACGACAGCCGTGATTGGTCACACCCCGCATGGGCACACGATCACCTCAACAACAACAACACGATTCTTAATCAGAGAATCCCGATAAGACGCTCACACCCCACATGGGCACACGACTTATCGCACAACTTATGCAACATGGCATGCATACAACGACAACATACAACGACAATTAAATGCCTATGACTATCAATGCATCAATACATCATACTACAACTATTCAACACGCAGCCCATGTCTGCCAACACATGCAACAACAGCAATCCAAAACCATAACACGCATACACACCACCGAATTCATCATTTCAACTTACAACACATAACAACATATACAAAACCCAATTAACGCGTCAAAGGGTTAGAATTCTGGTATTGAAATTGATTTTTATAAAAATTATGTGAAACCAGCTTTGCAACGCTTCGAACGGCGACTGAAACGGACCTACGAATCAAAAGATACGAATTTTTAAAGTTTTAGAAGGTTCGGTTCGTCTAAGCTCTGCTCGCTTGATGCTCGCCCAGCGAGGCACCAGCGAAATCCCATTCGCCCGACGAACTCCTTTTTTGCCCCGTGAATTCCCTTTTCGCCTCATGCTCTCCCGACGGAGCAGAAGCAGATTTCTTTCCCCCACAAATTCCAGCAACCCCTATTTTCGTCTTCTCACTCGCCCCTTAGTTCGCCTGGCGACCTACCAGCAAATTCATATTCTCCCGGCAAAACCCATCATTCGCCCGACGAAACTGTGCGAATCAGCAATCCTGTGATTGCGATTTTGCACGAGTCAGACCCCAATTCTTCTCTGATTTCGCTTACAATTGGTCCAAAAATTGCACATCAATTCACAGAGTATCACAAAATCAATTAGAGTCATATGATTCACATTTCAATAGGTTAGTTCATGCATCTTATTCCCTTATCAAAACCTCCGACACGCGACAATCCTAATTTCAAATCAACACAAACGACACATAGGGATGATCCTAAAGGTTTACCTACCCTCATACAAACATTATACAACCCTTAAGAGTTTAAAGAACCCCACCCTTACCTTAGTGACGATTCTTCGAAGGTTCTCTGAGCCCTAGCTCTGCTTCTCTATTCTGTTCCTCTTCTCCCCCAAAATGCGATCGTTTCTAACTAATTCTCCTTCTTCTCCAATTTCCCCTTTTTCCTACTATAACCCTTAGACCCCTAATATGTTTTTCCTTCTTTACCCTTACTAATCCTCACGAGTGGACCACCTTTCCCTTATCATCTCTCCACTCATATTATCCAATTTTTAAATAAATAAAATAATTAAACTAATTATTTTAAATCTAAATAATTCCAACTAAATTATTTAAATTAATAATTACTTACTAACCACACCACATACCTTTACACAATTGGTTATACACCCTCCGATACCTTATTCTCTATAATTCTAAGGTCACTACCCCATACTAAGGGCAACCCAACCTCAACCACAACACACATAATCGTACGCATATACACAACATCATACAATTTTAATTACGAGAAATAATTAAAAAAAATCGGGGTGTTACAACTCTCCCCCACTTAGAATATTTTCGTCCTCGAAAATTTACCTCATACGAATAACTCCGGATACGACTCTTGCATCCTGCTCTCTAATTCCCAAGTCATATTTCCACCGGCAGTGCCTACCCACACTACCTTCACAAGAGCGATCTCTTTACCTCTCAACTGTTTTACCTCGCGGTCTTCAATCCGTATTGGTAAGGCCTCAATCGTAAGGTTATCCCTTACTTCCACATCATCCATCGGAATCACATGCGACGGATCTGGAACATACTTCCGAAGCTGCAATACATGGAACACATCGTGCAAATTCGACAAATTGGGTGGCAACGCCACTCTGTAGGCAACAAGTCCAACTCTTACAGAAATCTAATATTGACCAATAAACCGAGGAGTAAGCTTCCTCGACTTCAACGCACGTCCAACACCGGTCACCGGAGTGACTCTCAAAAACACATGGTCTCCTTCTTGGAACTCAAGATCTTTCTTCCTCTTATCATGGTAACTCTTCTGCCTACTCTGCGACGCTTTCATCTTCTCCCGAATCAGCTTCACCTTTTCGGTAGTCTGCTGAACAATCTCAGGTCCAAGTACTACACTCTCACCAGATTCATGCCAACACAAAGGCGTCCGACATCTCCGACCATACAAAGCTTCAAAAGGCGCCATTACAATACTTGAATGATAACTGTTATTATAAGTGAACTCAATCAGCGGCAAATGGCTATCCCAAACATCTCCTTGTTCAAGCACACAAGCCCTCAACAAATCCTCCAAAGATTGTATAGTCCTCTCTGTCTGTCCATCCATATGCAGATGATAAGCCGAACTCAATCTCAGTTTCGATCCCAAAGCTTCTTGCAAACTCTCCCAAAACCTGGAAGTGAACCTTGGATCTCGGTCTGACACAATACTCAACGGAACTCCATGCAACTTCACAATCACCTGAATATAGATCTCTGCCAGCTTCTGCAAAGGAAAACTGATATTAACCGGAATAAAATGTGCCGACTTCGTCAGTCTATCTACCACTACCCAAATGGAATCATGTCCTCTCGGCGTATTAGGAAACCCAGTCACAAAATCCATAGAGATGCTATCCCACTTCCACTCTAGAATATCTAATGGTTGCATCAAACCAACCGGTTTCCGATGTTCCACCTTCGACTTCTGACAAGTCAAACAAGAATACACAAACTTAGCCACATCACGTTTCAATCCAGGCCACCAAAATATCTTCTTCAAGTCTTGATACATCTTCGTAGCTCCTGGATGGATACTCAAACTATTCCAGTGACTCTCTTCTAGAATCATTCTTTTCAACTCAAGATCATCAGGAATACAAATCCTATCTCGGAATCTCAACACGCCTTGTTCATCCACTTTGAACTCATTACCTTCTGCTTGGTCATTTCCAATCATCAAATCTACCAGTTTCACATCCAACTTCTGACCTTCTCTAATACTATTAAGAAATTCATTGTTGATCTTCAGCATACCCAGTATCACACTATGCAATGTCTATTCGCAAACTAAACTCATATCTCTGAACTGTTCAATCAATTCTAACGCTTTAACCATCATAGCAGACATATGCAACGTCTTTCGACTCAAACCATCATCCACGACATTAGCTTTATCGGGATGATAGTTCAAGCCAAAATCATAATCCTTTAAGAACTCCAACCACCTTCTTTGTCTCATATTCAACTCCTTCTGGTCAAACAGATACCTCAAGCTCTGATGATCACTATACACTTCAAATTTGGAACCATAAAGATAGTGCCTCCAAATCTTCAATATGAATACCACTGCAGCTAATTCCAAGTCATGAGTTGGATAATTCCTTTAACGGACTCTTAATTGTCGTGAAGCATAAGCCACAACCTTACCATCCTGCATCAACACACCTCCTAAACCCATCAAGGAAGCGTCACAATACACCACAAACGGCTCATTTGGTTCGGGTAGAATCAAAACTGGAGTTGTAGTCAATCTCTTCTTCAGCTCAATGAAACTCTTCTCACAATGAACATCCCATACAAACGCTCTACCCTTGCACGTCAACTGAGTCAACGGAAGTGCCAACTTTGAAAAGCTTTAAATAAACCTCCGGTAATAACCAGCCAAGCCCAAAAAGCTTCTAATCTCAGCTATTGACTTCGGAGCCTCCCATTGTAGAACTGCCTCTCATTTGGACGGGTCCACAGCAATACCATCCCCTGAAATAACATGCCCAAAAAACTTACCTCTCTCAACCAGAATTCACACTGAGACAACTTAGCATAGCGTTTCTTCTCTTTCAATACTTGCAGCATGATCCGCAAATGTTCAGCGTGTTCATGTTTACCTTTCTCAGCTGGAGCTGCATAAGGCTTCCCATGGTTCATCGATTGTTTTCCCCTCCTCTCGGCCAGTCCTTTGTAGTGAGCCGATCGAGCCTTGCTATCTTCCTCAAAGATCCTACAACAATCCACCAAATCTGGAAAACCTTCTGATTCGCTAATAACCGATTGCCTATTTGATCTCATACCTTAATCCATTCTCAAACTTGACACACTTTGAGAATTCAGTAGTTGCCGCACTGTAGTGAGGGTAAAACTTAGTCAGATCTGAGAATTTGGCAGCATACTCCGTAATCGTCTTGTTACCCTGCTTCAGTTCCAAAAACTCGATCTCTTTCTTTCCTCGGACATCTTCAGGAAAATATTTCCTCAAGAACTCCCTACTAAACACAGCCCAAGTGATTGCCTCTCCTGTTGCTCCAAACAGTTGACGAGTGTTAACCCACCAATCATCAGCCTCCTCAGCCAGCATGTGAGTACCTAACCGCACCTTCGGTGCTTCAGGACATTCCATAACCCGGAAGATTCTCTCAATCTCCTTGAGCCAAGCCTGCGTTCCATCCAGATTATATCTTCCCTTGAAGGTAGGCCGTCTGTTCTTCCAAAACTCATCATTCTCACTAGCATGAGGCAGGTTCTGTACCGCCTGAGCAACAACCTACAAAACAGCAGCAATAACAGCATCATTCCTTCCAGCCATTCTAAATTTGTTACATGTAAACAACATAACACAATGGTTAAGGAAACAACATCAATAGTAATTAACTGTCACACGACAACGACTTGACAACTTGGCCGGACGAACAAACCAGGCTCTAATACCACTATGTAACACCCTAAACCCCCGAGACAATTAATAATTAAATATCAGAGTATTTTAAACATACAATCAGTTAGGATGTTACATTCAACAAACACCTGCTCATGCATACGATATGTAACACATAGATATTATCAATAAAACCATACTTAATTAATCTCCTCATAAAGCAACGGAATTCAACTAAAACGTAACGTGTGTTATACCACATAATCATCAGCAAGTAAGCAAAACGAAGACAAATAATAAAATAAACAACGACCAGCGTTCCAAAAACCCAGTGTTACAATCGGAGCAGACGCCGACTCAACAAAATAAAAGGAAAGACTCCGTCTTCACTAACTTCAACTCTGTATTAATCCTGCTTATCTGCACGTTACCCACGTGGAGGTAACATTCAAACAGAAGGGGTGAGATTCTCGAATCAACATAAGAAATGCATAGTATAAATATGAAAGCATAAAAACATTACACAATCTACCCTATCATCACAACATCAGCACAAATAGCATTTTCCACACAAGCAGACAATCAACACAACACAATGCAATGCAATGAGACCCATGACTTGACTCAATGCATGTGGTACCAATTCGATCCCTGTTTCATGATCATAGTTCCCGTCGCAATTTCCATAACAGTCGCTTACACCCCACATGAGCACACGACAGTCGTGATCGCTCACACCTCACATGGGTACACGATCACCTCAATAACAACAACACGATTATTTATCAGAGAATCCCGATAAGACGCTCACACCCCACATGGGCACACGACTCATCGCACAACTTATGCAACATGGCATGCATACAACGACAACATAAAAAGACAACTAAATGCATATGACTATCAATGCGTCAATACATCATACTATAACTATTCAACACGCAGCCTGTGCCTGCCAACATATGCAACAACAACAATCCACAACCATAACACACATACACACCACCGAATTCATCATTTCAACTTACAACACATAAAAACATACACAAAACCCAATTAACGCGTCAAAGGGTTGTAATTTTGGTATTGAAATTGATTTTTATAAAAAGTATGTGAAACCAGCTTTCCAACGATTCAAACGGCGACTGAAATGGACCTACGGATCAAAAGATATGAATTTTTAAAGTTTTAGAAGGTTTGGTTCGTCTCAGCTCTGCTCGCTTGTTGCTCGCCCAACGAGGCACCAGCGAAATCCTGTTCGCCCGATGAACTTCTCTTTTGCCCGGCGAATTCCCTTTTTGTCTCATGCTCGCCCGGCGGAGCAGAAACAAATTTCTTTCCCCATACAAATTCCAGCAACCCCTATTTTCGTCTTCTCACTAGCCCCTCAGTTCGCCTGGCGACCTACCAGCGAATTCATATTCGCCCGGCGAAACTGTGCGAATCAGCAATCCTGCGATTGCGATTCTACACGAGTCAGACCCCAATTCTTCTCCGATTTCGCTTACAATTGGTCCAAAAATTGCACATCAATTCACAGAGTAACACACAATCGATTAGAGACATATGATTCACATTTCAATCGGTTAGTTCATGCATCTTATTCCCTTATCAAAACCTCCGACACGCGATAATCCCAATTTCAAATCAACACAAACGACACATAGGGATGATCCTAAAGGTTTACCTACCTTATACAAACATTATACAACCCTTAAGATATTAAAGAACCCCACCTTTACCTTTGTGACAATTCTTAGAAGGTTCTCTGAGTCCTAGCTCTGCTTCTCTATTTCGTTCCTCTTCTCCCCCAAAATGCGATCGTTTCCAACTGATTCTCCTCCTTCTCCAATTTCCCCTTTTTCCTACTATAACCCTTAGACCTCTAATATGTTTTTCCTTTTTTACCCTTACTAATCCCCACGAGTGGACCACCTTGCCCTTATCATCTTTCCACTCATATTATCCAATTTTTAAATAAATAAAATAATTAAACTAATTATTTTAAATCTAAATAATTCCAACTAAATTATTTAAATTAATAATTACTTACTAACCACACCACATACCTCTACACAATTGGTCATACACCCTCTGATACCTTATTCTCTATAATTCTAAGGTCACTACCCCATACTAAGGGCAACTCAACCTCAACCACAACACACATAATCGTATGCATATATACAACATCAGACACTTTTAATTAAGAGAAATAATTAAAACAAATCGAGGAGTTACAAAGGGGGGGAGTGGACAATGAAAAATATCAGTGCTCACATACCTCACAAACATCTACAATTCATAGGAAAATTTCACAAGAATTCACACGCACACCACATATCAGTACACAATCTTCACACCGAAAATTCTCAAAACTCACTCGTAGCCAAACAAAAAAAAGAACAGAGAAGGATCAGAACATCACAGTTGAAAATACAGAACAAAGATTCACAACCACACGAGCAGCAACAAGGCAACACAAACAATCACACACATCACCGCCGAAGAGGAAAAGACACCAGAACTAAGATTCACACCAAAAAATTGAAGAATTATCAGCACACAAGAGGAGAAAATGCAACATAGGAGGAATTCATACGAAAATCAAAAGATACATAGACATGCACAAACTGATACACACGGGAAAATTACAACATACAACAACAGTTACCGCACAAAGAAGAAGAAGAAATCGAAAAGAGAAGCTTATCTTGATACTCATCTTCAATTCAATCTCGTGTTTTTTTGGTAGGTAAGATCAACCCTTTGTCTCGTTACACTTTCGATTTCAGTTTTCGACTCGGATTTGTCGTCTTCTTCCTCGCGTTAGGCTCGGTAGCTTGGATCTAATTCGTGATAAATAGAGTAATTTAAGGGCGTGTTGGCATGGGGGTATTGTTTTGAAGAAAGGACAGACGCGAGAGAGGGAGTTTATGCGAGTTAGGAAGGACGAGCTACAGCGAATGGTGAAAGGTGAAGAAATTGATCGTGAGCGAGAGAGGGATAGCGTTGAAAGGGTATACGAACGAGAGAGAGAGAGAGAGAGAGAGAGAGAGAGAGAGAGAGAGAGAGAGAGAGAGAGAGAGGTTTAGAAGCAACGTGTTTTGATTCCTCAATTTTCTTTTTTTCATTTTAATATATTGTTGTTGTTGATGGGGGACCGTGTGGGCTTAACCCCACCGACCCATATGTTTCTAACACCTTACTATCCCAATCCCTCACCCCTTTTTGGGTTTAAATTAAAATTAAGTTTATTTTGTTGTATTTAAGTTTAGTTAGAATTTAATTTAATTATTTCAATTAGATTTTAGTTTAAGTAGATTTTAATTAAAATTTGGGTTTTTTAAGTTTAATTAATTTAATTTAATTTAACTAATTAGAATTTAATTTAATTAATTTGAATTTAGTTTGGTGTTTGGGTTTTAATTATTTGATTTATTTTCAATTAGATTTTAGTTTAATTGATTAATTAATTTTTAATTCAAATTTTGGTTTTATCATATTTTTATTTATCATATTTAATCTTGACCATCTCTGCTTTTTCGTCTTGTTTATTTACTAAAGTTCACTTTTAAATTTAATCTTTGATGTAATTGGCTGTGTTTAAATCCTAATGTCAATGTCCTATCTTTCGAACTTTTGGACATTTTTTGTGCGTGTTGCTATTCATTGGTACTTGAAGTTTTTTCTCTTTGACCCTCTGTTGCTTATATCTTAATTCCAAAGGAAAGGATCTCATCCTATTGACTTCCATGTCACACTTAAGAACTTTAGGACCTTCCCTTCATCCTAGCCTTAGGATTAGAGTCGTCGCGCTCTATGTCTTGCCATTGACATTTTTCTTTCCCGTTCATCCTAGTCTTAGGATTGGAGTCGCCGCACTCCATGTAAGTTCTTGCCATGGACACTTACTCATCTTTACCCGTTTAACTTAGTCTTAAGTTTAGAGTCGTCGCACTCTATGTAGGTTTCTTGCCATAGAAACTTACCTCTTCCCTTTGGAACCTTGACCATAGTCAAGAGTTCCTCACCCTTATTGAGGGGAACTACAGATGCTCTGATTCCATTCCCGTCAGGATACGTAGGCACGAGATGCGATGTCTTGGCGAGCATACTTAGATATTAACCCCTAGGTCTTTACCTTAGTACAACTCTTTAGCAAGCAAACAATAAAATAACACAAATACTAACAAGAGGTTCTTGTAGAGTGCTACAGATTCTTAGGATGATAACACCTTCCCTAAGTATAACCAACCCCCGAACCTTAGATCCCTTAGTTGTGTTCTTACATAGCACACTTAGGGTTTTCAACCTTTACCCTTTCCTTTGGATAATCAAAGTTCGGTGGTGAATATTCAAAATTTGTGATTCAAGTTAATTAATAGCTTGATATCCGATTCTCACCGCAACAGTTGCCCTTTTTTTTAACTTTCTTTGACAACGCTATAATACAAAGTTTGTAAGCTCCTTCTAGGTCTGATAGGATAAGTCTGAGGTTTGTAAGCTTTTCCTTAGACCTATGTACAAGAAAGTTAAAAATAAGCCCTGGGCAAGGTAACCATAAAAGCATAAAATAAATGACAAGAAAATAAATGACCAATATGTACAGGACATGTATTCAATGGGTTCAGTTTCCACTTAAATACTTACTATTATTTCTCCCCCTTTTGTCACATCAAAAAGAATAAAAGGAAAATAAAGGAAAGAGAAAAAAATATCACTAATAAATGTAACTCATATCATCATTACAGGATCAGTTTTCAAAGAGGAAGAATAATCAAGTAACAAGAGTCATTAAGGTTTGTAAAGTGCATGCTTTGAAGTCTTAGTGGTCGTTATTATTCCAAGAATTAAACAAGGATTAATTTCAGACTCTTGGTATCCACAGAAGTCATTATAAAAGCATCCAGATCCTAAGTCATTTTCATCAATCACCAACCTAAGGATATGGAATCAGCAACTGAGAGTCATAATGCACCCGTGGTAACATACGCAACCGAGAGCTCTACAAGCTTGGTAATCCAATCCTCTCAGAGACGAGTTTCTTCTGAGTCCTTTACAACCGTGCCTCTGCCCTCAGCAATACTTTCTACAAGAGAGGTAACTTCAGCAGTACCTGAATGACCTCTAGAATGAGGTTCAGCAGTTGCTACTTTGAAGCCTCGGAGAAAAAGTACGAAGAGGTCAAGGTAGAAGAAAAGGAGGGTCAACAAGAAGTTCTACCGCTCTCTTTCAGACATAGAAGAGGAAAAAGTGATTGATTCTGAAGATGAGGAGGCAGACTATGACAACAGTGGACGCCGTTGGGCATTAGATTCACTAGCTAGGGATCAATACTAGAAATCATCCTGTACCCTTTTTTATTAAAAAAATTGTAATTCACCAGTTTAATTAATCAAAAAGTTTTTCTGACCAATACTAATTTAGCATGCATTTACATTCCACTAATTTCTTTAGATTTTCTGAAGGTACACTATCAAAGTGAAACTGACACATAAAAGACAGTTAAAACAGATCAAACATAAACTCGTAGTTATTCAAAGAATCTTAATAGGTTAGACTGCTAGATCACATTTCCAATAGTCATTATTAAAATACGGATAAAATTTAATAAGTACTTAAATAATATTAAACTCAAGACAATGAATGTAACACATCTATAAAAGGACTCTAGTAAGCTTTTTTCCATCATCCCTTAATCCCTAAAACACCAAAAAGCAAATCTAGGTTCCAAAGAGAGATTTCAGGAAGGCAGCACTACCGAATACAACAACTAAAGCAAATCAAAGCAAGGCAATAGCTGAAGAATCTGCAAGCAAGTAGACAGCTTCAGAAGTGCTCTCCTCTTCAGCATCCTTTGTGAAGACACACAGAAGAAGATCTTCTAGATCCAGACGCAGAAACAAACTGAGAAAGGGGGCTTTGAATTTTGCTAAGAAAGAATGGCAAGATTTCTTAGACAATCTAGACATGTTAGATGATCCTAGGGAGTTCCTTAGGACACATCCTTTAAACTAAAAAAATCTAATTTTCTTGTAATAACTTCCTTTTTATTAATAAAATAAATTGCAAACATTTGAATTCTTTTATCAATTTCAGATTCTTAGTGAACAACAAGAATAAATATTAATCAGTTAAAACTAAACACAAGCATGAACAAACTCTGAATTTATTAAAAAGGTTCTTAATACAAAGATTGCAACAACAATATAAAGCAAAACTATGCAGAAATATAATATCAGAATCTTTCATAGATAGCTTCAAACTTGTCTCTCCAAATCTTGGAAGAACTAGCCTCAGAACTTATGTTAACCCTTTGCTAAACAAGTATTTTAGAAATAACTCGTCTATAAGGAATGAAGAAGATCTCCCTTTTGAAAAGAAGAAAAAGATCTCTTCAGATGGTCAAACATAACTTGAGGAAGATCAATCTTCAAATCTGAATTAAGTAGTAGAAGCAGAACTTTTTCAATAGGGTCCACTTGGTCTAAATCTTTATCCTTAGGCAGTAAGTTTGAATTCAGAATCTGACTCTAAACAACAACATCAGGAAGAAGATTTGAAGCCACTGATGTATTAGATGGATCTACAAAGATATGTCAGGTAGGAAGATAGTGTTCCAAAACAAGAGTTCCCAGGATTTCTCCAATCTCCTCACAATTGATCACATTTGCAATTGCTTTAGAGGTTATTGTAATACAAACACCAGTTACTCTAGACAGAATAGCATACTCAGAATCTAGCTCAACAATGGAGGCATTGATCTAAAACTCTTTGACAAGACTTGGATAAGTGAAACCACAAAGCATATCAAAATAACCATTCCACCTTTATTTAACTCATCAAAATCCAAAAACTTTTCATTGATGACAACCAGCTAATTCAAAAGAGAATAAACTAAAGAACTCATCTCAGGTTTGGTTTGATCAGCACACAACCAAGAAAAACAGAAGAAGAAAAAATAAAAAGAAGAAGAAGAACTGAACAAGAATCTTACAAGAATAAGAATATTTCTAGAAAAAGGACACAATGATGTTTCACAGGACAGGGAATAGTAACAGCAAGTAATAAAAGAGAAAACATCATTACCTAAAGGTTATTTATCCATCAAATATTTCAATTCCACTAGATGAGTTTCACCTTTATGAAAAGTTAAGTATTATAGAAGTTAAAAAAACTTTTTACTTAAACTGTAATGATAGTAAAAAAGAATCTTCTTCTGAATCTCAGAAACTGACAACTTTCAGAAGCTATCATCCATCAGAGTCTAGTAAGTCTAGACTTAGACAGAGATATCATTTGTCAGTTACAAGTCTCTAAGGTTCTATTCAGAACTAACACTTTATCTTGAAACAAGAGTCATGAGTGATAGATGAATATTGAATTGTTTCTTTAGACAGCTAACAAGCAACAATATCAACACAAAAGTGACAAAACTGTTTTTATTAATGTGATCATCATATGCCTTAATAAGACATTCAGTATAGACAAACACAACCGAATTTCCTCTTAAATATTTATGAAGTTCTTCTTTACAAAAGAACCTCTCTAGAAGTCTAACAGAAACTTTGTATTTATATTTATACAAATGTTTCATTGAATCAAAAGATAAACAAGAAAAGAACAAGCATACCACTTTTTTTGGCCAGACTCAATTCAGTATTCAGACTTGACCAATAGAGTCTAAACACAGCTTTGAGTGGATTCTGATTCAATGGTTGTCTAACCATTGATTCCATTACTCTCACCAAATTTAGTACCACTAGTACTTGAATCTGGGCTATTAGCTCTTCTTCCAATAAATGTTGTAAACAACCTTATGGAAGATGCCTCTGCTTCTTTCCTTGATATCTGTAGCAGATACATTATGATACTCATATTTCTATAAGACGACCATACATGTAAGTACAAACAGACTCTCATCTGCCTTACATCTCAATCTAATAGCAAACCATAAGTCACTTCAGAGTACAAGTCTAGAATGAGATATGATAGGAACATAATCTTGTTCTAAGCAAAGTCAATAATCTTATTATCTTGGATTAAATCTTTTGACTTTGAAATCATTGACAAGCTCAGAACCAGATGGTGTTATCTATTAGAAATTGACATCCAGCAGATCAGAGTACTGTCTTAGTACGGATGACATAACTTAAAGAGAAGTTGAAGATTTCTCATAGAAATGTCTTTTAAAACAACTTCCATGATGGTCCTCAAACAAGAAGCAATGGAGTTTCTTAAGATATCACCTTATAGAAAAAAACTCCATATAATCAAATATTTTGAAACAAGTTAGTTTTAATAACATCTCTTGCTTTTTAATACTTGATTTTTTATTTCAGAACACATATGCTTCTTTTCACCTGCATCCTGCACTAATATCAGCTTCAAAAGATTAAACACTGAAGAGCATCTGATATGAGGTTCTGGTAGTTTTTCTTCTTGTATTCAGATTTAGGAAATCAATTCAGAATACAAATATTTTAGAAGCTTTTGAAATTACTCTTCTATCAACAGATATCACAATCCATTCATCCAGTACAGAAGTCCTTCTGACAAGAAACCTAAGTTTCTCATCATTAGTCACTCCAAAGAACTTAAGCTAAAAAGAGAAGGTGATCTGTTGAATAGTTTTTCATCGTCCAACTTCATTTCTTTCCTTTGAAGACCGCAAGACAAACCTTTAAAACATAACCGATTTAAGATGTAAACATAAAAAAATGTGACTTTAGATTTAAGTCAATGAACAATCTTCTCAGAATTTGCTTGAAAAGATTAGATGAAGTGTAATTACTTTAAGCTTCAAAAAATTATCCCCACAAACCCAAGCAAAAGATTTCAAAGATAGTCTAAGCATCAGACATATCAATGATGTTGATATACCCAGAAGTGAGATAGTGCATCTACCAGAATGCAACTACCTTTGAAGATATTCAATATGCATCTTCTAAGTTGGTGAAAGAGATTTTCAAGATGATCATCTTTAACACCATCAACTTCTATAGTAATACCTTTTTCAAGGATATTCTATAGATCTTCAGCAACCCTTTATCAAGTCCAATGAGTTAAAAATATGTTTAGCTTTTCCATCATTTAAATTCAGTGGAGTCGCCCATTTAAATATGGTAGGAAAAGTCGTATGATATTTTTCATGTGGCACTTGATTCCTTCTTGAAGAAGAAATATACTTTTCTGATTGGATCATTATCTGCACCACTGTTAAGTGTTAAGCACAGACCATGCTCTGATACCAATTGAAGGTGTGAAAAGTACACAAGAAAGGGGGGTTGAATTGTGTTTTTCATTTTCTTTTAATTTAACTTCTAATCGGAGTTTCAGAATCAGAACTGATGTTCAGATTCTAAGTTAATTTGTTTGGCAGCGGATATAACAGAAGTAAATAAAATAACTGCAGAAGACACAAAAGATTTATAGTGGTTCGTCCCCTAACTGAGAGCAGTCAGTCCCCTTGCCTCACAAGAGATTTTCATTATAACCACTTAATGATTACAATCGCTTATGCTTCTGCATAAGAATTTTACAACTGCTCAGACTAACTGTCTAAGACTTCCCTTACTTAGAGCACATGTCTAAGACTTAACCTTTGCTCACACCATCTGACTGAGCCACCTGCTCTTCTGTCATCTGGTTGAGACTTTCCCTTTGCTTATAGCACATGTCTAAGACTTCCCTTTGCTCACATCCTCTGGCTGAGCCACCTGCTCTTATGGACATCCAGACCGAGACTTCCCTTGCTCAAGCTGCACTCGAGACTCCTTACTCTCGCCCCTCAGACAGAGTCTTTCCTACTTGCTTAATCAAACTAGCTGAATAAGACTTTCACAACTCAAGCACTTAAGCAATGAGAATTACGTGGCTTAAGCATCTTGGCTCAAGACTTGTTGCTTGAATCCCAATGAGACAAGAATTTTTACTCAAGCACATAGTAGGAGACTTAATCTAAACTACTGAAGGCTCAACAGAATAGAGAACAAGGTGTACATGATGCAAGCATCAGAGGTACGGGAAATCACCATAACAAAGACCTAAAGCACTTAAGATTTCTCATAAATTTAATGATAAGAAATATTAAGACTTTTACAATTACAACCTAAAACAGAAAATCTATATATTACATTAAAGTTGATAATTGCTTGATCTTGCCACTCCTTCAACAGCAGAATCCTTGTTAAAATTCAAACTTGAATCTTCAGCTATATATATATATATAGCCTTTGCAGAAACTAGTCATTGAGAAAGTGTCTTGAACAAGTGTCTTTGCCTTTACTCTATAGTACAAGAGACGTTGAAGATGGATGCACAACAAATTCTGAATCCAGTGTGTGGCACGTTTAACCTTTGAGTCTTCAAGAGGTTGTGTACTGATAGAGGCGTTAGGAGCAGACATCCATAGAACGTACCAGCTTTTCTTGAGCCTTGCAATCTTGTAGACTCGAGATGACAGACTGATAAGACAATACAACTTGCTTTTAGTAGTACCAATAATCCACAACTTTATCACAAACTCTGAATGATACCATATGCTAATATACAATTACCAAGTGTAGAAACTCGTCTGAATGTTGAGGCCTTTAGTTTAGAGTCTGCGTCAAACCACACTAGCAATTGTTCTTCAGACTTTACCACCAGAAGCTAGCAATGAAGCAACTCCAAGTGTGTCTAAGTAAAATAGATTATTATTATTTATGTACAAGAACCTGCATAAATAAAACACACATCAAATAAACCATTATTCTTTTATTACTTTTGTTATCATCAATTTTAAAAGAGAAAATGTCAAGAACAAATCTTGTTCTAACAGAATCGGTATAACCAACCAAATTACAACCGCTTCCCTTGGAATACTAAAGTCCATACTTAGATGAACCATAAAGGTATCTAAGGATGCACTTTACCACTTTTAAATGTGATTCCTTAGGAGCCGATTGATAACAAGCGCACATACACACGCTAAACATAATGTCCGGCCTATATGCAGTGAGATAATGAAGAAAACCAATCATACCTCTATACTTATTCACATCAACATCCTTACCATTCTCATCTTTTTCCAAGTTTCCATTTGTAGGCATTGGAGTGTCAAATGATTTCGCATCTTCCATACCAAATTTCTTTAGCAATTCGTTGCAATATTTTGTTTGACACACAAATGTCTCATTGTTGAGTTGCTTGATTCGAAGAGTGAGAAAGTAGTTTAACTCCCCCATGAGACTCATCTCAAACTCACCCTACATGAGCTTAGAAAACACCTTTACTAATTGCATGTTAGTGGAATCAAAAATGATATCATTAACATAAACTTGAACTAAACAAATATGCCTTCCTTGATGCTTAATGAAAAGTGTAGTTTCTACCTTCCCTCTAGAGTATCCTTGATCGATTAAGAACTTACTAAGTCACTCATACCAAGCCCTAAGGGCTTATTTGAGGCTATATAAAGCTATTTTTAGTTTATAAACATGATTAGGATACTCATGATTTTCAAAATCGGGAGGTTGTGAAACATACACTTCCTCATTAATATATCCATTAAGGAAAGCACTCTTTACGTCCGTTTGATATAACTTGAAATATTTGGAGTAAGCATAAGCTAGTAGAAGGCTTATAGCCTCGAGGCGAGCAACCGGAGCATAAGTTTCCTCATAGTCAATGCCCTTCTCTTGGTTATAACCTTGAGCCACTAGTCGGGATTTGTTCATAGTTATCACATTATTTTCGCATATTCGCAATGGTTTCACCATGCTCAATACGAAACAACTCAAACTCTTGATTCAATGGGTTGAATTTAGCTTGTTTGACATCATTAGTTCCCTCATGGGCAATCTCTAATGCATCCCACGTGGATTTGGCGGTCTTACAATGAGAAACACGATAAAACTCATTGACACCCAAAACGGATGTGAGGATGTTTTTCGTTTTCCAATAATGTGACCACAATTTCCAATCATTAGCCTCCCATTGTGCTTCTGGTTTTTGTACGGTAACACCTTCATTGGTCATTGTTATTTCATTGGGACCATTTTGAATAGCGTCTCATATACCTTTGTAGACGGAGTTGACATGAATGCGGATAAGAGCTTTCCAATAGCCACAATTGGTGCTCTATTGTACGCTCCCTTAGGTTCGGTAGCCATTCTTCTAAAGAGTAAATCTTAAGCACGAAATTAACTGGAGCTCTTGATACCAGTTTTTAGACGATAGGCTTCAATCTAGAGGGGGTGAATAGACCAAAAATTTAAAACCAAAAACTCTTGGCAAATATTTGTTTTCAAAAAGTATGGTACAACGAAAAAACAACCTATATCGAATCGTCTAACCAAACCTACTATCAAAAAGCTATATGCGCAATGTAAACATTTTGGAATGATAAAGAATACAAATTGTTCAACAATTATCAAGTCACGGATCAATCAAATGCAAAGCTATTCGTAATGTTTATTTCCAATGAACACAAAGCGATAAAAATACTTCACAAATAATTTATCGAACACTTTGCGTGCGATTAATCACCTTTGGAAATTTGATTTATTTTGTTGATGTAAAAAGGCAATCACAACCAAAGTGATTGTGATTATATCAACAACAATAATTTAAAAGAAAGTTGAAAACAATTTCCATTCGAATTAATCGAAACAACAACGAAATTGATAATTTGCAAGAACAACAATCAAAGAAAATTAAAGCGATAAAGAGACACAAAGATTTGTTTAGACAGTTCCTCAATCGGCCTCGCTATGGATACGTTTGCCCTCAATTCGAAATCGAATTGAGATACTTGCAATTAACCTTGTCTTTGAAAAAATGTTTATACAATAGGTGAAGAATTCAAACCCCACAAACCCTATTGTTTGTTGTTGAATCAACCACCTCCAAACCCTTGATCAAACCCTTGATCAAAGCTTGATCAAGTCACCAACAATACGACTACAATCAGAAAGATTGATTGACTTAAGTGAAGAGTGAAGAACAAGAGAGATAATCAATCAGAAAGATTTATTCTTGTTCATCAAGATTTGGTTTGGAATTCCCCAAGATTTGGTGAAATTCCTCATTGGGAATTTGGTTTAATTCCAACATCTGGTATCTAGAGCACTGGTTGAGCGATTTGTGGGAAGCAAAATACTATGGTGATGAATAATTGGAATTGACATTTTCTAAAGAGTCTCCCAATTCTGAAGGGTCATAATTATGAGAATTGGTGTAAACAGATAGAGGTTGTTTTTTGATATTAATATCTTTGGGATCTTGTGAAGGAGGGAGTGACGTCGTTTGCAAAAAAAGCGACAAATGAACAAAAGGCTGCACACAAAGAATTGAAGAAGAAAAATTATAAAGCTCTCTTTATAATTCATTAATGTGTTGATCCAGACAATTTCAAAAAAGTTAGTGATTTAGAATCGTAAAAAAGAAGAATGGAAATTACGGAGAAATCATTTGGAGGTGGAGAAAAGGTGAAAGATGCGAGGTTACAAACTAAAAAAAGAACTTATGAATTGCTTCTGATGGAAGAAAGTGAAAGCATAATTGATTTTTTCACTAGGGTTACGAAACTGGTGAATCAAATTAAGGTATGTGGAGAAGTGTTGACAACAAGATCAGTTGTTGCAAAGATCTTGAGGTCATTGGCTCCAAAGTTAGACTACGTGGTAGTAGCAATAAAAGAGTCGAAAGATTTGTCAACATTGACAAAGGAATAGCTTCAAGGGATGTTTGAATCTTATGAACAAATAATGGCTGAAAGATCTTCTAGCAAGTCGAAAAGTGATGTTGCTTTGTAGGCGCAATCAGCAAGAGAAAAGAAAGGCAAAACGAAGTGGTTCGACAATAAAGGTATAAGAGGATACAAAAATTTAAATGGCAAAAATCAACAAGAAGGAGGCTGGTCGAATTAGAGAAAGTCCTCACATTAAAGCAACCAAAGAGGTGCCGCTACAAGTAGAGGAAGAGGTGGTGGTCGAAAACCCGACAAAAGTCACATTCAATGCTTCAATTGTCAAAAGTATGGTCACTACTCTAGTGATTGTCCTGAAAAACAAAACAATCAAGAAAATGATGCAAAATTTGAAAATCGTGAAAAAGAAGAGATGTTGCTAATGGTCACAACAAGAGATGAAGAAAGATTCCAAGACTAATGGTACTTGGACTCAGGATGCTCATCACACATGAATGGTATGAAAGATTGGTTTCTCAACATAAAACCCTCAGTGAAGAACATGTTAAAATTTGAAAATGACAATACTTTAGCAGGTGAAGGTATTGGTGATGTTCTGATTATGAGGAAAGATGGCGAAAGATCAGTAATTTCCAATGTACTGTACATACCAGGCATGAAAAGTAATTTGCTCAGCATAGGGCAGTTGGTCGAAAAGAACTACAAAGTGTCAATTGAAGACAAGATGATGAAAGTTCTCGACTCAGGTGGAAGTTTCATCTTGAAGGCGCATATGTCTCAAAATATAACCTTCAGGATTGAACTAAATGTGACGGAGCACAAGTTCCTTGCAACTGCAGCTAGCAGGGATGAATGGATATGGCACTGTAAACTTGGCCATCTCAACTTTAAAGACATCAGAGATCTAAAAAGAAGAAATATGGTTTCAGGGTTACCAGAAATCGACATTCCAAATGAAGTATGTGAAGAATATGTGCAGACAAAGCAGTACTAAAATAACTTCAACAAGGATGTATGAAGTAAGTGGAAGGCAATTCTTAAAATCATATACTATGATGTATGTGCTGCTATACAGGTGGATTCAATTAGAGGTAACAAATGCTTTGTCATTATATTCATAGATGACTATAGTCGAAAATAATAGACTTAGCTGATAAAGAAGAAAAGTGAAGTGATCGAGGTATTTACCAAGTTTAAATATATGGTCGAAAGACAATGTGGTCAAAAGCTTAAGATTTTGAGGACTGATGGTGGTGGAGAATATGTGTCAAAAGACTTTGACACATAATTTGAGAAAGAAGAGATTGTGCATGAGGTGGTGCCATCCCGCACTCCACAACAGAATGGAACTGCAGAAAGGAAGAATAGAACCATCATGAATATGGTGATAAGTATGTTGAAAGGCAAGCGTCTACCCAAAGAATTATGGGGAAAAGTTGTGTCGATTGCAACATACATACTGAACATATGTCTGACGAAAAGGCTAGAAGGAGTCACGACGAAAAAATGTCGGTATGGTGTTAAGTCTAGCTTGAATCATTTGAAGGTATTTGGATCTATAACACATATAAATGTGTCTGGTCAATTGAGAAGAAAACTTGATGACAGGTCGAGTCAAATGATCCTAATAGGATATCATTTGGCTGAAGGTTACAAGTTGTTCGACCCATTGAACAAGCAAGTAGTGATCAACAGGGGCGTTATCATAGATGAGGTTAAGGAATAGGATTGGACTAAAAATGCAAAGAAGGATTAAGTGAGAATCTTATGAAAAAACAAGTAAAGTCGAAAGAGAAGTTCGACAAGAAGAAGTCATAGGTCAAGCAAGCATAAGTAGACCTCAAAGAGAAAGAAACATGCCTGCAAAGTTGTAAGAATGTGTGATTACATTCGATGATGAAGTTAAGCTGGTACATTATGCTTTCTACGCAGATGTTAAACCAGTCAATTCAACTAAGGCATTTAAGGATTCAAAGTGGATGAAAGCAATGAATGAGGAATTGAAGTCCATCGAAGTCAACAACACTTGGTCTCTTGTCGAATTGCCTCAAGATAAGAAGGAAATCGACGTGAAGTGGGTATACAAGGTGAAGTTGAATCCCAAATGAGAAGTAACTCGACATAAGGCAAGGCTTATGGCAAAATGATTTCTTCAGAAAGAAGAAATCGAATTCGACGAAGTTTTTGCACCTGTTGCTAGGATCGAAACAATAAAGTTGGTTGTTGGTCTAGAAAACATAAACAACTGGCACATATGTCAGATGGATGTGAAATGTGCATTCCTAAATGGCCCCTTAGATGAAGAAGTTTATGTTACACAACCAGCTGGTTTATGAAACAAGGCGAAGAAAGCAAGGTATACAGGTTGCATAAAACCCTGTATGGACTTAAGAAAGCTCCAAGAGCTTGGAATAAGAAGATAGATAGCTTTCTAAGGGAGAAGAAATTTGTGAAGTGCACAACTGAGCATGGAGTATATGTAAGAAGAAAAAATAATGAATTTCTTATGCTATGTCTTTATGTTGATGACCTGTTGATAAGAGGAAGTTGCAAGAAGGAGATCGAAAACTTCAAACATGACTTAAGCAAGGAATTTAAAAGATCAGACTTGGGAAATCTATCTTACTTCCTTGGTATCGAATTCTACAAGAGTAGTATAGGCTTGATGATGCACCAAAGAAGATATGTAGGTGAAATATGAAGGTGAGAAAAGTACACTAGAAGGGGGGTTGAATTGTGTTTTCCATTTTCTTAGTTTGCATCTGACCAAAATGTTAACATAAGCAAATTAATAATAGCATAAGACACAAAGATTTATACTGGTTCCTCCTAAACTGAGAGTAATCCAATCCCCTTGCTTCACAAGAGATTTTCACTATAATCAAAACATGATTACAATTGCTTATGCATTCTGCATAAGACTTTTATAATTGCTCAGACCCAAGGTCCAAGACTTCTGCGCAAGCTACACTCGAGACTTCTTGCTCAGGTTCCATGAACCCAAAACTTCCTTGCTCAGGCCCTCAGCCCAAGACTTAAACTTTAAGTCCCATGAAATGAGCCTCCTTGCTTGAACCCCTCTGGTTCAAGACTTACTGCTCTAGTTTCATGTACCGAGCTCACCCGCTTAAGCCATACTGGTTTATGACTTTTTGCTCCAGGTCCCATGAAACGAGCCTCCCTGCTTGAACCCCTCAGGTATAAGACTTACTGGTCTAGTTTTATGTACCTAGCCAACCTGCTTAATCAATCTACTTGATTAAGACTTTCACAGCTCAAACACATAGCAAGAGACTTATGTGGCTTAAGCATATTGGCTCGAGATTTCCTTGCTTGTGTACTAATGACACAAGACTTCTGCTCAATCAGTCCACTTAATTAAGACTTTCACAACTCAAGCACATAGCAAGAGACTTACGTGGCTCAAGCATCTTGGCTCGAGACTTCCTTGTTTGTATCCCAATGACACAAGACTTTTATCTAAACTGCTAAACAAGTTATACAAGTATTAGAGGTAGGAGAAATTACCATAACAAATACCTAAAGCACTTAAGATTTCTATGATATTCAATGTATAAGAAATCTTAAGGTTTTTACAATTACAACCTACAACAGAAAAAACTGAATATACAATGGTGTTGATAATTGCTGATCTTATTACTCCTTCTTCTGGTTGATCCTTGTTAAAGATTCAGTTTGAACCTTCAGCCATATTTATAACCTTTTCAAAAACTAACCGTTGAAGAGGTAACTTTATCAAGAGTCTTTGTTGTTACTCCATAGTACAAGAGACGTTGAAGATAGATACACAAGAAGATCTTGATCCAATGTGTAACATGTTTAACCTTTGAATCTTCAAGAGATTTTGTACTATTAGAGCCTTTGAAAGTAGATATCCATAAAGCATCTCAGCCTTTCTTGAGCCTTGCAATCTGTAGACTCTAGTTGACAAACTGATTTGACAATACAACTTGCGCTTTCTGCAGTACAGACAACTTCAGCTTTATCACCAACTCTGAATGGTACCAAAAGTCAATTTGCATTCACTAAGTGTAGAGACAATTATGTTGCTTCTTATGATGCTGAAATCTTTAGCTTCAGAGTCTATGCTAGACATCACTTAGCAAGTGTTCTTTAGATTCTGCCACAAGAAGCTAGCAATTCAGCAACTCTCAAAGTGTGCTTAATGTAAAACAAATTCTGACTATAATATTTACAAGTATTAAAACTTGCACATATGTAACACACATCAAATAAACCTTTGTTCTTTCAATACTTTGTTATCGTCAAAACCAAGGAAAATATGTCATGAACAAATTGTTATAACAATACTCAAGAGATTTGAGTTGCAAGATTGCAACCGAACTTTGAATCCAGCTTAGGCCAGAATGCAGCTGTTGAAAGACACAATTGAAGATGATGTCAATCCAACGCAGTACAGAAAACTCATTAGATCACTTTGATACCTTTATCACATAAGGCCAGACTTAGCTTATTGTGTAGGTATGGTGAGCAGATTCATGCAAAAGTCAAAGGTATCACACCTAGTAGCAACGAAAAGGATACTAAGGTATCTAAAAGAAACTATCGACTACGGTATTTTATTTCCACCAACCGATGAAGGAAAAGAATGCAAGCGAGTGGGTTACACCGACTCAAGTTGGCGTAGTGATGTTGAGGATAAAAAATACGCAGCTGGCTATGTGTTTATGCTAGGTGGTGCATCAATTGCTTGGAGTTCAAGAAAAGAACCAGTAGTAGCACTATCGTTGTGTGAAGCATAGTACATAGTTTCTTCCATTTGTGCATGTCAAGCAACGTAGATGGTGAATTTGGCCGAAGAGATTACAGGGAAGGATCATGGAGCAATTACCATGAAGATCGACAACATGTTTGCTATCAATCTGACAAAGAATCTGATAACACATGGGAGAAGCAAGCACATTCAAATGAGTTTCCATTATCTTCAAAAGCAAGTGGCAAAAGAGAAGCTGAACTTGGAACACTGCAGAACTGAGAATTAGATTACAGACATTATGGCAAAAGGTGTACTAGTCGAAGTGTTCAAGAAACTAAAGTCTATGATGAATATAGATAGCTTAGACACAATGAATTAGGTGGTGCGTTGAGATTTTAATTCCTTGTGTCGAAGCATGTTGCTGGACATAAGCAAGGAACAAAATTGTGTTAATATCGAAATGTCGAAGTATGTCTCGACAGGGTTGTGACTTAGCTTTATTTATTTGTTTTAGCTGAGATAGTTAGGTTAGTTATAGTTTGTTTAGTGTGCAAGCAATCTCAACCTGTAAATAGGGAGGAACCCTATTATTCATGTAATGCAGTTGCATAGAGAAAAAATGAATAATTGCGTATTGCAAAGTTTGAGAGCAGAGAAAAACTCTGCAGATTTCACAATTATTCTTCTTCATTCTCTCGTTAAACCATAAACCTTTCTTCCCCAATTTAATTTTCTTCTTTTAATAATCATTGTGCAACGCTACAATCTTAAAACTAGGGTTGGTTGATTCACTTGAGTGAAAAGATAGATAATCAATCAAAAAATTTAAGTCTTATTCACCAAAATTTGGTTTAAAATTCTTCAAGATTTGGTGAAATTCTACATTAAAAATTTGGTTTAATTCAAACACTAAGCAAGTGACCAGAGTTTTGCTTCACTTGTCACATCTCTTCGATCTAATTTCTCATTTTCTAGCTACACCACTTCTGTAGATGCAATGAGGGTGTCCTTTGCAAAATATGCTTAAATGCTCAAGTTAGACAATGCTATACCAGGTAGTAGAGGTAGTAGATGGGTGAATTGATTATATGATAATACTTGAGGAATGATACCCTATTTATAGAGTGACTGAACTTTAATACTTTTTTGTAGTAGTTGTCTTTATTGAGACATTTGTTAGTGGATATGTGGGAGCTGTTAGCATAACAAATTCTAAGATGGACAGTGAAACTTATCTAGTGTAAATATGCTTTATTTAATTCGGAATTGTATTAGGGCCTCAATGCTTCAACATACTTGATTAATATGCTTGTCAATTAATAAGGATGGTCTTTGTAGTGTCATTATGTAATGCTGATATTAGCTCCTGAGTAGGTGACTTTGAGTATCACTATTGGATTTATTTTATACTTTAAAATGTAAATTTCTTTAGCATTTGGATCATGATATATTTTAGGTTGAACTACTTAAGTTCCATACTTTTATTATAATAATAATTACAATTATATAATAATAATGATAATAATAAGAATAATAATAATAAAATTACAAAATATTATTATAAAAAGATATTTCTTTAATATATATTTTTAATCGCACAGGCGCACACAGGTACGCAAGAACAAAGACAAATCTAGTTTTTTTTGGTGGGAGAAAATATTATATCAATACATAATAATAATAATAATAATAATAATAATAATAATAATAATAATAATAATAATAATAAAATTAGGGTGAGCAGGTAGTTCATTTTGTATATTGAATTAAATATCAAGTTGTTGATATTTATAAATCAACAACTTAAAAAAAGATTAATAATAATCATAATAATAATAATAATAATAATAATAATAATAATAACTTAGTTAATAATTAAATAATACAAAAAACATATTATTTTATACTTGAAAAAAATAAAAATACCTCGATGTCTGCTATTTAAATTTAGCTACATTTTTTTTATAGTTGCTGTATAGGTTATTTTTATTTTCAAACTACTAAATAGTATATATTTTCATGTTTATGTGCTCAAATAATCATATATAATTTATTTCACATATCATTATACATTTAACGCTACACAAATAAAATAATTTAATATTTTAAGTTGGGGCAATAATGAATTTACAATACAAGTAAATATTAAAAATATTAATTAATTAAATAAAATATAATAAATTAGTGTATGCTAGAGGGGGCAAGTGCCCCCAATTTATTACATGTAGATTTGCAAACACTCATAATTTTTCTTCCTCGCACTTTTTCATTTTCAGTTTGTTCAAACTAATTGGCTAGTTATATTTGAAATTAAGAAAAATGAATTTTACAAATATGATACTCCAATTGTAGACTATAATAAAATTAAGGGTTAAATATGTTTTTTATCCTTATAAAATTACTAAATTATATTTTTGGTCTCTATAAAAAAAAATAGCGTGTTTTGATCCTTACAAAATAATTATGCACGAAGTTTTAGTCCTACTGTTAAACCAATGATTATTTTTTAATAATTATTTTGTAAATATGTTTACAACGTTATAAAAAGTTCTTCAAAAAAAAGACTCAAAATTTGATTTAAAAGTCAAGATTTTCATTACTTTTATCATTATCTTTAAAAATTTTAAAAAATCATATTTAATTCTTCTCATTTTAAAAAATTATATAATTTGGTAAAGAAATATTTAATAGTAATCTGAACACGTATGAAAAACATTATTCAAAAATTTAAAAGTTTAGGGGTAGTTAAATAGTTTTCAAAATTTTAGAAATTAGCAAGGACTAAAACTGCATGTATAAAATTTTTGTAGGGACCAATATATGTCCTTTTTTAATAGGGACTAAAAATAAATTGTGAAATATTTATAAGGACCAAAATGATATTTAACCCTAAAATTAATTACTTATCAACTCTAAAATAAAATAAAACAACTCTTGATAAATAGTAAAAACTTTAAAATTTTCAGAATTTTGAATTTATTATTATTTACTGATCGTACCTGGATCAGACAGTTACTGGTGGCCAACGACGTCCGTCGAACTCCGGCTCCGATGAGGTTGAAGGACGCCGGGGAGGGGGGTGTACCTACAAGGTACTCCGACGCTCAAGTAAGAGAGTGCACAGAATATCAGCAAGTACAGAGAAGAGAGTAAGAAAGTGAACTTAACCTGACCCTCTCAAGTGAGAGGGTATTTATAGAGAGCCCCCAGCGCGGGGCCAACGGTTATCAGCAATGGGCTGGATCAGCTAGGCCCACTACCGATAACTGCTAGGGTTTACGCGTAGTAATGAAGACCAGCACGTGGTCTTCGCCCTAGAGTAACTGCTCCTAGATTTTCGGAAGTAGGGCAGACCGAATCCTTCGGAAGTGGGAGGTTACTTGGAACGTGTCCACGTGGTACGGACCGTTAGATACTCCTCGCGGGGAGGAGCCTTCTGTGTCGAGGACCTATCAAGCTGCACGATGGTCATGGCCTCACGGGGAGGAGCCATGTCTGTCGAGGAGTGGTGTGTGGCATTCTCGCGGGGAGAAGCCGGTATGTCGGGGAGGTACCTCTCCGCCGGGGTGCGAGGTCCTCCTATCCTGTTGACCCAAGTGCCCGACACTGTAAAGTGCCCGGGGGAAACGGTGGTATGCTCGTGGCAGTCAAGTGCCCCGCAGAAGGGTCTTATTGGGCCTCTCCAGGCTGGATGGGTTGGTTCTGCTCGACTGTTGGGCAGCCTCGGCCCAGTCCAGAACAGGAGCCCCCCAAGTCGTTGCTCTGAGGTGTCAGAGTAATGACTTAAGGGTTATCGGTATGTCGAGGATACGCCAAGAGAGGAACCGAGGAGGTCGTTCCCGTGCGCGAAGTTCCTTTGGTCGGATGAGAGACGGGCGTCGGACAGATGTGTCCGATCGTGTAGTCGGGGAGACGAAGGGTTTCGGATTCGGAGGGTTGAGGAAAACTGAGACGACACGCTTGGGGAGACGAGGGGTTGCATGTGTGCCACGTGTCGTCTGCCATTATTACCTAGGGCGGCTAGGGTAGCGCACTCGAGTGCCCTATGCCCCTTGAGTCCCGCGAGACTCGCTTATAAAACCCACTCCCCTCGTTCATTTTGCACTTTTCCGCTTCTCTCTCAAGAATCCTTCTCCTTCTCTCTCTACCCTCTTCAGTCGCAGCTTGCAGCCGTCTACCGCCGGGCACTCCCTGCCGGAAGCCTTTTTTTTCTCTACAACAGTCGTTCGCCGCCGTACCACCGCCGGAAACTCCGTGTCGGAACCCTAAACCGCCGCTTACCAGGTATTTGCTTCAAACCTGACCTTTCTTTTGCATTTTTCTTCAATTTCAACTAGTATGTGGCATTTCCTTGGTGAACTGATGATGTTCCCATGAGAAACGAAAGGATTCCTGGCGAATACGGCGGGAATCTTTAGTTGTTGAGGGAGAAAGTGCGAAGAACTTCGCTCGCTTTTGATGAATATCTCGGGGACCAAGGATGAACATGTCGGGGACCAGTTGAATGTCTCGGGGTCCCTAATAATTAGTATATTTGTTAGTGCCGCGGGAACACGGGGGCAGAACCTTCCGGGGAGGCGATGAATTCCCCGGTGAACATGTTGATCCTTGGCCGGTTATGTCGGGGAGCCGAGAAAGCCTTGCCCCTTCTTCGCCCGTTCGCTTGAACAACGGTGGAGGGGTGAATTTGATACGACCAATCGAATTCACCGTTTCCTTCTGCTTTTCAGGTAAATGGACGATTTGGCTGCGGATGTGGCCATAGGATATTTCGAAGAAAACGACGACCAGCTCGAATCTCCTATGGCTCACATGGCCTTTGCGCAAGAGCGCCCGCTCGAGGAGTGGGTCTGCGACGAGGCGCTGGAGATGTCGTCCATCTTCGTTTACCCAGACGAGGATGACGCTTTCTGCACCGTCGAGCACATGTTAATCGGGCCCGACAAGTCTTGGAAGGTTTTTCGCCCCGAGGAGCATCATCGGATATGTTCACCTTACCGGGGAATGCGCATCCCCTTATATGAATTTATGTTCGAGAAGGCGGGGTGGAGGCTGCCCTTCACGGATTTACAAGAGGGGATCTTCGATTGGTTGAAGTTGGCCCCTTCACAGATTCACCCGAACTCGCTGGCCTTCATCCGGGCCTTCGAGCTCGTATGTAAGTATTTGAAAATCGTGCCGACCGTTCGCCTCTTCTTCCGTATATTCCACCTCCAACGGTCGTCGACCGGTGGTCGACACGGCTGGGTGTCTTTCAAGCAGAGCAAGGTTCTGTTCCATACGTACTTGGATTCCATCCGGGATTTCAAGTTCCACTATTACTTCGTGAAACCGGTCACCCTTGAGGCCATCTACTCGTTGTACCGGAAAGTCACTCGCAAGGTCGACGGTCTCTCCCAGGAGGTGCTGGAGCCAAAGTTCCCTCTGTACTGGACGGAGGAACACTTTAAGAAGGGAGTCGACAAATACAAGACGAAGCATGCTCAGATGGAGGCCTATGAACGGGAAGCCTACGATAAAATCGTCGCTTTCGTTGAAAGCTTTACCGAAGCTCAACACGAAACGCTGGACGACCAGCCTATAATGGGTGCAGACGGGCAGGTGAAAAGAGAACGTCGCCTGATAAATACCCGCGTTCTGCTCGAGACCTTCTCCGACGAAGAAGCAATCGAGTTGTTAGGTGGTGAAAACGTCCCCGCTTTAAGCCTTCCTCGCATCTGTGTTCCTCGCCTTACTAACGTTTTCTTTCTTTTTGCAGGAACAATGGCCGGAGCCGAGGAGAGGTTTAAGAAGCTGAAGGCGAAGAGGGCCCAGGAAACGCAGACCCGGGGAGAGGCATCGCGCTCAAAGGACCAAGAGGTCGTTCCTTCTGGGGCCCCGCCCGAGGGTGTTTCCTCGGCTGCCATGCCCGAAGGTTCCAGTCAGTCTCAGCCTGCTGCCACCGTGTCGGGGATTGTAGGTGGGCGCGCAACTCCTGCTAGAAGCCAATCTCCGGCTACCCAAGGGATTCCGAAGCGGCGACGGGTTTTGGATGCGGAGGTCGTCGACCTGGGTGGTGGAGACAGTCCCCCGCCTCCTTCCAGCTTTGACCTGCCACCGTGCCATCAAAAGCCTCGTTTCTTCTCCGAGGTCACCTATCCTCGCGTCCCTCCCTCCGAGATCCAAGCTGTGCTGGGGACTGCCACTGAAGCGAGAAGGAGGACGATCTTTGAGGATCTGTCGACCGTCATGCGCCTGTGCTCGACTGCTATCATCCTTAACGACGAGACTCGCCCTGCTGCTGAACTTGCCCGCTTGCAGGAAAAGCTGGAGACCTTGGGTGCTGAGATGCTCGGTATGCGCAAGGAATTAAAGGAGTGCCAAGACCTGAACAAAGAACAAAGCGAGCAGCAGCAGCGGGTCGAGGCTAAGCTTAAGAAAGTCGAGGAAACGGAGAGAGGTCACCTTGCCCGAATCGCCGAGCTGGAGGCATAGGAGAAGCGGCTTAAGGAAAGAATTGTTGAGTTAGAAGTTGCTGTGCGGCCGGCCGAAGGGGAAACCGAGGAGGACAGGCTCCTAACCACTCGAGCAGCGTTTATGGCCCAACTCCGTAAGCTCCAGCAAGATCTCCGGCTATCAGAGGACGATGCTATTGAAACTGCGGGCATAGGGTTCCGAAGTGCCGTGGCGCAGCTTCGGGTTCTTAACCTCGACCTCGTCACCGAAGGATTGACCCCGACGCTGAGGTGGTGGATGGCCAGATAGTTCTGCCCGGTCAAGGAGGACATGGCAATGATGGAGGCGGGCCAGACGCGACTGAGACTGCTGCCGAGGATGCTGCATAGGATTATGTTTTACTTGGCCTGCGTGCCACTTTGTTTTTGCCCGACTTGTGGGCTTATTTGATGTACTGTTTGCACAATGGTTATTTTTTTCCGGCTTGTGGGTTTATATTTGTAACTTTTTGTACTAAGGGTTTTGCCCGATATTCGTACTTTGTAATACCTCTTTATTAATTTTGCTTGTGTGTGATGTGGTATTTGTTATACTTTATTTTTGCCTAAGTAATAAGGCTTTGGGATTTGCTCGACCTTGATAGTCCCTGACCGCGTAGAGAGCTGGTCGGGCGGCCGGAGGCGTACTCCGACCTTCAACGAGGCTAAGAGTTCGATCGAGGTCCTAGCCTCGTGGCATGAACTTCCCATCGCGAGCTGGGTGTTATGCCCGGTTGGTACGCGACGGTGGGCCTCGATTGAGGTATCCCCGCCGGATCAAATGTCCTCGCGCACACACAATGCGGTCTCTGATCGTCGTGTTCTTATAGGGGTGTCGCGCTTGTACCCTAGCGCGTCCCCGTAATCGCGGTGCTAGTAAGCCGCGGGCAGTGTTTAACTGTAATATTGTTTTAGCTTTTCAGCGTTCCATGGTCGAGCAAGTTCATCCCCGTGCAGGTTTTCGAGGAAGTAGGCTCCTGTCCCCATTTTTCCGCGGACGCGGTACGGGCCCTCCCAGTTCGCGGCGAGTTTGCCTTCTCGCGAGTCCTTTTGGTTCCTGCGCAGGACGAGGGTGCCTACCTGAAACTCACGTTTGATAACTTTGTCGTTATAACGTAGTGTTATTTTTTTTTTAAGTGAAGCTTCTCGGAGGGAAGCGCCAGAGCGTGTTTCCTCGACGAAGTCGAGCTCTTCTCTCAGGGCTTCATCGTTTGCGTTCCCGTCGAGGGGGTCTTCTATCCTCCTCGAGGGTTCCCTAATCTCTACGGGGATCACTGCTTCCGTTCCGTAGGTCAAACAGAAAGGGGTCTCCCCGGTCGTGGAGTGTGGGGTAGTCCGGTAGGCCCAGAGGACGCTGTGTAGCTCCTCGACCCACCGTTGTTTGGCATCGCCTAGTCGGCGTCTCAATCCCCGAAGGATCACTCTATTCGCCGCCTCAGCCCATTCGTTTGAGGGTGCTCGACCAACGTGAAGTTCTGCTTCGTGCCTAGTTTTGTGACGAAGTCTTGGAAGTTCCTGTCGGTGAACTGGGTTCCGTTGTCGGTGACAATGGCTTGAGACACTCTGAACCGGGCGAGGATGTTTCTTTTGTAGAAACGTAGTATGTTGAAGACGGTGATTTTGGCCAACGCTTCTGCTTCAATCCACTTCGTGAAGTAGTCCACCTCGACGATGAGGTATTTGTTTTGATATGATCCCTGGACGAAAGGTCCGAGGATATCCATCCCCCACCATGCGAATGGCCACGGGGAGGATAGCGACGTGAGCTCGCTGGGAGGAGCGAGGTGCATGTCCCCGTACCGTTGGAATTTATCACACTTCTTGACGTGCTCCTTGGCGTCTTGTTGCATGGTGGGCCAGTAATATCCTGCCCGGAGTGCTTTACGAGCTAGCGATCGTCCGCCGAGGTGCTGCGCATTGATTCCCTCATGAATCTCCTGGAGTATGCCTGGGACCTTGGTCTCCTCGACACATCTGAGGAGGGGAGTAGAGAACCCTCGGCGGTATAGCTTGTCCTCGACTATGGTGTACGAGCATGCCCGTCTCTTGACCATTCCTGCCTCTTTGGGATCTTCGGGCAGTTTGCCTGTCATGAGGTATTCGTATACCGGGGTCATCCAGCAGCTGCTGTCCCCTATGGCGTTGATGTCCGAACCCGTGACCGGTTTGTCGATACTTGGGTGGGAAAGCACTTCTTGTATGACGGACTTGTTCCCGCCTTTCTTTTTCGTGCTCGCCAATTTTGACAGGACGTCCGCTCGGGCATTATGCTCCCGGGGGATGTGAGTTACTTCCGCTGAGGTGAACTTTTTCATCTTCTCTTTTACTAATGCCAAGTATTCTATGAGGCTGTCGTTCTTGGCTTGGTACTCTCCTCGGACTTGCGAGGCTACAAGCTGAGAATCGGTGAAAAGTTTGACCTCTTTGGCGCCAAGGTCCTCGGCCAGTCTGAGTCCCGCGAGAAAGGCCTCGTATTCGGCTTGGTTGTTCGAAGTCGGGAAGGACAGTTCGAGGGACACCTCGATGAGGATGCCTTCCTCATTTTCGAGGATGATTCCCGCCCCGCTCCCCTTCGGGCTGGATGCTCCGTCGACATAGATTGTCCATTTCTGTGACCCATTGGTCGAGGGTTCCGGGACGGTCATCTCTGCTACAAAGTCAGCCAGTACCTGTGCCTTCAGGCCTTTCCTCCCTTCATATCGGATGTCGAATTCGGCTAGCTCGAGTGACCACCTGAGCATCCTCCCCGCCATGTCCGGTCGTCCGAGGAGCTGCCTGATAGGCTGTTCAGTCCTCACGATGACGGTATGGGCGAGGAAGTAGTGGCGTAGTCTTCTGGCCGTGGTGACAAGGCCCAGTGCGACTTTCTCAATCTACTGATATCTGAGCTCGGGGCCTTGGAGAGCTTTGCTCGTGAAGTAAACTGGCTTCTGTCCGTCCGAGGTTTCCCGAATGAGGACGGCGCTGACCGCTTCGCTCGTGATCGCAAGATATAAGAAGAGTGTTTCCCCGTTCTCAGGCCGCGAGAGGACCAGGGGTTGCGATAGGACTTGTTTCAAGTGTGCGAGTGCTTGTTCGCATTCCTCGCTCCACTCAAACTCCGCTTTTTGCCGGAGAAGTTTGAAAAAGGGGAGTGCGTATTGTGCGGATTTGGCGACGAACCGGGAAAGGGCGGTGAGCATCCCGTTCAATGATTGTATTGACTTCTTCGAGTCCGGAGTAGGGAGCTCGGAGAAGGCCCTACACTTGTCGGGGTTTGCCTCGATTCCTCGTTCCGTGAGGTAAAATCCGAGGAACTTCCCTGCCCGAACGCCGAAGGTGCATTTGTCGGGGTTAAACCTCATGCGGCACCTCCTCGCCGTGTCGAACACCTTCTTGAGGTGCGCGGCGTGGTTGACTTCTTCTGCAGACTTCTTCTGCAGACTTGAAGATCATGTCGTCCATGTAGACTTCGAGCATGTCGCCGATTTCAGTCCGGAAGACCTTGTTCATCATCCGTTGGTAGGTCGCACCGGCATTCTTCAGACCGAAGGGCATTACGTTGTAATAGTAGTTGCCCGACGCGGTCATGAAGGCCGTGTGTTGCTTGTCGACCTTGTCCATGGGAATTTGGTTGTATCCTGAATAGGCGTCCATGAAAGATAGTAGTTTGTAACCTGCAGAATTGTCGACCAGTTGGTCGATGTTAGGCAAGGGATAACAGTCTTTCGGGCAAGCCCGGTTGAGATCAGTATAATCAACGCACATTCTCCATTTTCCATTATTTTTCTTAACAAGTACAACGTTGGACAGCCATGTCGTGTATTTGGCTTCCGAAATAAAATTTGCCTCTAGGAGGTCTTTTACAGCTTTCTCAGCAGCCTCCGCTTTCTCGGGAGACTGCTTGCGCCTACGTTGTGCTACGGCCCTAGCGGCCGGATCTACCGCGAGCTGATGGCAAGCTACTTCGGGGTCGAGGCCAGGCATCTCAGATGCGCTCCACGCGAAGAGGTCAGCATTCTCCCTCAGACATGCTTTCAGCTGCTCTTTTACCAGGTCGGGGATCCCGATGCCGATCTTCACGTTGCGATCTGGATCGTCCCCGAGGGCCACGAGCTCGAAGTCTCCATCTGGGATGGGGCGCGCTGGGTGGAGAGGCTGCCCGTTGTTCTCCGCCTGGTGGTTGGGATCTTCGACTCTGTCTTCGTCGGGCTCGCCGGAGAACCTGCTGTCGAGGTCGACCGCGTTGACGCGCGAGAGAGGTACCTGTTCGGCGTCTCGGGGTGGCTTGGCCACGACCTTAGGTTTGGGACCAATGGAACTTAGGCCTTTGACGGCGGCGTCGAAGCATCTTCTAGCCGCGTCGATGTCCCCGTGCATCGTCACTACTCGTCCCCTCCTCGTGTAGTACTTCATTTTGAGGTGGGCCGTCGAAGGGACCACCGTGAGTTCAGCAAGGGTGGTCCTCCCGAGGATGCAGTTGTAAAGGGATGGGCATTCAACCACCAGGAAATGGATCTTCACCTGTCGGGCCGTGTCTTCGGGCCCGAACGTAACCATTAGCTCCACATAACCCCATGGTCTGGTGGTGGTTCCATTGAACCCCTGTAGATCTGACCCGACGTACGGGGTCAAATGCCTCTCGTCCAGCTGAAGGGTCCCGAACAAATGAGAATACATGATGTCGACCGAGCTCCCCTGGTCGACTAGGATTCTTCGGACGTCAAAGTTCGCCATTTGTGCCATGACCAGGAGGGGAATAGTGGCGTTTGGTGCTCCCCCGGGGAGCTCCTCGAGGTAGAAGGTGATGGGATTGGAGTCTCCCCGCACTTTCTCGAGGGTGGTCGTTTTCGCGGATGTCGCGGATTCCAGCTCGTCAAACTTTTGTTTGATCGATCCAACTGACACTTTCCCAGGATCGCCTCCTGAGATGACCATTGCTTTGGGGAAGGCTTCTCAGGTGCTGCGGGCAGTGACGGGATCCTCGTCGGGGAAGGTCGCCCACATGTTGCGGATTGCCTCTTCGCCCTCGATGATTGGGGGGACGAAGAAGTCCTCAGGTCGAGTGACGCTGAGGGCGACCTGAAGCTGGCTGTCGGCGGGAGGAGGTGTTGCCTCCTCGATGTTCTGTGCTTCCTTTGAGCTGGGACGAGGAGGGTCATTCTGTTGGGCATATTTCTTCAAGTGCCCCTCTTTGATGAGAATCTCAATGGCATCCTTGAGATGGATGCAATCTTCGGTCACGTGCCCGTGGCTTCGGTGGAACCTGCAGTACTTAGATTTGTCAACGTTTGGTTTGGGAGCAGCGGGCTTCGGGAAGCGAACCCCTCCTTTCACAAACTCGGAATTCTGGTAGTCCGAGAGGATCCGAGACCGGGAGGTGTTGAGCGGGGTGTATTCCGTGAATCGGCCAGCTGACCCGCGTTGTTCCCGGGGATCTCGGGTGCGGTTTTCTTTCTTCTTTTCTCCTCCCCGTCGGGGAGAAGCGTCATCGTCTTTGTGGCCGCGGGGGCCTTCCCTACGTCTCGTCTCAAGAGCGATCTGGGTTGCTTCCGTCTCTTCGAGTTCGATGTACTTCTGGGCTCGAGCGAGGAGGTCCTCGAGACGTCGGGGTCTTCGGAGGCCTATGGATTTGGCAAAGTCCGACCCGGCGCATAGTCCGTGGATAATTAAGTATTTCTTCATGTCGTCGGTCGTATGGACCTCGACGGCTTCCTTGTTGAACCTCTCGATGTAGTTTCGGAGAGATTCGTTCCTCCCTTGGAAGATCTTTTCTAGGGAAGCCTCTGTCTTCGGGTGTCGACGAGACGCGGTGAAGTGTTTGGTGAAGCGTTGCTTCAGTTGCTTCCATGACATGATCGAACCAGGTTCCAGACCCTTATACCACGTCATGGCTCCCTTCCGCAAGGTGGTGGGGAACAACCTGCACCTGATGGCTCCCCTGACGTTTCGAAAGTCGAGCATCGCTTCGAAATTCTCCACGTGATCGTCAGGGTCGGTCAGCCCGTCATAGGTCCGCAATGGTGGAGGTTTCTCCATGCCTGGAGGGATTGGGGCGTCCATGATTTCCCACGACAAAGGGGTCCTCTGGTCCTCGTCGTCGCTACCAGCCGGGGATCTCGAAGGTGATCGATGGTGCCGTGGAGGGGAGTTCCTCGAACGGTTCTTTGGTCTCTCTTCGGTCTGCTTGGACTTCTTGGAGGTGGTGGAGGCTCTAGGTTCCTTCCGAGGCGGCGAACAGAGTGATCCTTCGGGGACTAAGACGCCGACTGGGCGACGCCAAACAACGGTGGGTCGAGGAGCTACACAGCGTCCTCTGGGCCTACCGAACAACCCCACACTCCACGACGGGGGATACCCCTTTCCGTTTGACCTATGGAACGGAAGCAGTGATCCCCGTGGAGATCAGGGAACCCTCGAGGAGGGCGGAAGCCCCCCTCGATGGGGACGCTAACGATGAAGCCTTGAGAGAGGAGCTCGACTTCGTCGAGGAAACACGCTCGGGCGCTTCTCTCCGAGAAGCTTCACTTAAACAAAAAATAACACTACGTTATAACGACAAAGTTGTCAAACGTGAGTTTCAGAATTTTGAATTTATTATTATTTACAAATAAGGAAAAATAACACTCTAAGAAAAACTATAAAAATTTAAGGGTTAAATAAATTTTTAGTCCCTATAAAGTTTGAAATTTCATTTTTAGTCCCTTCTAGGTTTTGGCAACGGTTTTAGCTGGTTTTGGCAATGGTTTTTTTGCTAAAACCGTTGCCAAAAGGTAAGGAGGGACTAAAAATGAAATTTCAAACTTTATAGGGACTAAAAACTTATTTAACCCAAAATTTAATGGACAAATTTTATTTTAATTTCGGAAGAAAAAAAATCACATTTTTACAAATATAGTACTACATACAATTGTAAAATATAAGAAAAAAATACGATTCAAACAATCAAATATTTATTTCTTTAAATTATTTAAATAAATTATATTTAAAATATCAATTTAAAGAAAAATAATATATATATGTATATATTAAAGGACATCTAATCGTGAATCTCTTTAATCATACCCCTCTCTCTCTCTCTCTCTATATATATATATATATGATCAAATTCTATTCTAAATTTAAAGAAAAATTATTCTACAAATTTCTACTACTCTGATCAAATATAAGAAAATATATAATAAAATATAATCATTCTAAGAATACAACCATATCAAATCATTATGAGGAAATTTTGAAGACTGAGGTTTGATCTAAAATCTTTAGTTTAGCAGAAAGAGATATTTTAATATCTCATTTGAATGCTCCTGAGTTGTAAAATGACCATTACTATAATTTTAATTAATTAAAAAAACCAGATCAATTGAATCTAAATTTATTCATATTATTTTGATAAGATTATATTTGTAATTAAATATTTCTTATATTTTACAAAAGCCGTAGAATATTTATGAAATATTTTTTCTTTAAAGTTAGAATATAATTTGACCATTATTATGTTCATATATTACATACAAATATTTTAAGTAATATTTTCTCAATTACTTATTATTTTCTAAATATTATTTAATTAAATAGTTCAAAGAAATTAAAATTTGATATTTTTATCATAATTTTTTTTTTACATTTGGCAGTTGTATGTAGTAATATATTCGTAAAACATGTTTTTTTTCTTCCAAGTATAGAATAAAATCTGTCCATTAATATTTTTTTTATAATTTTATTTTTCCTTATTTATAAATGTTAATTAATTGAATAGTTTGAAATTTTAAAAATTTAACTGTTTATGAATGTTTATTTTTATTGTATATTATAATTGTAGTATCATATTTGTAAAATATATTTTCTTAATATCAAATATAACTTACCAATTAGTTTGTATATCGTGATAATGAAAAATTCGAAAGTATATTTGACGAAAAAAATAACTATTTATTAAATAAAAAATATTGAGATGCAAAATTATAAGAAAGGAGAGTTGAACTTATAAATAGATAAAACTCGTCTTATCATGACACGTTTGAAAACTCTTTAGTCTTTACCACATATCCGTATAACAAAGTCGATTGTTATATTGAAAACATAAATAAAAAAATATTTGACTTATTAACGAGATGCATAAAAATTAACGTCTTACAAAAGTTCATCAAAACGATTAATTTTGATTCATCTCCTTAACATATCAAATGATTTTTTATTGATATTACATTTTATAGACATGATTTATATGATAATAATTTTCAATCCAATGGTTGATTCTATTATATGGATATTCAGTAAAGGGTTATCGGAATATTAAGTTTGATACCTTGGCCCCGAAGCCCTGCCCATACCTCTCAGGCCTGCCGTCACTTTGGTCGCTTCGACAGTGTGAATGGGGGCTATAAATGACCGACATTAACACGGGTCGAAACTGAGCTTCCCGTAACTAAGGCCTTGTAACACTCAAGTACTCCTCGATTTTTCCATAGTCACTTATGTAATTAGTGACAGAGAAAACTTAAAGAGAATGGTACTCGAAGTAGGATAACCAAGTGAGTTAACCCTAAGTAGAGTTAACGAACAGTCGGACTTGGAATATTAGCTCATAAATAATATTCCTTTATAGTCAGCAAGTGGAAGTGAGGGACCTCGAGCGAGGCCCCTAAACTGAAATGATAGGGTTTTAAGGTCTAAGACGAAGCGAGCTTATAATCTGAGCTCCTTTTCCTTCTGCAAGCGGAAGTGAGGTCACTCACTAGAGCGATAAGGTAAGCAGGTGAGTTAATTAAAGCATAAAGTGAGAGGCCTCAGGTGAGACCCCAAAACTAGGGAAAAAAGATAGAGTAGCGCCCCGCTCCAGCCTACACAAAAAGGTAGGGGCGGAGAGAGGCGCACATAGTCTTTATTACTGTGTAAGGAGATAAAACCTTAGAGAGGGATTCCTCTATACACCTTTCTCAAATAATTAACTCTAAATAACTCACCACATTATAAAAATTCTATCAATAAGGATAGGAACTCTGAGTTCCTGACTACTCTTCCCAAGGGAAGGAACTCCCAGTTCCTGACCAGTCTCAACAAGGGAAGGAACTTCGAGTTCCTAACCGATCTTACTTCAACAAGGGAGGGTTTTTCGACCAATCTTATTTTCAATGCACATACTAGTCTTATTATCCCCATGTTACCCACTAGGAATGACATTTCATATCATCCTAGGGTTACTTCCCGAAAATAATTAGATAAAACAAGGCCGTAATCCTCGCTTTGGGGATTGATATAAGGCATTGACCTTAAAAAAATGGCAAGCCACGGCTGCAATTCCCTACGAGGGAATTAAGATAAGGCCTTAAAGTTCTTATAGCTTGTAGCTGTTGAAATAAGCAAGGCCGCAATCCTCGCCGCAAGCATGGATTGAGACAAGGTCTTGACTTCATTCAAGGATGAACGAGTAAAACGAGTGAGAAATCCCCACTTGATAGGGTCAAAATCAATGTTTCAGGGCCTTTAGGTGTTGAGACATTGGTGAAGACACTAATCAAGTTTAGGCCCTATGAAATAGGGGTGCTCAAACACTTCAAAGAAGGTGATTGAGTGCCCCCAAGGGGAGGGGGAACCTTAGGGAGTCATTTGATTCTGGCTATATACCAAGGTGGTTGACCCTAAGTGGTGATTAAATAGAGTTAGTTAAATATAAAAAATTTGAGAGAATCATAATACAAATCCTAGTCTAAACAATGCTTTTTATTATTTTACTTACTTTTCAACCAAAATTAATATTGCAAGGGCTCGTACCTCTAAAAGTTTAAGGATTAAATAAAAAAATAAACTTACTAAATTTATATTATTATTCATAATTATTTGATACTATATACATCTTTCAATTTAAAATATAATATATAAACTTATATATCTATTAAATTGAAGAATTTATATTGGCACCTATAAATTTTTTTAAATAATTTAATAAAAAATTATAAAGATATTTTGTGTCAATACGAAGTACGATATGTTACACTAGTATCATGGTCGCTTTCGGTAGGAGATGGAAGTTATGATATCAACGCCTTTGATGGAAGTATTGCAGAGGAATGATGATAGAGATGATGCGACGACAAAGGTAACATATTATTTCATTTGCAATTGTATCATTAGGTCTTGGACCGAGTATGAAAACTTTGAGAATTAATATTTTTTACAATGAGAACTTTAACTTTGTTATATGGTGAATTGTTAGCAATTGGCAAGATATTTGACGGGTGGTTCTAGTCATTTGGTTAATGGTGCGCTTTAGATAAACAAAGGAATACACAAAAAACTCTGATGATTTTCGTTGACAGTAGATACATTACACATCTTGAGAAAATAGATCTAACGAAAGCAATTAATAGAATTGAACATATTGATGTTGTGTTTAACCTAAATAATGAATGGTGTTATTTAGTTGAGTCGCATGGTTACGTAGTGTGCTTATGTAGTCGTGCGTATTAGATAATGCTTATATATGCTCATTATCAATCAACAAGTTACAAGAGGTTTGTTGTATTAGGAGTGTAACGATGATATTGAAAATGTGGTTTTCTTTTACAAGCACCGTTGACATAAGCTATGAGAGATGAATCTTCATTTATTTTAAGATGACCTCAATAGTCAATTAACAAGTTACGAAGAACATCAAATTTAATTGGACATGAACACTGAGTGAAACAAAATTTGTTTGAATTCAAATCCAAATTCATTCAGTTTATGAAAAATGAGATCAACATCATTCAATGAAGAGTTGATCACAAATAGTTCATCAAACGTAGATTTGATTCCTTATACATAACCAATAAATGGTTATGTACTTTTGGTGAAGCAAGATAAGTGTTCTTAAAGATGTATGACGTAGAAGTGATTTTTGTCTGCATACATCGTGTTGCGGCTATCCCTTGCTTGTTGAGAAATTTTAACATTTCCAAGCATGGTGATGATACTTGGATCTATTGCAGAAATGTTAAAAAGTAGAATTATGTGCTTTTGACTCTACCTATATGTGTGATCTCCATGATTTTCTGACAGATATGCTTGATGCCATCAATAAAGTCTATATGGTCATAGTATACCATGAGGAAATTGAAGAAAACCCCCAACTAAGATAGTTGAAATGGGTAAGTTCGAGGAATGAAAACTACTATTGATGTAGTCTAGTTGATTTTGAAAATATGGATATAAGGCATGTTGAAATTTCAGGTTTGAATCAATTCTTCGAAGTTATTTGTAACTTATACCATAAACAAACAAGGAGTACACAAATGTTCTGATGATTTTCAATAACCTTTGATGCATTACATGTATAGAGAAAACAACTCTGACAATTATAGAAGCAATAAATAGATTTGAACGTACAATTATTGGCAATCCTTCCATATCAATTATTGTTATCATAAGAATTACATGTATCATTTATCCGAATCGCATGAATGCCATTATAGCTATGTTGTCGCGTGGCATGATACTCCTACACACTTAATCTACCACACAATGTCAGGATTGTGACAATATCAGAGATGAGGTACATACACATGCTAAAGTATTTCTCAGGTATGTTTTTCGATATTGCGGTATGAATGAAATAGAATATTGAATACTGATTTTTTTTTCGTAAACAAACAAATTAACCTAAACAAATAGTGTAAAGACGATATTTGCTATAAACATCTTCTCTAACACTGTCTCTTTAGTCATCACTGCATAACCGAATAAAATTTACCAGTTTCTCTAAATCAGTAGATTCCATGACCTAATTAATAAAACTTATTTTCAAAATGCGACGCAATTACAAAATTCAACCATCTAATCTCAAATCAATGACCAAGATCGTTTAACATTAATTCATCATTCATGATAATTTTATTTCAGAGAATTTAGGTCCATCAAGTGAGTCTCAGAAGAAAAATAGAAGTGTTTGGAAAACAAACGGGCTTTATTGTATTAATTTTGGGCCAAACGGGCTTGAATGAAAGAGATGAAGAATCCAAAATGATTGAATGTTTGAGCAATGTATGAAATCTATAGAATTTGTAATAATATATAAACGATAAAGAACGACATTGGTGTCTGTGTTGTGTTATTGTGTCATTTTCACAGGTCAGAAATTTGGTCTCTTCTTCAAAATCTCCTCTTCACCACTACCAGTTACTGCCAAGGTCCCATTCAACTCCTTATTTCTCTATTTTCTCTGCTCTAAATCATATTTTTTGTCGTCATTTTTTTCTGTTTCGTTGCTTAACAGAATTTAGGGCTTCGTAATTTTTACTCTTTAGTTCATGCATGTCGTGTTTGTTGTGTGCATTTTCTTACATGGTGATGAATCTGGTATCTCGTGGTACATTTATTGTTGTTACTTGTTTCGAGCTTTTTACGTTATGTTTTTTTTTTTGCTTCATTCAATTTTTTTTAACGTTTCAGTTGTTTGTTTTGAAGTAGATTAGGGTTTTTGTTTGGTATTTGATTTGAACTTTGTTTTGCTTTGGAGTTTGAAGTCCGTGCTTCAGCTGCTTTAGGGGAAGTTGAAGTGTGCCCTTTTTTGATGATGATATGAAGTAGATTGTTGAATGATCTTAGTTTGTTTGATTGATTTTGATTTAGTTGTTGGATTGTAGTTTTTTTGGTGGAATCAGATAAGGGTATAAAGCTTGGTGGTGGTTTTTTGTTGTTTGATTGAATCATTTTCGTAACATTCAATTAGTGTTTGTGTCTGCTTTGAAAAATTGAGTTTGGTGATTTATGTGCTACATGAAAGGAAATTAGATTGTGGAGGAGTGGAATTGGAAAATTTAGGGTTTGTTTACTTTGTGAAAAAAAATTGGTTTTTATTTTCTAGGTTATGTGTTTTATTTCAAACAGATTTGGATCCTCTTATTTTTGAATCAAACATCAAGGGTGATGTTCATCATCTCACCATTAAAGTATATTGGACTCAACTTATATATTTTTGAAGTTGTTAAATCCAATAAATTTTAATGGTGAGATGATGAACATAATTCTCTTATGTTTGATTCAAAGATGAGATACATTTGAAGTGAGTCATTGTGTTGGAGATAAAAAAATGAACATGATTATCACTTTCTGTTTACATTTTGTTTGGTTTGAGGCATATGGTTGCTTACAATTTGTGTTAGAGGCCTATATTATTGATTGCACTACTCTTTTTTTGGATGGATTCAACTGTTGAGCCCATCTACTGATGATGTGATTTTATACTTGGAATTTTGTTTGTAATGTAAAAAAATTCAATGGTTCATACATTATTTCAAGATTTGAGTTGACCAATGTAGGGCTGATGTAAATTTGAAGGCTGCACATCTTTTGGGAGACTGGTGGAAGTGGGATATTGGAAGGTATGTTCACTCTCTGCAGTTTAATTTGGTTAAGCTGTTCTAGAGCAGTTAAATTAAATTAATATTTTTTTGGCAGTACACTTGGCTACACCTCACACTCTACGGTTTTGAGATTTGGATCTTTGATGGACTGCAACAAAGAAGAGGCCATAAGGGCCAGGGACATTGCTGAAAAGAGGATGGAAAACAAGGATTTCACGGGGGCTCGTAAATTTGCTCTTAAGGCTAAGCAGTTGTTTCCAGTTTTGGATAATTTAGCTCAAATGCTTGTTGTTTGTGATGTGCACTGCTCTGCAGAGCAGAAAGTGTTCGATAATGAGATGGACTGGTATGGAATTCTTCAGCTAGAACACACAGCTGGTGATGCAATGATTAAGAAGCAGTACCGAAAGCTTGCTCTTCAGCTTCATCCCGATAAAAACAAGTTTTCTGGTGCTGAATCTGCATTTAAGCTGATTGGGGAAGCTCAGAGAGTGCTTTCAGACACTGTAAACCGAACTAGGTATGACATAAAGCTTAGGTTGAACAAAGCTTTTATGCCTCGTCAAAATCAACAGAAGGTTCCTTCAAATTTCAATTCTGCAATGAAAAACAATGTCAGCCCCAACTTTACAAACTCAAACACCCAAAAGCAGCAGCAAAATAAGCAGCCCGCACAGCAGCAGCAAAATAAGCAGCCTGCACAGCAGCAGCAAAACGGTGTGCGCCGCACTTTTTGGACCGCCTGCCCATTTTGCACCGTGAGGTATCAGTACTATAGAGAAGTTATAAATAAATCTATTCGCTGTCAACAATGCCATAGGCCCTTCGTTGCATATATTGTGGACGGGCAAGGTTCGTCTCAAACAACTAACTCAAGTCAGCAAGCATCTGGCCAGCAGAAAGATGGTTTGAATCATGGTACTTGGAAGGAAAGTGTTGGATCTGAAGGCAACTTGCATACTGAGAAGTCCAATACAAGGCCTTTCAAGAATGAAGACCCCGTTGTCTCGGGAATGCCAAATGTAAAGAGAAAGTGGAATCCATTGGAAGGTCTAAGCTCCGAGTCTTCAAGCAGTAGTGATTCTGATTCTGACAGTGAAATATTTGCTGGTGTGAATGGCTTTCCAGGTGTAAAAAACCATTCAACTGGGCAGCCACACAGATCTGTGCGACAGAAGCCTAACGTTTCTTACAGTTATAATATGAGCGACAATGACTCATTAAGAACTTCAAAAAGGGGTGAGGAGAATGGAGCACCTTGTGTTAATGGTCAAAGTCATTATGAGACCACTAAAACAAATGATCAGAATGGTTCAGCAGCTGATCCAAAAGATGAACATGAAAAGGTAAAGCAGAAACAAGATTTTCATTCAAAAGAGAGCTCACTGAATAGAAATGAGGAAAAAAATTGGGCAAATGGAAAAGAAGCTGTGGGTGGATCAAAGGTAAAGCAGAAACAACATTTTCATTCAAAAGAGAGCTCACTGAATAGAAATAAGGAAAAAAATTGGGCAAATGGAAAAGAAGCTGTGGGTGGATCAAAGCAGATGGGTAAAACTTCAGAGCATTTTTCTCCAAATTCAGTCTATAAGGCAACAAATCATCATAATGCTAATGTCTATCCCAATGCAGAGCATTCTTCTCCAAACTCAGTCTCTAAGGTAACAAATTATCCTAATGCTTATGTCTATCTCAATGCTGAGTTCAGCGATTTTGACAAGGAAAGAAAAAAAGAATGTTTTGCACCTGGGCAGATTTGGGCTATCTATGATACAACAGATGGCATGCCTAGATTCTACGCTTTAATCAGAGAAGTTCTCTATCCTGAATTTCATTTGAAGGCAACATGGCTTGAACCACATCCAGATGACAATGATGAAATCAAGTGGGTAGATAAGGAATTGCCTGTGGCCTGTGGGAAATTTAAACTTGGTACCACTGATTTGATTAAAGATCATCTGATGTTTTCTCATCTAGCTCAGTGTGATAAGATTGGCCGCAATACGTTTAAAGTCTATCCTAGAAAGGGAGAAACATGGGCTGTTTTTAAAAATTGGGATATTAAATGGTACATGAATGCGGAATCTCGTAAGCAGTATAGATATGAGTTTGTTGAAATCTTGTCAGATTATGTCGAAGGTGAGGGTGTATCTGTTGTGTACTTGGGTAAGTTGAAAGGTTTTGTAAGCCTCTTCTTTCAAATTATGAAAGAAGATAACCGGCCATTTCAAATTCCATCCCTGGAGTTATTTAGATTTTCTCACAGGATTCCATCTTTCAAAATGACTGGTCAGGAAGGAGCAGGTGTTCAATTAGGATATTTAGAATTTGATCCTGCGTCTATACCAATGAATCTTGAAGAGCTTGCTGTTCCTCGAAATTTGGATGTGAAGATTGAGCATAGTTCACGTGGCAGTGAGAATGCAAAATCTTCACAAAAATCAAAACCCTTGACGAGGCCTGAAGAAATTGCATCCACTCCCAAGGTTAATATTGAACCAAGCAAGACGACTGAGATAAATGATTCTCTTGATGATATGGATGACGGCCATGCTACTCCAATTTCAACCCTTGATGCTTTTGAAATTCCAGATGCTCAATTCTTCAACTTTGAAACTTGGAGGTCCCTTGATAAATTCCAGATTGGTCAAATATGGGCATTTTACAGCGATGAAGATGGACTGCCAAAATACTATGGTGAGATTAAAAAAATTGAGACTAGCCCTGATCTTGAGTTGCATGTTAATTGGCTTGCTTGCTCCCAGCTACCAGAGGGTACCACTAAATGGAATGATGAAGATATGCTTACTACCTGTGGCAAATTTAGAATCATGAAAACAAATGATTTTCTCTCTGTTTACAATAGCCTCTCTTGTATCTCACATCAAGTACAAGCTGAGGCTATCGGTAAGAGTTACGCCATCTATCCAAGAAAAGGTGAAGTATGGGCTGTATATAGGAAATGGTCAAATGAAATAAAGTGTTCTGACCTGAAAAATTTGGAGTATGACATAGTGGAAGTTCTTGAAGAAGGTAGTTGGTTTATAGACACTTTGGCTTTGGAGAATGTTAGTGGCTATCGAAGCGTCTTCAGAGGTCAAGTAATTGAAGGTTCTTCTGTCAAAGTGAGAATCCCCAGAAAATATTTGCTTAGGTTCTCTCACCAAATTCCAGCTTTCAAACTGACACAAGAGCATGGCAATCTCAGCGGCTTCTGGGAGCTTGATCCGGGTGCGCTACCACCATCATTCCTGTGGCCTTAGATGAAGCTTGGCGGGGAGGAAGAAGCCTTGGTAGAGACTGATATGCTTGAGGTTTGATATGATATATAATATAGTTTTTCTTTTTGGAAGCTTGGCCTTTTGTAATTAGATGAAACTATAGTTTTTGCTGATATGACAGCACGGTGTAACATTTTGGGGTACTGTTCCGGCTAACTCTTGAAAGACAAAGGTGGTTGTTGTGCCGGTTCTTGGTTGCATTCGTGGCTTTCGTAGTGACAGTTTACAACCATATAAAAGTTATAATATGTTATTTTGTTATCTTTTATGGTTATCTTTCTCTTGCATGCATGTATGATCTTAGACTTGAGTAGCCACGACGAAGATAATCACTTTTTTTTTCCTTTCACTTGTTTCGTGCAACTCTGGGTTGTTTGTTTTAATTTTTTTAAAAATGATTTTTATTTTGTTATATATTTTTGTTAATTTTTTTTAATTTCGAAATAAAAAATTAATATAAATAGTTATTTTTAAAATATTATTTTAAATATTTCATTTTTTGGATATTCAAGAATTTATTTATTTATTTTAAATTTGAAGTTATTTTAACTAATTTTTTATAAAAATTATTTTTGCGATATAAAAATCATTTGTTTTCATTTAATCATTTTACTCATTTATGTTTACATTTATACCAACTACAATAATCATAAAGACATTGCTAGGGGAATGAATTAAGAATCTTAGTAACATTTTTACAAGTGTTTTTTAATAAAGGGTTAATATCCCTTTTTCCCCCTGCCATATTAGTGAAATCTCAAAAACAACCCTGTAAAAAAAAAAAAACACAAATTTCATCCCTGTAATTTAAAGATTCTGTCATTTTGGTCCTTTAATGAATTTATTCAATAAAAAAATGAAGTGACACTGACAGGTTCTGAAACGTGGCATTATTATGGTTTGATATTTCATTTAATTAAATAATCTTATTTATTTAATTCATTTATTTATTTATTTCATTTATTTATTTATTTCATTTATTTTATTTTATTTTATTAAAATTTCAGACCATCCTTTCATCTTCTTCCCACTCTAAGTTTAACAGTAACTAAAATCTTCCTTCAACTTATCCCTAAACCTCCATTAATCTCCCCTTCACGCACCAACAAACCTTCAACCCATTTCTTCCAAATCACTCTTCAACCATTCCCCAAATCAAAACCATAAACCAAATCGAAAACAGAAAGAGATGAAGAAAGAAACGAAACCCACTCCAAAGTGAACCGCAACTTAGAACCAGAACGAGATGAAATAGAATGAGGAGAATGAGATTGGGGTCAAACTTGAAATCAAAATCGAACCTGAAATCTGGAAGCGAGATTGATACAGACTCCGCGAAAAGTGGAAGGTTGGAATCGCTGATGTTGACATGGAGGTGGGGGCCACTTGCTGAGGTTCTTGACTAGAAGAAGAAGCTGAACATAAATCCATTTATGTTTCATCTAATTGAATAAAATAAATAAATGAAATAAATAAATAAATGAATTAAATAAATAAGATTATATAATTAAATGAAATAATACATTAATAATGCCACGTAAAAAAATTTCCAACGTGTCAGTGCCACATCACCTTTTTTATGCAACAAATCCAAGGAAGGACCAAAATGACAGAATCTTTAAATTACAGGGATGAAATTTGTGTTTTTTTTTACAGAGTTGTTTTTGAGATTTCACTAATATGGCAGGGGAGAAAGGGGTATTAACCCTTTAATAAATGTATTGTTAACACATGCCAACTTAAATTAATTAATTTTCTATTCATTTATGACTACACTTACACCAATCAAACTAAACTACTAGAGGATGTTTGGACCTTTTTAAAGTTAAGTACTAAAATGAATCTTCTTAAGGGAAAAAAAGATATTTTGAATCCTGAAATATAGTTAAGGAAAAAAAAAAAATTACCTTAAAAGGAACCTTAATAATTTGGCAATTTTTTAATACACCACTCATGTGTTTTAGATATCACGCAAAATTTCTTTTTTGTCCCCTGATTTCGGATGTGTGTTGAAACAGTATTAGGGGGGGTGTTTTTATCGTCTCCACAGGGATTGTGCGATATTAGATGCTTGCCGTTCAATAGTCACAATGTTTTAAGTTAAAGAGTTTCAAATGGTTCTTGATTTTGGTTAACATTAATTGGTAGCAAAGAGTAAATTTGTGGCAAAGAGTTTGTAATGTTTTAGAAAAACATGTCAAGGTTAGGTTTCGCTAATCCTTTTCACACATATTCGATTAATCAAGCATATGAACTCAGCTTCCGACCTATACAACCGCGTATCCTTTCGACTAAGTTTATGTCTAAAGCAAAGTCGTGAGTATCGTTGTTTAGACCGTTAGATGATGTCTCACGCTAACAATCGAAACAACAATCGTTAAGATTAACACAAAGCGAATAACAAATCCCAAATCTATGTCTAGAGTTTGGTTTTTAAGAGATGAAATTATTAGGTCATGATTTGTAGAATCTATGTCTAGAGTAATACAAACCACAAATACATCATTAAGAACAAATAACTCTATCTATATTGATCATAAACCTTGTTCACATACAAAATATCAAAAGAAATACATATGATCAAGATCAACTACATCTAACCTTAACACAAGAGATGCTTAGCTACTCATTTTCATGGTAGCTTGGATGACAAGTAATGTTGCAAAGCTTTTGGAGCTTCAATCTTCAAAGGTTCAAGGATTGAAGCATAAAAGCTTTGAAAATAAGAAAATAAGTAACAATGGTGTTTTTTCCTTCACACAAGATTCTAGGGTACAAAAGAGTGAAATGAAAAGTGATGATAATCCAAAATATCCACACAATGAGACTATAAACAAGTTCAGCCCAGACAAGAGCGCCGGACGATGCTTTTCACGGCCGGGCGGTGACCATAAAGTGAGGCCACGTGACAGCTACAGTGTCATGTGGAGCTCATAAAATATCTGAGAGCGCCGGGCGATGGCATTAGAGCGTCGGGCGATGCTTTCACGGCCGGGCGGTCTTCAAGAGGCGCAGCTAGTCACAACACTGGAACTTTGAACAAAAATGGGGGAACCATCGCCTCTGCAGCGCCGGGCGGTGAGAGCTTCCTGCGCCTTAGCAGGGCCGGGCGGTGCAGGAGCCTAAATTGCAACACGCAGAATTTTCAATTTCTTCGTTTCCGTGCGAATCGAGCCGCGATCTTTTCACCAAAATTGCTGCAAAAATTAACAAACACGTCACAATACCTACATCTCACCAAAATGCAAGAATCGCTTAATTAATAAGTCGTTTCCTGATTAAAGCGCTTAAAAGAGCTCAAAGGCATCAAAATCAATTATGAAAATAAGCACTTATTGACACCTAACAACTCTCCCCAACTTGCATATTTGTTTGCCCTCAAACAAACTTAATTGTCAATAACAACAAGCAAGAATCCAAACACCCAATCAACCATTAATGGTTCAAACTCGACACATACACGCACAAAGTATTTTCACAAAGTTACATAGAATCAAAACATGATTATGAATTAAGTTCTAAACACAACATCATATAATGCAAAATCAAGTACCAACAAGTTCAAGTTGAATCACCTAAATTCACTTATTGTCAACACACTATGTACAATATTTCACACAGGACAAAACACTCTCACAAGCAATCGTGCCACATCCGGAATCATTCATGCATTCATCTCACAAAGTTATCAAAAATAAGTAGAAACAAAGATCTCTAAGGACTTTAATGGTTGTAACAAGGCCGGGGTAAAAATAAGGGACATATGTACACGACCATTGAATTAAGAAGGGGTAAATTTCATGAAGAGCATTTTTCTTTTTAAACACAAACCTTCTTGCTCAAACTTCCAACACTTATTCTCACAATGCATTCTCTTTTCTTGCTTTGATACTTATACTCTTTTTTTCTTTTGATTTTTCCTTTTCTTTCTTTTTCATTCTCTTATTGAATTCATTTGAGAATGCATTGTATCCACCATTCCTTTTTCTCTTTTCACAATGAACCAATCTCCCCAACTTCAATAATACTCTACACTTAAATCGAAATGCTCTTCAACAAGGTTAAAGTTCGGGTTCATGAGTCAAACAAAAATTTTCTTTTCGGCTCAAAAGAGGTTCAAATGTGCACACACTCACATAAGGTTACATGAAGTGTTTATGGACTGGTGGTTTTCCTCATCGTACTAAAAAATGTGCCTTGATCATTTCTAAGTTTCCAATCATTTAAAACAAGTCACAAGATTAAACATGAACAAGACGAGTAAAACAACGATTACTTGACTCTCTTTTTGGTGAACAATGGAAAGCATCTCACTTTTGTGGTTTTGTCCTAACTGATTCACAAATGAATAAGTATTTACAACATAATGCATTACCATAATTTTGTGTAAAGCACTAACTCCCAACCATGTTAAAATTCTACACAACACATTCACACTTTGATTGTGCATAAAATTGAGAATTCTATCATTACCATCAATGTTTAATGCTAACAAAGCATTCACTCTTTTTGTGCTATCACACAAAATTTTCCAAAAATTAAGGGCAAATATAACTTTCTTTCTTTGCGCCAACACATCATTAAAAAAATAAAAACTGAATCAGAATTTATACATAAAAAAAAACTGTTAAAAACAGAATTTATACTAAACCACATTTAACCAACTTGAAAATATTATAAACTATGGTGTTAAAAACACCGAAATTGTACTCGCCTAAGCGACAAAACACTACAATCGAAATCCTCGCCGAAGCGATCCAAAAGTACATACTAAAAAACTGAAACTATAAAGGAAAAGACAAAATAAAATCCTTCACTTTGAAGCCTAGTTAACCATATCATTGAGATCGTCCTGCATCTCATCACCATCATCATCATCCGCAACAACACCTCCGATGCTTGCCCCCTCTGAAAAGAACGGGCGCCTGTCCCCAGGCCAATTTGCATAGGCGTCGAACGCCTCCCTTGAAGGAAAGGGAGTGTACTCCGCAGGGTGCGTCAGAAAATGATACATCTGCTGCATACAATCAAAGTTAAACTGATTAGACCTATGGAGTGACTCACCCATGTCCCAAGTGTAGTTAAACGCCGCTTTCATATCGAAAACGGATGAGTCACTCGCATCCTCCTGAACACCTGAACTACTCCCCAACTCAGCAGCCTTCTTCTTCTTTCTTTCTTCCTTGGGCTTGCAAAACCGATCCAAGTAATTGTCGTCAAGAACCCTGGTGTCAAGTCTCGTTGCTTCCATCGGGACTATCCTTGTATCTACTGTGTTGCACAGCTTACCTGTTGGAGAATTAGAGTTCTAAGAGAGAAGATTGCATTTCTTAAAATGATGGATGATTCATTTATTACACTCTTATAGCATTACAATACAGAGAATATTCTAAAAACTAGAAATTGCCAAAAAGAAGTGAAAATCAACATATTAAAATGAAAATTATATAAGAGTCTAACCACCTATTACTATGTGATTTTGAACGACTTAGTAATTACTTTAGTGTGATACTCTTTACAGGTCATGAAAATGGTTCAAACTTGAGTGTGTTTTTGAAATCAATGAAAAAATGGTTCTGCAATGACTGTCACAGAATTGGATATATTGTTGATATGCTCAACTAAACTCTTGCCTCAACGAAGGCCTGCATATTCCCCAGACATCATTCCGATTTGTGGAGAAAACCATTGGATGAATCTACCTCCAGTTGACCAAATACAAACCTGACATAAAAAATAAGTACGTATATCATGTCAAGTTTGATGATGGAGTTGGTCAGTGTTTGTTGAGATTACAATGAATTAACATATATAGGATTCGATGAAAATAAAACTACTATTCGAAATTACTAGAACTTCGACACTGATGTCCAGCAGAAATTAGTAATTTTGCATATGCAAACTAACACGATGCAAAAAATAGGAGTAAAAATGAAAATGTGCATACACTTAATGGTGAGTTAAATTGTGTGCTGATGTGAAGGCATAAATGACATTTACATAAAGAAAAAAATGTGTGAGTAAATAAATGCATAAATGACATTTATTAGACTAATAGATTAGAGAAAATTTAACACGTTACAAAAGTTTGATACAGTCAATGCATTAAAACCAACTCAGTAAAATATAATGAAGTCATATAGAAAAAAACGAGTACCTGACATATCTCCGGTCATTTGTTGATAGGATTATAGAATTCTTGAGTTCCTAACAGTTAATGTTTCTCCTTTTCTTCTGTTCAAGATTAGTAAAACATTTACTGGACTTGGGTGCAGGTTGTTAGCACAAATTTGGTTTCTTGCAACAGCAGGATTGGGCACAAGTAGGGGTGACACAGAACATAATTCTATGATTAAAAAGATGAGTTAGTGTTTCTGTTATAATATTCTATTTATTGAAGACCCAAACAAAAACGAAGTATGTCACTGACTCACCCAGACAGGAAACTCATGTGATCATTTTGTCATTGATGATTATGAAGGGAATGCGAGCAATCTTACGCCATTCTTTCCCTTGCTTCCTCTGCAAACTTGCTTCCAGTAACGGACAACAAGTGATACTTAGTACATACAGAGAGGAAGGCAATCCCTCTTTTGGAAACGACTTGAGGTTAGAAGCATTAACAATCTCAAAATTTTGGAGAGTTTAGATGTTGAAACCATTTCCCATCAATGGTTGTATCATTGAGATCATAGATGCATAGTGTCACAAGCGATGCAGGTAGAAAATGCCCCATCAGCATGTTCACCGTATCAACGCCGTTTATTCGCAACACTGAAAGACATGTCAAATGTTCCAAAGCTGGCCCGGTATTCCGCATAATCCCTCCAACAGAACCAACAGTCAGTTCTTGTAAGCTGCTAGGCAAATCATTTATGACAAAAGATTGAAGATTTGGTAGATTATCAATTTCCATTTTTTGAAGGTAACTTAGAGTGTGGATTGCTTCTGGTAGTGAAGGAAGCTTCTCACACTTCCACAGTGCAAAATAAATGAGGTTTGGAGTGGCCAATCCACCCGGGGGAAATGACTCCAGTTCATTACAATCCCATATTTTGATGCTTCTAAGAAATGAGAGACCGTTTTGCGACACATCTTCTGCAATTAATATCGATTTCAGATTTATACAACCCTCAATAAACAGACTCTTGAGGACAGGGAGAACACCCAAGGTAAATGATGTCATTGAATAACAGCTATAAGATATTTTCAGTTCCTCGAGTGATGTGTAAATGTGCAAATATTCATGAGGTAGAAACTCTAGATTCTCACAATTACTGATTACGAGAAATTTCAAGGTTTTTGGTAGGCCGTCGGTTGGGAAAGACCTTAGAGATGGAAAGTCGTCTATGGTCAACTGTTGAAGAGAATGGAGAGGGAGCATCAATCTGTTGAATACATCTGACATCGGAATTAGAAATATGATATTGTTATTATCAGATGAATGCCTTGAGTCCAGCAGTAAAGGACACCTTCTTAACTCAAGTTCAGTTAAGGCAGGAAGTCTGTGAGCTATGTCTCCTTGCAGTATAGGACACTCACTTAGCAACAAACGTTTGAGACTAGGAAAACTCATTGTTTGACCTCCAATCATGCTCCACTCCTCCCACTCAGGCATATCCTCAAAGCGTAGAGTCTCCAAGGAGGGAAATGGTTGAAATGAAGCAGAATTATCATTTCCACAGAACTCTATACCAACACTTTTAATTGAGAGCATCGAATCAATGTTGAGTTCTTTCAAATTACCCAATTGTCCAAGGGGCGGAAGCCATCTACAGTTATCACAATTCGAGATCCTCAAATACACCATACTATTAAATAAAGAATCACCCAACCAATTTGGGATGCTGACTCCACCGTAGCCTTTGATGGTCAGACTTTTCAAATTTGTTGAGGGTTGCAAGTGCTCAAATACAATACTTTGAACTCGTGGATTTGAAATAGCAGTACCGCAATCCCATTCTAAAGATAATTTGTCTATTCCTTTTTTCATCTTCATATTGACTTTAAAAGCTTGAATGGGGTCATTAACATTTTGTAGCTGTGAGATGGAAAGTTTTCCATGTAGGTTGGAAAATTTTCCCAAATCTGTAACCTTCAATCCATCATTATGCTTGCTGACAACAAAGTCGGACAGAGTTTGAAGATTTTGTAGTGTGGCTATTTGAAGCGGCATCTCCTTCAATGCAGTGTCAGTAACATCCAGGTGGCGTAGATTAACCAATTTTCCGATGTCCCCCGGTATCTCCTTCAATGCGGTGTTACTAACATCAAGGTAGTATAGATTAACCAATTTTCCCATGTCCTCCGGCAATTCAGTGAACCTTTTACAGCCTGCCAACAACAAGAACTGCAGATTGTTAAGCTTGCATGTTTCAGAAGGCAGCCTTTCAATACAAGTTCCGGAAAGATTTAAGTACTGCATGTACAACAAATTTCCAATAGAGTTGGGAATCTTGGTGATACTCTTGTAGTTTGACAGTGACAAGACGCGTAATCGTTTCATTGTTGGCAGCAAGTCATGTACTACCGTGTTTGATATCAAACAAAGAGGCAGTTGTTCTTGTAATGGTAATGCTAGAAAGGTACGCAGACTAGTTAATCCATACAATATATCAAATTTATGATATGAATCATATGTCTCTCTATTGTATGATAAGTTATGCACCCGATCATCTAGGTTATGTTCGTCCATATTGATACAATATAGATATGGAACCTTTTCAGCTAAATCATGGATGATGTTGCCCATATTGATACAATATGGATATGAAACCTTTTCAGCTACATCATGGATGTAGTTGTGCAGTTCAAAGTTTCCTTCCTCATCACCAATCGATCGTCGATGTATCAACGACCTTGACACTAGTACATCAAAGTATTCTTCTCCGAGTTTTTCCTGATCTGTGGACGATTCTACTAGGCCTGCTGCAATCCACAACTGAACTAGCATCTTTTTTTTCTAAGATGGACTTTTTCGGAAAAATTGAACAATATTCAAAACATCGTTTTAAAGGATCAGAAAGAAAACTATAGCTCAATTCGAGAGCAGCTTGCACCTCATAAGTTGTATCCCGAGCTTTACTTTCTAGCACATAATTCCAATGATTCGGGTCCAATGAGATGCGAAGAATAGCCCCAAGTGCTACTGCAGCTAATGGTAATCCATCACAGTTTTTTGCAATTTTCCAGCCAATGTCTTGTAGATTGATTTGTTGGTGGTAGTTATGTGCTCTGAATGCATGTTCGGCAAGTAAAGACCAGCAATCTTCATCTTTCAAGGGCCTCAAATAGTGAAGATAAAGAAAGGTTTGCATGGATTGTGCAACTCTTTCATCCCGTGTTGTGATGATGACCCTACTTGGTGTTTCCCCAGCATTAAAGACATCCAGCAGTAATCTTCAATTAACCGTTGTTGCATCCCACACACCATCCAATACAAGTAAAAAATGAGGGCAAATGGTATTGATGTGAGTTGATTCAAGAATGTTTTCAAAAACAGTCAAATCATTTTGATCTTTTGAGAAATCTACCCAGACTGTTAACTCAAAATTGGCCTTGACTTGTGGATGATTGTAAAGGTGTTTAGCAAGGGTTGTTTTACCAATCCCTCCCATACCAACAATGGAAATGATTCTGATTTTACTATCACCATCAGTATTAGACAACAAAAGATCCTTAAGTTTCTCAATATCACAGTCTCGTCCATAAATAGAAGATTCATGGGTAACACTTCCTGAATTAAAGCCTAGTAATATTTCAACTAATTCTTTGGTTTTAGAATTAATCACATGAATCCAAAATTGTAATCTAGGAACATTATCGATCTGCTTATTAATATTTGAAAAAACATCATACCATGAAAATAGAGTAACAAGTTGAAAGATGGCATGTGTGAGCAAATCCAGCGACAGGCTGACAGCTTGATTGGGAATCAGATTCTCCTTACCATAACAAAGTGCATCTTGAAGATCCAACAGTGTTTTCCTCGGATGTATCAAATATGAAACGCGGAGATCGGCGAACGAAGTAAAAATACGGGTTTCTAACAACGCCTTCACAGAATTTAAGAGTGACGCCATTTTGTGTCTCTGAATAGCCTCCATTAGTTTCTTAGTTTGTAAGAAGAAGAAATCACAACAAAATGCAACTGCATAAACTCCGGTTATCTCTCTTTGATTTTTGCAAGTCTTTCACTTAGCAGGAGCAAAATTTTAAGGTCAAGTCATTAAATTAATTTTTTTTGTCAAGTTATAAATTTGTCCAATCAGATGTTAATTCAGTGATTATATGGGGCATACCATTAGTGTGTATTCTCTATGTATAACGAATTATATGGGGCATACCATTAGTGTGTATTCTTTATGTATTTTATAGATTAAAATCTTTAATCTTCATTTCTCATCTAAATTTAGATTTTCATGTTTATCTCGTACATTCATAAATCTCTAGATCAATCATTAACTGCATGAAAACATGTTTAATTAAGATTTTTGAAAAATCTGTTCAAAAACTCTCTGAACTCAAGAACACAAAAATGTCAAAATCATGATTCTTAAATGTTTCAAGCAAATGAATACACCATTAGAAGCGGAATTTCACCACGAGGATGATTTTATAATTAGTTTTTCATAAAACCTCATAACCAAGTCGAATCGTGCGTGTTTGTATTCAATTTTCACACCATTTTTTTGCTTTGATCTATCAAATTCACTGTTTATTTTGCAATTTTAAATACATATTTGAAATTGTGGTGAAATTCTGGTTTCAACTGTATATAATTTGTAAATTAATTCGTTGATTTTCCAAAAATTTTGTTCATAAGATGTAATTGAAGATGATGAACACACCCATATTGGCAAGGTCTAAATCAGGGTCGAACCCATTGTGGGTCTATTGTAGGTTTCTTCTGCAAATTCCACGAACCAACCATTGTTAGACGATAGGCTTCGATCTATAGGGGGTGAATAGATCACAAATTAAAACTTTTGGCAAAAGTTATTTTCAAAAGTTTTATAGCACAGCGGAAACAACCCGAATCGAATCGTCTAACCGAACCTCTATCGAAAAGCTCGGATATGCGTAAAGGTACACAAACGTATGATAATGAACACAAATTTTTCAACAATTATTAATCACAAACAATTGAATGCAAAGCTATACGTAGAGCTTATTCCCAATGATAAAAAAAACACACAAAAACATAATACGGTAATTTATTGAACACATTGTGTGCAATCGATATCGTTTGGAAATTTACTTTGTTTTGTTGATCTTAAAAACCAATCACAATCAAACGGATATGATTATATCAACAAAACATAGCTAAAAAAGTTATCAAAAATAACTCCCAAACGAATTGATCAAACGAACAATGAATTCAATAATTTGCAAACACAAAACTAAAAGAGAGAGAGAGGGTACACAAGGATTTGTTTAGGCAATTTTCAAATCGGCCTCGCTATGGATACGTCTGCCCTCAATTTGAATTCGAATTGAAATATTATAATAAATCTTACTTTGCAAATGTGTGTATACAAGAGATGAAGAACTCTAACCCTACAAACCCTAGGTTTGTTGTTGATTCTGCCACCTCCAAAACCCTTGATCAAAGATTGATCAAGTAACCAACAATGTCGCTTCAATTCACCTATTCTTGCTACTTACTTGAAAGCCACACCTTGTCCCAAGGCTTTCACTCGGTTGAATTAATCTCAAGCGCACACTTGTTAAAACCCAAGATTTACGAACACGATGCACCGTCACACGATACTTCCTTGTAAGACACCCCTTGTCCCAAGCCTTTCACTCGATCGGATCTGAATTGCTTAATCTTTTCCAAAACCTTCAAATTCTCAATGCTCTTGAAGGAAAACCTCAGCCTGGTTTTCTTATTTGAAATCCTCAAAGTTCTCAACTCAATATTCTCGGTACAACAACTAATTGGACGTTATCAACTCTAATCTAGACGGTCACCCAATCAAAAAATGATTATGACTAGTTTGATTGTGCATATGCATAGAAGAGAGGTTAAAGATGATGAGAATGCTTTGAAATCCTGATTTCATGTAGGTTTTACTCTAGAACTTTACTAGAAATTATGCATGTATCAAGTATTTATAACTACACAAGTTTGTAAGCAAGAGGAATGCAAAAGAATGAAGAAAATTTTGAATTTTGTAAAAATACATCGTATGCGCCGACCTATGAAAGTTATGTGTCGACCTATGAAGGTCTTGTGTCGACCTATGAAGGTTTTGTGTCGACCTATAGAAGCCATTACATCCTACAGACTTTCATACTGCAACGTATGTATCGACTTATAGGAGATATCACATGGACAAAAGCCTAAAGGTTTTAATACTGCAGTGTATGTGTCGACCTATAGAATCTTATGCGCCGACCTATAGAAATTTGTTTCCCATAAAACTTGTTTTTGATGCATTTTTTATGCATGAACCTTTTCCAAAATGTTTTTATGCATCCTAATGCTAAGATGCACATATGAAATCAGAGGATACCGTCTAATATACATTGCATCCTCCTGAACACCTGAACTACTCCCCAACTCAGCAGCCTTCTTCTTCTTTCTTTCTTCCTTGGGCTTACAAAACCGATCCAAGTAATTGTCATCCACCAGAAATTTGAGTTTTTCATTAATCACACCTAGAATCAAAATGTAAGTCTGATAAATTAAAGCCTGAACCAGACAAGGAAAGATGATGGGAGCATCGTCATGCACTCCTGGCCTCCGAGTATTATCCACAAAGTTTTTCATCTCCTAAGCAATGATCTGAGCAACATCCACCTCATTATCCTCCATGATACAGTGCATAAGGAGTCTTGTATCAAGAGGGACAGAGGAACGGTGATGTCGCAGCTTTACGTTATAGCAAAGCAAGAGGAGAACAGCCTGTGCCTCAGGAGTAATGAATTTCTGACTATATTTGATCGGCTCCCTTTTAGCATTCCGATCAACCTTGCACCCTGGTTTGAGGATCACACTGGCTACCATTTTGTGATCATGCTTTGCTGCTGAAAGCTTCACATAATCATCGGTTTGCAAACTCCCCAAGCTACTAGGACTGCCCAAGAGCCTATTAATGGCATCCCTGCTGAAACTGATCTCTCAACCCCTTACGAAGGTCTTAAATCTGTAAAATTCTCCTTCGGGCTAAAGCGCGTTAGCATAGAATTCTCTGATCAACTGGTAACACACGCGATCAGCCGTGTTCATCAGCTTATCCCATCTTTTATTTTCAAAGACCGCTTGGATCCGTCTGTAGTCTCCTTCACGGTTGATTGCAAATCTCTTTTCAGAGAGGACACTTATGCCCTCCAGAGACTTGATTCGAGCTTCATGCTCGGCAGACAAAAACTGGCTCCCGTCAAATTCCAACGGAATATTAGATGAGGAAGCAACATTCTTCTGCTTTCTAGATTTGTGTTGTGGAGCAAAGCGGTGAGACATCTGCACAATTCAAACACAAACAACACAACACAAACATTCACATTAGCACTGTTAGTCATACGAAAACAAAAACGAAGCAAACAGTAAAATTCCAAAACTGGGCAAAACAGGGCCAGCGCCTGAGCATCGCCGGGAGACGCAAGAGCGCAGCTGCGCCCCTCTACCGCCGGGCGGTACTAGTGATTTCAGAAAAGATTTTTCATGGTAGCCCTGCTCTTTTCAAACCCATCATTCTTCAAGCCAAAATCAATAATCAACACAGAGAGCACCAATAAGAACATGCAAGGTGAAAGAAGGATGTCTAGCAATCATCTCTAACAATCATCTTTAACAATCATTAACAAACCTAACCACATTTTTTCTACAATTATACATGATTAAGAAAAGAAAAACAAAGAAGAACACAAACTACATGTATACCTTGAAGGTTGGAGGATTTGAAATGAGAGAAAGTGAGAGCGCAAAGAGTGAGAGAGTGAGAGCTAGGGTTTCCACGGGAGAGAATGAGAGAAAAGTTTCAAAACTCTCTCTCAAGCCTTTTTAAATAGCCAGGGGCAAAATGGGAAAACTCAATGGAGATACTAAACCAGTTAGTTTAACAGCAACGTTCAAATTTCCCACCCTAAAGTCACTCGCCTGGCCAATCAGAGGCGAGGCCTCTGCAATTTTTCAAGCACCACCGGGCGATGAAACTACCGCCGGGCGCTCCACACCAGTTAGCAGAATTTCTACTAAAGTGCAGCAGACCATTTGAGCAACCACAACACTCAACTCACAACATGCAAAAATCTCAATTTTTCATTCCAAAAGGCAATGCAACAATAAAAACACTGAAAAGTAAGAATTACTTACAATGTTGGGGTGCCTCCCAACAAGCGCTTGTTTAACGTCGGCTAAGCTCGACGGTCCAATACAACCTCAAGGATCGCAAAAGGGAACAACGGCGGGATTCCGCTCGAAATCACCTCCCAGATAAACTTTCAACCTTTAACCATTAACAGTCCAATTCTCCTTTGACGTTGTGTCTTCAATCACAATTGCCCCATATGACTTGATTTCCCGAATCCGAAACGGACCCGACCACTTAGACCTCAATTTACTTGGGAACAATTTTAATCGAGAATTGAAAAGTAGGACCAGCTGTCCCACTTCAAACTGCTTGATCACAATTTTCTTGTCATGGTAAGTTTTGACTCGCTCTTTGTACAGTTTATTGGAATCATACGCCTGGAGGCGCAATTCATCCAATTCATGCAATTGCATTTTTCTTCTGTCACCGCTTAGAGTTGGATCAAAGTTCAAAAATTTCAAGGCCCAAAACGCCTTATGTTCCAACTCTACCGGAAGATGACAATTCTTACCATAAACCAATTTAAACGGTGTGAGACCGATCGGAGCTTTAAAAGCCGTCCGATAAGCCCACAAAGCATCATCAAGCTTATTAGACCAATCCTTCCTTGAGGATGACACTGTTTTTTTCCAAAATTCTTTTAATTTCTCGGTTCGATACCTCCGTTTGCCCATTAGCCTGAGGATGATATGGTGTTGCAACCTTGTCCTTAACACCATATTGCTCCAAAGCTTTTTCAAGCTGAGTGTTGCAGAAGTGGGATCCTCCATCACTTATCAACACTCGCGGAGTACCAAATCGAGCAAAAATGTTTCTTTTCAAAAATTTTATTACGGTTTTTCCATCGGCCTTAGCACATGCTATTGCCTCAACCCATTTGGAAATGTAATCAACAACGACCAAAATGTACTCGTTAGAAAATGAAGATGGAAAAGGTCCAACAAAGTCAATTCCCCAACAATCAAATACTTCAATTTCCAACATATTTTGTAAAGGCATTTCATGCCGCTTTGAAATTCCACCACTTCTCTGACATTTGTCACAACTTTGGGCATGCGCATGCGCATCTTTGAATAAAGAAGGCCAATAAAAGCCCGATTGAAGGACTTTTGTTGTCGTTCTTAACCCGTTAAAATGTCCTCCATACGGAGAGTTGTGACAATGCCAAAGTATGTCCGCGGCTTCCTCTACTGACACACATCTTCTCAAGAGGTTGTCGACACCAAGCTTAAACAAATGTGGTTCATCCCAAACAAAAGACTTGGCGTCCGAAAAAAATTTCTTTTTTGATGGTGAGTTAGACCATCCGGTATTAATCCGGTGGCTTTGTGGTTAGCCATGTCGGCGAACCATGGTCTAACTTGCACCATAAACAATTTTTCATCCGGAAACTCCTCTTTGACCTCACATTCCTTTTTGGTCACGCCAACGTTTACAAGGCGGGATAAGTGATCTGCCACCAAATTCTCGGATCCTTTCTTGTCACGAATTTCTAGATCAAATTCTTGCAACAAGAGGATCCAACGAATTAGCCTTTGTTTGGAATCAGGCTTGGTGAGCAAATACTTAATCGCCGTGTGATCCATGTAAACGACAACTCGCGACCCAATCAAATAGGAACGAAATTTTTCCAATGCATACACTATCGCAAGCAACTCTTTTTCAGTTGTTGCGTAGTTAATTTGAGCTTCGTTTAAAACTTTGATCGCATAGTGTAAAGCATGAAAAATTTTTGTTTTCCGCTGACCCAAAACTGTACCCACCGCATAATCACTCACATCACACATTAGTTCAAAATCCAATTTCCAATTAGGTGCGATGATTATGGGTGAGGTAGTCAAACTTTTCTTTAAAACATTAAAGGCAAACATGCAAGATTCATCAAAGTCAAAGAACTTATCTTTGTTGAGCAAGTTGCTCAATGGCTTTGCTATCTTCGCGAAGTCCATGATGAACCTCCGATAGAATCCCGCATGTCCGAGAAAACTTCGAATGCCTTTGACATTAGTTGGAGGAGGCAACTTTTCAATCACTTCAATTTTGGCTTGATCAACCTCAAGACCTTTGGAGGAGACTTTGTGGCCCAACACTATTCCCTCCGTAACCATAAAATTGCACTTCTCCCAGTTCAATACCAAATTCGTCTCAACACACCGTTCAAGCACAACCTCCAAATTTCTCAAACAAAGATCAAAAGACGCTCCAAAAATGGAGAAGACGTCCATGATAACCTCCATCGTCTTTTCAATAAGATCGGAGAAAATAGCTTGAACACAACGTTGAAACGTCGCCGGTGCGTTGCATAGACCAAACGACATCTTTCGGTAGGCAAAAATTCCGAAAGGACAAGTGAATGTTATTTTCTCATGGTCATCCGGGTCCACTGAAATTTGGTTATACCCAGAATAACCATCTAAGAAGCAATAGAATTATTGGCCCGACAATCTTTCTAACATTTGGTCCATAAAAGGAAGTGGAAAATGGTTTTTCCTTGTCGCGGTGTTTAGCCTCCTATAGTCTATACACATCCTCCATCCCGTCACCGTTTTTGTCGGAATCAACTCATTTTTTTCATTCCGGATCACGGTCATTCCTCCTTTTTAGGCACAACGTGGACCGAACTTACCCAAGGGCTATCAGAAATCGGGTAAATCATATCGGCATCCAAGAGTTTGATAACTTCTTTTCTTACGAATTCTTTCATCGTTGGATTCAAACGGCGTTGCGGTTGAGCGACCGGTTTGAAATCCTCTTCCATGAATATGCGATGCATACAATAAGAGGGACTTATGCCTTTAAGATCGGAAAGAGTCCATCCCATTGCTTCTTGATTTTTCCTCAAAACTTGAATTAACTAGTTTTCCTCATTGTCAGATAAAATGTTGCTTATGATGACAGGTTTATTACAATCGTCATCCAGGAAAGCATATTTCAAATTTGAAGGCAACACCTTCAATTCATGTTGAGATTTCGCATCACTCACCTCTTTTTTTAGCACTTCCTCTTCACCTTCCCAATGTTGCAACTCCTCCAAAGATTCAAGTTCCTTTAAACACTCTTCAAGTGCTCTTTCCTCTTCTTCGGAGAATACTTCAAAGGAATCATCAAGAGCTCTTTGCAAAGGGGACACTACATGAACTTGTTTTGTGACATCCATAACCACTTCTTCCGTTGCATCTATTCTGAAGCAGTCACCTTTGTCATTCTTGTGTTTCATGGCCTCAAATAGATTGAAACAAACCTCATCATCTTGGACTCTAACCTTCATAAGACCGTCATCCATATCAATTTCCATTCTAGCAGTTTTCATAAATGGTCTCCCAAGAATCAATGGAGCATCTTCATCTTCCTCCATTTCAATTACCATGAAATCAATAGGAAATAAGAATTTATCCACTTTAACCAATACATCTTCTGCTACACCGTGAGGACGGGTAGTGGATTTGTCGGCAAGTTGAAATGTCATTTGAGTGGATCTCAATTCCATGTGTCCTAACCGTTTCACAATTGACAAAGGTATCAAATTGATACTAGAGCCCAAATCAATCAACCCGTTGCCCACATAGATATTTCCTATAGTAACCGGCAAGGTGACTCGTCCCGGATCACATTATTTCCTCGGGAGAGTACATTGAATGATAGCGCTACAACTAGCATCCACCATGATGGTCTCTTGATCCGTATACCTCTTCTTTTTCTTGAGAATATCCTTCATAAATTTCGCATATTTCGGTATTTGCTCCAAAGCTTCGGAAAATGGAATGTTTATTTGTAATTGTTTAAAAATATCCATAAACCGAGCATAGTGCCTCGCACTATCTTTCTTTGCCGGAGCATGAGGATATGGTAAATGTTGGATCAGAATATTATTCAACGGTTCTTTCCCTTTCCTAGTTTTTTTCAATTTTTCTTCTCTCTTTCTTTTTTCATCATCCCCACTTTTTTCCTTCTCATTTTCAACTAGATCACCCTCAACATTTTTTTCTACTTCAATCTCATCACTATCTTTTTCTTTTTCAACTACAACCTCCTCCTCCACTACAACTTCACCTACACCCATGCCAATCTCTCTTCCACTTCTTGTTAGAATAGCCTTACAATGCTCTTTAGGATTTAGGAGAGTATTCGCCGTAAAGTTTCCTTTTTGTTGGTCGGCCAATTGTTTTGATAATTGTACGACTTGTGTTTCAAGATTCCTTATGGCTGCATCGATATTCTTCTGATTGGACATTGACATTTGCATAAATTGCGTGAGAGTGTCTTCCATCTTCGTATTTCTAACGGGAGCTTGCGGAGGTTGAGTGTAATTTTGGTATTGTTGACGGTTTGACGGTCCAGCTTCTTGTGATCTCCACGGTTGTTGATAACCTTGGTTACCCCGTTGTTGGTAACCTTGGTTGCCTTGTTGATAAGGAGGTCGGGGTTGGTATCCTTGATTTCCAGCATAGTTTACCTCCTCCACAACTGGAGGACAATATCCGGTAAGATGGTCGCCTCTATAAAGTTCACATACCAAGACCTGCACGTTTTTACTCGAGGAGTCATGGATTTCTTTAAATTGTTGAGGAAGTTTAGACATTTATTTCATCAACAACTCAACTTACTGGGATAATAACTTGTTTTGAGCAAATATAGCATCATTGGTTCCCAGTTCCAAAACTCCAGGAGTCCTTTGAGAAGGGCCACAGTTATGGCTTCCCTGATGATCATTTAAAGCCATCTTATCAATAATGGCAGTGGCTTCTTTAGCAGTTTTGCTCAGTAAGGATCCACCAGCGGTGGCATCCAACAAGGTTTTATGCACTAGCTAAAGTCCATTCCGAAAAATATGAATTTGAGACAATTCATCAAAGCCATGCCCCTTGCATTTCCTTAACATAGATTTGAATCTCTCCCACGCTTCGTTGAGAGATTCGTTGGCACCTTGCGTGAACACTGCTATTGCGGTCTTTGCCTCCATGAAACGATTATGTGGGAAAAATCGCTCCAAAAATTTTTCTTCAAGTGAATTCCAATCAGTCATTATTATTGTTGACTGATCGAGATACCATTCCTTGACCTTCCCAATGAGGGAATGCGGGAATAATCTCTTAAACAGAGATTCCTCTTCAGCTTCGGGCACACCAGTTGCTCCTGCAATCTCATAGAACTTTGTCAGATGTGTAAAAGGATCCTCATGATCCATACCAGTAAAAGGACTCTGATATAGAAGCTGAAGAATACCAGTCTTCATTTTTGAATGCCGACCGTTGTGAGCATTTCGAGCAAACTGTGCATTATGTCTTGGACTGTTGGTACACGGTCTAAAAGCAGGTGGTGGTGGTGGTGGTGGATATTCCTGAGCTGGAAGTAACTGTGGAAATGGTGGTGGTGTAGAAGTTGAACTTCCCTCTGGTTCTTGCCTTTGTCTAGCTAGTTGCCTCCTTCGTCTCGTTCTGCTATTGATTCTACAAGCGGTTCTTTCAATCTCAGGATCGAACAGAAGTTGGTCTGCCGGTAGTTTCCCTCTCATAAAACAAAGTCTGCACACTAAATAAAACAAATCAACAAGCTCAAGAAAAAGTTAACAAGCTTAAAACAAAACAACTATTGCAATGCTTGCAATATCAAACAACAATCCCCAACAACGACGCCATTTTGTTGAAACAATATTAGGGGGGTGTTTTTATCGTCTCCACAGGGATTGTGGGATATTAGATGCTTGCCGTTCAATAGTTACAATGTTTTAAGTTAAAGAGTTTCAAATGGTTCTTGATTTTGGTTAACATTAATTGGTAGCAAAGAGTAAATTTGTGGCAAAGAGTTTGTAATGTTTTAGAAAAACATGTCAAGGTTAGGTTTCGCTAATCCTTTTCACACATATTCGATTAATCAAGCATATGAACTCAGCTTCCGACCAATACAACCGCGTATCCTCTCGACTAAGTTTATGTCTAAAGCAAAGTCGTGATTATCATTGTTTAGACCGTTAGATGATGTCTCACGCTAACAATCGAAACAACAATTGTTAAGATCAACACAAAGCGAATAACAAATCCCAAATCTATGTCTAGAGTTTGGTTTTTAAGAGATGAAATTATTAGGTCATGATTTGTAAAATCTATGTCTAGAGTAATACAAACCACAAATACATCATTAAGAACAAATAACTCCATCTATATTGATCATAAACCTTGTTCACATACAAAAGATCAAAAGAAATACATATGATTAAGATCAACTACATCTAACCTTAACACAAGAGATGCTTAGCTACTCATTTTCATGGTAGCTTGGATGACAAGTAATGTTGCAAAGCTTTTGGAGCTTCAATCTTCAAAGGTTCAAGGATTGAAGCATAAAAGCTTTGAAACTAAGAAAATAAGTAACAATGGTGTTTTTTCCTTCACACAAGATTCTAGGGTACAAAAGAGTGAAATGAAAAGTGATGATAATCCAAAATATCCACACAATGAGACTATAAACAAGTTCAGCCCAGACAAGAGCGTCGGGCGATGCTTTTCACGGCCAGGCGGTGACCATAAAGTGAGGCCACGTGACAGCTACAGTGTCACGTGGAGCTCAGAAAATATCTGAGAGTACCGGGCGATGGCATCAGAGCGTCGGGCGATGCTTTCACGGTCGGGCGGTCTTCAAGAGGTGCAGCTAGTCACAACACTGGAACTTTGAACAAAAATGGGTGAACCATCGCCCCTGCAGCGCCGGGCGGTGAGAGCTTCCTGCGCCTTAGCAGGGCCGGGCGGTGCAGGGGCCTAAATTGCGACATGTAGAATTTCTAATTTCTTCGTTTCCGTGCGAATCGAGTCGCGATCTTTTCACCAAAATTGCTGCAAAAATTAACAAACACGTCACAATACCTACATCTCACAAAAATGCAAGAATCGCTTAATTAATAAGTCGTTTCCCGATTAAAGCGCTTAAAAGAGCTCAAAGGCATCAAAATCAATTATGAAAATAAGCACTTCTTGACACCTAACAATGTGTAAATTCGGACGCACCATGACTTTAAAAAAAATTTTGTTCCGGATGTGCATATGCGGAAGGTCTCTAGATATGCAGATCCGGAATGATTATTGATATATTTGAACCTGCATGATCACTCTCCCCTTCCCATTCTCAACCTTTCTTCTTTCACACTCACCCTCACCAACCTAAAAAACCCTACTTCATCAATACCATTTCTCACTCAAAAACTTCAACTTTTTTGTGCAACAAATCAAAGGGAGCAAGAGAAGATTGAATTTCAGGTAAATATTCAACTTCATCCACTACATTGCTCACATTATCAATCTACTTTTTGGAAAAAACAAGTTACGCTACTTCCGAATGTGTAAATCTGGTACGTATTGAACATGAACTTGTTCGGATGTGCACATCCGAAAAAATGCTTGGAACTTATTAATTTTAATTTTCAGCAATTTTTAATAGGTTTTAGGTATATATATATATTTATTGTTCTATTATTGTTTATAAATAGATATGGTGCACCCCGATAACATCTCAAAAGAATTAGTTTTGCCGATTTCTTCGAAAGTTGAAGGGATTATCGTAAAGTCGGTTGATGTCGGCGGTGACTTTAATAACAAGCAAGAGTTTGATGATCGTGATAGCATGCTCGCATATATTCGTAGGACGGCTATTGGGCTTGGCTTCGGTGTAAATATCGGAAGATCGGATAATGGTTCGGAAAAAAGAAAGGCTTTTGTAATTTTGGGGTGCGAAAGAAGCGGGAAATATCAGGTTCCTCTATGGAAGTTAAAAAAAGATGACACCGGTAGTAGAAAATGTGAGTGCCCTTTTAAGATCGGTGGTTACATGTTAGCTTCCAAAAAATGGAGATTTAGTGTTCGTTATGATATACATAATCACGAATTGTGGTCAAAGTTTCAAGGTCATCCTAGTGTATGTCGGCTCAAGTCAGAAGAGAAGACATGTATTGCCGACATGACCTTGAATCTTGTCCAACCGAAAAATATACTTGCCACGTTGAAACGAAAGGAACCCGACAATGTAGCAAATATAAAGCAAGTGTATAACATTCGATATCAGACGAACAAAGCAATTAGGGGAGATAGAAGTGAGATGCAACAACTGTTGAAATTGTTGGATGATAACTATTACGTGTCTCGGTACATATATCGTGATGATGGAGTTACGGTCCAAGATATTTTTTGGACTCATTTGGATTCCGTAAAGTTGTTCAACACGTTCTCGACAGTGCTCATTCTCGATTGTACCTACAAGACGAACAAGTACCGACTTCCATTATTTGAGATGGTTGGTGTTACGTCTATGGATAAGACATATGCCATTGGTTTTGCATTTTTGGAGTACGAAAATGAGGACAATTTTACATGGACATTGGAGACATGTCGGTCACTTTTGAAGAAACATGTTCAAATGCCTAAAGCGATTGTTACGGACCGCGATAACACTTTGATGAATGCGGTTGCAAAGGTCCTTCCTTCTTCTAATGCATTACTTTGTCGATTTCACATAACAAAGCATGTACGAAGTCGGGTTAAACCTGCGGCGGTTGCGAAACAAGTGGAGTCGGAAGATGGAAAATTGGTTAAGGCCGGTGTCATTGTAGAAAAAATAATGGATGCATGGAATTGTATTATAAATTCTTCCACAAAAGAATTATATGCCGATTCGGTCATGAAATTCCGGAAAGTGTGCGAAAAGTACCCCGCGTTGTTGAAATACGTTGAAAGCACTATTCTGATCAAGTGAAGGAGAAGATAGTATGTGCGTGGACGGGTAATGTCCGACACCTTGTAAATACAACAACCAATAGAGTTGAGTCGGCACATGCTACTTTGAAGAATTGGTTGGGTAATAGCAAGGGCGATTTATGTCGAGATTGGGACTCCGTGGATCTCATGATTAAAAACCAACATAACGAGATACAAACCACATTTGGTCGGAGTATTACGGTTTTGGAACATCGTTTTAAAGGTAACTTTCTTTACTCTCAATTGATCGGTAACATGTCTCGGGCGGGATTGGGCTATATTTTTCACGAGGCAAACCGATCCGAAACAGTAGGTTCCAATAGCGCAAAGTGTGGTTGCACTATTGTGAGAACCTACAGTCTTCTGTGTGCTTGTGCTATTGCTACAAAGTTGAAACTAGGTGAGCCAATACAAATTGAAGAAGTTTGCCCTCATTGGATGAGACTTAGTTTTGATAATGATGGTTACAAGGAAGGAGATAAACCAGATATCTCTATTTTGCCCGAATTAGAAGCGATTCAAGCGAGATTTTTGAAGGCCGATGACAACATGAAGTTACACATCAAAGACGAATTGAGGAAGATTGCCTTTCCCGAAACAACCGCAATGATACCGCCGTCTCAACCAGTTAAGACAAAAGGTGCTCCGAAGAAGTTGAAGCCTACACCGAATGACAACTCGACAACTCGGTCTCCTTCATATTATGAGTACGTTGACAAACTCTTTCCGGATTCACTGACTCCTAAATCTCTACAAAGTGCCATGAAAGGAGCTCGCATTACCAAACCGGCTCCGACACCGATTCCACGAGTTCCGACTCTGAATGCACCGCTTCTGACACTGATTCCACCTATAATTTCCTTTATCGACGAGATGCCGGTTTTTATGCACAAGCATATCGACGGTATCATCGATGTTGTAGGGGATGGTAATTGCGGTTACCGAGCCGTTTCGGCTCTACTCGGTAAAGGAGAGGAAGGGCATGCACTTGTCCGTCATCAACTTATCCTAGAGTTGGAGACGCATAAAGAAGCATACTTGCGTTTGTATAAAAATCAAGAAAAATACAACAAGGTTTACGAGTCACTTGTTCCGGGGTTGAGTGGTCTAGCCCCGGTATCGAAATGGATGAGCTTCCCCGAGATGGGTCATCTTATCGCATGCGCGTACGATATGGTGCGTATTGACTTGACGCGATACGGTTTTTCGGAAACCTTTTTTCCACTACACACCGCACCACCGTCCAATCCAAATGATCGTATGATATGTATCAGATGGCTTGCAAAATCAAGACATTTTGTACAAGTTATCTTGAAACCCGGATGCCCCATACCACCTAAATCACCGCAATGGGCGACGCATACAATCCCAATTGCCGAGTCGTGGCCGAATAGTTTTGTTGAAAGGATGCTTGAATTCGAAAGATTGAACGAAATTGAAAAGGCATCAAATGCGGAAAAGTCCAAAGGTCAAGCTCCGATAGATTTAGATGGAGACTTTTGTTTTAACTCTTTTGTATAATCCTACAACAAAATGTACATTTTTGAAGTGAAATATATTGAATTTTTATTCATATGCCTTTTTAATGCACTTATTAAATTTATTCCAATGAAAGCATTGCAATTGGTTGCATAACATAGTCAATTCTGATTGAAAAATGTATCAGTAAAATATTCAGATTTGCAGATCCGGGAAAGTTCCGGATATACACATCCGGAGCCAATATTTATAGGGTTTTTCCATATCTGTACATCCGGAAAGAACATAGGCAGAAATTACTTTACCTTAAGTTTTCTATAAATTAGGGGTTTCATTTGATATCTTTCACACAAACTCAAAATGTCTCAATTGTATGAAATAAAGTTTCATTGGTATGTCGCAAGTGTCTCCTACACCGACGGCAAAACACGCGGTCGTACGTTTAAGCTAATGAGGGACATCTCCATCGACGAGATCATTGACGACATCGAACATCTCCTACCTTACGGAGACAAATGGAAGGTTGCGAAGCTTGAGTATCATTCACCTTCGGTTGACAATGATGAGAACGTCGCTTACAGCCTTGTTGAGCTCAAGAATCAAGAGGATGTTAGAGCGATGTGGGAAACTTTTTTCGGTTACGAAGAACGATTCCAGCTCAAGTTCGAGGCGACCGTAAAAATCCGAAGAATGGTAGATGACATCTTAGAGATGTGCAAGCGTCCACCGGGCTATTGATCTTGTAATATTTAAATTTCTGTCGATGTAATGCCGAATTTCTAAATGTAATCCCGATTTTATTTTATGAATGTGAGAAACGTTGTTGGATTTCTGGTGTTCTGCATTTGGTTTTATTCCAGATTTGCAAATGCGAACTTTTACCAGATGCGCACATCTGGAACAAATCAACGTTTTTTATAAAAATGGTGCGTTCGGATGTGCACATCCAAAATCAGAGAGCAAAAAAGAAATTTCGCGTGGTGTCTAAAAAACATGGGTGATGTATTAAGAAATTGCCAATAATTTTTACATATTTATTTCAAAGCAATTCTAATAAATGTCAATCACTAAATATATTGTTTTCACATCATCGTAAAATATCATTTTAATTTCTACATATTTATATCTACTTTACATGTCTGCCATCTTTAAATCCGTTTCGCAAAGAGACGGGATAATACTAATATATTTGAAGGTGTGGATTTAAAATGTTGTCCTGCTCCGCATAAAAAAAAATCATATCTCATACTTTATCATTTATCCATCTACTCTTACAAACTAAATGCTACCCTGCTTTGCATAAAAAAAATTATACCTCATACTTTATCATTTATCCAGCTACTCTTACAAATTATGAGTTTGAACCAAAATACCCATGTATAAATTATCTAGACTTCAAAAAATTTCACTTTTTTTCTTATTTCATTTTAAAGAAAGCAAGAGCAGTTGCAAACTGAAGAACACAAACACAAGATATTTGATTCAACAGTCAATCAGAGAACATGAAGTAAAGATATTCGGTTCACTCTTTCAACATACCGGAAGTCTTACAAGTAAATTTTTTGGTTTGATTACAATTTTTTTTACATGCCAAATACCTTGGCATGTGGTTCTCCGGTTCACATTTATGCTAACTGAATAACTCAGAACCATGTTATCCGGTTATTAATATTTTCTACTAGAGAACTTGGCACAAGGTTACTCGGTTCTTGTTTTTTATTTTCATTGATTTTTTGTTATTTTAAAGGGCGCGCATGAGAGGCCGAAATATGAACATTATTTGACGAAGATGTGAAGAACGACAACCTCGACAGATGATAGAGGAAGAGGAACATCAGAGAGTTGCAACTGAGTCAAGGGACGGAGCCAGAACTTTTAGAATGTGGGGGCAAATTTTATACTATAAATATAACATATTATTTATTAATAAATATTATAATTTTTTTATAACTTTTAATATTTTAAAAATATTAACATAATATATTTTCGAGTTTATAATTTATAAACTTATATGATAATAAAAGATCTTTTATATAATAGTTTTTTTTTTATTATGAGCTTATAGCTTATTTTCCATACGCTATTTCAAATAGAGGTTTATCTTACAACTTATAATTTATCATTGGCTTAAATAGTCAATTAGTCCCTGTAAATTAATGAGTTTTTGAGTTTGGTCTCTGTAATTTATTTTTTTAGGTCTGAGTCCCTATATCTTACTTTTTGCGTGTGGTTTAGTCCATAAAGTCAAAATCCGCAGTTTTCCTGCGGATTTTCCTTTAGATTTTCTTGTAGAGTTTGTCTTTAGGGACTAAAACGCACACAAAAAGTGAGATATAGAGGCTCAAACAAAAAAAAAATTACAGGGACTAAACTCAAAAACTCGCTAACTTACAGGGGCCAAAAGTGCATTTAAGCCTTTATCATTTTTCTTTCACTTTTATCCTTATTATTTTTAACTAAAATCCAATTTTATCCTTAATAATTTATTTTAATTTAAAATAAAATAATTATATATTAAATACAAAAATATCAAACAATTTTGTCATTTTATATTTATTAGCTAGTTGACCGCTAATTTCATCAAATACTTGAATTAGTTTATCAGCTATCAGTCATCAACCATAAGCTATATAAATTATAAGCTATCAATTTTCTTATTTTCTATTTATAAATATACAACATATTTTATCTTTAAAAAAAATTTGATAATCCATTCATCATTAATTTTTCTTTAATTCCAAAATATACTTTCAAAAAGATGATATCAAGCACATTAAGAGTTTTTTTTTATATTATTTAATATACTATTTTGCAATATATCTTGAAATAAAATAATATCCAATGCTATATAGATACATTATCACTATTATCATTACTATATGATATGTATATTATAATCACTTTTCAATTCTAGTGGGGTATAGGCCTACATAGTCTTGTAGGTAGCTCCATCCCTACCTAAACCTGGTCCACAACAGTCATAGTTTTCTCGGAGGCTGTGCGACACGTCTCTTCTGGCGAGGTATCAGAACCATATTGTTCGTCATTTATGGTACGACGATGTAAGTTAATCTCTATCATTTTATGTCAAATCATTTTTAATTTTAATGACTTATATTTTATAGCATATACTATAAATTGTTTTTAGGAGAGACATTTGAAGAAAGAATTAAAGATTGCTGCACATGGTAGTAAATTGATAGGATGGGTTATCCAGCACTGATAGAGAGTTGATTGTCTGACTCTGGTCTATCCACTCTCTAGAGATCCTGTTTGTCGGGGATTAATCAAAATTTAGTATAAACATTTTTAGAGAGATGACATCTAGAAACATCGTCCTTTCATATGCCATTTGGTGAGATGACCATTACATTGGACGATGTTTATGAAGGTTTAGGAAACACAGGAAATGGGAGGGGGATTGAATTGGGTTTCAAATATGATAGTTTTTTGTGACCCAAAAACAATTACAATAATGATAAAAAGAACAAGGTATTTTTATCCTGATTCACCGTTAACTAGGTTAGTCCAATCCACTCGTCAGAGTGATTTTTCCTTCTAAACAAGACTTAATCCAATAATCAAACTGATTACAATCTCAAAGATTACCCGTCAATTAGAGCTGCCAAAATGGGATAACCCATATAGGTCGGTCTGCCAGGTCCGAAAAATCATAGGGTTTGTGCCTTAAAATCAGAGTCCATATTTTTTAAATTTTTTTTCGTCCGACCCTAAAAACTCCGCTACCTATTAGGGCTAGCTTGATTGGACCCTGGGTAGCCCATTAGGCCCGTATAGCTATAAATTTTTAAAAAATTATAATAATACTAATATTTTCTTACTTCAAAATAACACATGATTTTTCTCACCTTACTAAATGTTATCTATATTCTATTCAATCTTTCTCTTTTAAATCTTATACATTAAATAATCAACACTCTTTCCTCGTATTCTATTAGTTTCTTTTATGTTAAACATATGAGTATTATTTAATACAACTTAGACATGTGTTGTATTTAAAAACACATTATAGTATTTATAAAAGATAATATCGTACTTAAAAATGTATTATGTTTAAAATAATATAAATTTTAATTTCATTTATAATAAACATTATGGGATTTTCATTTTAATTTTTTATTTAAAAAAAGTCTGTTTATGGTCGGGCAGCCAAAAGTCAATCTAGGGTCGGACTCGGGTAGTAATTTTTGAGTTCATATTACAACAAGACTTTTTTATCCCAACCCTAAAAAACCTGAGGCCTTCTTAGAGTCGGGTAGTGCATTTTGACAGCACTACCGTCAATGTCTTCTCAAGGATTATGACTAAACTTAGTCCCTTAAGGAATTTGAAATAAACTGCTGAATGTTTTTCTCTATTTTCTCTTTCTCGATGTTGATTTTCTCTATTGAAATTCTTTCAGCATGTTTCTTCAATGAAGTTCGTCGTCATCTTGATCGTTGTATCTTTATAATTCCTTCTTCCTTTTTATATAGATGATGAATAATACCGTTAGAGAATAGAATTGGAAACTTCTTAAATTCCACGGCTGTAAATAGAGGTAGGAGGTTGTTCTGTAAATCGTGGATAGTGGAGAGAAAATATTTGATAGTCGTTGATAGTACAATCCTTGAGAATATCAGTGTATCTGTCATTTTGATTACGCCACTCAAATTGTATTATCTTCTAGAATATTCATTCAGTCATTTTCTATAAATTATTAGCTTCGTATATGAGATGTTTTGAAGCTTAATCAGATTTCAAAGCCTTAAAAGTATACTTCTAAGTCTAGTGAATATGAGGCTTGAATGCATCAAAGTAATTCTGGATTTTTTTCTTCAGAAGCGTTTAACCAAGATATCCATAGCTGACTTTAGTTCAACACTTCTTCACATTCTACCTTAGTTTAGAATCTGATAGTGTCCAGAGTCCAGATTCTCTTTATGTCCTGAGTCCTGAGTCCAGAGTCCAGAGTGTCTCTGTATCCAGAGTTCAGATTCTGATGATGTTCAACTTTGTTTAGCGTCTGCTTTATCAAACTTCTGACTTATTCAAATTCTGCACATTCAACAAACTATTAGAGTACAAAATTATTCTTTATATTTTGTTATCATCAAACTTAAGGATTGTAGATGTATAAGCAAACTTGTTCCAATAATCTCCCCCTTTTTGATGATACAAATATTATAATTTTGATGAACAATTTTGACTTAACAAAAAATTAGCTAAAAGTCAGAGTTAGATTTGTAAGCTCTCCCCGAGTTTTAGACTTCAAAAATTTCTTAGCTCAAGTTTACAAAATGATATTTTCAAGCTCCCCCTGAGTTTAAGATTTAGAAAATTTTGATTTTCAATTTGTACAAATAGTCTTATAGTTTATCCATTAAATTGTTAGAATGTTTGGGATTTGTCATGGGATAAAAATTAATCAAAATCATATTTTTTTCTCCCCCTTTGTCATCAATAAAAAAGAATAGTTGTCATTTAAATACATTATAGTTGATTTTTGAAAGAGGCAATACAAAATAAAAACATATCAATCTAGCAAATAAGATTTTAGGATGGTGGTGGTAATCTGGCTATAATGGTTGTAAACAACTCTTCAATTCTCGAGTTGGTCTAATCTTGTTTTGGCAACTGAGCAATTGAGAGAATTTATTGAAGACCAAGAAAATTTCTCTCTCCTATGTCCATTGGTGAACATTAAATAAAGTTGATTATGCTTTATCCCAAACTCTCTATATAAGAGAGATTTCAATAATAACTAGGTCACATTCCTCTCTTTTCCATCTAGCTCTTCTCAAATCTGACAATATGAGCAAATCATCTAAGAACTCTAAGAAGGGCTCTTCCAAGGAAGTCAGAAAGGCCATTGGGAGACTCAAAGATGATATATTTAGTTTCTCTGAAGATGCAAGAACACAAGTTGACACATATGCCAGATCATCTATGTTAGGAAGGACATCAGTGTCAAGGATGAAGAACCTCAAGAAGAAGAAGCTATCAAATGATAGTGGATCAGACATTGATGAGGACTGTATAACCTTCCTTAGGTTAGGTGGTTGGACTGTCGACCAAGTCTGAAAGTTGTAACTTTTGTAGTGCTTTTGTTTGCTTTTGTAATTGATTCCAGATCTATAATAATATCTTGAGCAATAATAATTGATCTTTTTTTCATTGCTTTTGTTTATGATTTTCTTGCCACTAACATCCTCTGAGTGAGCCACCGGTGTTGATAGAGAGGTTTAAAAAAAAAATTTAACCATTTCAGTCGGGTTTTGTTGAACATCCATTGAAGTTTTAGGGTTTAGGGTTGAAAAAATTCAAGTGTGCGTAGTGAGATTTGTGTTGCAAGCTAAATTAGTGATACATTGAGTTTTGAAAGTTGTTTTAAACACACAAACATTTGAAAAGACAAATAATGATGACCTAGGGGGCACAAAGCATGATTTTATTTTATCCCAATAAAATAATAATTACTTCCAAGGTTTATTCTAGCGTTTTACTGTTGTAAGAATTAGTTAGACGCATGTCAACATAGTTCTTAGCCACAATAAATGCGCATGAATTAAAATATTAATATCATTCAGAGTCTGGAAGACAGAAATTCTCAAAGGGGTTCTGACTTAGGACATTACGACTTACCTTTTTGCTTACCCGTTCCTTTTCCAGAATGCAAGTTTGGTGCTTTCGAGTTTTGAAGAGCTTCATCAAAGGATGTTGGTTCTGTGATAGACACCAATCCCAGAAGCGTTTTTTCATTTTGTCTGAGTGATGATCTTGTTCGTATTGGTTATGTCTTTTCACCTAGAATCAGATCTTCAAAATGAAAGGTTCTATGTTTGAACTTCTTCAAAGGTGCTGGTGTGTTAGAACCTTTTGGTTTTGACTGTTTTCTTTCTTGTTAAGTACTTCCAGAAGCTATATCTTTGGAGTCAGAATAACGATTCTCCAAATCTGCAAAATTTTCAACTAGCTTTGACTTTTCAGAGTCAAGCTTATCATCAAACTTAACATGAATTGATTCCTCAACAATTTTTATTTCAGTGTCATATACTATGTATCCTTTTGAGCTTTTAGAGTATCTTATCATGATACATTCTTGAGCTTTAGAATCAAACTTGTTAGTGTTAAACATAAAAAAAATACATCAGAAGTAGAGGGAAGGGAACAATTACCAATAGTTCCTATACCGATGATTTTACCCTTCTGATCTCCTCCAGAACCTATAGAGTCACGGGGATTAAGTTAAAGATCTTGGAACATATTCCTTCTTCCATTCATGTGTTGAGAGCATCCATAATCCAAGTACCAGGATTTGTGTCTCAACTTTGCTGCTCAGGATATCTGCTACATATATTATTTTATCTTTTAGTACTTGTATCTTTTTGGGTCTTTTGTGGTTAGTTCTCCCAGGGGTTTGATCAACCCATGGTTTATGTGTAGAATATATATTATATGTGTGACTATATGAGAAATGTGAATATAGAGCCTTTGGATTTTTCACAATCTCTTTGGGTTTAGGCTTGAACATGGACCTCTTTTGCTTAGCATAACTAATGCCTTTTTTTACCGTTACCACTAACTCCATAGATCATTGAAACCATTTTGCTTTTATCTATGTTCTTAACTAGAAGTTTTTGAAAAGAAGCTTCATATCTTTTAGAAGTACATTCAGAGTCTATATGAGTCTCTGAAAGAATATCTTTTTCAAGTCTTTCACTCTTTCTTTTTAGACCAGAGTTTTCTTTTTCCAAACTACTAATTGCTTCTTTTAAAATAGTATTTTCTTTCAATGGTTCACTATGGGCTTCAAAATCTATTACATGAATCTTTGTAAGATTCTTGTTTCTTTATTGAAGCTTTTGACTCTTTTCAAGAATCTCAACAAGAAATATTTCTAATGCATAATGAGTTAAGTGAGAGAATACCTCGTCAGAGTCTAGATCTGACTCTGATCCAGAGGTGTTAGCCTTAAAATCCATATTATCTTGATCTACTTCAGAGTCATCATTAGAGGACTCAAAGTCATCCCATGTTACCTCCAGAACTTTCTTTTGTGTTTGCTTCCAGAGTTGGTTAACTCTTCTGGAGAGTAGAGAAAACCCGTCCACTTCTTTAATGCTTTCTTCAGACCCTTTTAGTAATGTTCGTATCCTTTGACACCTTGAGTGCTGTCACCGTTGGCCTCCATTTCTTTGGCAAGCTTCTGATTATTTTCTTTATGTGATCTGCAGCAGTGTAGCCTTTGTTTAAAACTTTAAAACCAATAACAAGAGTTTGGAATCTTGAGAACATCTCCTCAATTATTTCATCATCTTTCATCTTGAAAGCTTCATACTTATGGATTAAGGCCAAAGCCTTATGTTTCTTTAATTGCCCATTTCCTTCATGAGCCATTCTTAAAGAATCAAATATAAACTTAACAGATTCTCTATTTGTAAACTTCTCATACTCTAAATAGGAAATATCATACATCAAAATAGTTATGGATCTATGATGATTTTTGTGATCCTTCTTTTGGTGTTCATTCATCTGGTTTCTTTCAAGCCTTACTCCATTTGCATCTGTAGGATGTGTGTAAGCATCTATTACCATATCCCATAGATCTGCATCATAAGCTATGAAGAAAATTTCGATTCTATCTTTCCAACAGTCGAACTTTTCTCCATAAAAGATTGAATGTTTGGCAAAATAATGATATTTATCATTGTTTGCATGTTTCATCGTGTGTTTTAAAAAATGGATCTTTCTCTGACACAGTTAAGTGTTTGACACGAAATAGTTAATACCCGAACCAAGGCTCTGATTCCAATTGAAGGTTCAAGAAACACAAGAAAATAGGGGGTTGAATTGAGTTTCAAATATGACAATTTTTCGTGACCCAAAAACAATAATAACAATGATAAAAAGAACAAGGTATTTTTATCCTGGTTCACCTTTAACTAGGTTAGTCTGGTCCACTCGTCATAATTATTTTGCCTTCTCAACAAAACTTAATCCAATAAAAATTGATTACAATCTCAAAGACTACCCGTTAATGACTTCTCAAGGATTCTGACTAAACTTAGTGCCTTAAGGAATTATAACTCAAAGACTACTCATCAATGACTTCTCAAGGATTTTGACTAAAGTTAGTCCTTTAAGGAATTACAACTCAAAGACTACTCGTCAATTACTTCTCAAGGATTTTGACTAAACTTAGTCCCTTAAGAAATTTGACAACTGTTAAATACAAAATTTGTGTTTACACTATTGATTCTAAATAAGCAGATACACAAAGTGATAAACATACTTTACACTTAAGAATATATGAAATAAAGTGCTAATTGTTTTGTCTCTATTTTCTCTTTCTGGATGTTTATTTTCTCTATTGAAATTCTTTCAACATGTTTCTTCAATGAAGTTCATCGTCATCTTGATCATTATATCTTTACAATTCCTTCTTCCTCTTTATATAGATGATGAATAATACCGTTGGAGGAAAGAATTGAAAACTTCTTAAATTCCACAGCTATAAATAGAGGTACGAGGTTGTTCCGTAAATCGTGGATATTGGAGAGAAAATATTTGGCAGTCGTTGGTAGTACACTCCTTGAGAATATCAGCATATATGTCCTTTTAATCACGCTGCTCAAATTGTACTATCTTCTAGAATATTCATTCAATCATTTTATCTAAATCACTGGCTTTGTATATGAGATATTTTGAAGCTTGATCAGAGTTCAGAGCCTTGAAAGTAGACTTCAGAGTCTAATGAATATAAGGCTTGAATGTATTAGAGTAATTTTGGATTGTTTTCTTCAAAAGTATTGACTAAGATATCCAGAGTTGACTTTAGTTGAGCACTTCTTCGTATTCTACCTTGGTTCAAAATATGGTGATGTCCAGAGTCCAAAGTCTCTTTATGTCCAGAATCCTGAGTCCAGAGTCTAGAGTATCGAGTCTCTCTATCAAGATCTAGAGTCTAATAATGTTCAACTTTGTTCAACACCTGACTTGTTAAGAATCAGCTTTATCCAACTTCGGACTTGTTCAGATTCTACATACTCAACAAAATATTAGAGTATAAAATTATTCTTTATACTTTGTTATCATTAAAACTTAAGGTCTGTAGTTGTAAAACCAAACTTTTTCCAGCTATTTTTTGTCTTCTTCATTTACCGTGTAGGGGTCAGTTCTAGGATCCTGCACAAGGTTTCAGTGATGGTGATGCTAGTACTTTTTCTATTAAACTGTGGGTGTTTCCTTGGAGGAGGCAGTTGAAAAGAATCATAATTGTAGAGGTGCTTATTATAGGATGGATTGGTTGAAGGAGGTATTTACGCATCAACGAGTTGATAATAGATTTGACTGTGATGCTATAGCCTATATGCTATTGTTGGTAGGTTGTACCATTTTTGCCGACAAGACTTTTACTCTTGTAGAGGCAAAGTATTTATCACTATTTAGAGACTTGGGTGGATGTGGTAGATATAGCTGAAGGCAACTGCACTTGTCACACTCTATAGATATTTAGGAGATGCTTCCTTCTTTACATGCAAGAAGCTCGACGAATATGCCTCTCTGCTACAAGTATAAATGTTTTATATTAATTTGACTTTGAATTATATTTATTTATTTATAATTATTTTAATTGATAATATTCATGTTGTGTAACATTGTTGGATTCATGAGTCTTTTTCAACTGTTGGCAAGAAAAGATTGTCTAGGATTGCTAGTAGCAGCAGTCCACTTCCCAGGGTGTCATACCCCAAATTTTGACCACCAAGATTTCCAATCATTGTGCAAGTCATTACCACAATATGGATGAACTATCATGCCTCATCAATATCCTCAGAGGTGTTTAAGCATTCACCACAAATCAAGAATTAGGGTTTCAAGCCCTCTCAGAGCCTTAGACAAAGGATCAATCAAGGAATGACATGATCTACAACTTGTCTAAACTATCAAACACCTATAAAGGATTAAGATGACTCCCAGATTAAGAATCAAGCACAAGGTTGCAACATTCCAAGTGGATCAAGCATCAAGATCGCCAGTGTCACCAAATTAGGGTTTTGGTCGACCAAGGCCTCCAGATGGAAATTTTCCTCTAGGCATGAGCCAATGCTTCAAGGCATAACCCAAGATACTCCAAGGGACCTCATAGACCCAATCATCAAGTCAATTTAACCTCAGGGGATGCATTTACCCAAAAATCAGGAATTAGGGTTTCTTGACCTAATTCACCCCTAAGTTGACTTTTGGGACAAAACATGAGCCAAGACCTCAAGACATGATTTAAGGGTCTCCAATACACTACATTGATCCATTTGCAATAATGGATTAATCCAAGAAGCTTGATCCACAAGTTTCAATTTCATCAGGACCACAGTTAGGGTTTCGAGGAAAAAAGTCAACTGTACCTTTGACTTTTGACCAAGACATGCTTCCAAATCTTGGGACATGATTCAATACACCCTATAACACCTATGGAATATATCCATTAAGTTTGATTTAGGTCAATGACTTAATTTCACAAAGGATCGCACAGTTTGGATTTCATTCGATAAAAAGTCAACTGTGCACAAAATCAAGTTTGACTTTTTGGAATTTTTCACAATTATGGTTCCTTGACCCTAAAACAATGTTAATATGTGATTTGAATCATCATTCATAAGAAAATCAAAGAAAGTGAGTTAACTTGTAAATAGGGTAACCATAAAAAACTTAGAATTTTTCTAAGTTATGGAACAAAGTGGCTAGGGTACCAACTTCCAAGGACCATAACTTGAGATCCAAGCAACCATATTGGGTGATCCAAAGTTGGATTTGTAGGTCTTGCTACACTCTACAAAAGCTTCAACTATATCTCATTCCAATTCCTCGTGGATTTTTAGTTATGGAGTGATCAAAATGGTTGAAAATGTGAAATTGGTACTTTTTTCAATACTTAATGAAATTTTCACTAAGTCAAAATCTGCCTTACTTTTTCCAAAATGTAGGGACATTTTTCACCTTGATCCAAGTCAAACCAGGTCTAGGGGTGGACATCCAAGTTAAAGTATGCCACGAGGGCTTTCCAACAAGTACCAGATCATCTCCAAATTCCATTTGAGCAAGGAGATACAACCCTTGAAACATGGCATCATGGACTGGTTTTACAAGGCAGATTTGTGCACATTTGCTCGATTTGTCCAAATTTGATAACTCCAAGCCTTGTCATCAATTTGGACACATCTGAGGATAAAACAAGAAGGGAATGATCTGATCCCCAAGCCTCCAAAGTCCAAGAATCTACATTAGGCTTGTCATCCCTAAAAAGGCTAAAAGATGCCAAGACTCCAATTTTGTTTCCAAGCCTTTAATGAATGCATCAAGGTGGCATGAACTGAGCCTATTCTAACTAAATTCAGTCCAAACTTATCTCTGAACCAAAGCTACAAAGTCTGTGCTCTAATCTCAAGTCAATGGCTAGAGGAGACTTGAGATTCCTTTTGCATAACATTGGCCAAATGCATGCTGCAACCTCCATTCACTATTAATGCCAAAATAAACTTGACACACTATAAATAGACATCAATTGTGATCAGTTTGAGTACACCAAAGTACCCAAACCGATGCTTTCCTCAAAACCCCTCTCTTTAGGCCAAAATGGCTTCTTTTGCAAGGTATCTCTGAGTTTTTGAGTTAGAGAGCAATTCCATCACAGCTCATGATCCAAACACCTCTAATATGTTGTATCTAAGCTGTCCAAACACTAACATGTGACCTGTAACACCAAAATCACAAAGTCCACTTCCAAAACCTAAAAATTGGACTTTTTTTTGCATTTTTCAAGCCATGTCTTGATTCAGTCACTTCCAAAACCAGATAAAACCTCAAACACACTTCAAATATCATCCCTGAACTGTCCCAAATGGTTCCCCTCATCTTGAACACCATTTGAGAGAGTTGCCATATTGGTCACTTTTTCCCCTTTTGCAAGAAAGTGCCAAAACTTGTTCCCGAGGATTCCAGGTGGTGGTGATCATTCTAAAAGCTTCTAAGGGATCAATTGAGAGTGTCCAAAGCATCAAATTACTTATGGCACAAGAAACTTGGCAGATAGCAGAAAAAGCTCCCAAATAGGTAAGCATCACAACTTGAACTCTTTGAATTATACATTGCTTTGAAGTCCACTGATCATAAACATCTCATACATGCTGTATATGTTGTGTTTGAACCAATTCATCATGTAATTCTTTCCTGTAACATGAGGTAGCATAGAAAATGCAAATATAGGCCTATTTCAAAACCACTATCAGGTTTTAAAATAGGGACCTCATCTGAAAAAACCATGACCACCATTGGATTCCTTGGGAAATTCTAGGCCAGATGCATATAGATTTTGTCCCAATCCATGGAGAAATGAGAAAGTTAGAGGCTTCACGTAAATGACCCAAAAGCTGGCCTTGCCTTGCCCAGGCCTAAAACAAGACACCCCTTATATATTTATGGGGTGGTTTTGATACACGGATGTATCACCTCCCTAGTGGTTGCGCGCTCATGTGTTTGGCTTGGAGGTCTGGGGTTCAAATCCCCCTCGCTCCAGACCCTTTTTTTTTTACCACTTTTTCCATTTTTTATTTTCCATATTATTTTCTTAAATGTTTTGAAAAATTAATTTCTCTCTCAATTTTAATTATTTTTTATTGGTTCTTTTTGCAAAAAATTACAAAAATATTAAAATATTTTATTCCACCAAAAAATCAAATTTATATTATTTATTTAATATAGTTGATATTTTTGTAAATAAATTCATTTTTAATGGTTTTTAAACATTTCAAAAAGGAATTATCACCTTGGAAATCAAAACCAAATGAGTTTTAATTCATCTTGTGATTAAAACATCATTTTTCCAACCTCAAACAAAAATCACAAGTTGTTTATTCAAACTTATTTGGTGTTTTTATCATTTTAATTAATTTTCTTTGAATAATTACTTTAAAAAATGATGAAATTAGGGTTTCTTTGATTTTCATCCTAACAAATCTTTTTCAAACACTTTGGGCCTCTAATAGAGTGTAAGAACCAATCCCTTATTGTACAAAAATAACCTTGGGCCTCAGTCATTGTATAAGTCCCTCTGCGATTCTCAAAACGACGGTGCGATCACTGTCTTTCATTGGGCCTCCCCTCGTGTTGTAAGCCCCATATTTCTTTTTCAAAACCTCTTTGGGCATCTCCTTGAGTTGTAAGACTCATCCCTTTGTACAGAAAACCTCTTTGGGCCTTAGTCGTTGTATAAATCCCGATACGATATTCAAAACAACGGTGCGATCACTGTTAAACCTTGGGCCTCTCCTTGAGTATAAGCCCCAATAATCTTTTCAAAAAGAACTTCTCTTTTGATTTAGATTCAAATATACATGTTGTTATCAAAACTTTCTTTAATTTATTTGAACAACTAACAATACAACATGGAAGCTAGCTCACCTGTAAGTTTTTATCGGCTTTCTTTTACATGCTTTAATATATATAATTGTATTGTGGGAAGCTGCTCCTCTGTAAGTCTTCTTTCATATCCTTTTAAATACTTGTCATATATCAACTGTATATATACTAGTATAGTTATTTAGAGTTTTCCCTGGCAACTAGGTCTAGAACTAGGTAAAGCCAGTTGGTCACTCTTGAATACGGTTAAAACTAGATCCCCATAGGATTTCCAGATACAGTCTTGCCTTCTCTTGGGCTTAAACAATATGGAACAAAGAGAAAGGAAGTATTCTCGGTGAACCTTTTCTCAGACTGTCACTATTAGAAATTGTCAAAGAAATTATATTCCCCAGAGGTGATCTATTCTCGGTGAATAGCATCTCTTGAATTTCTTCAAACCTCAGAACTTTCACTAAATGATCTATTCTCTGTGAATAGCATTTCTTGAACTTTTCTTTGGTTTGGGACCCACAGGCTTCCTAAAAGCATCCCCGCCTCCTCTTAGGCTTTGTACAAGGACCATCTGGCTTCTTAGAAGTTCTTATGCCTTATCTTGGGCTTAATACAAAGACCCTAAAGACCTCATAAAGGTATAAGACAGAACTTAGTCATCCTTTGCTTGAGAAGTCTTTCCACTGTCAAAACCTCGGACTTAGGGTTGATTCTCATCCCTTAAAATACCTGCCCCCTCTTGGGCATCATACAAAAGATTAAACTCTTTCACACCAGTAGACTTAGACAGTCTAATTATCCTCTTGAGTCTCAAAGACATTCTCAAGTTCCCTACAAACATAGGAGAAACCCTGATCATTCTGGATCAATCTCCAGCAGCGTTAAAACCCATGGGTTCTAAAACCCAGTCTCTCTCCTAAAATCCCCAACCAGGGTCAGTTTATCAACAGTATAACACTATCCCAAATCAGAACCTCAAGGTATCTGATATCTCAACTCTTCTGTAACCCTTAACGAGAGTTGATTCCCCATGAGGACCTGCCTCAGGATCTCAATTATCCCTGGTAAAAAGATAGCCTCTTATTAGGCTTTGTATAATGACCTTTCCTCAGCACAATTAGCCTTCTCTTGGGGTTTGTACAATGATCCTCCCCAGCGGAGCCAACCTTTTCAGACTCTCTTGTTGAGCCAACCACTTTTCAGACTCTCTTGTTGAGTCAATCACTTTTCAGACTCTCTTGTTGAGTCAATAAACTTTCAGACTCTCTTTTTGAGTCAATCACCTTTTTAGACTCTCTTGTTGAGTCAACCTTTTTTAGCCTCAATCTTGGGCTTTGTACGAGACAGATAAAAACACTCTCTTGTTGAGTCAATCTTTTCCAATCTCTTTTTAGGCTTGGTATAAAGATTTCCCCTAGCAGAAGTTATCCTCCTCTTAGGCTTTATATAATGATCTCTCCAGCTTGTTCAACCACAATCCTGGGCTTTGTACAGGACAGATAAAAGCACTCTCTTGTTGAGTTAAACCCTTTTAGCCTCAAACTTGGGCTTCGTACAAGACATAAATCTTCACAACCTTCTCTTAAGCTTGGGACAAACATCTTCCCCAGCAGAGTCAATCCCTCCCAGCCTTATTTTTGGCTTTGAGAAACAATTTTCTAAACAGAGTCAAACTCATTTCAGCCCTAATCTTGGGCTTTGTACAAGACACATAGAAATATCCTCATCCGAGTCAGTTATATTTCCCATTTCAGCCTCAATCTTGGGCTTTGTACAAGACACATACAAACCTACCCGGCGGAGTCAAAATCCCTTTTTGGCCTCAATCTTAGGCTTTGTACAAGACATATAGGACACTTTCCCCAGAAAAGTCAAGTTTCCAGCCTCCTCTTAGGCTTTGTATAATGATATCCCCAAAGAGCCGAATCTCTTTCAGCCTACTCTTAGGCTTTGTATAAGGACTTCCCTAGTAGAGTCAATCAAACTTTAAGCTTCAACCTTGGGCTTTGATCAAGGCACACAAAAATCAACAATCCCCTCAGAGGAAGTCCACTCCCTCTTTAGAGATGACAAAGTCTCTCTCCGTCAAACCTTTTAGCTTTAATCTTGGGCTTTGAACAAGGCACAAATACTCAACCTTTTAGCTTCAATCTTGGGCTTTGAACAAGACACCAAAACATCTTTTTCCTCCCTTAGAATAGGAGGAACTACGATTGCTCTGATTTTCGTGTTTCATTTAAACGGGAATACGTAGGCATAAGATTGTGAAATCTTAGCGAGCATACTAATAAAAAACTCTAGGTCTAGTACCTTCATACCAATCAAAACTCTAGGTCCAGTACCTTACCAAAAATACCCGAACATCAACAAAAACTCACTCTCTCTCATACTTCCCAAGAAACTTTCCCAACCTATTAACGGATAAACACCATCAAGTATAAAGCGAAACCTAAAGCTAACATCCTGTGGATAACCACATACAGGATGGGTAATTGACAACTCCCCATTGTATAACCTGACCCCGGACCCCCCAATCTCTTTAAAGCGTTTATTTAGTTAAACATTCGTGTGCAAGGTTAGTTTTAGATAGCTTATCTTTCCCTTCCAGCTTCACGGGATAAATAAGAAATCAGAAATTAGCACCCCCTCCTCATTGTGGGGAGAAACCCAAAAACCAGCGATAAGGTGGTCACGTCACCGACAAAAATCGCTCGCTACAGTAAAATGGCAACTCTGCTGGGGACGTTCATTTTAGTTAGGGCTAGGATTATAACTCTTAAGAGGTCTAGGATGTTAGTTTTAGGAATAAATATATATATATCGCTTTTCCTACTTGATATTCGAGTTTATTTTTCTGCTAATGGGACTGCGGGTGATGCCGCATCTGTAAAGTTTGAGTGATACCTAAGATAAGGGATAACATTAGATGGGTAATCTTACAAGGAGTGACTCCCGAATAAGCGACCCCGGTAGCCCATCGAATCAGTAGAGATACCCTTTACGGATTCAATGTCTAAACGACTTCGGTTGTTGAAAGCGGATTGTTCGATTCTGGTATCCGTGAAACTGAGGATTTAGTAGGCTGAGACCATGTTACTATTTTGTAGTGCGGAAGCTATCGGAAATAGTTGTCACGCGATACTACCCTCATTTGAGATTACTCTAAGATACTGCAGCTCGCTCGGGTGAACTAGCCTACTGTTGTTATCCCAAGGGGGGTCAATGATTTTGAGGACAGGTACAAAAAATCACCATAGTACAACCTTTGGGGATATGTAGAGCCATGACTTCATGACACCGAACCTTTGACCCCATGTTTTTTCTATGTTTTTGTGTGTTGCATTCATGCATTCATTTCATTAAAAAACTTCAAACAAAGAAAAAATATTTTTTTCTCTTCTCTCTTTTTTCAAATTAAACTAAGACAATGATTGCAAATATCATAGAGAAAGATTGCGTTATGGATTTTGGTAGAAGGAGGACTCATAAGTACACCTTCAAGGCTCCAAAACTAGAGGATTTAAGAGGGTTGGCAAGGAAGATCACCAACCCTGATGCTTTCAGAGCTAAGTACGGAGGACTGTTGTCTCTATTAAGGGTCCATATAATTGAAGGAATCCTGTCTACGCTGATTCAGTTCTATGATCCGGTCTATCACTGTCTCACATTCTCGGATTATCAACTGGCACCAACACTGGATGAGTACTCTCACCTGACTAATTTACCCATTACTGACCAAGCTCCCTTTTCTGGACTGGAAAAAATTCCAAATGATCAAATCATTGCAAGAGCTATCTATTTAGATGAATCAGAAGTCAGGATTCACATGACCACTAAGGGTGGAATCCAAGGTTTACCAGCCAAGTTTTTGGTAAAGAAAGCTCTGTACTTTGCTAGTATAGGGAACGTGACTGCTTTCGAGAGCGTCTTTGTTTTGCTCACCTATGGGTTATTTCTGTTTCCCAACATCGATAACTTCATTGATATCAATTCCATTAAGATATTTCTGATTGGAAACCCCGTACCGACCTTGCTTGCAGATGCTTATCATTCTGTACACTTAAGGAATTTGTACAGCGGAGGAATGATCACATGCTGTGTACCCCTGCTATACAAATGGTTCACTTCCCACTTACCAAAGTCTGCCGCATTTTGGGATCATAAGAGTACTCTGCATTGGTCATAGAGAATCATGTCTCTTACCAACTTTGACATCAATTGGTACAATCGGATCTATGACGGGATAAGAATCATTGATCGTTGTGGAAACTTCCCTAATGTACCCCTCATAGGAACTAAAGGAGGAATCAACTATCATCCAATTTTAGTTCGTCGTCAATTCGAATACCCGATGAGGCATGTCCCGCGTAATGCTCATCTGTAAGGTCTTTTCTTCAAGGAAGGAGAAAATGACAGGGCACTAAAGACCGAAATAGTGCATGCCTGGAAACATGTTCACGGGAAAGGAAGAAAGTCTTTAGGAAAACTGGACCGTGTCTCTGTGGAACCTTATCTCCACTGGGTACAAACTAGAGCTCTCAAGCTGAGGATGCCATACCCTCGTCAAGAAGTTCTTCCGTTAAAGGAATTTGTCCTTTATTTTATGTCTGATACGGAAAAACTCCAGGTCACTCTCAACAAAGTTCAACGGGAAAAGAAATCTTGGAAAAACAAGTACCGCATTCTCAATGTGGAGTGTACCAAAACACAATAATTTTTAAAAGTAAAAGATGCTCTGATCGAGATCTTAGAGCAACATGCTGTAGAAAATCAAGAAGACCAAAGGAATTTACTCGCTCCTTTCACATGGCAAAAGGATGACAACCCGACAACGGCTCAAGAGCCCTGGTCAAAGAAAAGGAAAATACCAGCACCAACACCTGAGCCCTCCTCAGAGAGGACTCAGGATCCATAAGTCTAGACATTTCCTTTTACAGCACTTTGTAAATTACTGTATTTCCATTTCCGCAATCTTTGAATTCAATAAAACGGGGTTTCCCCATTGTATGATATTTGCAATCCAATTGTTGAAGTTTCTTTTGATTAAACAATTTTTTTTTAATATAATCATTGCATATCATTCATCATTCTCACATAACGCATTCTTCTTCCCTATGAATCTCACATTTGTGTCTCGGTTCTAGAATCAAGCTGTCTCATTCATATAATACTCGGCCCAATCGACAAAAGAAAATGGATGATCTCGAGGAAGAAAAAAGAGAGTTGAGAGAAGAAATCGACACTCTGAAAGAAGATATGAGGAAGCCTCACAATGACATGCAATCTCTGGCAGCAGCTCAGATGCAACAACAAAGGACTGTGATCTCAGAGATCACATCTACGCCCATAGTGGAAAAGTACGATCCTCGGTACAACATGCCTAAAGATCGTCCCTAGGGCATGCCACTTAACTATATCCAGGAAGGATATATTCCGTCGATCACGGAAGATCCGGAAACTGCAGCAGGAACCGCTGGTCCTGAAGGTTACAAACTTCGGGAAAGCGAAGTTGAAAAAGGCATGACAGTAACTCTTGAAGGTTACAAACTTCGGGATAGGGAAGCACCAAGAGTCACTGCCGTAATGACTATACCACCACCCGTGGTACACACTGTCCCGGAAGGACAGATTCCACAAATACCTTCTGTTGGAAACGAAAGTATGCACGACAAAATGAATGAGTTTCAGGAACAATTCCTGGAGATACAGAAGGAAATGCATGCCATTCGCAGTCAGGATCTATTCGGAAAGGACGCCGCAGACCTTTGCTTGGTCCCCAATGTGAAAATTCTACACAAATTCCAGGTGCCCGAATTTGAGAAATACAAGAGCAACTCTTGCCCTCAAAGTCATTTGGTGATGTACGCTCGGAGGATGTCAACTCAGACAGAGAACCAATAGCTACTGATCCATTACTTCTAAGATAGTTTAACCGGTGCCGCACTCAAATGGTACATGAGTTTCAATCGTACTAAGATTGTCAATTTCAAAGATCTTGGCGCTGCCTTCGTTCAGTAGTATAAGTATAACCTGGACATGGCACCAGACAGAGATCAACTCAGAGACATGTCGCAGAATGATAAGGAAACCTTTAAGGAGTATGCTCAGAGATGGCATGAAATTGCCACCCAGATTTGTCCACCTCTTGAGGAAAAAGAGACGACAAAGATCTTCTTGAAAACCTTGAGCTCATTTTACTACGTCCGAATGGTCGCCAGTGTGCCCAACGACTTTACTGAAATAGTAAACATAGGAGTTCATCTTGATAAAGCATTCCGAGAAGGACGTCTGGTCAAAGATGTCAGACCATCAAGCAGTACCAAAAGATACGGCAGCGCTTTCCAAAAGAAAAAAGAAAAAAGAGCAAGATATTGGTAATATCTCTCTTGGAAAGCAAAGGCGATGATACCAACTAGTAGCAGCTGTAACTCCTGCTATCAACCTTGCGCCTATTCCAACGTATTAACCTCAGGTTGTTCAAAGCCAACCAAATCAACAACAATATCTGCAAAGGACACAACAACCTCTTCAGCAGGCTCGTCCCCAATACAACAACAACCGTATAACGCGACCACCAGGGTTCGACCCTATACCAATGTTGTACGCAGAACTGTTTCCGTTACTACTGGTCAAGGGGCACGTCCAAACCAGGTCTCCTCTTACAACACCAGAAAATCCGCCTTTTTGGTTCAAAGCAGATCAGACTTGCCCTTATCATCAAGGAGGACCAGGGCATAACATAGAAAACTGTCTCAGCTTCAAATCCGATGTACAGAAGCTTGTTAGGAGCAGGGTTCTATCCTTCAAGGATACAAATCCAAACGTTCAGACGATCCCGTTGCCTCAAAACGAGAAAGTTGCGATAAATTTGATAGAGGAATAGTCTAAGCACAACTATCAAATTCACGATGTACTCTTATTGGGAATCAACCTGGTCAAGATGCATTGCAAACAGAGCGGATACGGGCATGTACCATCTCACAACTATCACCAGTGTGATATTTACTCTAAAAACAATCAAGGATGTTCTGTGGTGCAACTGGATCTACAAGAATAGATGGATCTCGGATGGATCCAAGATCACCGAATTCGTGAAGTCAACATGACTTATGCAAATTCCAACATCATTCAAAACCACAACATTCGTGCGATGAATGTCAACTTGGTGGCAATGAACTCAAGGCAAAGCCAACATCATAATCTGCCACGACACGATTACGATTCCTGTTTGATCTGCTCGGTAAATAATCAGGGATACTCTTTTGTACAAGAGGCCCTCCAGCGTCAGATGGATCTTGGATGGATTCAGGATTACCGTGATAGAAGTCATTATCAAGTCAACATGATTCAAATATTTGATATTCGTTTGATGAATGCCAGTTTGGTGGAATTACACGCTAAGCAAGTCCAGCTCGGTTTTCTGACTTCGCATGAATATCAGAACTGTAAAGTGTGTCGTGAGAGTAACCAAGGATGTGCACTCGTTTAAAGAACACTGCAACACTTGTTGAACCACTGGTGGCTTCCGATCTATCTAGATGAAGACACACAGTATATCAGTATGACTGACGGGAACCCTACTAGGCATCAAAGTCGGGATGTTTGATCAATGGAGACAGATCTAGTAAGGTTACACTGCATACAAAACGGACGTGGTCGGGTGCCACCACACAACTATGAGCGCTATAGAGTTTGCTCAGAAAATAACCAAGGATGCTACCTCGTACGAGCAGCCCTTCAAAGTCAGTTGGACCACAAGGAGATTCAACCATGGTCAAGCTCTAGTTCAATGTTAGGCTATTATCAAGGCAAAGATGTTGTTTTAATACCTAAACGAGAAGTGGCCAAAGATGTATGCGCCATATTCCCTCTACTCCATGAATCGAGAGTTCCCCTCGATAGTGGAAGGATTCTCAACCTCGAACCAATTGAGGCCGGCTATGATGGTCAGAAAAATCAGAAGGCTTCTGTAGTTATCTATCTGCCAGGACCAATGCCGTACAAATCCGATAAGGCTATCCCTTACAAATACGGTGCAACAACAATTGAGAATGGAAAGGAAACTCCATTACCCTCCGTCGTGATTATTGCAGACATCAGCCGGGTAACACGGAGCGATCGAATCTTTAACAGAGGAGTTGGAGAACCCACCAAAGAAAAGGAACCTCAAACAGAAGTTCCCAATCAACCAGTCGGTCAATCCAGTAATCCCGACCTTTCAAAGAACAACGATGAGATGCTGAAGCTCATCCAGAAAAGCGAGTATAACATTGTTGACCAACTATTGCAAACTCCTTCAAAAATCTCCGTGTTATCTCTTTTACTCAATTCTTAAGCTTACAGGGAGGCCCTACAGAAATTCTTAGAGCAGGCCTTTATGGAACAAAATGTAACAATACGACAATTCTACAGCATCATCTCCAACATCACTTCCTGCAATAACTTGGGATTCAGTGATGAGGAACTGTCGAAAGAGGGCCAAAATCATAATATGACACTCAACATTACAGTCAACTGCCAGGATGATGCCTTAGCCAGCGTACTGGTAGACACCGGATCAGCTCTAAATGTTATGCCAAAATCTACTCTAATGCGACTATCATTTCAAGGATCTCCGATGAGAGGCAGTGAGGTCATCGTCAAAGCATTTGATGCATTTTGAAAAATAGTTATCGGCGAAGTCGACCTTCCCATAACTATCAATCCTCACACTTTCCAAGTCACTTTCTAGGTCATGGACATCCGGACAGTATACAACTGTTTATTAGGAAGACCTTAGATACACGAGGCTGGGGCAGTCACTACGACACTTCACCAGAAGCTGGAGTTCGTCAAGAACGACCAACTAGTCACAGTCTGTGGAGAACAAGCCTTGATCGTAAGCAACTTATCGTCGTCCACTTGTGTAGAACCAGAGGAGGTTGTGGGAACCCAGTTCCAAGAACTTTCGGTGAGCAATGACAACCAATCAGAAAGAGGAACGTCGTTTTCCTCGTACAAAGATGCTCTCGAAGCGATCAAAAGTAACAGTGCAAAAGGATGGGGACAACTTGTCATTCCTACTGACAACAAGACAAAGAAAGGTCTTGATTTTTCCTCAACTTGTACCCAAACTGCTACTAAAGATGAAATTTTTCATCCCATTCAGGACTTCTTCCACAGTGGAGGTTTCCTTCACCCAGTATCTCAAGAAGTACATACCATCAACGAGGGTGACTCCTCCAATACAGATGAAGAGTAGATGTCCTATCTTAACGAAGACGGTTATATGTCTCAGGAAGAGGTGCCTACGCCACTTTGCTATCGCGCACAGAGTCTGAGATATATACCGAGGTCATATGTCAAGATGATATATGGAGATTGTGATCCTGAAGGATGCCGTGCTCCACCAAACTCGTTAAAGGAGGACACTCTGATGAAAGATAACTTTGACCACAACTATTATGGCCTAATGGATGGCCTGCCTATCTGGCAGCCGTACCCTGGAGACTTGGGGCAAAAGAGTAAGCCAAACGATGCATATCAACTGAGCATCATAGAAAAGAATACATGCGTCCCCACCGAATCATGGGATCATTACTCAGGGCATTCAGTAAATATCCAGCACGAAGATGAATTTGTGAGGATTGCAGGACAAGAGTTCCTTAACTATGCCTTTCCTGAGGTCAACGTCATCGAAAGGGATGATTCCTCTAGTTCCAAAGAAGTGTGGGACACCTTAGGACAACCGAGTTGCAAGTACGACTTCCTGGTCAAGTACACCGCTCCTAAAAGCTCTCGTATCAGGCTCGAAGACATCCAGCCAACTGGATGGGGAGATTCGCCTGAGAGTACAAACACTATGCAAGATACAACAGAAGAGTTCGTCTACGACAACTCTGCCTGGGAAACAGGTTCCAATGATCCTGCTCCACTAGAAATCAACGTCATTTCTGAAGACAAGCCAAGAAGGAAGGTACCCAACTTTATGATTCACCGAGGAGTTTGCCGCCAATGGGTCGCTGTCAACGTTCCGAAAGTCGTTCATAAGTCTAAGTAATTGTCGTCTTTATCTTAACCTTTCACCCTGCCCAGGTGAAATAGATGTTTTGATAGGGCTCACTTTCTGTAAATGTATCTCTTCGCTTCGCCCAAGCGACTGAGTTCTATTTTATAGGGCTGTAGTTTCAAGAATCGACCAAATCATAAATAAAATAACGTCGTTCTATAATTTCTGCATTTTATTGTTGTTTTCTCTTTTTGCATTTTCAGAAAATGGTAATCCTAAAAACAACTCAAATAATAAAAACAAGCATTTTTCAGAAATTACACTGCACAACACTCTTGCATTTCTCTCTATCTCTTCTAAAAAACAATCATCATGTCATGCAGATTGCTTGTTTTAAACCCCATTGAAACATACGATCCAATGCCTTCTCGCAATGTTGAATTCTCGGTATTTGAGGCTGAAGAAGAAAATGACGAGGAAATTCCATAAGAGATCTCCCGATTACTCAAGCAAGAGGAAAGGTCCATTGAACCTCACAAAGAGCAGTTGGGAACGATCGACTTGGGTGCAGAAGAAGAGAGAAAAGAAGTCAAGATTGGGGCACTGCTCAGTCCGAATATCAAAGAAAGTTTGATAAAGCTTCTCAAAGAGTTTCCCGATGTGTTTGCTTGGTCCTACCAGGATATGCCAGGGTTGGATACCAGCATCGTGGAACATCATCTACCGTTAAGATCAGAATGTCCGCCGGTAAAACAAAGACTAAGACGGACTCATCCCGACATGGCCATCAAAATCAAAGAGGAAGTACAGAAACAGATTGACACGGGTTTCCTCGCCACATCAGAATATCCTCAATGGCTAGCCAACATAGTGCCAGTTCCGAAAAAGGATGAAAAAGTTAGAATGTGTGTAGACTACAGGGATCTGAACAAAGTCAGTCCAAAAGATGACTTTCCCTTACCACACATTGACATGCTAGTAGACAGTACAACAAAGTTTAAAGTCTTCTCCTTCATGGATGTATTCTTGGGCTATAATAAAACCAAAATGGCGCCGAAAGACATGGAGAAAACTCCGTTCATCACCCCATGGGGTACCTTTTGTTACAAGGTAATGCCATTGGGTTTGAAAAACGTCGGGGCAACATATCAAAGGGCCATGACTACTCTGTTTCATGACATGATACATAAAGAAATCGAGGTGTATGTCGATGATATGATTGCCAAATCTAAGACAAAAGAGGAGCATGTGACCCACCTGTCAAAACTATTTGAGCGTCTGAGAAAGTACAAACTTCGCTTGAATCCCAATAAGTACACATTCGGTGTCCGTTCGGGGAAACTTTTAGGGTTCATCGTCAGCCAGAAAGGAATTGAGGTTGATCCTGCCAAAGTCAAGGCCATTCAAGAAATGCCTTCTCCAAAAACTAAAAAACAAGTCAGGGGATTCCTGGAACGTTTGAACTACATTTCTAGATTCATATTCCTCATGACTGCGACGTGTGCGCCAATCTTTAAATTACTCAAAAAGAATCAAGACTGCGTATGGACAGAAGACTGCCAATCCGCCTTCGACATTATCAAGGAATACCTGTTGAACCCACCGATTCTATCACCTCCAGTGGAAGGAAGACCGCTGATCATATACCTAACAGTCTTGGAAGATTCCATGGGTTGTGTACTTGGCCAACAAGACGAAACCAAAAGGAAAGAGTCTACCATTTACTATTTGAGCAAGAAATTCACCGACTGCGAGACTCGGTATACTATGCTTGAGAAAACTTGTTGTGCTTTGGCTTGAGCAGCCAAACGTCTCCGCCAGTATATGATTTGTCACACTACTTGGTTAATCTCTGAAATGGATCCAATCAAGTATGTCTTTGAAAAGCCTGCCCTCACGGGAAGGATTACCCGTTGGTAGATGTTGTTATCAGAATACGACATCGAGTACCATGCTCAGAAAGCTGTCAAAGGAAGTATTTTAGTCGATCATTTGGCTCATCAACCGATTGACGATCAAGGATCACTCGGATTTGATTTCCCGGACGAAGATGTCATGTATCTAAAAATGAAAGATTGCGATGAACCGCTACCCAGTGAAGGGCCAGAACCAGGTTACCAATGGGGACTAATCTTTGACGGAGATGTCAATCATTATGGAAATAGAATTGGGACAATCATCATAACACCTCAGGGTACCCACATTCCTTTCACCGCTCGACTGACGTTCAAGTGCACAAACAACGAGGTTGAATACAAAGCTTGTGTCATGGGTCTCGAAGAAACGATCGACTTAAGGATCAATAACTTGGATGTATATGGCGACTCAGCCCTAGTTATCAATCAGATCAAAGGAGATTGGAACACATACCAATCAGGATTGATTCCTTACAAAGATTATGCGAGAAGGTTGTTACCATTCTTCAACAGAATCGAGTTTCATCATATCCCTCGTGAGGAGAATCATATGGCTGATGCATTAGCCACTCTTTCTTCCATGATTAGTGTAGGTCAATGGAATGACATACCTAAGATTGACATAATGTGCCTTGAACGGCCCGCTTACATCTTCGCGATTGAAGCAGTCATAGATGACAAACCTTGGTATCACGATATCAAATGCTTCCTTCAAAAACAAGAGTACCCACCTGAGGCATTAAGAAAAGATAGAAAGTCCCTCAGAAGATTGGCAGGAAACTTCTTCCTGAGCGGTGATACACTCTATAAGAGAAACTTCGACATGGTCTTGCTCCGATGTGTAGACAGGCTAGAAGCAAACATACTGATAAAAGAAATTCATGAAGGATCCTTTGGCACTCATGCCAACGGACACACAATGGCGAGAAAAATTCTGAGAGCAGGGTACTATTGGTTGACCATGGAATCTGACTGCTACAAGTACATGAGGAGATGTCACAAGTGTCAGATATACTCAAAGTTCTCTCCTCCCCATGGCCTTTTTACATATGGGGAATCGACATGATTGGCATGGTCGAACCCAATGCTTCAAACGGACATCGGTTCATTCTGATAGCCATTGACTACTTCACCAAGTGGGTTGAAGCAGCATCATACACCAATGTAACCCGACAAGTGGTGGTCCGATTTATAAAAAACAATCTCATCTGCCGTTATGGCATTCCAAGCCAGATCATTACTGATAATGGATCCAACTTGAACAACAAGATGATAAAAGAGTTGTGCACTGAGTTCAGGATCGAACACCATAACTCATCTCCCTACTGACCCAAGATGAACAGAGCAGTAGAAGCAGCTAACAAGAACATCAAGAAGATTGTTCAAAAGATGGTTGTAACCTATAAAGACTAGCACGAGATGCTACCCTTTGCTCTTCACGGTTATCGCACATCTGTCCGTACTTCAACAGGGACAACCACTTTCTCTCTAGTATATGGCATGGAGGCAGTGCTCCCCATAGAAGTAGAGATCCCATCAATCTGGGTATTGATGGAAGCTAAGCTAACAGAGGCTAAATGGTGCCAAAGTCGGCACGACAAACAGAATTTGATCGAAGAGAAGAGAATAACGACTTTGTACCATGGTCAGTTGTATCAGCAAAGGATGAAGAAAGCGTTTGACAAAAAGGTTTGACCTCTCGTCTTCAGGAAAAGAGACTTCGTGCTCAAGAAGATACAATCCTTTCTCACTGATTCCCGGGGCAAATGGACTCCGAATTATGACGGCCCTTATGCGGTCAAGAAAACTTTCTTAGGCGGCACCTTGAGACTCACAACCATGGATGGAGAGGAATTTACCTACCCCACGAATGTTGACGTAGTCAAGAAATACTTCGCCTAAATATATAAAAAAACGTCTCGGTGGATTGAAAACTCAAAAGGGCGGTCCAGGCAAAAGTTAGAGACATAATAAAAAATCATCCCGATGGATTGGAAACCTCAAAGTACAATCCAGGAAAAAGTTAGGGATTCATGGCAAGTAACTACGTCCAACAAAGGGGCAAATCCCCCAGCAGTAGTCATGTCATCCATCAGAAGAAACTCCAGTCAAGGTCATCTTCGACAGAAACTCAGAATGTCCAGAATTCAAAGTTGGTAGAAGGATAACGGTCGTTATGTTTCAATGTAGCCCTTTTCCCTTAAATTACCATTTTCTAACTTTGTAAATACTCTATGGAATCACGCGCTTGACTGATTTCCATCCTATCAATAAAATTTGAGCCCTAGTGCTTTTGTTTGTAATTCTTATTTGTTTTAGCTTTACAGAACGACATTTTAACATGATTAACGATTCTTGAAATAAAACAAAAATGAATTTACTTGTCAAACTTTTTCTGCTTTTAAAATAAAGATGACAATTCTTTTGACTGTTGAACATCGAAAGAACATCGATCGCTACTCCAAAAGCGATTAAGCTTCAAAGTGAAGAATCAAAGTAATCCTTCTAAACCAGTACGCCTAAACGAATGATCAACTGTATCAGATGTGATTTTCCCATCTGATATCCCCGGTAGAGGTCTTGTCTCCTAAGCCCGACTAACAGTTCCCCACCGGGAATATCTCTCTTAAGCAAGGCAGAATTGCTATCTTGGACCAAATGGTACTTCCTCGTTCCCCACAGTGGTCGACTATCCAGTCGTGTTCATCCACTGGTCTGTATGTCGTGTTGGTTTTGTCAGCATAAACATACATACATCATGCATTATTGATTTACATTCATATTCATATTGCATCACTATCACTCTAGTCGGTCTTATTCCCTAGTGATAAAAGTCCTCTCAATCGAGTTGTCAGTTCTTTCCTCGTCAGGAAATGTTGTGTCTGAACAACCATCTCTCCTCCAGCTTATTTCTGGATTTGAGTTGGTCCCATGACCACTTTGATAACTTGAACCTCTGAAAGGCAAAAAGACATGCGACAGACGTCACTCTTTGCCATTGAAGATGATATCTTCGCTTTCCCGGATTAAGGAAAATCCCTAGAGAAAGCCTCTTAATCAAAGATTCGGCAATACAACAGTTTTTCTCTGGAAAATCCACTGACAAAAAGGTCATCAGCACCTCCAAATTGGACTGCATCACATGGAATTTCTCCGAGAAGATCTCGAGAAAAGTATGGTGTAATATCTCCAAGCAGGAAACAACCTCTCAAGAGACTCGTTTTCCCCAGTAGGGTCAACAAATGGCGTCTCTAGCATAGAAGTTTTCACACCTCTACAACTCAAACAAATGGGTTCCCCAGCTAGTCTGACATCAAAACTTTTCCCATCAAATGGCATCTCCCCAGGAAAATTCGGCGAGAAGTTTGATGAAGACCGCTAACGAATATCGTCCCTTGTCAAGAAAGTTTATTTCAGAAACCGAGACCAGTTCCTTGGCTGAAGACCATGATCGAGGGGAAGTTTATTGACAAAAGAAACTGAGACCAGTTCCTTGGCTGAAAACCAGGATCGAGGGGAAGTTTACTTCAGAAACTAAGACCAGTTCCTTGGCTGAAGGCCAAGATCTAGGGGAAGTTTATTTCAGAAACTGAGACCAGTTCCTTGGCTGAAAACCAGGATCGAGGGGAAGTTTACTTCAGAAACTAAGACCAGTTCCTTGGCTGAAGACCAGGATCGAGGGGAAGTTTTTACCTTTTTTAAGCATCATTGCTTAGCAAAAGAAGATGGATGAGCAAACTGCCATTCATAACCACCATCAAAATTCCAGGTATTCTGATATTTAATCCTCTTGTATCCCGAATGCCCGAATACCTTCGCCATTCACACCTTCGGGTCCAAGAAGATTAAATAGGGGCATCTGTCATACCCCAAATTTTGACCACCAAGATCTCCCATTATTGTGCAAATCATTACCACAATATGGATGAACTATCATGCCTCATCAATATCCTCAGAGATGTTTGAGCATTCACCACAAATCAAGAATTAGGGTTTCAAGCCCTCTCAGAGCCTTAGACAAAGGATCAATCAAGGAATGACATGATCTTCAACTTGTCTAAATTGTCAAACACCTATAAAGGATCAAGAGGACTCCCACATCAAGAATCAAGCACAAGGTTGTAACATTCCAAGTGGATCAAGCCTCAAGATCGCCAGTGTCACCAAATTAGGGTTTTGGTCGACCAATGCCTCCAGATGGAAATTTTCCTCTGGGCATGAGCCAATGCTTCAAGGCACAACCCAAGATACTCCAAGGGACCTCATGGACCCAATCATCAAGTCAATTTAACCTCAGGGGATTCATTTACCCAAAAATCAGGAATTAGGGTTTCTTGACCTAATTCACCCCTAAGTTGACTTTTGGGAGAAAACATGAGCCAAGACCTCAAGACATGATTTAAGGGTCTCCAATACACTACATTGATCCATTTGCAACAATGGATTGATCCAAGAAGCTTGATCCACAAGTTTCAATTTCATCAGGACCACAATTAGGGTTTCGAGGAAAAAAGTCAAATGTACTTTTTACTTTTGACCAAGACATGCTCCTAAACCTTGGGAAATGATTCAATACACCCTAAACACTTATGGAATATATCCATTAGGTTTGATTTAGGTCAAGGACTTGATTTCACAAAGGATCGCACAGTTTGGATTTCATCCGATAAAAAGTCAACTGTGCACAAAATCAAGTTTGACTTTTTGGAAATTTTCACAATTATGGTTCCTTGACCCTAAAACAATGTTAATATGTGATATGAATCATCATTCATCAAGAAAAATCAAAGAAAGTGAGTTAACTTGTAAAAGGGGTAACCATAAAAAACTTAGAATTTTTCTAAGTTATGGAACAAAGTTGCTAGGGTACCAACTTCCAAGGACCATAACTTGAGATCCAAGCAACCATTTTGGGTGATCCAAAGCTGGATCTGTAGGTCTTGCTACACTCTACAAAAGTTTCAACTACATCTCATTCCAATTCCTCATGGATTTTTAGTTATGGAGTGATCAAAATGGCTGAAAACATGAAATTGGTACTTTTTCAACACTTAGCGAAATTTTCACTAAGTCAAAATCTGCCTTACTTTTTCCAAAATGTAGGGACATTTCTCACTTTGATCCAAGTCAAACCAGGTCTAGGTGTTGACATCAAAGTTGAAGTATGTCATGAGGGTTTTCCAACAAGTACCAGATCATCTCCAAATTCCATTTGAGCAAGGAGATACAACCCTTGAAACATGGCATCATGGACTGGTTTTACAAGGCAGATTTGTGCACATTTGCTCGATTTGTCCAAATCTGATAACTCCAAGCCTTGTCATCAATTTGGACACATCTGAGGATAAAACAAGAAGGAAATGATCTGATCCCCAAGCCTCCAAAGTCCAAGAATCTACATTAGGCTTGTCATCCCTAAAAAGGCTAAAAGATGCCAAGACTCCAATTTTGTTTCCAAGCCTTTAATGAATGTATCAAGGTGGCATGAACTGAGCCTATTCCAACTGAATTCAGTCCAAACTTATCTCTGAACCAAAACTACAAAGCCTGTGCTTTAATCTCAAGTCAATGGCTAGAGGAGACTTGAGATTCCTTTTGCATAACATTGGCCAAAGGCCTGATGCAACCTCCATTCACTAGATGCCAAAACAAACTTGACACACTATAAATAGACATCAATTATGATCAGTTTGAGTACACCAAAGCACCCAAACTGATGCTTTCCTCAAAATCCCTCTCTTTAGGCCAAAATGCCTTCTTTTGCAAGGTATCTATGAGTTTTTGAGTTAAAGAGCAATTCCATCACAACTCATGATCCAAACACCTCTAATATGTTGTATCTAAGTTGTCCAAACACTAACATGTGACCTGTAACACCAAAATCACAAAGTCCATTTCCAAAACCTCAAAATTGGACTTTTTTGCATTTTTTAAGCCATGTCTTGATTCAGTCACTTCTAAAACCAGATAAAACCTCAAACACACTTCAAATATCATCCTTGAACTGTCCCAAATGGTTCCCCTCATCTGGAACACCATTTGAGAGAGTTGCCATATTGGTCACTTTTGCCCATTTTGCAAGAAAGTGCCAAAACTTGTTCCTGAGGATTCCAGCAGGTGGTGATCATTCTAAAAGCTTCTAAGGGATCAATTGAGAGTGTCCAAAGCATCAAATTACTTTTGGCACAAGAAACTTGGCAGATAGCACAAAAAGCTCCCAAAGAGGTAAGCATCACAACTTGAACTCTTTGAATTATGCATTGCTTTGAAGTCTACTGATCATAAACATCTCATACATGTTGTATATGTTGTGTTTGAACCAATTCATCATGTAATTCTTGCATGTAACATGAGGTAGCATAGAAAATGCAAATATAGGCCTATTTCAAAACCACTATCGGGTTTTAAAATAGGGACCTCATATGAAAAAACCATGACCACCATTGAATTCCTTTGGAAATTCTAGGCCAGATGCATATAAATTTTGTCCCAATCCATGGAGAAATGAGAAAGTTAGAGGCTTCACGTAAATGGCCAAAAAGCTGGCCTTGCCTTGCCTTGCCCAGGCCTAAAACAAGGCACCCCTTATATATTTATGGGGTGGTTTTGATACACGGATGTATCACCACCCCAGTAGTTGCGCGCTCATGTGTTTGGCTTGGAGGTCTGGGGTTCGAATCCCCCTCGCCCCAGACCCTTTTTTAAAATTTTATTTTTCATATTATTTTCTTAAATGATTTGAAAAATTAATTTCTCTCTCAATTTTAATTATTTTTTATTGGTTCTTTTTGCAAAAATTCAAAAAAATATTAAAATATTTTATTCCACCAAAAAATTAAATTTATATTATTTATTTAATATAGTTGATATTTTTGTAAATAAATTCATTTTTAATGGTTTTTAAACATTTCAAAAAGGAATTATCTCAAAACGACAGTGCGATCACTGTCTTTCATTGAGCATCCCCTCGTGTTGTAAGTCCCAGCTTTCTTTTTCAAAACCTCTTTGGGCCTCTCCTTGAGTTGTAAGACCCATCCCTTTGTACAGAAAACCTCTTTGGGCCTCAGTCGTTGTATAAGTCCCGATACGATATTCAAAACAACGGTGCGATCACTGTTAAACCTTGGGCCTCTCCTTGAGTATAAGCCCTAACAATATGTTCAAAAAGAACTTCTCTTTTGATTTAGATTCAAATATACATGTTGTTATCAAAACTTTCTTTAATTTCTTTGAACAACAAACAATACAGCATGAAAGCTTGCTCACATGTAAGTTTTTATCGGCTTTCTTTTACATTCTTTAATATATATAACTGTACTGTGGGAATCTGCTCCTCTGTAAGTCTTCTTTCATATCCTTTTAAATACTTGTCATATATCAACTGTATATATACTAGTATAGTTATTTAGAGTTTTCCCTGACAACTAGGTCTAGAACTAGGTAAAGCCAGTTGGTCACTTTTGAATACAGTTAAAACTAGATCCCCATAGGAATTCCATATACAGTCTTGCCTTCTCTTGGGCTTAAACAATATGGAACAAAGAGAAAGGCAGTATTCTCGGTGAACCTTTTCTCAGACTGTCACTATTAGAAACTGTCAAAGAAATTCTATTCCCCAGAGGTGATCTATTATTGGTGAATAGCATCTCTTGAATTTCTTCAAACCTCAGAACTTTCACTAAATGATCTATTCTCTGTGAATAGCATTTCTTGAACTTTTCTTTGGTTTGGGACCCACAGGCTTCCTAAAAGCATCCCCGCCTCCTCTTGGGCTTTATACAAGGACCCTCCGGCTTCTTAGAAGTTCTCATGTCTTCTCTTGGGCTTAATACAAGGACCCTAAAGACCTCCTAAAGGTATAAGACAAAACTTAGTCATCCTTTGCTAGAGCAGTCTTTCCAGTGTCAAAACCTCGGACTTAGGGTTGATTCTCATCCCTTAAAATACCCGCCCCTTCTTGGGCATCATACAAAAGATAAAACTCTTCTACACCAGTAGACTTGGACAGTCTAATTATCCTCTTGAGTCTCAAAGACATTCTCAAGTTCCCTACAAACATAGGAGAAACCCTGATCATTCTGGATCAATCTCCAGCAGCGTTAAAACCCATGGGTTCTAAAACCCAGTCTCTCTCCTAAAATCCCCAACCAGGGTCAGTTTATCAATAGTATAACACTATCCCAAATCAGAACCTCAAGGTATCTGATATCTCAACTCTTCTGTAACCCTCAGCAAGAGTTGATTCCCCATGAGGACCTGCCTCGGGATCTCAATTATCCCCAACAAAAAGATAGCCTCCTCTTAGGCTTTGTATAATGACCTTTCCTCAGCACAGTTAGCCTCCTCTTGGACTTTGTACAATGACCCTCCCCAGCGGAGCCAACCTTTTCAGACTCTCTTGTTGAGTGAACCACTTTTCAGACTCTCATGTTGAGTCAATCACTTTTCAGACTATCTTGTTGAGTCAATAAACTTTCAGACTCTCTTGTTGAGTCAATCATCTTTTTAGACTCTCTTGTTAAGTCAACCTTTTTTAGCCTCAATCTTGGGCTTTGTACGAGACAGATAAAAACACTCTCTTGTTGAGTCAATCTTTTCCTCCTCTTAGGCTTTGTATAATGATCTCTCCAGCTTGTTCAGCCATAATCTTGGGCTTTGTACAGGACATATAAAAGCACTATCTTGTTGAGTCAAACCCTTTTAGCCTCAAACTTGGGCTTCGCACAAGACATAAATCTTCATAACCTTCTCTTAAGCTTAGGACAAACATCTTCCCCAGCAGAGTCAATCCCTCCCAACCTTCTTTTAAGCTTTGAGAAACAATTTCCTAAACAGAGTCAAACTTATTTAAGCCTCAATCTTGGGCTTTGTACAAGACACATAGAAATATCCTCATCCGAGTCAGTTAAATTTCTCATTTCAGCCTCAATCTTGGGCTTTGTACAACATACAAACCTCCCCGGCGGAGTCAAAATCCCCTTTTAGCCTCAATCTTGGGCTTTGTACAAGACAGATAGGACACTTTCCCTGGAAAAATCAAGTTTCCAGCCTCCTCTTTTCTTTGTATAATGATATCCCCAAAGAGTCGAATCTCTTTCAGCCTACTCTTAGGCTTTGTATAAGGACTTTCCTAGTAGAGTCAATCAACCTCTTAGCTTCAACCTTGGGCTTCGATCAAGGCACACAAAAATCAACAATCCCCTCAGAGGAAGTCCACTCCCTATTTAGAGATGACAGGTTCTCTCTCAGTCAAACCTTTTAGCTTCAATCTTGGGCTTTGAACAAGGCACAAATACTCAACCTTTTAGCTTCAATCTTGGGCTTTGAACAAGACACCAAAACATCTTTTTCCTCCTTTAGAATAGGAGGAACTATGATTGCTCTGATTTCCCTGTTTCATTTAAACGGGAATACGTAGGCATAAGATTGCGAAATCTTAGCGAGCATACTAATAAAAAAATCTAGGTCCAGTACCTTCATACCAATCAAAACTCTAGGTCCAGTACCTTACCAAAAATACCCGAACATCAACAAAAACTCACTATCTCTCTCTCTCATACTTCCCAAGAAACTTTCCCAACCCATTAACGGATAAACACCATCAAGTATAAAGCGAAACCTAAAGCTAACATCATGTGGATAACCACATATAGGATGGGTAATTGACAACTCCCCATTGTATAACTTGACCCCGGATCCCCCAATCTCTTTAAAGCGTTTGTTCAGTTAAACAGTCGTGTGCAAGGTTAGTTTTAGATAACTTCCCTTTCCCTTCCAGCTTCACGGGATAAATAAGAAATCAGAAAGTAGCACCCCCTCCTCATTGTGGGGAGAAACCCAAAAATCAGCGATAAGGTGGTCGCGTCACCGACAAAAATCGCTCGCTACATAGGGCGATTAAATGGGTTTACAAGCAAGACGCACAAAAGGTTGATGAGCTTAGGCATGTGTTGGTTGCATTAACACCCGTTGATATCATTTGGCGCCCTTTTGAGGATCATAGAAAGTACCGTCCATTTTATGATAGATGTCTGGATGGCTTGAAATGGTATGACACATTTGTACTATACTTACGTGACAATTGTATGTGTTACTTTGGATATAGACAATACATACCGCGTCCATCTCCTGATTCTGACACACTTGATGTGGATATTGGTGGATTAGATATCATGCGAGCGTGATGGATGTGATTCTCCCGACAATTTTCTCTAACACCCTATATGATGTAGACGTTGGTTACTTGGATTGTTACTATATGGTGTCACATATTTGTTTAGTACCACCACATTGGGAGGAGGTGAGAGAAGTCCCGATTCCTGTCTATAACGAAGAGCCGCCAGATCTGAGGTTATTATTTATTTCATATGAGCTTCATTATTATTAACATGTTCATGAGGCTGATAAGGAGGACGATGATTTTGATGAGATATTTCGAGCATTACGTATAGCTCATGACATACCAGTACCTCAGAGTGATTGATGCATTATTATCTTTGAGACTTATGTAGTATTTTCATACTTATGCACTATATATACTATTTTGAGACTTATATATTTTGATACTTCTTTACTATTTTAAGACTTATGCAATATAATCCAAAGTATAACATGAATTCAATATAACATGGTGTCAATTGTCAATATTATCCAAAATATAACAATAACATTACAATTATAATTTAACATATTGTGGCAGTACATGCGTAAAGTGTCACCATTGTTGTAACCGTCCAGCAAATCCTATCATCCAAGAAGTTGCATCTGATGTGCAAAACGTCTTCCAATCCAATGTGATCGCTAACACTTACAAGTTTACACCATAATTTCTCTATCGACTCTCACATATCATTCAGAACATATTCCATGCATTTTGATTTCACATTTTTGTTGATGTGAAATCGACAAAGCAAATTAATTGTCCTTGGAAATATTGTTTCAATTGCTTTCATCAAAGCAATATCTCTATCAGTCAAAATCATTTGTGGCCATAACCCTTACTTAGTAAACAACTGTTTTAACTTATCCAATACCCAACGAAATTTCTATGCCTGCTCGGATTCCATATAGGCAAATGCCACAACAAATGTTAACTCAGTTTATGTCATACTAACTACTTCAAACAAAGTTTGCCTATACTTGTTTGTCTTGTAGGTGCTATTCATAATCAACACAATAGGAAATATATTCAACAACTTCACTGAATCTGGGTGGGCCTAGAAGATATCTCTCATAACTTCTGACTCATCTTTTTTTCCTACTCCAGTAAACATAATCTGAATCCTCTATCAGTTTAAAAAAAACTGCATTTCCGTTCTAGGACCTTTGTTGTCTTTATGTAACTTACTCTTATGTTTATATATTTGCGTGATCTGATTAACATTCTCCGGATCTCATTTTTGCAATGACAATAATACGTGTCTTGGTGGAACATGACGTTTTGTCAAATCAACAATATGTTGTTGTTCATATGCATTTAGTCGACCTACAAACGAATGACCTTCACATCTATAAGGTAAACCATAGTTGTGAAGTCCACATTTTACATCAATCTTCCATCCATAGCCATCTTTTGACGGTGTTGACCTAATTTTGAATAGACAACCACATTTCTTAGTAGCACTTTGTGTTGCACTATCCCCTTCTTTGTATTTTCCACCTTTATCACAACCAAATATTACTTTGTTACTTCCTCCTCTCTTGACTGCTTTGATATCTAAACGAGTTATTATAACTATCACTTTATTCCTGATGCCAACCTCCCTAATCCACCTTGTCGCTCTTCTCGTATAACAAATTTTGTGTGTTGAGAATATATCAGTGGTATATACACATATTTGGTTTTTATCACATATCATCAAAGGAATATTCATAAATGTTAAATATAAATAAATATATAAAATAATAAAACATAATAAAAAATTTTAAAAAATGCGTACAAGAATACTTAGAAGCAAGCAATTCGGTTAGTAAAAAAATATCACCGGAAAATTTAGATGCAAGTTATTCGATTAGTATAAAAACATAACCGAAAAACATGAAAAAGTTATCTGGTTGACTTTTTTGAACCAGATAACTATGCAACATGTTATCCGATGTGCAATATATATAAACCAGAAATCATGATATTAAGTTCTTTTGTTTAGTAACTTAACATACTGGATACCTTTAAGTTAAGTTATCTGGTTTGCATAAATAAGTACGCAATAGCCAATTTCGAAAGACTTAGACGAATGATAAAAGTTAAAAAATTAAAGTGAAATTAAAAAAGGTAAATTTGAAATATTTATAAAATATTTGGGATAGGGGGATAAGTCTGGGAGTATAGTATGAACTTTCGAATAAAAGCGAGGGCGGTGTGGGGCAGGTCCGCAGACATTGAACATTTTTAAGCCTAAAATTATAAGCAAAAGTTTGAAGGACAAAAATAAAGCAAAACAAAATAGACACATTAAAGAGTGCAAACCTAAAACCTTTAACAACCCGTAAAAAAAGTGGTGACAAAATGAAGATGCGTGACACCAATCCCCTAATTGGTAACCAAGCCCACTAATATGCCATAACATTCATAATATGGATTTGCCCCGAAAAAGTTTGTTTGCCATTTGTAATCAATCACTTTTGCTGCAAACATATCCTAACTCATTTTGACGCATCTTATGAATCACAATGCCTTAGCAAACATTATTCATATATTCTGTACTTTTATATTTTGATATATTGTGTGTACCATTTACAACAACTTATTTCCACAAACTTACAATTGTTGAAGAAAAACAAAATTTAAAAAATATTAAAATAAAGGTCAGTTTGTTATAGCTTTAAAAAAAAATATTTTTATTTTAAAAATGGATTTTACAAAAATGTTTTTTAAAATTTATTTTTTTGTAAATTAAAAGACTAATAACTTTCTATAATATAAACATACATTATTGAAAATCAAAACATAGTCGAAATCACACTTTATTTAAAAAGTTGTATATCAAAAATGAATTTTATGAAAAGTTTTTGAAATAGTTTCAAAATTAAATGATTTTTTTTTTAAATTTTGATATTTAAAAAAAGTTTCAATAAAATGATAGAATACCTAAAATAACATTTTAATAATAACTATTAAACTAATTTTTCATTTGAAACTTTTATAAAAAAGATTAAAAAAAAATTTTACATTAAAATATATTAAATTATAAAATTTATTTTTAAAAGAAAGGCAAAACAAACCGACCCTAAAACCCTTATTTTTACATTAATTACGAGGAAATAAATCAGTAGACAAAAACTAATTGAAATTAAAATAACAAAGTTTAAACTTCACATATTAAAAGAGAAGTAATGATAAGAGCTTCAAATATTAAAGATGTAATGATAAGAGTTTCAAATATACTACTAAATATTTGAAACACCACATTGTGTTGGAGGATTGAATTGTTGGCATTATGAACATTTTTCAAGAAAAAAAATTGATTGATTAGATCTTACAAATCTAAAAATACATTTTACGCGCTTACTAAATGGGCTAATAATTTATAAGTTTATTTTGTTATATATAGTACGATACATTTTGCAAATATAAAGGGCATTTGGTCTAGTGGTATGATTCTCGCTTTGGGTGCGAGAGGTCCGGAGTTCGATTCTCCGAATGCCCCAATTTTTTACAAAATTGCCTTTTAAGTTAACACTCCAGAGCAGTGACGCAAGCTTAAAATAATATATAGGGGCAAAATTGTCACACTGTATATGATATTAATAAGATTAATATAAGTCCACGTTCAATGATAGCTTTCTTGTTATTAATTGTCTTCACTTGATTTTATTAAATTAGTCATTATTCCATCCTTTAATATACTTATTTTCCTTTCTCCTTAAGATAATAAATTATTTTAAATAATGGTCCACTACAAATAAAAAACACAAACAATTTTAATTTATGAGTAAGTGATTTTTTTTCGAACATATTCATATCTCACCCTTATGGTGGAGATGTATTAACATAACATATTGATTAGATTTGATACATGTGTTAAAAACTATCTATTCATAAATATTAATTTCAAGACTTAATTAGTGTTGAAGTTTTATAACTTAATTTTAGATTTTATTTTAATCTCTTATTTTATAAATCTTAAAAATTTCTTTAGTCTTTCTTCTTCCAAATTTCTTCAAAATTCTTCATCATTCAAACCAGTATATTTGAAATTTATGCTAAAATGTCAATAAATTTCACCACCTATTAAAAATCAAACAACCAAAAGTTGTGGGACATTTGGATATGTGGTCATAAGAAACAAAAGGAGAGAGTGTTGGTGCCATGAAAAGTCTGTCATTCGTACCTGTCGCTACGCGAAAAACGACCGGCGAAGACATAGAGTCGCCATCGAACTTTATTTATCCCAAAAAGGGAAGGAAAAACATCAAGAAAACCCCAAGAGAATGGATAAGATGGTCTCGCAACCAAATTATGGGTTCAGAAGTCGGTTATTCGAAGGGAAGGTATTAGCACCCCTCACATCCATCGTACTCGATGGGAACCATTCACTTGTCTTATGTGTAAGGATGTTGCTAAGGATATCTTGCTTTCTATGAATGCTCTAAGAGGGAAAGAAAAGGGTTTGAGAGACAAAGTGCTTGCGGGACTATAGACGAAAAGAAAATAAGATTGTGAAAGAAAGGAAAAGGTGGAAAAAAGAAAAGGTGGCTCGTTAAGGCTTCGTCGTCTTGTACCTACGTATCTTCATTGACCAATGAAGAATCAGAGCGTCTGTAGTTAGGAGGACTACGGGTGAAAAAATAGGAAGTTTTCTCGTCAAGACTTCGCCGTCTTGTGCCTACGTATTCTCAACAGTTATGAGAAATCAGAGCGTCTGTAATTCGAACTACGAGTTTGTTTCTTTTAATGGACAACGTCAATGTTCACACACTAGCAATAGGTTTTGCCGCTTGCACGCAAGGAGACTTATGCTTTAGTCTGTTATGCGGTAGGATGGAAATAACGTGCCCTTTTCTGAAAGGTTTAGAATTTCTCCATCGAGGCAAGATGTCACATTTGATTGGTGAATATTGATTTTATGGGTGAAATAAGTCCTCGGATAGGAACCCCTGCGGGTAGTACCTAATTCTTTATCTCAAAAGACTTGTTTTGAAAAAGGTGTGGCGAATATAGTTACGTCTTTGTATTGAAAGACGAGTATCGAGACCACACGCTCTAAAGTGAGCATCCTAATACTCGGAGAGGAAAAAGTCTTCACTTAATCCCCTCTCTTTAGTTCAATACAAGGAGAACGATATTCGTTTTATTTAAGAGATGTATTGCTTTGGATGGTAAGTTTTTATGAAAGTGAACTCTAAAGGCAGTGTCAAACACTCGGGATAGGACAAGGCCTTCGCCTAACCACTCCACAAACATCCAAGTTTATTCAAAAAAAGGTTTTGAAAATGCACTTGGTACGAGACCGAGATTTTTGGTTAAGAGGTGAAGATGATGAAACGAGATGAAATGGTGATGATTAGCATAGGGTAGGTTGATGGCGATGCGCAAGGCGATCAACTTACAAAGGTGTAAAAATGGCTCGACGTTGGATCGAGAATTATTTTGAAAATAGTTACGGGTAATGCTAGTCCCTAGGGGTGGTCCTAGTAAACAAAACAACCATCAAAGAAAAACGAGTAAAGTGTGTACATTGGAAAGGGAGCGAGGTACATGTAAAGTACACGGGATTGCAAGAAATAAATGGGGTCATTGTCAGGTAGCCCAAGAGGAAGCCGTGTGTGCGAGGTGTCCTAAACCAAGCAATGAACAAGAGTACGGACAAAATCTCCATGCTAGGGTTTCTGTACAAGGTCCAAACTCCAATGCACAGAAAAGTAACCACAGTCTACCAATTGAAAGTTTTTTAGGGTTTCGACAGTATTATCATGTTTTTGTGTTTTTTGAATAAGATGAAAATGACAAGATGATATGAACAATAATATATGAACATAAAGATAGAGCAAGAGAATATTGAACAAGAATTAAAGTAAGTTGTTAGTTGTCAATGATCGGATGATCGCTTTTCGAATCGGGTCCACTTTAGCGCTAAGCAATTGTAGCACGATCTATGAGGAAGAATATGCTATGTGAGGCCACTCTATAACAATCTTTGTGATAAAACACGATACATAAATGATATATAGATCATTCTCAAAGAATCGTGCCACACGAAAAGAAAAAAGAGAACGGTCTCGTCTTAATCACAAACCTTCATCGATTAATCGAAGGTAACCTATCATGATCCCAAAGTATAGAAAATCAAAAGTCCAATCCCTATTGGTACCTCAATCCAAAGCCCAACCTCGTTTGGCTTCCCCAACAACCAAAGCCCGACCCATATTAGCAATCACCAAAAGTTCATTTTGCTGGCATCTTTATGAACTCAAAACCCAATCCGCATTGGTACCCAGAAAAAAATCTCACCTTCAAAGAGAAGACCAATCTAAAAATCAATCACCATCAAGTTTAACCTGTCCTTCCCAATAAATCCCCATCAAACTTGGCATATCAAATCAAAAGCCCAATCTTGTTTGGGATCCCCCTAAAGCCCAACCACACGTAGCACAATAATAATCCTGAATCAATCTTTAATCAATCTTATATCCCCAGCAGAGTCGCCAGCTGTTGCTACCGCGAAAAAACCGGCGAAAGACACCGAGTCGCCATAGAACTTTATTTATCCCAAAGGGGAAGGGGAAACATTGAGAAAACCCAAAGAGAAAGGATAAGATGGTCTCGCAATCAAATTATGGGTTCAGAAGCCGGTTATACAAGGGGAAGGTGTTATCACCCCTCACATCCATCGTACTCGATGGGAACCATTCGCTTGTCTTATGTGTAAGGATGTTGCTAAGGGTATTGCTTTCTAAGAGTTCTCTAAGGGGGAAAGAAAAAGAGTTGAGAAACAAATATTGTGAAAGAAAATGAGATAAAAGAAAAAAGGTGGGAAAAAGAAAAGGTGGCTCGCCAAGACTTCGTCGTCTTATGCCTACGTATCTCCATTAACCAATGAAGAATTAAAACATCAAGACTTCGTCGCCTTGTGCCTACATATCCTCATTCAAATGAGAATGAAGAAGTCATAGAGTTCGTAGTTTGTGGGACTACATGTTTGTTGCTTTTAATGGAAAACGTCAATGTTTACATCCTAGCAATAGGTTTTGCCTATCACACGCAAGGAGACTTTCGCTTTATCCTGTTATGCGGTAGGATGGAAAAAACGTGCCCTTTTTAAAAAGGCTTAGGTTTTCGCCATCGAGGCAAGATGTCACATTTGATAGGTGAAGGTTGATTTTAGGGGTGAAATACGTCCTCAGATAGGAACCCTTGCGGGTAGTACCCAATTCTTTATCTCAAAAGATTTATTTTGAAAATGGTGTGGCGAATATAGTCGTGTCTTCGTATTGAAAGACAAGTATCGAGACCACACACTCTAAAGTGAGCATCCTAATACTCGGAGAGGAAGAAGTCTTCACTCAATCCCTTTCTTTAGTTCAATACAAAGAGAACCTTATTCTCTTATTTAATAGGTGTTTTATTTTAGATGGTAAGTGCTTTTAGACAGTGAACCCTAAAGGTAATGTCAAACACTCTGGATAGGACAAGGCCTTCGCCTAACCATTCCACAACCATCCAAATTTATTGAGAAATTTTTTGAAAATGTACTTGGTACAAGACCAAGGTTTTTGACTAAAGGAGAAAAGATAATGAAAGAAATGGAATGAATTGAAAAGGTGGTGAATAGAAAAAGGTAGGTTGATGGCAATGCACAAGGCGATCGACTTATAAGTGTGAAATACATACAAGATTGGTGTGGGGTTTAATGGAAAAGATGAGAAGTGAGAATGAGAAGAGAGGAGAAACCCTAAGATGTAATCCAAGTTAATTAGTTTGAAAAATGACTTGACGTTGGATCAAGTCTTATTTATCCTTTGTTTTGAAATTGTTTTCTAACTTAGCTCATTTTATATTTCTTAACAAGCAAACAAGCAATGATAAGAGACAATAAGAACTAAGTTATTACATTATGATGGGGGAGAGGGATACATAATGAACCCACCAAGGGGGAGATGAGATGTAAAGCATGAAAAAGTAAAAATAATGTATCAAAGATGAAAGAACATGACATCAAGTGCTTTCTTAAGAACTAAGAGTACCCTCTTGGGGCATCCCATAAGGATAAGAAGACTCTGAGGAGATCGGCAATCAATTTCTTTCTAAATGAGGATGTGTTATACAAGAGGAACTTCGACATGGTTCTGCTTAGGTGTGTGGACAAGCATGAGGCAGACATATTGATGCAAGAAGTACACGAAGGTTCTTTTGGAACCCATGCCAGTGGGTACGCCATGGCCAAAATGATGCTGAGAGCGGGGTATTATTGGATGACAATGAAGTCTGACTGTTACCAATATACAAGGAAATGTCATAAATGCTATATTTATGCAGACAAAGTGCATGTGCCACCGGTTCCCTTGAATATCTTGACCTCTCCTTTGCCTTTTACTATGTGGGGCATCAATATGATTGGATGTATTGAGTCGACTATTTCCAATGGTCATTGCTTCATCCTGGTTGTTATTGACTATTTCACCAAATGGGCAGAAGCAACCTCCTTTGCCAATGTCACTAAACAAGTGGTTTCCCGGTTCATAAAGAAAGACATCATCTGCCGTTATGGTATTCCTGAAAGAATCATTACTGATAATGGTTCCAATATGAATAACAAGATGATGAAGGAGCTGTGCCAGAGCTTCAAAATCGAACATCACAATTCTTCTCCATATAGTCCAAAGATGAATGGTGTTGTTGAGGCAGCTAACAAAAACATTAAGAAGATTGTGTAAAAGATGGTGGTACCATATAAGGATTGAAATGAGATGTTGCCCTTCGCTTTGCATGGATACCATACTTCAGTGCGAACTTCTACAGGGGAAACTCCATTCTCGCTTGTGTATGGTATGGAAGAAGTCCTGCCACCAGAGGTGGAGATACCTTCTTTGAGGATCATGATGGATGTAAAGCTTGATGAAGCTGAATGGGTAAAGACGAGATATGATCAATTAAACCTCATTGAAAAAAAGAGAATGGAAGTCATTCACCATGGGCAGTTATACCAGCAAAGGATGAAGAAAGCGTTCGATCAGAAGATGCGCCCTCGATTCTTCTAGGATGGTGACTTGGTGCTGAAGAGGATTCTGCCTCCGCATTCAGATCACAAGGGCAAATGGGCTCCAAATTATGAAGGACCATATGTTGTGAAAAAGGTCTTCTCTGGAGGAGCGTTGATACTCTCAACTATGGATGGTGAAAACTTCACGTCCCCTGTAAACGCAGACACAATCAAACAATACTTCGCATAAGCAGACCCGCTGGACCACAAAAAGAATAGGTCCAGGCAAAAAAAAGGCATCCCGACGAACCAAAAAAAGAGAAGGTTTGGGCAAAAATTAGGGATAAAAATAAAAGAATTGAATAAACCCGCAAAGTTGAAAACCTGAAAAAGCAACTTCGGCAAAAATGTGTATCCCGGTGGATTGAAAACCCGCGAAGGACGATCCAGGTAAAAGTTAGGGATTTGAAAGCGAGAGGCTGCGATATGCGTGTAATCTGTAATCTCATATCTTACAACAATTGGCAACTCTGAAGGATGGAAATCAGTCTAATCATCCTCTTCAGAAGGCAAAGTATTGAGAACTTCTAAGATATATCAGCCATAGAAAATTTGGAACTCGATGGAATTCTGTTTCCACATTGCTATTATTGTATTTTCTTGTATTTTTGGGTAATTACCTCTTTTAGGAATTGCTTCCAGATGTAAAATCCTGTTCATAGGCAATTTTCAATCAATAATATCTCTTTTCACTCATATAGCTTCTTGTTGATTTTCATTTTACTGTTTTGTTTGCTAAAAAGACATCCGAGTTTATGATAAACATTGCATTTAAAACATTGAAGCTTCACAACTACATGCTAAAAAACATGGGAGAATAACTTGAAGGTTAGAGTGTCTTGGATGGTAGACGCAGCTGCCATACAATAATCTGGGGCACAACTTGTTAATTTCCGCTTGCAGGAACTGTTGTTCTCTCATGATAACAAGTATCCATCTATTTGCTCGAAACTGAGAATGCTAAGATGGTGCTCGAGACAATATAGCTCATCACCAGCAGATGCAAAGGATTTTCCCTAAACAACAAAGAGTCATCCTCTGGTAGATGAGGTTTGACAACAATTATTCACAAGGTTTAAGTCCAATGGTTATTGGCATTTCTAACAGTATCACTGATACTTGTTCCCCGACAGAGTCAGTCACGCCAACGATTATCAATACCTTCATCAGATTAAAACCCAATTGGTATGCTCAGCAAGTTAAAGCCCAATAATTATTGGCGCATCTTTCTCGTCAGGAGTCATGTTTCCCCTACAGTCCTTGCAACAACATCTGTGGAGCTGAAGGTTGTTGACGTAGAGGTTTTATCTCTCCACATAAGAGGGGATCTTGACATTTCACTCCTCAGCAGAGCTGCCTGTCTCCAGGTCACTTCCCCAGCGAAGAGTCCTCTCTTGGCATTCTAGAAAATAGTGATCATCATCACATTGCATCCTCAAATGCGTAGCATTTCCATTTGATATGGAGCATTACGCCATAGAAAAATTCAAGCATGCATCGAAGCATAAGCCATTTGAAGCTTTTCTTGAAAGCCATTTGTTGATATATTCCCAGAGAAATTACTAACATTCATGGAATACACTTTCATTCTTGGTTGTAAGTACGCCTTCGGCCGACATTCTCTTTTAAAGTTCACCTTTGGCTGACATCCTTCTTTTCAAAATCCAGTTCTAGATTGGTATTTGGTACCAGAACGATCCTTTCTCTAAAACCTAGTTCCAGATTGGTACCTGGTTCCAGACCGATCCCTCTTTCAAAGTCCAATTCCAGACTGGCATTTGGTTCCAGACCAATCCTTTTCAAAGTCCAGTTCCAGACCGACATTTGGTTCCAGACCAATCCTTTTTGTAAATCCAATTCCAGACTGATCCTCTTTTCAAAATCCAGTTCCAGACTGGTATTCGGTACCAGACCAATCCCTTTTTCAAAATCTAGTTCCAGACTGGTACCCGGTTCCAGACCGACTCTTTTCAAACCCAGTTCCAGACTGGTATTCGGTACCAGACTGATCCTATTTTCAAAATCCAGTTCCAGAATGGTGTTCGGTACCAGACCGATCCTATTTTCAAAATCCAGTTCCAGACTGGTATTCGGTTCCAGACCGACTCTTTTGTAAATCCAGTTCTAGACTGGTACCCCGGTTCTAGACCGATCCCTTTTTATCTAAAATCCAGTTCCCGACTGGCACCTGATTGCCTTTTTTTTTCCCGCGGAGTGCAAATTTCTAGGTCCTTTTTGTATTCAATCCCCTTATATCTTGAATGTATGAACGTCATTGTCTTTGATACCTTCAGGTTTAAGTTGATTGAATAGGGGCAGTTGTTGCACCTAAAAATTTGCCCTCCCCTTTTCAACCTTATTTGGCTTATGCTTCATTCATTAGGTCATAATCATTCATACCTTGCATTGGTTCTAGATCATGGTATCAAGGCATCTTGGTCTTCCTCAGGAGGAGGAGTTGGTTTTCAAAGCCATGAGCAAGGAGATGTCCTCAACATCATGGTATTCTCAAGCTACAAGGGTTCCATACTCATCAAAGCATCTCAACAAGTTCACCCAATCATCATAAGATTAGGGTTTTAATGGTTTCATGGGACTCATCTGATCATAAAGTCAACCGATGCCGTACAAAAGTCAACCTTTGAGATTTTTGGTCAAATATGGGTATTTCAAGTCATCACCCATGATATTATGAGGTTTGATCAAGAGGAATCAAGAGAAATCATAAAATCAGGAGAAGTTGCCAAATTAGGGTTTTTGAATTTTTTCTAAGTATGGAGAAATCAAGCTCATGATGCCATTTTGCAAGATTCATATCTCTCTCATCCTTGATCCAAATGGGGAAAACTAATACTCAAATTAAAGATGATGTCACATACTACAAGTTTGTAGAAGAAAGGAACTTCAAAGGATGTATGGATTAAGAGTTATAATGGCATGAAGTTGAGAAAAATCAAGACTCAAGTTTTCAATACTTAGAATTTTTCTAAGTGTTGAAATTCAACTTGGAGGATGTGTTTTCAAGACCATTTTTCTCATGGTTCTGTAGCGAGCGATTTTGGACGCGGTTCTTAAGCGCTGGTCGCTCTCTGCGGTTTGAGCTTAAACTATAGGTCGATTCATTTTTTATCCTATTGTGAGCTGAATAAGGAAGGGAAATAGATGTCTCCAATTAACCCTGCTTTGCATACTGAGTTTAAACAGCGGTCTGTTAGGTTACGGATGCTATCAATGTGGGGGGCCTTTGTACTGGTTATTTGTATTTTCGCCAATACTGATTTCTTTCTTTTTAGGACTTGATAGAAGGTTTCTGGCGGGGAACAAGGATTAGGATGTTAGGGCTGATGTTTTTGAATTACTGCTTTTGATATGGGATTTGGGTTTTTGTTTAGTGTGCTCGCTAAGATTTTTCTTTCAATCTTATGCCTACGTATTCCCGTTTACCGAAACAGGGAAATCAGAGCGTTCGTAGTTCCTCCTATTCTATGGGAGGAAATGGTTGTTTTTGGTTTCTTGTTCAAAGCCCAAGACGTGAAGCGGAAGGTAGTTTGTATCTTGTTCAAATCCCAAGATGTGAAGCTAAAAAGGTCTCAACTTTAGAGAGAATTTGTCAGCTCTAAGGAGGGGGTTGTATGTCACAACTGTTTATGAAGGAGAATTACTTTAACCGGGATATGTGAATCCGGCAATGCCATAATTTCCTGAGAAGGGGTTTTTAACCTGAAGGAGAAGACTTTAACTCAGTGTAGAGCAATGCTATATTTCCTTAGGAATTTCTCATGCTAAAAGAGGGACAGTGGCATGGATGTAGATGATCCAGAGGCTTGCCGCTTACAGCGTTTAGATGAAAGGGGAAGGAGTTGTTGATGTTTGTGCATTGTGAACGAGGCACAGCTTTGACGCTAAAAGGTTAATTGGATTAACCAGTGGTTTTCTTATACAAAGCCTAAGAGGAGGCTAATATGTGTCTCGTACGAAGCCCGAGAGAGAGGCTAAAAGTTTTTGACTCAACGATGGAATCTTTTGGTATCTCGTATAAAGCCCGAGATGGAGGCTATTGGACTCAACAAGAGAGTTTTTGTATCTCGTACGAAGCCCGAGATGGAGGCGAAAGGGGTGATTGACTCAACAAGGGAGTCTCTTATGTGTCTCATACAAAGCCCGAGAGAGAGGCTAAAATTTGTTTGACTCCGCTGGGGAGAATCATTGTACAAAGCCCAAGAGGAGGCCAGGGTAACTGTTCCAGTTAAGTGACAGGTCCTGTATACTGATTTTAAAGAGAAAATTAGTTCTTATATGAGCAACACTGTACTCAGGGATTTTTGATGTGAGGATCAGGGTTATTCCCTATTCTTTAAGGAAACGGGAAATCCAAGGGGTATTGAGACTGTCCGAGTCTGCGGGTTTCCTTCCTATTTAACAAAGGGGTCACTTGAGAATGTCTTTGAGACTCAAGGAAGTTAGACTGTCCAAGTCTAGAGTTTCATCTTTTGTACTATGTTTTGAGAAATAGTATTAGACTCTACGAAATGAATGTTCTATACAGATGATTAAGTTCTGTTCCTATACCTCTAGGAGGTCGTCGGGACAATTTGTACGAAGCCCAAGAGGAGGCTGGAAGCTTTTAAGAAGCCGACGGGTCCTTGTACGATGCTCAAGAGGAGGCTATCATTCCCGGAGGAAGAAATCATTATACGAAGCCTAAGAGGAGGCTGTGAATACTTCTAAGAAGCTGTAGGGTCCTTTTACTAAGCCCAAGAGGAGGCGGGGTTGCTTTTAGGAAGCCTGTGGGTCCTTGTACGATGCCCAAGAGGAGGCCGATGCTTTTAAGAAGCTCGTGGGTCCCCAAACCCCGAGAAATTCAAGGCAATGCTATTCACCGAGAATAGATCAAAGTCAGGAAAGTCTGAGAATTTGGAAGAAACTCAAAGATGCCATTCACAGAGAATACATTCACCTTTGGGAGTAGAGTTTCTTGACAATTCCTAAGGAGGACAGCCGAAGAGAAGACTGTATCTGGTGATCCTATTGGGGATCTAGTTGTCTATTTCTACAAATAAACGAAACGGCGTCACCTAGTTCTAGACGTAGTTGCTGGAGAAACTCGAAATATCTATACTATTATTACACAGTTGATATGAGTTTATGAAAGAAGACTTACAGTGAAACAGCCCCACAATACAGTTATATATATATGAGTTTGTGAAAGGAGACTTACAGTGAAACAGCCCCACAATACATTTATATACATATGAAAGTAGTAAATGAAAGCAATAACCACTTACTCAGTTGTAGAGCTTCCATGTTGTTTGGTTAGTTGTTCAACAAAGAAAGATTGAAAACAACAGTATATTCAAAATCAAAGGAGCAAGTGCTTTGAAAAAGAAAGATTTGGGGCTTACAGCTCAAGGAGAGGCCCATGGTTTTATCAGTGAGCGCACTGTTTAAATTTGTACAGAGGGACTTATACAAGTGACTGAGGCCAAAAAAATATTTCTGTACAAGTGGGTTGGGTCTTATACTCTCTCAAGAGGTCCAAAGTTTGTTTTTCAACGGATGATGATCGCGTCGAACTTTTTGAAATACAACGGGACTTATACAATAAGTGAGGCCCAAAAATAGGTTTGTATTTACAAAGGATTGGGTCTTACACTCTATTAGAGGCCCAAAAGGGTTTAAAGAAAAAGAGTGGGGCTTATAACACGAGGGTAGGCCCAGATGACTTTTCGTTTAAAATGGCGATCGCGCCGAGGTTTTCTTTTAACGCGGAGGGACTTATACAATAAGTGAGGCCCAAAATGTTTTGGTTAAAAGGGGGTTGGGTCTTACACTCTATTAGAGGCCCAAAGTGTTTTTGAATGGGTCTTATAGCTCGAGGAGAGGCCCAAATGTTTTATTTTTGAAAAGGGCGACGATCGCGCCGTTTATTTTTGACGGTATCGGGACTTATACAATACTGAGGCCCAAAAATGATTTGGTCAAAAAAGGGATTGGGTCTTACACTCTATTAGAGGCCCAAAGTGTTTTTGAATGGGTCTTATAGCTCGAGGAGAGGCCCAAATGTTTTATTTTTTGAAAAGGCGACGATCGCGCCGTTTTTTTTTTTGACGGTATCGGGACTTATGCAATACTGAGGCCCAAAAATGATTTGGTCAAAAAAAGTATTGGGTCTTACACTCTATTAGAGGCCCAAAGTGTTTTGAAAATGATTTATGAGGGTTGAATTAATCCAAAAACCCTAATTTGTTTTCAAAAATGTATTTAATTGAATAAAAATTCAATTAAAATGATCAAAATTGTTTAATATGTGAAAAAACAAATTGTGATCTTGGATTAATGCTTCAAAAATTAAGTATTGACCTACAAAATAATTAGAAGGCATTAAAAGTTGCAAAATCAATGTAGAAAAAATATTTAAAATGTCAAAAACAATTAAAATATTAATTCTTTGCAAAAATATCAATTATATGAAATAAATAATATTTTTGGGATTTTTTGTTAAAATAAAATATTTTAACATTTTTGTGAATTATTAAAAAAAGAATCAACTCAAAATCATTAAAACTCAGAGAGAAATTAATTTTTGAATCAATTAAACAAAATCACAAAATTCAAATATTTGAATTATTCAAAAATGGCGCCAAGAACTGCTGAAGAACACGCGCGTGTTCTGGGTTTGGCTGATTTACATTTTCTATCCAATCTCCCTGAATACTTGATTATAACATGCAATCCACATATCATTATGCTCGTCTCAACCTCACGATCATGTCTATGTCCATTAATTTCATTTAAATTAAACATACAACAAGAAATCACGAAGAAACCTCAAGAACCCTAATTTCTGCATGAAGGCTAGGATTTTTTATACACGATTCAAACAATGCAATTAATTGAGGGAAAACATTCCATGCATGATTATGAACTTATGGCCAAATTATTGTGCGAGGAAATATGCATAGATTGAGAGATGACCAAGTATATGCTTACCTCTAAGCCGTGACAGCAAGTGCAATGTGATTTTTGATTTGGAGGTGTTACAGATGAGTGGTGATGATCTGAACAGCTTCCCTACACCTATGGAGTGTGTTTGAATGCTTGGACTTGATTGAAATTGGCTGGATCAATTCATGGCATCTCAGCTGCAACTTGATTGAAAATTTGAGCAACCAGCTGGTGATTTTGTGAAATCAGTGTTCCAGATGTTATGTGAGTGTTTGGATCACTTCTATATGATGTATGTGAGGTGTGTGAGTGATTGGTCTGATTGGAAAAGCTCTCAAACTCAAAACCCGATAGTGACTTGCCTTAGAAGGCAAAATTGGAGTGAAAGAAGAGATTTTGAGGAAAGCATCTGTTTGATGGCTTTGGTGTACTCAAACTGATCACAATTGAGCTCTATTTATAGTAGAGCAAGTTTGTTTTGCAAGGAATAGTGAATGGCAGCTGGTAAGTAGGTTTGGCCAATGTTGTCCAATGGAAATGCAAGTCTCCTCTAGCCATTGACTAGAGGTTAGGGCACAGAGCTTTGGTCCCCTTGGTCTTGGATAAGTCTTGACTGATTTCAGATGAGAATGGCTCAGTCCATGCCACCTTGATGCTTCCATTGAATGCTTCAATCCAAATTTGGAGTCTTGTCCCTATTTTGGCCATTCTAGGTTCAACATGCTATTTCTTGTTCCATGGACTTTGGAGGCTTGGCTCAGTGATTGTCCCCTTTAGATTCAATCCTCAGATGTGTCCAAGTAGATAGGAGCATTTGGATTTGGCTGATTTTGGCAAATCGAGCCAAAATGCAAAATCTGCCTTGCCTTTGACAGATTTCAGCAAGGTAACTTGACAATGTCATATCTCATGGTGTAAGTTGAATTTGGAAATGTTTTTGGCCATTTTGGAAAGCCCTTACATGATACAACAACTGTTTGAACATGTTTGATTTTGATCTCTTCTGATTCCAAGTGAAAAATCCCTCTACATTTGGCAAAAAGTGAAGCAAAATCTGACTTAGTGAAATTTTCACTAAGTGTTGGAACAAAGTGTGATTTCTTGATTTTGATCACTTCATAACTCAAAATCCTTAATGAATTGGACTTAGGTCTAGTTGAAGTTTTTGTAGAGGGTAATAAGGGCTACAAATCCATCTTTGGATGAAAAAAATTGGCCTTGTGGTTTAGGAGTTATGGTCCTCCAAAGTTGGTGCATTAGTGGTACTTTTTCCATAACTTAGAAAATTTTCTAAGTTTTATGGTTACCCCTTTTACAAGTTATCCCACTTTCTTTGATTTTTCTTGATGAATGATGATCCAAATCATACATTAACATCATTTTAGGGTTAAAAATCTATTTTGGTGAAAAATCTCAAAAAGTCAAAGTTGACTTTTGTGCACAGTTGACTTTTTATCAGATGAATTCCAAACTGTGCAATTCTTCATGAAATTATGTCCTTGACCTAAATCAAACTTGATGGACATGTTCCAAGGGTGTCATAGGGTATATTAAGGCATGTCCTAGGGTTTGGGAGCATGTCCTGGTCAAAAGTCAAAGTTGCAGTTGACTTTTTCCTTAAAACCCTAATTGTGGTGCAGATGAAATTGAGACTTGTTGCTCAAGCTTCTTGGATTAATCCATTGTTACAAATGGATCAATATGGTATATTAGAGACCCCCAAATCATGTCTTGAGGTCTTGGTCCATGATTTGCCCTAAAAGTCAACTTAGGGGTGAATTAGGTCAAGAAACCCTAATTCCTGATTTTTTATAAATGCACCCCCAGAGGCAAAATTGACTTGATGAATGGGTCCATGAGGTTCCATGGAGTACATTAGGTTGTGTTTTGGATCCTTGGATCATGCCCAGAGGAAAATTTCCCTTTGGAGGCCCTGATCAACCAAAACCCTAATTTGAGGACACTGGCGATCTTGAGACTTGATCCACCTAGAAGGGAACAACCTTGTGCTTAATCCTTTAAGTGGGAGTCCTTTTGATCCTTTGTGGATATGTTAGAGGCTAGACAAGTTGAAGATCATGTCATTCCTTGATTGATCCTTTGTCTAAGGCTCTGAGAGGGCTTAAAACCCTAATTTTGATAGTAGTGAATGCTCAACAATTCCTTGAGGAGATTGATGAGGCACAAAGGTACATCCATATTGTGATGATGATTGACACAATGATGGGAATCTTAGTGGTCAAAATTTGAGGTATGACAGGTTCCAAGCTCCAACTCAAATTTCCTTCAACATGAAAGTTGTTAAGCATTTTCCAAGCTTTCTTTTGATACCAAGAACACTTCATTTGGATCATTAGAACTCAAGTTATGATGTCCCAAAGTTAGGGTGTTCAAGTTGTCAAGTCATTAGTTAAATTCATGGAGCCAACTTCAAATGCGATTTCCACATGTTTCCAATCTCCAATTCAGTTTTCCTCAAACATGAAAGTTGTTCTTCATCGTTTAAGCTTTCCATTAATGCCAAGATCTCATCAAATGGATCAACACATCTCAAGTTATGTTACTTCAAAGTTGGGATATTTTTGAGGTTCAAATTGGTAACTTAGTGAAATTTTTCTAAGTGTTTCTCGGCAAATTCATGGAATCAACTTTCATGGCATTTTTCACAACTTTCCAAGCCTTGATTCATCTTTCCATCAACATGAAACTTGTTCATCATATTCCTAGATTTCATTTGGTACCAAGTTCCTACCATTTGAGCCAAAATTTACCAAGATGTGATTGATAGAAGTGGTATGTATGGACATTGTTGGATAGCATTTGAATTACATATTTTGGTAGCATGTCATGTTTCTTTGCAGCATGTTTTCATTCTTGTATCAAACCACACGTATTAAATTCCATTTTCCTTGCCAAATCATTACCCTACGAAGCTAAACACATACATTTTCTTCATGCACAAGATTAGGATGTTTTTGCCAAAAGTGGAAAAAGTGAAACTTGCACCAAGCATTGTCTCACCACTCACTCCTCTCATTCTGGCTCTCATTCCATTCACAAAACACAACCACAACAACACCACTACAAGACAACTCGTGCCATGCTCATGCTCACTCCCATTTTTCATTTTTGTACAAAAACCAACCAACAAATTTCTCAACCTTGGTTAGCATTCTAACTCACTCCAAAACCACATTATATAAGGCCAAAAACCCTAGAAACAAAACACATCTTCATTTGCTCAAGTTTAGACTCAAAATATCTCACTCTCTCTTTCTAAAAATCCAAACACGAGTTACTATTTTCCTGAGAATTTCTTCTCATTTCTTGCTCTATCCATCATCTCTGAAGTGCTTTGAATCATTTGGTGGAAGCTCTGAGGCTCTTGCAAGTAATTGAAGAGGCAATGGACCTTCTCCATTGAGTAAGTTTTATCAACTCATTCCTCTCATGTTAAACGTGTTTTCAACTCATTCTTGTTGCATTTGAGGTCCTACCCTAGTGTAGGAAATGTATACATGGCTGTTGTCTTGATATGGTAGACTTTCAGTTTCACGTGTTAAATTTCATGCTCGGTTCTTACCACTTTAGAGTGCTTAAAAATGAAAAATGAGGCTAGATTTGGAACCTACATGGAAAAACGAGTGGAAAGGTGTCTTTATTTTGATGTTTTGGTGAGATTTACAGTCATCTACGGCGAGGACCACCGGAGAAGACGACCGAAGCTAGGGCTCTGGCGTCTAACTGTGTTTCTTGCTTGACCTTTGACCTTGCTGATGTGGGCGTGAGGTGGTTCTCACGTGGAGCTAACATGTTTAAATGAAAGGCCACGCATGTTGTTTTTGTGTTCTGAACCTTGCTAAGTGGGTTGGGCCTAGCACTTTTTCTATTCGCCCCTCCCTAATTCTGGCACAAAGCGTATTATAACATGTTCTAGTTGTTTCTTTTTTTCTATGTCACACCCCTTTTTGTTTATTTGTTCTTTTTATTTCTTTTTCACTTTAATTTCATTTTTTATTATTCCTTCACCTTAAAAATTATTAAAAATAGGTTTTAAATATTTTAATGTCTTGTGATATTTTACATATTTTTCATTTTATTTTTCAAATTATTTTTCTATTTTATTTGAATTATTTTTTAAAGATACTTTTACTTGTTTGCCCTTGGATTAGGGTTTGTGTTTTGATGTCTTGTGAGTGCTTTCTTGAGACAATATTTTTGGCATGTTTTGACACATAAATGCTTAATGTTTGAATGATATTGTGGTGCTTTGATGATGTATTTTTGAAAACTTTATTTTTGCTTTTGTTGAGCCCCGATTCATGCTCGATTGTTGAAGTATGCTTGACTTGTTGAATGGTTTTGAGGATGCACTTGTGCAATTCTATTTGGGATATTTTCCTTACTTGATCTTGATTGTCTTTTCATGAGGTAGAGCCATAGATTCAAATTTATTTGGTCATTTAAATATTTTTGGATGATGCTTCTTTGTGATGTTGTCTTGAACATGGACTTGCCTAACCTTTGACCTAGTTTCTTGAGCTTGTTTCTTGTATGAATTTTCTTGTGGTCCATGAATCTTGTATGAGTTGAATACCTTGTTTGTGCTACTGCCTCCTCTTGATCTCATGCCCTAATCTCATTTGTTTAATCATTTGTGGCTTGTTTCTTTTGAACTAATTGTTGACAATTGTTTGGCCATTGATGTGATGCATGTTTGATATTCTTGTGTTCATTTCTCAATCTTTGAAGTATGTTGAACATGTTATGGTATAGCTACTGACTTGTATTGATTCTCATTTTCTTGATCCATTTTTCTTTGACATGCTAATTGATGATGTTTGGTTGTTACTTCAAGTCATGTATGCTTGTGCACTACTTGTTTGTCATTGCCTATCTTCCTCAACCCTAATCTTTGGATTCTTTTGAGCATGACTTATGATGTTTGAAATGTGTGCTAAGTGTTTACTTTCATACATCTTTGTTGCTTTGATTCAATTTTGAAGCATAATTTATCTTGATGGATGTTTGTCACTCATGATTTGATTGCTGAATCTTCTTGCTTTGTGGTGCTTAAGTTAAATACTTGATGGCATATTCTTTCATATTTGATACGTTCTTTTTACTTTTTCATGCTTTACATCTTATCTCCCCTTGGTGGGTTCATTATGTATCCCTCTCCCCCATCACAATGTAATAACTTAATTCTTATTGTCTCTTATCATCGCTTGCTTGCTTGTTAAGAAAGATAAAACGAGCTAAGTTAGAAAACAATTTCAAAATAAAGGATAAATAAGACTTAATCCAACGTCAAGTCATTTTTCAGACTCATTAACTTGGATTACACCTCAGGGTTTCTCCTCTCTTCTCATTCTCACTTCTCATCTTTTCCATTAAACCCCACACTAACCTTGTATGTATTTCACCCTTGTAAGTCGATCGCTTTGTGCATCGCCATTAACCTACCTTGTTCTATTCACCACCCTTTCAATTCATTCTATTTCTTTCATTATCTTTTCTCCTTAAGTCAAAAACCTTGGTCTTGTACCAAGTACATTTTCAAACTTTTTCTCAATAAATTTGGATGGTTGTGGAATTGTTAGGCGAAGGCCTTGTCCTATCCCGAGTGCTTGACATTACCTTTAGGGTTCACTGTCTAAAAGCACTTACCATCTAAAATAAAACACCTATTAAATAAGAGAATAAGGCTCTCTTTGTATTGAACTAAAGAGAGGGGATTGAGTGAAGACTTCTTCCTTTCCGAGTATTAGGATGCTCACTTTAGAGTGCTTGGTTCATAAACTCGTCTTTCGATACGAAGACGCGACTATATTCGCCACACCATTTTCAAAATAAATCTTTTGAGATAAAGAATTGGGTACTACCCGCAGGGGTTTCTACCTGAGGACTTATTTTTCCCCTAAAATCAACCTTCACCAATCAAATGTGACATCTTGCCTTGATGGCGAAAACTTAAGCCTTTTCAAAAAGGACACGTTATTTCCATCCTACCGTATAACATGCTAAAGCGTAAGTCTCCTTGCGTGTGAACGCAAAACCTATTGCTAGGATGTGAACATTGACGTTGTCCATTAAAAGAAACAAACCCGTAGTCCCATGAACTACGAATGGTCTGGCTTCTTCATTCTCTTCCTTATTAGGATACGTAGGCACAAGGCGACGAAGTCTCTGAGAGCACAATCCCCTTTCCACCCGTAGTCCTCCGAACTATGGATGCTCTGATTCTTCATTGGTTAATAGAGATATGTAAGCACAATACGACAAAGTCTTAGCGACCCACCTTTTCTTTTTCCCACCTTTTTTATTTTATCTCATTTTCTTTCACAATCTTTGTTTCTCAACCCTTTTTCTTTCCCCCTTAGATCACTCTTAGAAAGCAATACCCTTAGCAACATCCTTACACATAAGACAAGCGAATGGTTCCCATCGAGTACGATGGATATGAGGGGTGCTAACACCTTCCCCTTGCATAATCGGCTTTTGAATCCATAATTTGGTTGCGAGACCATCTTATCCTTTCTCTTGGCATTTTCTCGATGTTCCCCTTCCCCTTTTGGGATAAATAAAGTTCGATGGCGACTCTGTGTCTTTCGCCGGTCTTTTTCACGGTAGCAATAATACCGTTACAGATTTGAACAATGTGAAGGTTGGGAAAAGGTTATGGGGTTATAGGAATTACAGAAATAAAATGGAGAAGGGATGCAATTTTTTCAAGTGGGTAGGTGATGAAGTAGTTGATGAGAGGATTTGAATATTGAAAGGAAAAGGAAGAAAATCTTTAAATTAAAGAATGACGTTGTCCACACAAGAGAATTGTTGAAAATTTCAATGGTGTTTGGAATTATTAGTTTAGGGTTGAATGTAGTGTTTTTTAACCATGTATTTCAAATAGGCTTATGCTCAAAACAATATGTAATTTTATGTTATAGACTATGTAATTTCTTTGTTGGTTAAATGAAATTGGTTGATCAAAATAATATGTGTTATGCTCTGTTTTATCATTTATGCTATAACAAAGTTGTTTATGACGTTCTGTGTTATGTAATCTGGCAATACATTAATCATAATGAAATAAAAAATATTTAGTAAGGGACTAGAAATGTTAAGTTTTATAGATAAGGGACTTACCTAAAATCAATGTAATAAATAAAGGGACTACATTGAAATAATTAGGTTTGACAGTTTAACCAAACTGTAAATAAATTATCCATGTTTTATGTTATTTATCAGAAGGAAACCATACACAATCAACCAAGATATGATACATAACTAAACCATACACAATCAAAAGTAAACAAATCACAAAATGCATAAAATGATGATTGCATTAACATAATCAGTAGTAAGATCCTTGTTACATTGAACCATATTGGCATAAAAGCACAAAATCTTTCCATTGAACCATAATTGTTTGTATTCAGAGACACTAATACAAAAATCCTAAGTTACAAAGACAATAATTAAAAAATCACAATAGAAATAAGATCACAATGCAGTTGGTTCAAGCTAAGTTGATGCGGACTGACTTGGTCCAAGCTAACTTGGTCCAAGCTGACTTGATGCAGGCTGAGTTGTTTGAGTTTATTCAAATTGAGTTGTTTGACTTGGTGCAGACAGTTTCCAAGTAGATTTGTCGTGTCAAATCATGTGGAAGTTACTTCACTTGATTCCAAAGTTAGCTCTCTTTAGTTGTGTACCATCTCTCATATTTTTTGTTGCATCTCTGGTCCTTTTCTTCTTTGGCCTTCCTAGTTGTCTTTTGATTGGTGGTGGCTGTAAATCAACACACTCTATTTTCTGCTAGAGTTTCTCCATTCATTGGATATATAACAGGTACATAACATGCCTCATAACATGGTATTTTGTAGTTGTCAGACACAAAAGTGTCAATCTCCAATTGTTGAGCTTTCATACAAGATATTGCATGACAATATGGCTACCCTGTCAACATCCATATCCTACAAGAGCGCTCCTTTTTTTACAGGCTCACAATATTATTTTCCCCATTATATGAGATATGCCTAATCTCATAATCGTATTCACCTGCATGCCTATGTAAAACACAACAACAATTCAACTTCATAACCAAATGTAAAACACAAAACAAAGTAAGCATTCAATACCTCACAATCAAATTATTTATTTTTTATTATTTCTTTTCTATCTTTCACTTGATATTTGATAGAATATCACCTTCATATTTGGCAGTCTTCTCCCTGTTTAATTCCCACCTCAGCATGATATACACTCTGATTTCTTCAATTATTGTTCCAATTGGTTTGGCCCTAGCTGTGATAATAACAGGTTTGAATAGTTCAGACATGTTGTTCACCAAAGTATCATACATTCTACTGGGGGTAAACCTGTATTTGATCCAAAATATAAGTGATACTCCCTTCGCTCCTATTTATAAGAGAAATTTTACTTTTTAGGTTCATTGAATAATTAATGTATTTGGACTATATAATAGATCAAATACATTGTTTATTCAATGATTCTAAAATATAAATGTTCTCTTATAAATAGGAACAAAGGGAATAATAATCAATATAAATTTGCATACACATATACAAGGATTCAGATTCAAACTTGTGACAAAGTGTATAGCTTAGTAATGTCAATATTTGTCATTTAAATTGGACTTAAAAACATAACATTTATATTTTAATAGAGTGTAATTGTAATGTATTATTGACATAAATTAATTATTTTTTCTTCATGTTTTTGCGTGTCTTTCTTACTCTGCCTTCTTTTGTCATTATAACTTATCATGTTCAAAAATTTTAGATTCGTTTAGATAGAGCAATTCAAGATGAAATGAGATTTTCTACGATAGCCTTGGCACTTGATATAATTTGTTAAAACTTATCCAAAGTTAATAAAAAAAGTTTAGTTCAAAAATTATTTAAATAGTTACGAAATTCTAGTATGATTGAGTGTCATCACATGCTCTCAGCTTGCATAAAAGTTTCTCTTTAAGGAGTTCCAAATACCACTGATGCATTACATTGATAAAAGTTGATTTTTATCCCTGGTTGTTCACCAACATAACCCACAACAAGTTTATATGCTATCAAACCCACCGAAGTTTGAACTTTTTATTAAGTCGTGGAAGGTATGTTGTAGGATTAACCAATACATATTAGTAACTTGCTTATGGCCCATGAATCGAATAGTTCACAACTTGTATTTAGATTTTTTTCTACTACATTGAAGGAATGTTCATCAACGCAATACATGTTTTCCATATGCATAATGTTTCCATTGGACGACACTTATGTCATACCAATTTGTCTAACTACCTCAAGTGAATTTGTTGCCATAGGTACCTATTCAAATTGAAAATTATTTAGGTTGTATGTATTATTCGCCACAGAGTGCCCCTAGTGTGAGTGCATTATCCTTTTAGATATGTTTTGAATGATGTCAAAACTAGAAAACTTAGTATTTGTGTACATTGAATCTTGTTGTCTATGACTAGATGTGCATTATCATAATAGGACACTTAAAATCAAATTAGATAGGTCATTACAAGCAAAAATTAGGACTTTTCATGAAAAATGAGTCAATGGGTGGATACACAATAGCTATGTATCAATACACACTGAATGGTTTTAAAAGAAAATATTTCTGATGAGAATGTATCGATACATAGGAAGAATGGGTTAATACACAATGCAAATGAGTAGACTCATTTGTATTTGGAGTCGACTCCATCTGAAACATTTTTTCAAACAAATCACTTTATCCTCAATGTATCTATACATTGATGGTGTGGGTCGATACATGACAAGAATGAGTTGACTCCCTTGTGTTTAGAGTCGACTCCTTTTGAAGATTTTTTCAAACAAATATTCCTTGCCCTTGATATATTGACACCTTATGGATGTGTATCGTCTCCTTAGCCTTATGTATTGACTCATTCGAATTTGAATTCAATACATTAATTCTATTTTTCAAAACTTGTATTTTTTTTCTTTCTAAAAATCTATTTTGTTTGTTGTTTTTTTACACACACACACACACAAGCCTGCATATAAATATGCATTCATGCATCATTTCTGAAATTGAAATCAAGAACACAAGTTGAATTTTCTCATCATCTTCAATCTTTCTTTGCTTACATTCAATAATTACACATAATCATTTTTGTTGAGTGACATCAAGATTGATTGATAAGGTCCAATTTATGATTGTTGTAATTAAATTGGGTTGAGTTTTTCTTTGGGGGTTTCTGATGACGGTCTGTCATTGCATGAATTCGGTCGAAGAAACAGATCAAAGAGTAAAATTGAAGAATAAAGAGCAAAGAATGATGAAAAAATAGCTAAGTGTGAAGAAATAGGACTTAATGAAAAATCAGGTGAAAAAGGAAGCAAAAATGTGCAGCTATGGGAATAATCATGCGCAGCATCGCGCGCTAGGGATGTAAAAACTGCAGCGCGCGTAGTGACTCCTTTTTCTGGGCTTTTTTAATGTGTTCTAATCCATTCTAAAAGCTTTTTAAGGGAGATTTGTGCACTTTTTCAAGGGTTACAAATTTCAGCACAACAAGTACGAGTTTTACAGCATCTGAGGTGATTTTAGGAGCATTTAAAGCCATATAAGGCCAATATTTCAAGAGATCTCATATGAAATTCTTCTTAATTGTTTTTGGTATTGTATTTTAAATTATGAGTAGCTAAATCTCTCTAGGTTAGGTTGTGTTTGATGAACCTATTTCAATATTGTTGGGACATATGTTTGATTTGATATTGCATGAGTATTTTGACCTATAATTCTATTCAATTGCTTCTTGTTCGTAATGCTTTTTATGTGAGATACTATTTTAATCTGATTTTGGGCACATAGAGAATACTGGTCATTAGTGTATATGTTGGACCTAGGGCAATTGTTATGCTTACGCTGGTTGAATAGGAATAAGAGACCCCGAGTAGTGGCTAGTGAATTAACGCTCTGTTGCATTGCTTATTCCTGCTTACGCAAGTGGACTAGGGATAGGAAACTCCGAGTAGTGATTAGCGAGCTATATTGCAAGGGATTGGTTATAGCAGTTTTGTTAATTTTCCATGGGATTATAGTGACACTATTATTCATGTAATGCATCGAACATCAACAATAGAGAAATAGGGGATTTCATACACAACCTGACCATGTTCTAATTATTGTTTGAACACCTTATTTTATTTTTGCATTTCAAACTCAACACCTTATTTTGAGAAAATCAACAGGCATCAAGAGACTGTTCTAAGTAATAGGGAAACATCCTTTGAGAACTTAGCTATGCAACTTGGCCTAATATCTACCCAATTAGCATTAAGACTGAGCTCTAGTGGGGAGTTCAATGGGAAAATTTTAGATAGTCCCATAGATAAGGAAATTGAAAGAGAATTAAAACAGGAATGTGAGGTAGTCGATGAAAGAGGAATTGAAAAAGAGAAAGAAGAAGAAAAGTGCACACCATCTGATAAAAAAATAGAAGCAAGAATAGTAGAATTAGAGGTGAAAATTAAATGTGGGAAAACAACAAGAATGAAATATGAAGATTATATAGTTTTGGATGAATCTCCAAATTCAATAATTCATTTAGATGTAGATGTCCAACTACAAGATATTCAACAAAAGAATAATCCTACACCTAGCAACAAGGGTGATAAAAAAAAGGAGAAATAAATGAAGTATTGGATAATATTTATGCCTTGTTCAATACTATCAAGCTAAAGAGAATATGGAAGAAAAACCTTCAATTCCTGAAAGTAATAAAATTCCTACCAAACAAAAGGAAGAAGAAGGATGCTGTGTTTTTCGTGTCATATATGCCGCCCTAACACAAAAATTGAAAGGCCAAGCTTAAGACCTTAAAGAAGCGTTTAATGGGAGGCAACTCATAAGATAAGTTTTTATTTTATTTGTAAAACTTAAATTTAAATTTATTTCAATTAATTGTTTTTCTTTTGAGGCATGTCACATTTAGGAGCAGTAGGACAAATACTTGAGAAAAGGATTGAAAGAAGAAAGAGAGACTACAAAATCTCTATAATCCTTTTTTTCTAATCTCTTTGCTCTTTCTAGTGTTGTTGTTGTTGTTTTTTCATGCAATGCGTCCAAAGCAAAGTTGTTCCTCTCGAGCATCATCATCAATCAGACGAGGGAAGAGTGGACCAAACAGAACCAAGGCTTCAATAACACCATGCAAGACATGCAAGACTTTTTTTTTTCGCTCCAATGACATGTTAATTTGGAGTTTTCTGAAATTGTATTAGTTTATGTGATTCCCTTTTACGTCAAATAAGTCAATCTAGAATATTAGCTACAATACTTGGTTCCCCTTTGTACTAATAAATTTATGTGTATCATTAATAAACAAGTGTGTTACTGTTGTTTCTTTCAGATTTACAAAATTGCAATTTTAGCAGTGAACGGATGAACCATAAGCATCATAAAAAAACAAAGGTGGTCATCAGGAAAGTTCCTTGCGGATTGAGAGTTAAGGAAGAAAGGAACGATCAACTACCTTATACTCAATCTCCAGATACCTCAACTAGTAAGGTTTGAGCCAAATATTTCATTGCTTACTTTTCCTTCTTATGAGAGTATCCTTACAATTGCTATTTTCTAGAATTTGTATAATTTTAATTTAATCTATTGATTTGATAAATACACACTGAGGCACTTGTTTGTGGTAAACTAGCACGTATATCATGTTTATATCCTTTGCTAACCACTGAGTCTAAGCCCTTTCTTTCGGTGACATAGCTACAATAATTACCCAATTGACTTGAAAAATTAAATCTTTCCACCCTCTCTTTCGAGTTAGGTAGAAAATTTAGTTCCTTGGTCATATGCAAAAGAATAAGTTTAGGGTTGCTCTTAGAAGTGAACAAAGTATAAGTTTGGGGTTGGTGTACTAGAGATTTTGGTCAAAAATTCAAAAATAAAAATGAGAAAAATCAAGTCAAAGCAAATTCTTCAAAAAAATAAGAAAAGCAATGTTTAGGACCATACAATGTTAATCTTTAGTACCAAAGTAATTAAGCAAGAGTTGATATGAAAAGGAATATGACAAAATAAGGAAAACTACGTACCTAATTCCAAAGGTTTAAGCCTACTATCTCAAATTATCTTACCCTGGCATAAGCCTCATTACAACCTTGAAAGACCTCCAAAAGTGTGTGTTTAGATTACTTTGATTGATTTTATTAGAAATTTTACAAACTTATGGTAAAATACTTTTGTACGTTGATTGTGTGATTACCTTGTCAATTCGGGTTAAAAATTAGTGAGCTGAGATATAGGTTGAGTACTTGTTGTGTTGGAAGAACTTTTCCAAATTTGTTCGATTGAAGTCGGGAACTATAATGATGATCATGTAACACAATTGGTGGTGTTCATTTGTTATTATTGCAATTTGTTTTTCTGTTGAAATGTGCAGTTGCAAGTGAGTTACTTGAGGATAAACAACGATTCAAGTTTGGGGCTGTGATGACAATCTGTCATTGCATAAGTTTGGTCGAAGAAATGGATCAAAACAAGTTAAAAAGGAGAAAAAATGAATAATAAAGACCAAACAATGAGGAAAAAATATCTAAGTGTGAATAAATAGGACTTAGTGAAAAATCAAGTGAAAAGGGGTTAAAAAGCATGCAACTACTGAAATAATCACACACAGCATCGCGTGCGCGATAAGGATGTATTAGCTGCATCGTGCGCGATGCAGATCATCACGCGTGCGATGACCCCTTTTCTGGGCTTTTCTAACGTGTTCTGATCCATTCATGGGTTACGAATTTTAAGGGGGCTTTGTACACTTTTTAAAGGGGCTTTGTACACTTTTTCAAGGGTTACGAATTTTGGCACAACAAGTACGGGTTTTACAGCATCAGAGGTGATTTTTCGAGCATTTAAAGCCATTGGAGGTCAATCCTTCAAGGGATATCATATGCAATTCTTCTTTATTGTTTTTGGAATTGTATTTTGAATTATGAGTAGCTAAATCTATCTAGGTTAGGTTGTGTTTAATGAACCTATTTTAATATTGTTGGGACATGTGTTTGATTTGATATTGCATGAGTATTTTCACTTATAATTATATTCAATTGCTTCTTATTCGTAATGCTTTTTATGTGAGATACTTTTTTAATTCGATTTTAGGCACATAGGGAATGATGACCATTAGTTTATGGTTTAGACTTAGGGAAATTGTCGTGCTTAGGTGAATAGGAATAGGAGACCCCGAGTAGTGGCTAGTGAATTAACGCTCTGTTGCATTGTGTAATCCTGCTTACTCTGGTGGACTAGGGATAGGAAACTTTGAGTAGTAACTAGTGAGTTATATTACAAGGGATTGGTTATAGCGGTTTTGTTAATTCACCTTGGGATTATAGTGACACTATTATTCATGTAATGCATCGAACATCAACAATAGAGAAATAGGGGATTTTATACACAATCTGACCGCATTCTTATTATTGTCTGAACACCTTATTTTATTTTTTCATTTTGAACTCGAACCCCCCACCCAATTTACTTTTTTCCACGCATTGCGCCATTTTTTCTTGTTAAATAGTTGTCCCTGTGGATTTGATCTTTTTATTACTGCCACATTATTGGTTGGTACACTTGTTGAGAAGTCATCAGTTTTATTGATAAAACCTTTAGGGTTTTTCCTCAAGGATCAAGGGTTGATTTGGGATTTTTTGCACAAGTTTTTACAACTTGGATTCACCATAGTGAAAGCTTTGAAGAACGAGGGTTTTGTCAAAGGATTAGCGGTAACCAGAGGATCCGTTGGAAGTCTTGGGTGACTTGATATATCTTAAGATCAAGGAAAGAGAAGAATTTAAAATCAACATCAAACATAGGGTTTCGGGTTTTGGATTGCTAATTTTTCTCTTGTATACAACTCTTGCAAAGGTGAATTACATATCTCGATTCTATTTGGAATTTGGGGTAGACGTACTCATAGTGAGGACAACTGGGGAACTGCCTAATTTTTTTTGATGTTCTCTCTCTCTCTCTCTCTCTCTCTCTCTCTCCCTCCCTCCCTCTCTCTCTCTCTCTCTCTACAATTTGATAGCACACTTAGTGAGTAATTTTATTAGCTGAAAATGTTGTTTGTGTTGAAGTATCTTAAACTATTTTTGTAAGATCATTGCAATTGAATTGTCACACTTTCAACACAAAGAGAATTAAGCTTGATGTATTGCACATAAAGTGTTTGATAATTTGACTGCACCCTAAGTCTTTGATAAATTTCCTTAGTCAAGATTATTTTTATATTTCATTAGAATTTTTTTATCATTGTGTGATTTAATTCAAACATTGTGAGTGTAACTTTCCGTTAGATGTATTTTGTATGATGTCAAAACTAGGATACTTTAGCATTTTTGTACATTGGATGGTATCATCTAAGTCTAGCTGTGCATTTTAGAATTAGGAAGCATGTCAACATGTTTGAAATGGTTTAGAAAATATTCAAGCATCAAGAAATAGTTTTATGCATCAAAAACAAAGTTTTGGTGTGAAAAACAGCTTATAGGTCGACATATACGACTATAGATCGACACATCCATCCTTCAGGCCGACACATATGATGCATTATTAAATCCTATAGGCTCTGCCCATGTGCCACCTCCTATAGGTCAACATATGACCTTTACAGGTCGACACATGACTTTGATAGGTAGACCTATAGGCAAAAAATCTTGATTTTTTTGCATTATTTTCTATTACTTTTGTATTCCTTTTGCTTCATACTTGCATACATATATATACTTGATACATGCATCATTTCTAGTAAGGTTCTAGAGAAAACCTATATGAAACCAAGATTTCAAAGCATTCTCATCATCTTTAACATCTCTTCTATGCATACATACAATCAAACTACACATAATCAGTTTTTGATTGGGTTCCATCTTGATTAGGGTTGATAGCGTCTAATTTAGGTTGTTTGTATTGTAAATTAGGTTGAGTTCTTTAAGGGTTTCAAATAAGAAAACCAATTTGGGGCTCTCCTTCAATATCGTTAAGGGATTTGAAGGTTTTGAACAAGATTACACAATTCAGATCCGATCGAGTGAAAGTCTTAGGACAAAGGGTTCCTTGTAAGGGAGTAGCGTGAGACGGTGGATCGAACTGATAAATCTTGGGTTTCAACAAGCGTGCGCTTGGAATTAATTCGACCGAGTGAAATCCTTGGAACAAAGGGTGCCTTGCAAGAAAGTACCGTAAACAGGTGAATTAAAGCGACATTGTTGGTTACTTGATCAATCTTTGATCAAGGATTTTGGAGGTGTTAGAATCAACATCAAACTCAAGGTTTGTAGGGTTAGATTGCTACATCTCTTGTATTCATACTTTTTCAAAGTAAGGTTAATTGAAATTATCTCAATTCGAATTCGAATGAAGGGCAGACTTACCCATAACGAGGTCGATTGAGGAACTACCTAAACAAATCCTTGTGTACTCTCTATCTCTCTGTCTCTTTCTTCTCTCTGTCTCTCTGTCTGCCTGTCTCTCTCTCTCTCTCTCTCTCTCTCTTAAATTTGTGTTAGCAAATTGTTGAATTCATTGTTTGTTTGATCAATTATTTTTGGAATTATTTTTTATCACATTTTGAAATAGGTTTTGTTGAGTTAATCATAATCCGTTTGATTGTGATTGGATTCTAATATCAAAAACACTAAGCAAATTTCCAAACGATATCGATTGCACACAAAGTGTTCGATAAATTGCCTTAATGTTGTTTTTGTGTTTTGATCATTGGGAATAAGATTTATGTATAACTTTGCATTCAATTGGTTTTGATTAATAGTTGTTGAACAATTTGTGTTCAATATCATATGTTTGTGTACCTTTACGCATATCTGAGCTTGTCGAAAAAGGTTCAGTTAGACAATTCAATTCGGGTTATTTCCGTTGTGCCATTAAACTTTTAAAATCAATTTTTGCCAAAAGTTTTTAACTTGTGATCTATTCACCCCCTCTAGATCGAAGCCTATAGTCCAACAAGTGGTATCACGAGATCTGGTTAAATTCGTGCTTAAGATTTGCTTATTTGAAGAATGGACACCTAACCTAAGGGAGCGTACAATAGAGCACCAATTTTCACCTACAAAAATTATGGCTATTGGAAAGCTTGTATGCGTATTCATGTCAACTCAGTTGACAAGGGTATATGAGACGCCATCATGAATGGTCCTATGAAATTACAATGACAAATGGTGAAGGTGTTACCCTACCCAAACCGAAAGCACACTGGAATGATGATGATAAAAAATTGTGGTCACATGATTAGAAGGCACAAAATATTCTCACATTGCACTCAGTGTTGATGAATATTATTGTATCTCTCATTGTGAGACCACCAAAGCTATGTGGGACACATTATAAGTTGCCCACGAGGGAACTAATGAGGTCAAACAAGCTAGGATCAATACCTTAAATCAATAGTTTGAACTATTTCGCATGGAGTATGGTGAAACCATTGCAAACATGAGAAAGCAGTTCACTCATCTTATCAATCGATTGAATGCTCTAGATAACCCTATTTCCAATGATATTTCTACTAATAAGGTTTTAAGATGTCTTAATAGGTAATGGCAACTCAAGGTCACCACTATCAAAGAGGCGAATGATCTTAAAGTACTTGATCTCACTACTCTGTTTGGCAAATTGGAAGAACATGAGCGAGAATTCACTGCTTGGAAAAACATGAAAAAGAGTATGAAAAGAATGACAAAGGTAAAGACAATGAGGTATATAAGAAGTCTATTGCTCTAATGACTTCTAGCTCAAGGTCCTCAAACAATTAGCATAGTGATTTTGAAACTAAAGATGGCAAGAATTCCAATGAAGAAGATATGGGGTTGTTCATCAAAAATTTTAATAGATATATGTGGAAACATGGATATAAATACTCTAACAAGAACCAAAGGAAATCTAGAAGGCTATCTAACTCATCCAAGGAAGATGAGAATAAGAAGGGTAAGACCAGAAGTTCATGCTATAGTTATGGCAAACTAGGCCATTATAGGCTGGAGTGTACTACAACAAAGAAAGACAAAGATAAAGGCCATCATAAGAAATCAAGCAAGTCTAGAAGAGCTTATGCCACTTGGGAGAGCGAAAGTGATTCTTCAAGTGATGAAAGCTCAAATTCAGTGTTGAATAGACCAAGCTTTGCTACATGGCAAAAAAAAGAAGAAAAATGTTGTAAGTTACTCTAAACTTGAATCTACTCATGACTTATCTTATTCTCAATTACAAAAATGTTTTAAAAATATACAAAGACAAGCCATAGATGCTTTCAAAGATTAGCTTCAAACAAAAGAATAATTTCCCACTTAGAAGCTAAAATTTTGGAAAATGAAAAGAATATGGAAGCTCTAAGGCAATCTATGCTAGATATTCTAAAAGATAGGAGTGAGGATGACAAACCTTCATGGTTTGGTTGTGAAACTTGTCACATTTGGAAAAATGAGTCAAGAACTCTTAAAGCTAAGTTGAATAAGGCATTGCAACCTAAGGTTACTTTTGCTATTGATACTTATAAATATGATATGCCTTCTCATAATCCGTATAGAAGGTATAATTTTGTTTAAAAGGGTCCATATAGCAAAAGCTCATCTTCTCATAACTTGTATTGTCATTATTGTTGGAAAAAGGGTTATACTATTGCAAAGTGCAAGTTTAGGAAACTTTTTGTTCCTAAAGGTGCTTTTTAATGGTTGCCTAAATGAAACAAAGGTTTCATTAATCCTCAAGTACCCAATAAATATTGGGTACCTATCACTTTTTGTTGATCTTGTAGGATAAATGTTTTGGCTCTATGAAGAGAGTATGGGATCTCGATTGTGGAAGCTCAAGACATGATACGGGTGACATCTCCTTACTCCTTTGACTTTGTGGAAAGGAAGAAAGATTGTGTTACCAAGGAGATTAACTTTTAGTGTTTCGTTAATTGGTAAAGTGTGTTGATTATTATTAGTGTTTTCTATTCGAGAAGTGTTGGAAAAGGTATTGTATTTTATGGTGTAGGTTTATCTTCGATAAGACATACTCAAGTGCATATAATCAAGGATTTATCAACCCAAGATGATGAAACATAAAGAGAAGCAAAGATAACTATCATGATTGAACAATAGTGAAAGTCCAACAATTAAAGATGATCATCAAGTTATTACCTTCATGGATACATTATTAATCACACTCTCAAGTACTTGTACAAAGAGAAAAGTGGTAAGAGCGTTTTGTTTTCGAAAGAGTTTGTGGAACACTTTACATTCATTCCAACTTTCATTTGAGAGTTCCTTGTGGAATGCAAGTGTGTCCTACATCATTTGTGCATTGAGGTAATATCGTTTCAATCCTTTTCTTGTTTTGCAATAAGTATTTCTTTTACCTGTTTATTTCTCAAAGGTATGTGATGTATTATATGTATGATGTATGTAATATGTTTTCAATTCTAAAAATTTCAAATGTGACCATTGTGTGTTTTCATTTTACATGTTTATAATGGCCATATTTTAAATGTATTCACATTTGATCTATATCTTTTATCATTTCATGCCTACATTTACATGTTTGCATGTTATTAGCTAACAAACCATGAAAAACAATAATATGCATGTGTCTCTCATCAGTTAGTTATGCATAAGTCAAGTTGAGTCCTTCAAAGTCACTAAAAATTCACATGTGTCAAAGTTTTTCAAATTGTGGACCTTATAGGTCGACTCATAAGAGGTATAGGTCGACACATAAAAATAATTTTGTTGTTTTTCAAAATTGTTTTAGTATGTGTAGACACATGCTTGTATAGGTTGACACATAAGATAATTTTCTGAATTCTTTTGAGTTTGCTTCAATATGTGTCAACTCATAACATTCATAGGCCGACACATAACTCTAAAGGCCGACACATTTTTCTTCATTCTTCTTTTTCCTATCATGCACCACATTACCAAATATACTCACATCCTTTTGAATCTTGTCTACATTCAAAATCATCATTAAGTTATGTCAAACTTATCCTACACATATTGTCTACATTCATAAATTCCAACCATTCATTCACTTTCTCATAAAAGTTTCCTCTTTTCTTCTTCAAAAAACCATTATTCACCAATATCCTTCAAAACTCCAAATTCACTGCTATTTTTGTTTATTCTTCATATCTTAGTGTTTTTTTAAGGTTGTGTGTTTGGTTTGGGTTTTTGGATATTCATTTATCTCTCAAACTCCCTTCACCTCTCATTCAGACATTTCATCAAACAGTTGGTGTGCAAGTTTGGTTATCACAATTGTACATGGCACCGAAGCCTTCTAAGCCCAAGGATAATGTTAATGGTAAGGGTAAGGGAACTACCTTTGTTGCTGCTACTGAAAATCTATTTACGTTGGTTACAACCAAGTATGTCAAGGATTTTGAGCTAAAACATAAAAACTGGCTTGTTGCAAAACAATGTTTGGAAGTCGAAAGTGATTGGTTGTTTGGATACACCTGATGTTGCTAAGCTTGTTGGGCATCAACAGATTGTTATTTCCTGCAGCTTGCTTAGGATTATATTGAGGGCTTTATTCGTGTATTATACTGTGGGTAACATGATATGCAAGGTCCATGCTTCAATTTTTCTATAGGTAACAAGGTTTATTAGTTTACAAATGATCTGTAGAAATCCTTATTTTGTATTAATGTGGTTGATGTTGATGAGGATGATGAGGTTAGCCCGTTGGTGATAGATGCCAACTATCATATAAACTTTGATTGGAGTATTCATGTGAATGAGCTACTCAAGGCTATTCGTGTTGATGACTGTTATGATCCTATTTCCATTGGCCAATTAAAGATAGTGCCAAGAATTCTGCTGTGGGTGGTGTCTCATATCTTGCGGCCAAAGAAGGGCGGGTTCTCGAGAATAGACATTGTTGAAATTTATTTGGTCTGTATTCACTTGCACAAGGTTAGAATTAATTGGCCTCACTACTTTGTATCTCGCATGTTCGCTGTCAAAGAATGCAATAGATGGACATCATTATGTTATGTCTCTATGATTGCTAAAATTATGAACCACTTCGACATTTGTATGCCGAATCTTACTTATAAATCTTGAGGTATGTCTTAAGAGTTTTCTCAATGTACCCTAACCAACATGAACTATTTTTTGGATATCAATCGTCGGGCGTAATATTTTTGCTTGGGTAAGCATGGAAGAAAGATTTACAATTTAGATGGTCCTGCAGAATTTGAGGATGATTTTGCTGAGGCACACATGGTTGATGGCCAACCTATAAGTGGTTTTCATGATGTTTCTGAAGGTGATGTCTTTATGCCATATGCTACTCATGAAGAGGCCCATGGTAACACTTTTGATGCTGGAATGGGTGACTCATCGGTTACAATGACTATGCTTTAGAACATACAACTGAGGCAAGATGAGCCTTATGCTGAAGATTGTAGGAGGCAAGATGAGCATTATGTTGAAGATTGTAGGAGGCAAAATGCCTTTGAAGTTGCTAAAGAAGAAAGATTTTGTATGATGCAACAACACATGACTACTCAGGATGCTAACCTTAAGGTGTTTGTTGCGTATGTGACAGAGAGTCTTATGTTTATACGAAATGATATGAATGCTAATTATGTTATTGTTCTGGCTATGATTAATCACATGATTTTGGCCTAAGAAGAGGATTCTGGTCAGTATGCTCGATTTTACCGAGAGATGTGTGATTTCTTAGACTCTCACTATCGTGATGAGGGACAAAGATGACATAGGGGAGAAAGACCAATGCCTAGGGGCCATGGAAGACGATGAAGGGTTGTGATTTAGTGATGTTGTGTCCTTGGGTCTTAAGTCTTGTAGTGCATTTTTTTGAGTCTTGCTTCGAGTCTACATGAAATTCATTTTTATTAGTTTGTTTTTGCTTTTGGTTATGTATTGATAATATTGCTAATATGTTTGAATGGTTGTACCATGTGTTTTGACTTGGATAATAATTATGAATATCGTTGTTGTGTTATTTATGATTATTTCCATTGTTTATTTTCATGTATATTGCGTATATGTGAGTGCACGCTCTTATCTTTGCAAATTGTCTCTGTATAGTATATTGTATATGTGAACCGTGTATGTATGTGATACTGCTAATAACTTGATTGTCTCTTTTTGATGTTGTCAAAAGGGGAGAAGAATTTGCAAATATGAAGTTATAATGCACATATTCAGGGGGAGCCTTCATGGACAAGAAATGCATCATCTCAAGTTTTGCCATCATAAAAAAGGGGGAGTATGTGAGTGCACCTTTTTGTTAGATGTTGATCTTACCGGCTGATCAGAACCTGAAGTGGGCCAGAGACTACGTCCGCGATGCTGGGTTTCAAAGATGAGGAGGGGGTGTGTCGCTCCCGGGATTTTCATCCTAGTACAAACGCGAAAGTGGCACCGAAACAGAGTCGCCAGCAATGTGTATTTATCCCAAGAGAGGGAAAGGAAACACCGCATAAACCTGAAGGAAGGAAAAGAGCATGGTCTTACGACCAAGAGAATGGGTAAGGGAGTCAGTTACGCGAGAGGAAGGTATTAGCACCCCCTCGCGTCCATCGTACCCGATGGGATCCACGCTTGCTTGTCTCGATCAAAGGGTGATAGAAAAGAATATTGTATAAGGAACTGAAAAGAGAATGGAAAAGGAAAGGAAAGAGAAAGAGAAACAAATGTAGGGAAAATAAAAGAAGTGCTCGAATGGGCCCTACCCCACTGCATACGTATCTCATCGGGAGCATGAGAATCAGAGCGACGTAGTTCCCCTCACTAGGGAGGGATTGTTTGTGTTTTTTAAGGAATGACTAATGTTCTAGCTCAGGTGTTGCAGGCTCGCTGGTCCGAGTGCGTTACCATCTTGCAAGAGAACGAGAAGAAGCTCGTTCGTACGCTGAGAGTGAGTGAGATGAGAAAAGAATTCCCGAAGGAAAGACGTTATTGTTTGTTTTTGTCTTTTAAAGAGAAGTGCGTTTATTGTTTTGTGTTTACAACATGTATTGTATTTAAGTCCCTCACGTAAGATCGAATGCCTCGCATATCGACCAAAGACAGGACGTATGCTAAACATTCCAAGAAAGTGAGAGAAGACCCCACACTTCCTTGTTCCCACATGAAAGGCCTAAATACAATAGGTGTTATGCCTTTATTAAGTGTCTTTTATTTTTGTTTTAAGATGATAAGAAGACTCAAATGGAGGATAAAGGTAAAAGTCTATGTGAACTAAGACTCAATCCTAATTGATTAGTTAAGGGAGTGATCCTAATGGTTTGTGAGGTTTGAGAAACCTAAACTAAAAGAGAAAGAGGGATAGCACTACCTAATGCATATCCTACCTCACTTTAATAAAAAATTAAAGTTAAGCTAGGATCCCAAGGGGTGTGAGAAAATTCTACACAAAGCATTATATCATGCTATTCATCAAAGAGAAATTAGAAATTAACCAATAATGAGCAATTGAAATTATGGTCAACAATAACCAAATTAGAATTAAAATGCGATGTAAAAACAAGATTAAATTCTAATGAGAAAATATTAATCTAAGATTAAAAACTAATTCTAAAATTAAATCTAGAATTAAAACTAATATTAATCCTACAATTTGATTCCTGTTAATTTCTAACTAAAACTAATCAAATTCCCAAGTTTAGACTATAAACTAATTCTAAAGAAAACTAATATTAAAATCTAAATGAAATTCTAATTAAAATCTAATCATAACCTAATCTAGAAAATCATTATCTAATTATCATCTAATTAGTAAATCCAAAGATTAAACAAAACAAATAAAATCAAAACCTAAACCACTCACACAAATAAATTCTAAAAAAGACACTTAAAAAAGATGAGTGCAGAATTGATCTTGGGGTGTGTAAATGAGTTCAGGCGCGTGGGCCCATTAGCCTAAGCCCAAAGGTTTTTTCTTCAGTCCAGGGGGTGCGAAAGTAAACGGAGGGTGTGGAAATGAAATTGAGTGTGAGCATGTAAACATGTGGGCCTTGAGCCCAGTCTGAATCAGTACCAAAAAACCTGATAAAAACTCCAAACTCAAATTAAACCAACTAAAAACCTAGCCCCCCTCTTGAAGCGTCGTTCATCATCTTCTTCTTCTCTCCTTCACATCCGTCTCACACCACCAAAACTCTCCACTCCCTCCGTCTCAACAACCTTCTTCTCCCACGCACATAGCCTGCTCCGCCGTGTTCACCGCCTCCACCATCATCTTCGTCACTCCCTCCGTCGACTCCTCTTTCAACATGAATCCCTCTTCATCTTCAACGAACTGACACCCTCCTCACCGTCAAAGCACACAGCCTCCACCACAACAACTTCTCAATTCTCACGGCTCGATTTCGCCGGCAACAACAAAAACGCACTGCACAACAACACGCCATCTGTCTCAAATCTACCTCACTCTCCCTCAGATTAAAAACAACGCAACCATCGTCATGGTCCACTGCTCCGCCGCGCCATGGCATCCTGCCGGCGACGGCGGAACCTCTTTGACATCCAAAAATAGCAAAACGATCTCACCTCGCTCTCACTACCAATCAAAATAACGCGATTAAAACAGCAACATATGACGATATGAAGAGATATCAGAGAATTTACCTGCCGGAGATAGTTCGGTGCTTCTTCATATCGGCGAAAAAACAGAAAACCAAAGGTGAGATAATAGTCTTCTTAATCCATTGCTTGCCGCGTGACTTCTTCTTTCTTCTGTTTTCTCAATTTTCTTCTACTTTCCTTGAGCGTTGCGTGAAGTTGTTGTTGTTGATTTTGGCTCGAATCCGAACTCGCCGCGATGTCAAGTCGATGATTGAGTTTGAGTATGATTTCTGCAGGTTTTGGTGATTGAATCACGATGAGAAAACGTTTGACGTTGAAGAATTGTTGAATCAGTGAAGGCTTGTGATGGTGATGAAGAGAAGTTACAGAAGAATCAAATAGAAATTCGGTTATGGCAGTTTTGAAATTGAAAACTGGTGAAGAGAAGATTGGAAGAGAGTGAAGATCTATAACAGAAGTTAGTTGCAGCGTGACATTGAAGATGAAGTTGAAATGTGGAGAACCAAGAATCCAGAGGAAAGTTGGAATTCTTGAAGATGAATATGGAACAATGAAGCTCTCCCCCTGAAGAATGAAGATGATAGTCCTTTTATAGGAGGAGGTGAAGGGTAAAATAGGTTTTTCCCATTGAAATTCCGTTAGAGTTTTCTTGGAGTTTGTGAAATTCTGTTAGAGGCTATGAGATTCTGAGGATTTGTGAAAGTTGTGAAATTGGTCATGAACCGTACGTTGCTGTTACGCATTCCTTCACTGCCTTGTATTTCTTTTTCTTGATTTGTGCTCGTGGACCATTGTGAGCATTAGTCACCTTCCTTTTTGCAATTCTATTATATACTTTTCTTCTGACATGAATTTTTCTTGAATACAACACATATGCCTTGCAAACCTCACGATATTGTACCTCAACTTTTATTTTAAAAACTTGTAATTGGTTTAAACATGGAAAAGTGGATATGGTTAGTAAGCATGGTGAAATGAATTGAATTTAATATGAATATGAAAGTTGAATTAGTTTTGATTAAAATTGAATATGGAATTGAAGTTTAGAAAGAAATGTGGATTTTGGATTGGTTTAGACTTGGATTTGGATATAGACTAATGATTTGAGAATGGATATGGATATAAAAAAAAATGGATGTTAAATGGATAATATGGATTTAAAATAGATAAGTGGATATTGAATGGAAATTGGTTTGAATTAGATAGAAATGAATTAAAATGGACTTTGAATTGGATTTGGATCCAAAGATGGATAAGGATTAGAAAGTGGATTAGAAAATATGGATAAGAAATATGGATTAGATATTTGGTTTTATTTAAGGAAATGGGCTAAAATGGATATTTAGATGAAAATAGGGTTTGAAAATGGTAAGGAATGGATATTGAAATAAATTTGAATGTGGAAAGAAAACTGGTTAAAATGGTTGAAAATGGTCATGATGGATAGAAAATGAATAACCCAAAGAATTCAAAACCAATCACAAACTATTCACAAGCCTCTGATAAAATGGTCATAGCTGCCACTAAACAATCTGGCCACTCATATGATCCACTGAAGAATCTCGACCAATAAACAGTCCACAAGCTCAACCATGCATAAAAACCTAAATCACCCAGGTGTACACTGATGAACTTTGCAGAAGATGACTTGCAAAATCGTCCCAAATAGGGCAAACACTCATAACAAGAAAGTCTTTCGATCCCATGTCTTAGCAAACCAATGCAATGATATGATTATGAGTTATGACCTAAAAATGCAGAATGAACGCGAAGCAAAAGCCAGAAAAAGGTAGGGCAAATTTTGGGGTGCTACAGCTGCCCCTATTCAATCGACTTGGACCTGAAAGGATGATAGCGACTGCTTTCAGACTTCCAAGGTACAAGGTGATTGAATACAAAAAGAACCGCAAAATTTGCACTCTGTGGAGAAGAAGAAAAGGGATATGAACCCAATTAAATAAACTCTGCTTGGATGAAAAACTTTGGTGGGAAGAATAGCATTGGAGAGATGTCTTTTAGCACAACGCCAGACGATTACTGGCTTGCCACGCTGCTGGTGGACTTTAATAATGTCTTTTATGCAACTCCAGACGACTACTGGCCTGCCACGCTACTGGTGGACTTTGCTCATTTGCCACCCGAAGATGGACTTTTGCCAATCTACTGTTGGACTTTCTGCCACCCGAAGACGGACTTTTGCCAATCTACTGTTGGACTTTTGCCGCTTTGCCACCAGAAGATGGACTTTCACCAATCCACTGTTGGACTTTTAGAATTTTCCACCCTTAGATGGACCTTTCGCCAATCCACTGTTGGACTTTTGCCACCCGAAGACGGACTTTTGCCAATCCACTGTTGGACTTTTGCCACCCGAAGACGGACTTTTGCCAATCCACTGTTGGACTTTTGCCACCCGAAGACGGACTCTTGCCAATCCACTGTTGGACTTTTGCCACCCGAAGACAGACTCTTGCCAATCCACTGTTGGACTTTTGCCACCCGAAGACGGACTTTCGCCAATCCACTGTTGGACTTTTGCCACCCGAAGACGGACTTTCGCCAATCCACTGTTGGACTTTTGGCTGCTTTGCCACCCGAAGATGGACTTTTGCCAATCTACTGTTGGACTTTTGCCACCCGAAGACGGACTTTTGCCAATCCACTGTTGGACTTCAAGAATTCCAAAATTGGATTACTCTCTGCATCTGTGTCAGACATCTCTGCTGACTCTGCCGAGGAACAATGATCAATGACTTGACTTTAGAGATTCCTGAGAGGATAGTATCTCCACTGGAGAATGAATGAAGAATCCGTCTGCTTCGAATTATCATGTTTGCCAAAAATAAATTGGACTTTGAGATATGAGGGGAGTGGTGATTCTGCCAAGAATTACTTCATCTGCTTGGGGATGAATTCTGGTCACAGCAACTCCGCTAGGGATGAGAGGGTAGACCATCAACTCTGAGGTTGAGGAAAAAAAGGCATTCGCTCTGAGATTGAAATTTTTTTTTGAAGTAAACAATAACACTGAGGTTGTGGAAAAGGTAGACATCAACCCTGAGGTTGAGAAAAACCATAACTTCAACTCTGAGGTCAGAAGAAGGATATACATCAACTCTGAGATTGGGAAAAGGGTATACATTGATTTTGAAACCGGCGATAAAACCCTTGACTTCGACTCTGAGGTTGGGGAAGAAAAGCATTTTCATCAACTCTGAGGTCGAGAAAAGGTATACAACAACTTTGAAGTTGGGGAAGAAAGGGCATTTTCATCAACTCTGAGGTCGAGAAAAGGTATACGTCAACTTTGAAGTTGAGGAAAAAAAAGGATATCCATCAACGCTGAGGTCGCGAAACGATATACAACAACTTTGAAGTTGGGGAAGAAAAGGATATTCATCAACTCTGAGGTCGAGAAAAGGTATACGTCAACTTTGAAGTTGAGGAAAAAAAGGATATTCATCAATGCTGAGGTCGCGAAACGATATACAACAACTTTGACGTTGGGGAAGAAAAGGATATTCATCAACTCTGAGGTCGAGAAAAGGTATACGTCAACTTTGAAGTTGGAGAAAGGCGTCAACTCTGAGGTTGGGAAAAAAAAGCTATTCATCAACTCTGAGGTTGAGAAAAGGTACACGACAGCTTTGAAGTTGGTATAAAGAGGCGTCAACTCTGAGGTTGGACAAAATAGGCGTCAACTCTGAGGTTGGACAAAACAGGCGTCAACTCTGAGGTTGGGGCAAATAGGCGTCAACTCTGAGGTTGGGAGCAAAAGAAGGTACGACAACTCTGAGGTTGGGGACCACTGCTTTAATTGAGGGTTGATATGGCTTTCGCACAAGGTACTAAATCTGGCTTATGCTTCGATGCATGTTTGAATTTTCTTTCTATTGCGTAATGCTCCATACGAAATGGAAATGCTACGCATTTTGAGGATGCAATGCAATGATGATTACTATATGCAAGAATGAGAGGACACTCCACTGGGGAATGCGCAGAACAGACAAGTAAACTTCACTGAGGAAGGGATCACCAATATCTGATCTCTTGTGGGGAAATAACCAACTGTACCACCAATAACCACTGGTGATGCCAACCCTGTCAGGGAACGACAAGCTGAATTACAAACTCTGTTGGGGAGATGCCAATAACAATTGGACCTTCAACCGCTGAGAATGCCAATAACCATTGTACTTTGATGTGCGGGGAAATACCGAATCTGACTGTTGAGGAAGAGAATACTCTGACTTCTCACCGACTTCAAACTGCTTGAAAATATTTCGTCGTCTTATCCTGCTGAGAATGAGGAATCCACCTACACTGCTGGGGGTAAGAAATCTTCATAAAGAACCCCTTTTCGATTTGAGGACGATTCTCTGCTTGGGGAAGAATATCAATTCCAACACCTTGCTGGAAAAAAATACCTTCTGGCTCTTTGCTGGGGAAGAGACTTCAAAAGCCTTAAGTCGGGAACAACTTAGCATTTTAAGTTTCTGCTGATCGACTGCATACTGGTTGTCAGGAGTGAACAACGATTCCTTTAACTCTCGACTTGCCTCAGACCACAGGGTCTAATGGGAGAACTAATCTTAAGAGGATTTTACAGAAGACCAGGCATTCACACTGCCCCAGGGTCTCCAAACTCTTGGAGAGATTCATCAGATCTCGACGTAACTGCCCCAGACTGTATGATCTGTGAAGGAATTTGCCCCGAGAGGACTTGTAGTGACTTGAAATACTCTGCCTCAGTATTTTAAACCTTGAAGAGGTGTTTCTGATCAACTGCCTTCTAGAGAGGATACCTTCTTACGCTTCAGAGGTGGCTTGCCTCAATATGAGCTTTGAAGTGACTTTGCTCCTGATCAACTGATATTCGAATGAATGCCCCAACATAACTGAACTTTAGAGAGATTTCTCGACGTGACTGCCCCAGATTGGCTACATCTCATCACAACTTACTGGGGAGAGCCCACGACACTGAGTCTCTTGGCAACATGCCCCTTGATATGACTGTCCTTCAGAATTTTCAAGCATCCCAACTCGGCAGGATCAAGCCTCTCGACTGGCATTCACTGTGTAAGCTTCATTGATGCTTAGGCACATGTATGCAAGCAAAACAAGTTTATTATGAGAATGATAATTCTAATGCAACAAACATGTTAACCTTGAAGTTTATTGAAAATATGTCGCAAAGCCATGTGAACGAGTCACTAGTTACGACATTTATTTTTGAATGGAAAACGATACGCACATGCAATACCAACAAAAATCTTATTAGCACAACTCAAGGGAGTCAGGAACGCTATCTCGTTGAAGTACGCCTTCGGACTAACCCTGGTTCAATTAGGACTTTTAAGGGTTGTAACGTGGTCTGGTTCACGGTTTTAGAAAAAAGGATTTATGGCTCAAAATTCTGTTTGTACCCACCCATTCTCCTTGATGTTCTCCAGTCCTACGTCCAGTTAATTTGGCACAAGCGCTCATCTCCCAAATGGATCTTTGTGAGGATCGATGGTTAAGGAACCCATGAGGTCTTTGAAATGACAGTCACCCCTTTTGTCTTCAGTGTTTCGGTCACACGACTTGTTCCTTATCGAGGATTTTCTCTTGATCATTTCTTTTTTCATTTTTCGCTTTTTTTTATTTCCCTGATTTTGCCTGGACTAATTCTTTTTGAATTTTTCGATCTTGAAGTCCAGCGGGATGCCCTAATTTTTGCCTAAGTCGCTTGTTTTCAAGTCTGGACTTAGCGGGTTTTCTTTCTTTTTTTCCCCTCTTTTGATTTTTTTTTTGAACAAATCGTATGACACTGGTTGTTTGACTTATTTGAAAAAGGTTGTGACTACCTCACTCTTCGGTTGGTGAGGGATAACCATTGTGGTTTCAACTCTTTCTACCTCCCGATGAGTAAAAGGCAATGGATCCTTTGATGCACACTCCTTTTGAAATCTGAACGCTTGGTCAAATTACTGACGACTACCCTGCCCCTGGGTTGGATGTGAGGGTTTTTTCGAATGAAAAGAAACTCCTACTTCAAGGTTCAAAGGGGTTGGCGAGGGTCTATCTCCCTTATATCTCCGGTGTTTGGGGATTTGAAGCAATGCCTGTACATCCTCAACAGGTTTTTATCCAAGAGCATACAACCAAATATTTTGCGTTTTTACCTCATCATCCTCCCTCCAAGAGTTTAAGCAAGAAAATTGGTATTGCAATGCGCAAAAACATTATATGAATGAATAAAAATGAATTACTTCAAGAAAAACATATTCATTACATTAAAACATCATTCAAAACAAACAAGTTTTTTAGGCATACAATGCTTTAACAAGAAATGAAAATCTACAAATGAAAATGCAGTAAAGAAGCTGAAGATTGCCATCGCTAAGGAGGCTTGATTCTGTCTGGACGTCCTTGCAAACTGAGCACTCACTTGGGACAGGAGGCTTCAATTGATGTACATATCATCTTCAGTGAATGCAACGATCTCTGAGTCCACCAGGTCTTGCACCTTGTGCTTGAACACGTTGCAATTTTCAATGGAATGACCCGGTGTGTCTGAGTGATACTCGCATCTAGCATCCAGATCATAATCAGGAGGAATGGGGTCAGGAACAGGCTTGGCATCCCTTAGTTCAACCAAAGAACTCTCAAGTAGCCGGGCAAGAACATCACTGTGAGGAATAGGGAGTGGATCGAACCTTCTCGCAGGCCTCCGGGATCTTTGTTGTCTCTGTTGCTGAGGAGCATAAGGTCGCTGATACTGAACAGGCTGTTGAACAAAAGAAGGAAAATACACGGCACTAGTTTCTCCTTCCTTTCCCTTGGAGGACCCAGCATAAGGTTTCTTTGCATCTTCAGCAGCAATCCGAATCTTTCCCGTTTTGATGCCATTTTCGACCCTTTCTCCTGCCAATACAAGACCTGAAAATCCAGCTGACAAACATCCAACCAATTTCTCGTAATAATGCCCCTGAAGCGTATCCATGAACATATCAACGAGCTCTCTTTCCAACATCGGAGGTTGAACTTAGGAAGCCAATTCACGCCACCTCTGGGCGTATTCTTTGAAGCTTTCGTTTTGTCTCTGAGAAAGACTTTGCAATTGCATTCTACTGGGCGCCATGTCCGTGTTGAATTGGTAGTGCTTGATGAAAGCTTCTGCCAAATCGCTCCAGCTTTTAATATGCGTTCTCTCCAAGCTCATATACCAGTCTAAAGATGCCCCAGTTAAGCTGTCTTGAAAGAAATGTATCAGCAGCTTTTCATCATCAGTATAGGCAGACATTTTGCTGGAATATGCCATGATGTGAAGCTTAGGGCAGGTGGATCCATTGTACTTCTCGAAATTAGGTGCCTTGAACTTCGGAGGAACCTTCACACCTGGGACCAACCCTAAGTCATACATGTCCATACCCAAATCATTCTGGCCCTTTAAAGCATTCACTCTCTCTTCGAGCATACGGAACTTCTTGTCCACCTCAGTAGGAAAATTCATCTCAGCATCATAAAATTGTTCCTCCTGATTATCCACCTTCTGATGAGGAACATGAATCTTAGCAGCACTTCCTTTGGATTGACTCATAGGAGAGGGTGGAGGAAGATCAACACGTGGAGGATTCACAACTCCGCCCGGAGTATTACCAACAACATTCCCATTACCAGCCTCTGGGATAACAACAACAGTCCTTTGAATAATTGCCCCTAATTCCTCTTGTTGTTGAGCCATGCCCTGCAGCATCTCAAAGCACTGAGCCATACGAGTCTGGAATTCCGACAACTCTGCTCGCATCTGATCCATGATCCTTCTCTGATTGCTTCAAGTTATGCAGTGGTGAGAAGTCAGGTTTGCAGTTCTGGAGACAATACCAAGTCAGAATAAGAATCCCCTTCTGAGAATACCTGTTATGCATATGAGTATGAGAATGCAAAATGTCATGCAATGCAAATGCAAAGACACAGGATCAAGGTAGCCACAAAGCTCTGGATAAGTGTTGTGTTGATGACTGAATAGGCTCATAGGTCTGCTCTGAAGAGAATATCGGAACACCGGAATATTCGAATAATTATAATACCATAACACCAGGCTGATACTGATAAGAAATCTAAAGTACCGGGTAGGTAGAAGGTCAAGGTTACCTGCAAACCTGTAAACACCCGCCCATTCTCACATGTGGGTACTAAGATCTTCAGTATCCCGGGCTCTCAGGTCGAGAAATGATGATACGTTCACCATTTCTGGTTTGGCATCATCATCAATCGAGGAGGCCTCAACTGATTCACCAAAACGAAAGGTCCTCAGCTTCTGGCACTGAGGTCGAGAAGTAATAGTACATTCATCCCTCAGGGTACAGTACTATCGCCAATCGAGGAGTGCCTCCACTGATTCTCTTTCAAAAAGGATAACCTATAGCGAGTTCCCAGCATTGGGTCCTCGGATCGAGAATATGCAATGGGTTTGCCACAGAATGTGGTCTGCCACTGTCACATCTCGGGAGGAGTGCCGCAACTGAGTCCTCAGGAATGGTCACCAGAGTCGACAGCTCTCTAGATCGACATCCTGAAATACGCAAGATGCGTACGTCAGAACATGTCCCAAGATAGCCTCGTCTGGCTGTGAATTTCGTGAATACCTAACGCACTCCAGACGGCACATAGGTCCCACTACTCTCCACTCTAATCCTAAGTGTATACTCAAGCCTGTGTAATGGGCTTATCTCTCAGAAATCCCATCCCGCCAAACAGACAGAACAGTGCAACACAGTATAATATATGAAATGTAAATGCTACAATGCTGTAAATACAGTAATGTACAGTAACAATAAATAACCATACAATAAAATGGTAAATACAGCACAACAGTAAACACCCAATGAAAGAAAAACAGACAAGCGCTAGGATTGACTCGCTTAGGATGGACCAACAATAGGTCAACCTGTCCCCAGCAGAGTCGCCAGCTGTTGCTCCCGGGATTTTCATCCTAGTACAAACGCGAAAGTGGCACCGAAACAGAGTCGCCAGCAATGTGTATTTATCCCAAGAGAGGGAAAGGAAACACCGCATAAACCTGAAGGAAGGAAAAGAGCATGGTCTTACGACCAAGAGAATGGGTAAGGGAGTCAGTTACGCGAGAGGAAGGTATTAGCACCCCCTCGCGTCCATCGTACCCGATGGGATCCACGCTTGCTTGTCTCGATCAAAGGGTGATAGAAAAGAATATTGTATAAGGAACTGAAAAGAGAATGGAAAAGGAAAGGAAAGAGAAAGAGAAACAAATGTAGGGAAAATAAAAGAAGTGCTCGAATGGGCCCTACCCCACTGCCTACGTATCTCATCGGGAGCATGAGAATCAGAGCGACGTAGTTCCCCTCACTAGGGAGGGATTGTTTGTGTTTTTTAAGGAACGACTAATGTTCTAGCTCAGGTGTTGCAGGCTCGCTGGTCCGAGTGCGTTACCATCTTGCAAGAGAACGAGAAGAAGCGCGTTCGTACGCTGAGAGTGAGTGAGATGAGAAAAGAATTCCCGAAGGAAAGACGTTATTGTTTGTTTTTGTCTTTTAAAGAGAAGTGCGTTTATTGTTTTGTGTTTACAACATGTATTGTATTTAAGTCCCTCACGTAAGATCGAATGCCTCGCATATCGACCCAAGACAGGACGTATGCTAAACATTCCAAGAAAGTGAGAGAAGACCCCACACTTCCTTGTTCCCACATGAAAGGCCTAAATACAATAGGTGTTATGCCTTTATTAAGTGTCTTTTATTTTTGTTTTAAGATGAGAAGAAGACTCAAATGGAGGATAAAGGTAAAAGTCTATGTGAACTAAGACTCAATCCTAATTGATTAGTTAAGGGAGTGATCCTAATGGTTTGTGAGGTTTGAGAAACCTAAACTAAAAGAGAAAGAGGGATAGCACTACCTAATGCATATCCTACCTCACTTTAATCAAAAATTAAAGTTAAGCTAGGATCCCAAGGGGTGTGAGAAAATTCTACACAAAGCATTATATCATGCTATTCATCAAAGAGAAATTAGAAATTAATCAATAATGAGCAATTGAAATTATGGTCATCAATAACCAAATTAGAATTAAAATGCGATGTAAAAACAAGATTAAATTCTAATGAGAAAAGATTAATCTAAGATTAAAAACTAATTCTAAAATTAAATCTAGAATTAAAACTAATATTAATCCTACAATTTGATTCCTGTTAATTTATAACTAAAACTAATCAAATTCCCAAGTTTAGACTATAAACTAATTCTAAAGAAAACTAATATTAAAATCTAAATGAAATTCTAATTAAAATCTAATCATAACCTAATCTAGAAAATCATTATCTAATTATCATCTAATTAGTAAATCCAAAGATTAAACAAAACAAATAAAATCAAAACCTAAACCACTCACACAAATAAATTCTAAAAAAGACACTTAAAAAAGATGAGTGCAGAATTGATCTTGGGGTGTGTAAATGAGTTCAGGCGCGTGGGCCCATTAGCCTAAGCCCAAAGGTTTTTTCTTCAGTCCAGGGGGTGCGAAAGTAAACAGAGGGTGTGGAAATGAAATTGAGTGTGAGCATGTAAACATGTGGGCCTTGAGCCCAGTCTGAATCAGTACCAAAAAACCTGATAAAAACTCCAAACTCAAATTAAACCAACTAAAAACCTAGCCCCCCTCTTGAAGCGTCGTTCATCATCTTCTTCTTCTCTCCTTCACATCCGTCTCACACCACCAAAACTCTCCACTCCCTCCGTCTCAACAACCTTCTTCTCCCACGCACATAGCCTGCTCCGCCGTGTTCACCGCCTCCACCATCATCTTCGTCTCTCCCTCTGTCGACTCCTCTTTCAACATGAATCCCTCTTCATCTTCAACGAACCGACACCCTCCTCGCCGTCAAAGCACACAGCCTCCACCACAACAACTTCTCAATTCTCACGGCTCAATTTCGCCGGCAACAACAAAAACGCACTGCACAACAACACGCCATCTGTCTCAAATCTACCTCACTCTCCCTCAGATTAAAAACAACGCAACCATCGTCATGGTCCACTGCTCCGCCGCGCCATGGCATCCTGCCGGCGACGGCGGAACCTCTTTGACATCCAAAAATAGCAAAACGATCTCACCTCGCTCTCACTACCAATCAAAATAACGCGATTAAAACAACAACATATGACGATATGAAGAGATATCAGAGAATTTACCTACCGGAGATAGTCCGGTGCTTCTTCATATCGGCGAAAAAACAGAAAACCAGAGGTGAGATAATAGTCTTCTTAATCCATTGCTTGCCGCGTGACTTCTTCTTTCTTCAGTTTTCTCAATTTTCTTCTACTTTCCTTTAGCGTTGCGTGAAGTTGTTGTTGTTGATTTTGGCTCGAATCCGAACTCGCCGCGATGTGATGTTGTTGTTTTTGATTTACAAGTCGATGATTGAGTTTGAGTATGATTTCTGCAGGTTTTGGTGATTGAATCACGATGAGAAAATGTTTGACGTTGAAGAATTGTTGAATCAGTGAAGGCTTGTGATGGTGATGAAGAGAAGTTACAAAAGAATCAAATAGAAATTCGGTTATGGCAGTTTTGAAATTGAAAAATGGTGAAGAGAAGATTGGAAGAGAGTGAAGATCTATAACAGAAGTTAGTTGCAGCGTGACATTGAAGATGAAGTTGAAATGTGGAGAACCAAGAATCCAGAGGAAAGTTGGAATTCTCGAAGATGAATATGGAACAATGAAGCTCTCCCCCTGAAGAATGAAGATGATCGTCCTTTTATAGGAGGAGGTGAAGGGTAAAATAGGTTTTTTCCCATTGAAATTCCGTTAGAGTTTTCTTGGAGTTTGTGAAATTCTGTTAGAGGCTATGAGATTCTGAGGATTTGTGAAAGTTGTGAAATTGGTCATGAACCGTACGTTGCTGTTACGCATTCCTTCACTGCCTTGTATTTCTTTTTCTTGATTTGTGCTCGTGGACCATTGTGAGCATTAGTCACCTTCCTTTTTGCAATTCTATTATATACTTTTCTTCTGACATGAATTTTTCTTGAATACAACACATATGCCTTGCAAACCTCACGATATTGTACCTCAACTTTTATTTTAAAAACTTGTAATTAGTTTAAACATGGAAAAGTGGATATGGTTAGTAAGCATGGTGAAATGAATTGAATTTAATATGAATATGAAAGTTGAATTAGTTTTGATTAAAATTGAATATGGAATTGAAGTTTAGAAAGAAATGTGGATTTTGGATTGGTTTAGACTTGGATTTGGATATAGACTAATGATTTGAGAATGGATATGGATATAAAAAAAATGGATGTTAAATGGATAATATGGATTTAAAATAGATAAGTGGATATTGAATGGAAATTGGTTTGAATTGGATAGAAATGAATTAAAATGGACTTTGAATTGGATTTGGATCCAAAGATGGATAAGGATTAGAAAGTGGATTAGAAAATATGGATAAGAAATATGGATTAGATATTTGGTTTTATTTAAGGAAATGGGCTAAAATGGATATTTAGATGAAAATAGGGTTTGAAAATGGTAAGGAATGGATATTGAAATAAATTTGAATGTGGAAAGAAAACTGGTTAAAATGGTTGAAAATGGTCATGATGGATAGAAAATGAATAACCCAAAGAATTCAAAACCAATCACAAACTATTCACAAGCCTCTGATAAAATGGTCATAGCTACCACTGAACAATCTGGCCACTCATATGATCCACTGAAGAATCTCGACCAATAAACAGTCCACAAGCTCAACCATGCATAAAAACCTAAATCACCCAGGTGTACACTGATGAACTTTGCAGAAGATGACTTGCAAAATCGTCCCAAATAGGGCAAACACTCATAACAAGAAAGTCCTTCGATCCCATGTCTTAGCAAACCAATGCAATGATATGATTATGAGTTATGACCTAAAAATGCAGAATGAACGCGAAGCAAAAGCCAGAAAAAGGTAGGGCAAATTTTGGGGTGCTACAGGGTGTACTTGCAAGGCACTCCGATGCTAAAGTAAGAATCGGGAGATGAGAAGGCAAGTACAAAGTATGTATGTCTTAGGATGATTTAGAATACCTGGCCCTCTCAAATGAGATGGTTTTTATAATGCCCTCAGCGCTTGGCCAGTAGTCCCTATTTTTGGGGCGAGATATTCTCTCCCAAAGAATAGGTAACTGCCAGAAACTAGCCGTTGGGACGGGCAGAGATGCTCGGAACTAGCTGTTGCCACGGGCAAAGACGTGGTCGCGAGCACGGGCGTCTTAACTGTTTCTGGATGGTGGAACTGTGCGTGACGGGCATAAATGTGAAGAAGGGCAGCTGATCCTGGGGGTCAGCTGGCTAGCCTTCCCCAGCAGAGGGGCAGAGGAAAGAATGCTTCCTTTTGCCCTTAACTGGCAAGGCTTAGGCTATTGGGCCGTTCTGGGAGCAGAAGTGGATTGGATCATGCCTAACCATTGAGCCAGTCTGAAATAGGAGCCCCCCAAGTCGTTGCTCTTGAGCATAGGAGTGATGACTTAAGGTCAGCTCACAGTCCCGAGGAGGAGTGGGCGTGGTCGACGCCTATTACTGAGACGAGGTTGTTATGCGGTGCTCAAGGGAGTTCGTGCCTGGGGAACCAGTAACATTGTCTAGCATGTCCGGCGTGCGGGGAGCCCAACGGTTGATGGGATTTGAAGGGATGAAGTGCCACACATGCCTCGAGCCACGTGTTGCATTTAATACATAATGATGGTTATGCTAGGGTCATGATGATACCCCTACGGCGCGCGTGCTCGTGCCCCTGGTCCATCTTTAAATAGAGGAAGGGTGTTTTCATTTCCACTTTTTGCTTTTCTCTCTTCTCTTGCTACTTGTTCTCGTCTCCACCGTTCACCACTGTTCCACCGCCACACGCGCAACAACCAGAGCTCGTCGACCACCTAATTCTCTTCCTCGACCATGTAAGTCTTCTTAACCTTTCACTGTTTTAAGTGTTTCTGTTTCTGTTTCGCTTAGTTTACATGTGGTTAGGATGAAAACTGGGTAGAGTAGGGGTTGTTTCCGGCGAATGTTGTTGACTTACAGTGGTTAGGCCCTCTTCTGCCGTCGGCGCCACCATTGGAACCTTAGGACCTTCGGGTTTTTGTTGATTCTGACACCTGTTGCAACAACAAGTGAGTCTGTCGCCGGTGGGATTTATGCATTTTCCAGTGTACTTATAATTTTTCCCGTGGATATCCAATGGGATCCTGGGTAACGCACCGGGGAGGATATCCCCGTGTGGGTTTGAGAGATTGCCATGGGCGTCTCCTCTCACCGTTGTTGTGCCATTTGAGTAGGGGCTTAGGTCGGGGACGTTGTCCTCGGGCCTTCGTGCGCTCTTTCACTTGACTAGGGTGGAAGGGTGGATTTGACTTTGTCATCGAATTCACTTTTTTCCTCTGCTTTTCAGGTAAAGGAGATGTCTCGTGAAGCCGAGGATGAAGTTATGAGGGAACTGTCCGAGGAGAGCTCCTCGGACGATAGCAACACTGATAATATTTTTGCTCCCCGGAATGCCGGCGAAACATCTGCTCCAAGTAGTAACACGAAAGAGTGGGTTGTAGCTGACCCTCAGGAGCAAGCCTCCCTCTTCTCGTTTCATACTCATGATGCCTTCACGATGGTGGGGGACGAGGGAGACTGAAGTTTCCATTTCCCTAAGGAGAACGACCGGATATGCTAGGCCTACAGGGAGATGTTCCCCGTTTACGAGTATGTCTTCAAAGAGATAGGGTTGAGCCTGCCCTTCACGAATTTTCAAGTGGCAGTCTTCGGCCATCTGGATCTATCACCATCCCAGTTACACCCAAACTCGATTGCTTTCATGCGGGCATTGGAGCTAAAATGTGAATTTTTGAAGATTGGAGCCACTCTTCCCCTCTTCTTCACCGTCTTCTGTAACACCCTTTTTTACCCCACAAATATACACGGAAAAATACACAAATTATCAAAGTAAAAATCACCTCAGAAGGGTGCACATTTCTCAATAAACTCAAAATAACACATTTGCTCCGTAAACAACGGGTTCTCCTCAAAATAATAAAAAAGCCATCAAATAGCAGCGGAACCACCATAACCACAATAATCCAAAATCAAAAAGGGTTTTTCATTAAAAGCCATAATAATCAAATAACAACAAAAATAACAACTCAACATGGTTCGACTCAACGACCCAACCCGATGTTACAATATCACAGCAAGACCCTCTACATCAACCAAAAGCAAATAAACTCCAAAAGTCCTTGAAGGCATCCACAGCTAAGCCTGATCACCTGCATGTTACCCACGTGGAGGCAACATTCTAACAGGCAGGGTGAGTATCACAATTCATTATAATCAATATAAAAACAAGATATGCATAAAATGGCATCATCATCATATACAACATCTTCAGGATTATCACAAGGAATACATCAAATCACAACATCATAAAATACATCAATGCCAAATAAATGCAATGCACAACAAAACTCATGCATGTGGTACCAATCGTCACAGTCGATGGACACTAGGCCATCACCCTCCAAAGATCCCTGTCATTAGGATCAGTTCCACACAAGAATTGGAGCACGTCAAAATTTACCTCAAATCCACACAATGGGATTGAAGTCTAACATCATCACTGAAATGCTATAAATGCATGATACACAACGTCATTAATCATTATCATAAAAAAAATAATTTATCTGCATCATCATTCATCAGTTCTCATATTAATCATGTCATCATATATTCGTCAAACATCACAAAACATCATCTCATATTCATCAGTAACATCATGGTAAATCATCAGAAAAATCTCAGCACCAAAACATCAAGACAACACAGAATCATAAAACAAAATTTCGCGAACAACAGGAGTTCGCTACTGAGTTCGCCGTGTGAACCTGTTCGCTTTGGCGTTCGCTTTACGAGCTGCCAGCGAACCCCAAAATCCCATACAAAAACCAGAGGGTTTCCATTTTGTCTCTCGCTCGCCACCCTCATTCGCTTTGCGAATCCACTCGCTGGGACGTTCGCTTTGCGAATTAAATGTCACACTTTAGAATTCATTCCAGTATCATCAAACAAATTATCGCGCATTCACTGTGCTGCCTGCTTTACGAGTCTGGGGCGAGTGTTCGCCTTGGGAAGGAAACGTTCGCTTTGCGAACCTGCGATTTCAGGAAATCGCTGCTACGCATCAGTAGCATATCAGACCCAAAAGCTCTTACGATTTCAACCCCAATTACCCCAAAAACATCCCTACAACATTCCTAAGGTATTATGGTAATCAAAGGCATAAAACCTATGACTATTAGGTCGATTCGTTACACTATTTGAAACCTCAAATCACCTAAACCTTCACTAACTCTCAAGATTCTCATAAACCCCATAAATCCCTTTCACCACAAGGTCGAAACAACATCGACAGGGAAAATCACCCCCAAGGTCTATTTTATTCGATTCAATTCAACCCTTAATAATCGATTCACAAAATACCCTCAAATCATCAGTTTACTCATAAATCCCATAAACCCACATAAACCTCAAAATCCACTTTAAATACATCGAATTCCTATATTGAAAACAATGAAAGGCAATACTCCCCATACCTTAGATTGTCGATTCGAAGCTTTCTCTATTGAGTCTTTGGAAACCTTCTCGAATCCTCGCCTTTTCCTTTTTCCTCAGAGCTCTCACTTCTTTCCTTCTTTTTCACGGTCTAACAAAATGAATCCTATTCTCAAATTCTCCTTTTTGTTAAACCTAACCCTTGGGCTTCTAAAATGGGCTTTCTCCATATTACCCTCACTAACTCCTACTCAAAAGTCCATCTTACCCTTAATTCCTCTAATATTATTTAAAATAAATAATAATACAATATATTCCATGATATATACTATTATTTAATTAAATAACTAAAACTCCACAAAATTACCAACATCAACAAAAACCACCAAAATTCACAAAAATGAAGTAATATTATTTAAATAAATTAAATAAATATTCTTACGAAATTTGGGGTGTTACAACTCTCCCCCACTTAAAGATTTTTCGCCCTCGAAAATTACCTCAAGGAAATAGAGTCGGATATGACTCCTTCATCTGATCTTTACGTTCCCAAGTCCAACTTTTGCCAGCCGGTCCACCCCACAACACCTTCACCAAAGTTATGTCCTTACCCCACAGTTGCTTCATCTCTTGACCGTCAATTCGCATAGGTAGAGCTTCCACTGTTAGGTTATCCCTCACTTGTACATCATCCATATGTATCACATGCGACGGATCCAGAATGTACTTCCTCAACTGAGACACATGGAACACGTCATGCAAATTCGCAAGCGTCGGCGGTAAGGCAATCCGATAGGCTACCTCCCCTATCCTCTGTAAGATTTGGTACGGACCAAAAAAACGTGGAGTGAGCTTCCTAGACTTCAAAGCTTGACCCACACCAGTCACTGACGTCACTCTCAAAAACACATGATCCCCCTCTTGGAATTTAAGTGCCTTCCTCCTCTTATCATGGTAACTCTTCTGACGACTCTGCGAAGCTTTCATTCTTTCTTGTATCATCTTAATCTTCTCGGTCGTCTCTTGTACAATCTCAGGTCCGAGTACAGCACTCTCGCCCGACTCATACCAACATAAAGGAGTCCTACACCTTCTCCCATATAAAGCTTCATAGGGTGTCATTCCAATACTAGCATGAAAACTATTTTTGTACGTGAACTCAATCAACGGCAAATGGCTATCCCAAGCTCCTCCGTGATCTAACACATAAGTCCTCAGCAAATCCTCTAAGGATTGGATAGTCCTTTCTGTCTGATCGTCCGTCTGCGGATGATAGGCAGAACTCATCCTCACCTTGGTACCCAAAGCATCTTGCAAACTCTTCCAGAACCTAAATGTAAATCTCGAATCTCTATCCGACACAATACTCGAAGGTATCCCATGCAACTTCACAATCTCTTTGATGTATATCTCGGCTAACTTCTGCATAGAATGATTAATCTTCATCGGCAGAAATGAGCCGATTTAGTTAATCTATCCACGATCACCCAAATTGAATCATTTTCCTTAGCAGTGCTCGGTAATCCCGACACAAAATCCATGGAAATGCTATCCCATTTCCATTCTGGAATGTTCAACGGCTGCATTATACCTAAAGGCTTCTGATGCTCAATCTTCGACTTCTGACAAGTCAAACTCGCATAAACAAACTCCGCAATATCCTTCTTCATACCTGGCCACCAAAACAACTTCTTTAAATCCTGGTACATCTTCGTAGCACCGGGATGGATTCTCAACCTACTTCGATGTCCTTATTCTAGAATACTCTTCTTGATTTCTGGAACATCCGGAACACATACTCTATTTCGGAACCTCATTACACCATTCTCATCAATCCCGAATTCTCCTCCGTTATCTTGGTTTATCAAAGTCAACTGGTCAACCAACTTTAAATCAGATTGTTGTCCCACTCTGATCTCTTCCAGAATACCACTAGTCAACTTCAACATTCCCAACTTTACACTGCCAGAGGTCTCTTCACATACCAAACTCAAATCTCAGAATTGCTCAATCAGTTCCAATTCTTTCACCATAAGCATCGACATATGCAATGACTTTCTGCTCAATGCATCGGCCACTACATTTGCTTTGCCCGGATGATAACTCAAATCAAAATCAAAATCCTTCAACAGCTCTAACCACCTCCTCTGCCTCATATTCAATTCCTTCTGATCAAATAAGTACTTCAGACTTTTATGATCGCTAAACACTTCAAACTTAGAGCCAAACAGATAATGTCTCCAAATCTTCAACACAAACACCACCACGGCCAACTCTAAGTCATGTGTAGTATAATTCCTCTCATGAACTCGCAATTGCCTCGAAGAATAGGCAACAACTTGTCCATTCTACATCAATACTTCACCAAGACCCATCTTTGACGCATCACAATACAACATAAAAGATTCGCTCGAATTAGGCAAAATCAACACTGGAGCGGTCGTCAAACTCTCCTTCAATTCCACAAAACTCTCTTCACAAGCTACATCCCACACAAAAGCTTGACCCTTTCAAGTCATTTGAGTCAAAGGTAATTCCAACTTAGAAAAGCCTTCAATAAACTTGCGGTAATAACCTGCCAAACCCAAAAAACTTCGTATCTCGGTAGCAGACTTCGGAGTCTCCAACTGTAACACAACATCAATCTTAGAAGGATTAACAGCAATCCCACCACTTGAAATCACATGGCCAAGGAAACTCATTTCCTTCAACCAAAACTCACACTTGGACAACTTTGCATACAACTTCTTCTCCTTCAGTACTTGCAACACAGTTCTCAAAAGCTCAGCATGTTCTTCTTCAGATCTAGAATATATCAGCATATCATCAATGAAAACCACCATAAACTGATCCAAATATTCGTGGAAAATCCGATTCATGTACTCCATGAATACACCAGGTGCATTGGATACACCAAACGGCATCACAGTGTATTCATAGTGACCATACCTCGTCCTGAAAGCTGTCTTCGGAATATCATCAGGCTTAACACGAATCTGATGATAACCCGACCTCAAATCAATCTTACTGAACACACAAGCACCCACCAGCTGATCCATCAAATCGTCAATTCTCGGAGTGGATAGTTATTCTTGATAGTCACTTTATTCAACTGACAATAGTCAACACACAACCTCATACTTCCGTCTTTCTTCTTCACTAACAGTACAGGAGCACCCCACGGAGAAACACTTGGCCGAACAAACCTCTTCTCAAGAATCTCTTCTAATTGCTTCTTCAGTTCACTTAACTCAGAAGATGACATCCGATAAGAAGCCATTGACACTAGACTCGTACCTGGTATTAACTCCACTGCAAACTATACTTCACGCTCTGGAGGCAAATCACTGATGTCCTACGGAAACACATCTGGAAACTCACATACAACAGGTAAGTCAACACTTGTAGCTTCACGATTAATCTGCAATGATGCAAACCTTGCAAACACCGAGGCTTCGTCTTCCACCAGTTCATCCACTTGCTTAGCAGACAAGAACATTAACTCTCCAGCATCACCAAACTCAGGAAACTCCACAGTCTTGTTATAACAATTGATATGAACACGGTTGAACTACAACCAGTTCATTCCAAATATTACATCGATTTGGTGCAAGGGTAGGCACACCAAGTCCATCACAAAACTCTTCTAAAAAATCGTCACAGGACATCTCAAACACACAATGGTAGTAGTAACAGAACCGTTAGCTGGAGTTTCTATTACCATATTCCCATTCATATCAGCCAATTTCAAACCCAATCTATTAACACATTCAAGCGAGATAAAAGAATGAGTAGCACCAGTATCAATAATAGCAATCAACTCGATATTATTAATAAAACAAGTACCTCGAATCAGTTTGTCCTTCTCTGGAACTTCTGCACTACTCAAAGCAAACACTCTTCCACTGCTCTGAGCAGCAGTGGCAGTCTTCTTCGGCTTCTAACACTGGGTACTGATGTGACCCTTCTCCCCACAATTAAAATAGGTAGGACCATCATCTTTGCAATCAGTATCTCTATACCCCTTCTTACCACACCTGTAAGACTCTGCTCTTGTCCACCAACTCAGCATACCTGCGGATCTATTGATACCCAAAACCCTACTTAATTTCCGGTCTCAGCCCATTCTCGAACTTGAGACACTTGGACATCTCAGCATCAGCATGGTTATAGTGCGGGCAGAACTTCACCAGTGCCTCGAACTTCGCGGCGTACTCTACCACAGTTATATCTCCTTGCTTCAGCTCAAGGAATTCCACTTCTGTTTTGCCACGAGCATCCTCTGGAAAATACTTCCCCGGAAACTCCTGCTTAAACACAGTCCAGGTTATCACAGTGCCAACATCTGCGAGTCTTTGACGGGTGTTTCCCACCAATCCTCAGCCTCTTCTTCCAGCATATGTGTTCCAAACTGAAATTATTGCTCATCAGTACACCCCATCACTTGGAAGATCTTCTCGATCGTCTTTAGCCACTTATGTGCACTTGCTGGATCATGCGTACCCACAAAAGTCAGTGGATTGTTCCTCTGAAACTTCCCCAAAGAAAGAAACTCATCTGGAGCTCCACCATTCGGATTGAGTTGAGCCACCACATTAGCAACTGATTCCAACGCATCAGCAATTGCACGATCATTTCTTCCAGCCATCCTGCACAACACCAACAAGGTTAGAAGAACTAAAACATCGACAGTGTACACACACTTGTCGACCGACAGGGGACTGACATCGAGTAAAACCTGGTCGGACGGACCAACCTGCTCTGATACCACTAATGTAACACCATTTTCTACCCCACAAATATACACGACAAAATACATAAATTATCATAGTAAAAATCACCTCAGAAGGGTGCACATTTCTCAATAAACTCAAAATAACACATTTGCTCCGTAAACAACGGGTTTTCCTCAAAATAATCAAAAAGCCATCAAATAGCAGCGGAACCACCATAACCACAATAATCCAAAATCAAAAGGGTTTTTCATTAAAAGCCATAATAATCAAATAACAACAAAAATAACAACTCAACATGGTTCGACTCAACGACCCAACCCGATGTTACAATATCAGAGCAAGACCCTCTACATCGACCAAAAGCAAATAAACTCCAAAAGTCCTCGAAGGCATCCACAGCTAAGCCTGATCGCCTGCACGTTACCCACGTGGTGGCAACATTCGAACAGGCAGGGTGAGTATCACAATTCATTATAATCAATATAAAAACAAGATATGCATAAAATGGCATCATCATCATATACAACATCTTCAGAGCTATCACAAGGAAAACATCAAATCACAACATCATAAAATACATCAATGCCAAATAAATGCAATGCACAAGAAGACTCATGCATGTGATACCAATCGTCACAGTCGATGGTGGCCATCACTCTCCAAAGATCCCCGTCATTAGGATCGGTTCCACACAAGAACCGGAGCACGTCAAAATTTACCTCAAATCCACACAAAGGGATTGAAGTCTAACATCATCACTGAAATGCTATGAATGCATGATACACAACATCATTAATCATCATCATAAAAAAAAATCATTTATGTGCATCATCATTCATCAGTTCTCATATTAATCATGTCATCATATATTCGTCAAACATCACAAAACATCATCTCATATTCATCAGTAACATCATGGTAAATCATCAGAAAAATCGCAGCACCAAAACATCAAGACAACACAGAATCATAAAATAAAATTTTGCGAACAGCAGGAGTTCGCTATTGAGTTCTCCGTGTGAACCTGTTTGCTTTCGCGTTCGCTTTGCGAGCTGCCAGCAAACCCCAAAATCCCATACAAAAACCAGAGGGTTTCCATTTGTCTCTTGCTCGCCACCCTTATTCGCTTTGCGAATCCACTCGTTGGGACGTTCGCTTTGCGAATTAAATGGCACACTTCATAATTCATTCCAGTATCATCAAACAAATTATCGCGCATTCGCTGCGCTGCTCGCTTTACGAGTCTGGGGCGAGTGTTTGCCTTGCGAAGGAAACGTTCGCTTTGCGAACTTACGATTTTAGGAAATCGCTGCTACGCATCAGTAGCATATCAGACCCAAAAGCTCTTACGATTTCAACCCCAATTACCCCAAAAACATCCCTACAACATTCCTAAGGCATTATGGTAATCAAAGGCATAAAACCTACGACTATTAGGTTGATTCGTTACACTATTCAAAACCTCAAATCACCTAAACCTTCACAAACTCTCAAGATTCTCATAAACCCCATAAATCCCTTTCACCACAAGGTCGAAACAACATCGACAGGGAAAATCACCCTCAAGGTCTATTTTATCCTATTCAATTCAATCCATAATAATCGATTCACAAAATACCCTCAAATCATCAGTTTACTCATAAATCCCATAAACCCACATAAACCTCAAAATCCACTTTAAATACATCGAATTCCTATATTGAATACACTGAAAGACAATACTCTCCATACCTTAGATTGTCGATTCGAAGCTTTCTCTATTGAGTCTTTGGGAACCTTCTCGAATCCTCGCCTTTTCCTTTTTCCTTAGAGCTCTCACTTCTTTCCTTCTTTTTCAAGGTCTAACAAAATGAATCCTATTTTCAAATTCTTCTTTTTGTTGAACCTAACCCTTGGGCTTCTGAAATGGGCTTTCTCCATATTACCCTCACTAACTCCTACTCAAAAGTCCATCTTACCCTTAATTCCTCTAATATTATTTAAGATAAATAATAATACAATATATTCCATGATATATACTATTATTTAATTAAATAACTAAAACTCCACAAAATTACCAACATCAACAAAAACCACCAAAATTCACAAAAATGCACGAATATTATATTTAAATAAATTAAATAAATATTCTTACGAAATGTGGGGTGTTACATCTTCCATCTTCAACGTCAGGTTGCGGGGAGGCAGTTTGGATGGGTCTCCCTGAAGCAGGGGAGTAAGTTATTCAAGCCCTTCTTCGAGCCATCCAGACGTTTAAGAAGAGGTACTACATCATAGAGCCCATGTCGGAGAGGGCCAAAGAATCCTTGTTTATCTGGGAGGTTTCAACAGAAGAGAGCGGGGAGCCCCTCATCGATGAGCAAGGCAAGGTACCAGGGCGGAGGTTGCTGAAGTTCCCCTTCTACTGGAGCGGGTACCATTTTACCCGGGGGACCGATGACTACCTTACCAACCCGAATCTGCTGGAGGAGGATGATCGGGCCAGCTACGGCAAGCTGGTGGGTTTTGTGGATAACTTTCTCCCTGCCCAGTGCATGACTAGGAGCAGGGAGATCATTAATGAAGCAGACGAGGGGGTCAAGGTGGAGAGCCGTTATATTAACATGAAGGAGCTCCTCGAGTGTAGCACTCGTGAGAAGGCACTGGAACTTCTGGGTAACCCTTTATTTCTTCTTAGTTTGTTTGGATTATTGTTTTCTTTGATTACTAATGCGTGCCCGTCGTTTTGTAGGTAACATGTCTTCTGCCCAGGAGCGAATAGTGAAGAGTGCTCGAGCAAGGCTTAAGGTGGGCCAAAAGATTGGGAAAAGTCGCCTTAGCGAGCGAGTGGATCCTCCTCAAACGGGGTTGGGGACCTCTTTGTCTACACCATTTGCTGCCCAGACCTCCCCTGTTCCAGTAACATCAAGGTCCAAGCGCTCCCGAGCGAATGATATCCTCGACCTTACCACCGAGGGAGAGATTAGTAAATTTGAGCTACCTTCGTTCTTTCACAAAGGCTCCTCTCTTGTGCTCCATCGGGCGGAGTCCCTAAAACTCGAGGAGCTGGATCGTCCGAGCAAAAGGACGATGCTGGCCCAAGACGCCGCTGCCCTGATGAGGGTTTTGGGTATGGTTGTGGTCTACACCGAGGAGGGTGTCTTCCAAGAAATGGAGTTGATGAAGGCACATGCCGCCAATGCAGTACTGAAAGAGAAGCTGAAGGCTGCGGAGGAGGTGGCGCAGAAATCCAAGGAGCAGCTAACCAAGGCCATCGAGGGGGTGGCAAAGAAGTATAAGGGCGAGCTAGCCAAGGTCACCAGGGAGAGGGATACCCTGGCTGTGGAGAAGAAAGTCGTGGAGAACATGGTCGCGTCATTGAGGATTGCTGCTTCTCCAGTCGAGGATGAAAGTGATAAGGTGAAGAGTCTGAAGACTCGAGCTAAGCTTATCGCTCGTATCATCCAGGCTGAGGAGGACTGCGTGGGGGTCACCGAGGAGGCTTTCAATAATGTTGTGGAACAACTGAGGATCGCGAACCCTAGGGTAGATCTGTCCACCTAGGGGACCGGGTTCCTCTACAGTATGGTGGACGGCTTGATCGTCATCCCAGACTTCCTTCGATTCAGCGAGGAGCAGGAGCAGCCTGTCTGTGAAGAGCCTCAGTCGAATGATTTCTTTTTGTTGCACTTCCGGCCTGCGTGCCGTGTTTTTGTAATTTATCTTTTTGTATGGGGCTTGGCCCCTTTGTATTGTAACTAGCACAATCGCGGTCCTTGTGGCCATTTTTATATGATAATATTTATTTCTGGTCATGGTGGTTGGATATGTATCATTCGTTTTGGGGCATGTTTTTACTTTGCTTTATTTTTGCTAAGTGTCAAACGATGCTCGATACTCGTGCCCGTTGTATGGGCTACTTTAGTGAACGATTTTTATTGTTTCGGGGTTTGCTCGACAAATTGTGTTTGACAGTGAGGGAAACTGGTCGAAAGGCCTGGGTAGCTTCCGGGAATGAGAGCGGAGCTCAGGTCGCATTTGTGGCATGAGTTCGTGGCATGAACTTCCCATCGCGAGCTGGGTGTTCTGCCTTTCGTGGTACTTTGGCTACGACGGCTCAGTCGAGGGACCGCTGTCGGGCATGGGTTTTGCTCGTTCCTGAGCAAAAGTATGCCTTGATTTATTTTGGTATGCAGCGCTTGTACCTGTGTGCGGACTTTTGGTTAGTACATTATGCTCATCATGTCGACGGAGCATGCCAACAGCTATGGCCTTAGCTATAATATTGTTTTAGCTTTTCGTCGTTTCATGGTCGAGCGAGTTCTTCCCCATTGATATGTTATAGGTAGTAGGCCTCATTCTCTATTTTTGCTCGAACATGATAGGGTCCTTCCCAGTTTGCAGCGAGTTTACCTTCATGGGAATCTTTGTGATTCCTCCTTAGGACGAGACTGCCCACTTGGAAGTCTCACCGTATGACTTTGGTGTTGTGCCTAATTACGATTTTTTGTTTTAACGAAGCCTCGCGGAGGGCTGCTCCTGATCGGACCTCTTTGACGAGATCGAGCTCCTACCTTAGTGCCTCGCTATTGTTTTCCTCGTCTAGGGGAGCTTCACTGCGCCTGGAGGGCACATGTATTTCGAGGGGGATTACTGTTAGAGCAAAAGTTGTCTCTACAAGTCGTCTCTAAGTTTTGATGATAACAATGGTATTTGTGAAAGAACCATTTTATGTTCTAATTTGTGTTGTGTGCAGATCATAATCATGGAAGATATCAGATCCAACAAGTACCAGCCAAACGTGCGTAATTGATTATATGCAAAGTTACTATGTGTGACACAAGTTGCAAGAAGTAAGTATGCTTCTGTATCTGATCATAATCAGTCAGATTCAAGGATGCTGATATTGCTGTTGCAATGCTCTTGTGGATGCTCTCTGAGAGTGGTTATGATTTTGAAGATAGCGAAGCTTCTGAAGAGACAATCTTCTAGAGAACCGAAGTGCTGAAGATTCTCATGACTTGATGTTCTGAAGGCTGAAGGCTCTGAAGACCAAGTGCAGAAAGATTCTGAAGACTGAAGAGTTTTGAAGATTATGGTTCCAAAGGTCAAGTGCTGAAGATTCTGATGACAGATTCCTAATGGACAAGTTCTGAAGATTCTGAAGACTTGAAGCAGTGAAGATAACGGGTTTCAAGACAAGTGTTGAAGTTCTGAAGACAGATTCCTAATGAACATGTTCTGAAGACGGAAGACTTGAAAGATCTGAAGACCCAGTTATAAAGTCTCTACTCATGCTTCAATTAATTACTATCAGAAGCCTCTGAAGATTTGAAGACAAATGTTACCGTTAGCAATGACTGTAAACCGTTCTAAAAGACCAATCCCATCACTTCTACAATAAAAAGAAGATATGGCAGTACAACTTTAATCATTGCATAACGACTCTTTTCAAATGGCCAAAAGCTCTCCAAAGGCTATATTTTACTTGGCTATTTAAAGGAAAGGAGTACGCGCTTTTGAAGGTGTCGATGTAATGATAGCCACAACGATGAGTTCTCATTGTAACACTTAATATCCAAAGCTATCACCACTAACACACGACCATTGTTGTTGAAGCTCAAAGATCATCATCATTCAACACAACAACAATTAATTGGAACAGAAGTTGTTGATGAAGAAGACAACATTGCAAATCAGTCAAGTCATCAACCACTTTCTCGTCTGAGCTACATTGAAGATCTGAAGCAAGGAGTTGTTGCTCAAAGCTTGCTCAACCAAGAAGACGAAGAAGAAGAAGATCTACAAGATGTAATCAACTATCAAATTAATATATATCTTCGTAGAATCTTAAGATAGCAAGGAGTTGTTGCTCACATCTTGCTTGAACACTTGTGTGTTCTTTTGTACTTAAACTTAGGAGTAATCTACTTGTTAAGAAGCATCTTTGTAATCTCCAGTTTAACTAATTCTATGTGAATTAGGATTCCTTAAGTGGTCAGTGTGACCGGAGACTTGAGAAGACAATGGCTTGGTGTCATTGTGGTAAATCCTAAAATAGGGTCAGTAAATGTTATATTCGTTACGACGAATCCCTGAACCTTTAGCTGTGAAATCCTAGCAGTAGATCTTGCAAGATTGGAACCTGCAGGTCAATGTTCGTTATATTTATTAAGTTGAATCCCTGAACGGTTCATTGTGTGTTAGTCACAGTTGTGGTTGTGCAGGTTTTTAGTCACCGATTATTGCCCGTGCATCTGTAATCAGATTGGATATAGTGGATTAAGTCCTTGTGTTCAAGGCGAAATCACCTGAGGAGGGTGGACTGGACTAGCTTGGGAGTGGCTCAAGCGAACCAGGATATATCGTGTGTTCTTTACTCTTGCTTATGCTTTGATTTATTGTTTATGTCTTACTCTCAAATATCAGAACCTTACATAAACAAAGTAAGTTCTGAATCAAACATGTTTTATTCAGACTCTTCTTGTTACTTATGATTTATGCAGTACAAGATCTGAATGATGCATCTCAAGTTAAAGTCTCTCAATGAACTCTGATATTCTCTTAGCGCTTTAACGATAAGAGGTGAAAATGTTTTAAGAGTGAAAACACAATTCAAACCCCCCCCCCCCCCCCCCCCCCCCGCTTTCTTATGTCTTTCTTGCACCTTCAATTGGTATCAGAGGTCAGGTTCTGTTATTGATGGATATCAAACACTTAACAGGGTCAAAAAAAGATCCAGATGTGGTGTGTAGAAATACTCTGGGTGAGATTTCAATCCACTTACAATTTCTGTAACAGTTCAGAAGATGAATGTGTACAAAATTGTAATCAATCGGATTACTTGAGCAAGTCACTGATTCTGGAAGTTCTGTAGTTGTCAACAACTGAATCTTCCTCACTTAAGCCTTGATGAAGATTGAACAATCAGCTGACAAGATAGACTCATCAGATAATAAGTAGTATCTGTTGAATGCTTATCGTAGAAGATACGTGTGGATAAACCACGTATTTGCTCAAGGTTGAATCATCAGAAAACAAGAAGTCTTGTTTGCTGAAGATTATTTCTTCATGAGTTTTTGAGATGTTTTCAAGAAATGGATTAGGTCCACCCTTGACTTTCTCGTTTGAAACTCATTAAGAACTTCTTCATGTAAAGAAGAAAGATTGTTGTTCTATGGTTTTGAACTTCCGAACGAGGTCCGCAGAAGAAGTTAGAAAACTGAAGATTTCAAACTCTTAGAAGTGGTTCAACATCTGAATCTTAACTGATCAAGCAGTTAAAAGATTCAACGAAGAACTGAATATTGTTCTCTTGAAAAGCTTTGCAGAAAACTAAAAAGAATTTTCAGAAGGAAGAAATCTAGAGATTCATCAAGAATTTGATTAAGAATGAATTCTGAGTCTTGATTGAATTAACATAGTTAATTGACGTCTGTTAACTTGAGATTCTATCTCTGTAGAACCAACTGTGATTGGTCAGATCACCATATGATATTTCTCTCAGAATTTCACAAATCCTAGAATCAGAAAATGTTTGACTGAATGCAAAAACTGAAGTCATCTACCTGAAGTAAAAAAGGATTTAAGTCGCTGATGTCCTTCAGAATGAAGAAATCAATTGACATTCAGAAGTAGATAGGTTGTTAATCCTTTGATGGACTAACTCTAAACAAGTTAGATCAACATTACGAAAATAAGAAGTGTCATGCAAACTATGTCTCGTGTTACACACATGTTTGATGATACTTGGTTCTGAACAAGCTATGCATCTGTTCAAAGAAACAAAGTCAGAAGATGTTATGAGATGTCAATCAATTCTCTCCAACACATAACCTCTCAGTGGTTTATGTTTAAATTATGAAATTAACGACCTTCTAAAAACAAGGAAGCTTGAGGGAAGATAGTCGTTCTGATATTTAAGATCTGAGTCTCTGATTGGTTACTCTCAGAAGTCAGTTGAATAAATCAGAACAAGAAAAAGGAAAGGATCATCTTAAGAAAATATCAAGCCTATCTCTCAGAACTAGAGATCAGAGTCAGGAGACACAAATATTCTTCAACGCCAGAATACATAGAATTTTTGAAGAATGCGGATTCAACAATTGTTCGATGGTTCACTCTCAAGAGAGTCAGAAGCAGAAAGATGTCAATCAGAAGCTTAAACGCAAGAAAGCTCAGAGTCAAAATGGAATGCACCCAGATAAGGTATCATGATAAAGATTTCAGATTCTCTAAGGTATGCTTCTTCTTAACTATGACTAATTAAATAATTGTGCAAGTCCAAACTGAAAATTGTCTGGTAGGTAAAATATTAATGATCTAAAATATTCTCTCCTTCAAGAAAAATATTTTGACAATGTGTGCACTCAAACGTAACCACAGTCATAATTGCGAATCTTGAGTAATCATGACATATCTCTGAGAACACATGCTCTATCGAAATCTTATTAAAACCCTTCTTTGTACTTGATATATGTTTTCCCTAGGTTAGGCACAACTCATCTTACTTATTTAGATGTATATAAATCACTTCTTCCTATCAAAAGATATCATACTCAAGTCCTTCTATCACAAAACGTTAAGTGTCAAAGCTCTGTTTTCCATCTACCATCATGCCTCCACTAACCTTTCTTGGAAACGAAGATCTTCTTAAAATCATTCCTGAAAAACAAATTGAGATTAATGTTCTTCCTCTTTCGAGTAACATTGCTAACAGTCTAGTAGATGTGTTTTATACTCAACGATGGACTATATACTCCACTATGCTAGAAAAATCCATTTACATAAATCTGGTGAAAGACTTCTGGAAGCATGCCTTCCTTGATCAAGAAACTGGACATATCACCTCTTTTGTTCTTGAAGTCTCCATCACTATCACTCCTTTCTCAGTCACTCTAGCAACTAGATGTGAGAATGTTGGAATCACTGTCGACTGTGACCTAAATAAGTTCTTTGTTGCTAGAAGATTTGCATTCCTTCATAACCTTTCATCCGGATATGAAACATCCAATCCTGAAAGTCTCCTACCTATTCCCAAAGCATGGTACAAACTAGTTTTGTCAAATTTCCTTCCCATAGGAGAATACCATGACATACTAAGATTCCATGACCATCAATTCATTTATTTACTGATGAATGATTTTCAGATAAACCTACCACACACTATCTTCAACTGTCTCTGGAAATCCATCTCTGAGTCCAGAAACCTCACAAAGTCCTACATTCCTTATGGAAGAGTTTTGTCTAAGATTTTCTTCAGAGAAGGAATTGTGGATATGATCAAAGAGAAAATTAAAGAAGATGGTCCTGAAAGCCTTCCAGAGAACTGCTTGTTGAAGACTAAATGTGAAATCTTTAGCAACTAGGCAAACTAAACTCATCCCTATTTAAACTGTGTCTGCTGTCTGCACGTTCCTTTATGTAATCGTATCTGTTCCAAGTTATTGTACTCGTGTCAGTTCATTTTTTTTAATTACTTAGAGTTGAAAAATTGCCAAAACTTTCTATGAATCATTTTTCTCACACTCATTACTACGCAAATTGAAATTAAACAAACCAAAAATCTGACATGCATTAAAAGTAAATTGATCTCAAGTACACATATCTTTTGAAAGACAAATGAAAGATTTTGAGTGGCTCAAGAATCCGTTATCATTAAATTACATCAGCCACTTTCGCCACTCACAGTGGATTAGTTATTATCAGTAACCAATAAATTTTCTCCAATTAAATTAAGTAACTGCTCCGTTTTCTTTTCCCACACAGTTACACCCTTTAGTATACCCTAAGCAATCATAACTTACCTAGGAAATAGTAAACCCAAATCCTTTGTACCAATTCAGTCATTACTCTTCACTCTCACTCATCTATAAATAGTAGGATTATCTTTTACCTTATTTCATCCTCAAACCTAAATTATCATCCTCCCAAAAACCCTTATTTGAACTACAACAAAGATGATGACTTCTCAGAGAACTGGTCCAACCTTTTTAGGAAGAAAAGAAAATTTAGAAGTTATTTCTGAGAAAAGGCCTAACCTATCTCGTCTCAGAGATAATGGTTTGAAAATAATAAGGAGCATGCAAGCTCAATCTTGGCAGTGCTATTACTCACTACTGAATGGTCCCATCTTTCCAGACCTTGTTAAGGAATTCTAGAATTTTGCTAGAGTCAGCAATGACGGGAACACTATATGGTCTGAAGTCCATTTTCACCCCATCGCTATCTCTGTCTCCTCGATAGAGAAAATCACTAGATGTGTCTCCTTTGGAGCCACGATTGATGATTATCAATCTGATTTAAGCATGGTGGAGAGGTGCAAGGTTCTGTTTGAAGATTCAGTTCCTTATGAACCAAACAACCCTGAGAAGCTTCTTCCTTCGCCAAAAACCTGGTTCAAATTCTCCTTAACCAAACTTCGTCCTCGTGCAACTGCTAGAGGCACTATGACGCATGATGACAGAATCTTCGTCTTCCTCCTAACGCATCATGTGATGATAGATCTTCCCAAAACAATTTTCAACCACATGAGACACTCTATCAAAGTCTCAAGAAATCAGATGCACTCGTATATTCCTTATGGAAGGGTATTATCTGAAATAATATTGAAAGAAAAGGCCTGGGAAATAATAAGCAGGCTTGGACCAGGACCTTCACCGGTCGAAACCAGATGTGAAAGAGTGGATAATGTTGAAAATTTTGATGATTAAGTTTTAAACCTTGATGTCTCTTCAATCGTTGTTATGCTTTGTTGATTAGATGTAATTATCGTTTTGTGTTGTTTTGTGTTGATGTTCCTATCTCATTCTCTGCTCCCTGTATAGTTCCAAATCAATTCATAAATGAAAATGCCTAAGGTTGATTTCTGAATGATTGCTCATTTTCATATTCATAACACTTAAAATGCTTAATCATTCAACTTTTAACTATGAACTAGTTAGGACTTTGAAGAGTCTAAGTTTTGCTATTAATGAAATATCTTTTGAATCTTTTGTTCATTATCATATTGGTCATGTTCTAAATGCTTATATGCTCAAACTTTTTGATAATGTAAAAAAGGGGGAGAAATAGAAATATGATTTTGATTATTTTTATTAGAAATCTTAAAAAGAAGAATGGAAAACTCAAACAAAGTAAATCAATGATAATGCGTTTACCACTAACGGTTGTTTGATGTTTAACCAAGGAACTCTGAACAATTTCACTAGGAATTCTCAGAACAGGTTAAGAAAGAAGAACTCTGATAGAAGTTCTTATGAACTGTTTGTTCATATGATCGAAGTTGTACAGTTCGTGAACATGTGTTCAGAATCAGATTTACCCAGTACTGTTCAGAAGTTGAGAACTTTCTGAAAGTCAAAGTTATCGTGATTCTCGTTTCACCTTGTTCAGGAGCTGTAAGCTGTCTGAGAGTATGATATTCAGAACATAAGAATCAGAAGAAGGAAAGCTCTGAAAACAGTCATAGTAAAGTCTATATTTCAAGATGCTTTTTAGAAGAACTATGCAAATCAGAAGTCAAGGACTGTCTGAAGATATGGATTGAAGATCCAAGAAAGAGTAGTTCTGATTTTAATCAAGAATCCAATTGAGAAGAAATGATTTAGTATCTGACTAAATCTACACTTAGAAATTAGATTAAGTATATAAAGATTGGTATCAAACTCAGTCTGTAGTGATATCAATCAGAGCTAAGCTGTGAAAATGTTTCAAATACCTTCATTGGTATCAATTTCAGCACACCAAGGAAATACCCTTCATTTGGTATAAGAATACCTTCAGTTGGTATCAGACTCAATATACTTTGGTATCAGACTAAGAATCAAATCACATTGGTACCAGATTCAGAATAAAGTGTTGATTGATCACTAAATTATCCTTCTATTGGTATATGATCAAGAATCAAGCTTTGATGAACCACTGATTTGTGACAATAACAAGGTTCTGAGATGAAGGCATGTGTTCAAAGTCAAACTCTGAAAAGTCATGATCTTATTGGTGATTTAAAATTTAATATATCTGAATTATGATTCTGAAGATCCCAATATATGACTTATAGCAATCTAAGGAGAAACTACCCAGAAGATTCAAAATGTTAAAATCTATAATCTTCATCAAGTCTGAAACTCAGGGGGAGTTTCTCAAGACAATGTATGTTTCTGATAAATAGCGTGGCTATGTTATTAGATGAGAACTGTTCTGTTTCTGTGCTAAAATGAATCTGCTGAAAAGTAGAAAATGCTTCAAACGTCTTTGAAGATTCTGAGCTCTGATATGACGTACAAAAGAACTAAGTTCTAAAGGTCTAAAGACAGAAGTTCTAATGAACTAGTCCAGATGTTGAAGACTTTTGTCTCCTTAAAGACAAGATAGAGAAGTATTCCTTTTCTATTCTTTGTTCTGGCAACTCAAATTGTTATTTTGTGAGTTTTTGGATCATATGAGATTCTAGATGATCACAGATAAAATTTTAGGGATAACACATTCAGGGGGAGCTATTGTTCGGACTCTTAATATGTTTAGTCTTGGTGATTACCTTGTATAAAATGTTCAATCAAAATACATGGTTTTGTCATCATCAAAAAGGGGGAGATTGTTAGAGCAAAAGTTGTCTCTACAAGTCGTCTCTAAGTTTTGATGATAACAATGGTATTTGTGAAAGAACCTTTTTATGTTCTAATGTGTGTTGTGTGCAGATCATAATCATGGAAGATATCAGATCCAACAAGCACCAGCCAAACGTGCGTAATTGATTATATGCGAAGTTACTATGTGTGACACAAGTCACAAGAAGCAAGTATGCTTCTGTATCTGATCATAATCAGTCAGATCCAAGGATGCCGATATTGCTGTTGCAATGCTCTTGTAGATGCTCTCTGAGAGTGGTTATGATTCTGAAGATAGCGAAGCTTCTGAAGAGACAATCTTCTAGAGAACCGAAATGCTGAAGATTCTCATGACTTGAAGTTCTGAAGGCTGAAGGCTCTGAAGACCAAGTGCAGAAAGATTCTAAAGACTGAAGAGTTCTGAAGATTATGGTTCCAAAGGTCAAGTACTGAAGATTCTGAAGAAAAATTCCTAATGGACAAGTTCTGAAGATTCTGAAGACTTGAAGCAGTGAAGATAATGGGTTTCAAGACAAGTGCTGAAGTTCTAATGACAGATTCCTAATGGACAAGTTGTAACGCCCCGATTTGGTTAATACTATTTATTTATTTCATTTATGTGAATTTTGTGAAATGTGTGAATTTATTGTATTTTATCTGCTAATTGAGTTAATTGGTTAATTTCTCTGATAGGTAAAATATTTGCAATAAATTATAATTTCTTTTCAACTTTTATTTCCCGAAATATATTTCATCGATATGTTTATGTTTTATCGCATTTTGAGAGCGTTTGCGAGATATTTGAGCTGAGGGGTAAAATGGTCGTTTTGGGTAGTTAGATATTTTGTTATAAAAAGAGAAATAGAGAGAAAAGAGGGAGAAAGGAAAAGAAGAGAAAGAAAAGGGGAAGAAGAGAAAGAGAAGAGAAGGAAAAAGAGAGAAGAGGAAAAAGAGGAAAATCGAGGAAATCTCTGTTTCAAGCGCGAATAATCGGGTAAGGGTGAGAAGTTTCGATTATATCTTGCTTGTATATGTATATGTGTATGTTTTCTTGGAATGTTTGGTGATTTTCTTCTAGTTTTCATTTTAGGTTGAAATGAGATAAACGAGTAGAAATCGATGTTTTCACGGTCGAAAATCGATATAAACTGTATTGTATGATCACACTGTGTGTATGAACAATCGTTGATATTTGTTTTGCTGTTGGAATTAAGTTTGGGTGAAAAATAGGATTTTTGGGTTGGATTTTCGAAGAGGGATTTTTCTGAAAATCGCAGAGCCCGCTCACACGCAGATGCCCGCTCAGTGCACTTCATAAAAAAATGCAATCTCACGAGTCAGAGCGGAGCCCGCTCAGAGCGGTCTGGGAAAAAATGAAAAAAAATTCTGAAACTTAAAAAATTCATAACTTTCAAACCTTAAGTCCGTTTTGACCCCCGTTCGAAGCATTGGAAAGCTAATGAAATATTATTTCTGTTAAAAATGGTTTGGAGGGTAAAAGATGATTTAATTAATTCGTGTTTTTGAAAAATAGTCGGGTTGTCGGGTTTTTATCGTGTTAAATGCGTGCGGTTGGTGTTTTACAGTGTGTTGTGCTATTGTTATATAACATGGAGCTTTTATGTGGTTTATATGATGTCGATGCATGTGATAATTATGTTGTTGTGTGGTAAAATACATTGTTTGATTGAATATCAATGTATGTTGTTATGATGTTTTGTGAGATTGTTGTGGTTTGTATGATGTTGAAACATGTGACAAGTTGTTGTGATTGTTGTGGTTGATGGTGAGTAATTCTTGATGTGAGTTGATATGAGTGTATATGCTAAAATGCTAATTGTGTTGGTTGTGGATTATGATGGAATGCATTGTTTATGTGAAATTCAATGTGTGTTATTTGGTGGTCTTATGGCAAGTAAGTGCATTGTTTGAATTGATTTCCAATGCATGAATAATGATGATGAGATAATTCATATTGTTGAATTATGGTGATGCATTTGATTGTCATAAGTTATTGTATGTCAAGCATCATGATATGCATCTTGTGATGTCGTGTACCCTAGTGGGTGTGAGCGACGAATCGGTTCCAGAGGGAATCCGCTATAACATCGTGTGCCTTAAAAAAAAAAGAGGACCTAAAGCGATGATTATAGACGATCGTGTGCCTTATACAAAGAGGACCTAAAGCGATCAGATCGTGTGCCTTATACAAAGAGGACCTAAAGCGATCCATAAACATCGTGTGCCTTAAAAAAAATAAGAGGACCTAAAGCGACGGGGAACATCGTTTGCCCGACTGGGAGTTACATTAAGTAACAAGCGATGGTTCCAATAGTTCCTGAGTGAACTAGTGATGAGATGATGGATGGATGGTACCGCATATGCATTGCATAGAGTCGTTGTGTCGGTCTCTGTGCATTTGCATAAATCATGAATGGATTAATTATGTGTGAGAAATTATGATATGCATTTGTGCTAAATGGATTGTGCATGATTGATATGCATTTGTGAATGGAGTAATTATGTGTTAAGTTTGTGATTGGATTGGTGAATTGATATGCATTCGTGTTAAATGCATTGGTTATGAATGATATGTTTTGTGTATAGACATATGCATTATGTGTGAACATGTGGTTATGTGGAGATAATTGATATATGCTATATTTTGTGGTGATGGGGTGGTGTGGTTCCATATGTCATAATTGTGGTTGGATTAGGTGTGATATGTTTTGCATTTGTGGCATGCTTTATGTGTTAGTATGTGATGGCAGGGGTGAGTTGATTTATACATGTGTTTGAATGTGTGTTTGCATATTATTATGCAATCTTGATTTAGTTGTTATTTCTCACCCTTCTGCTGTGGTTTATTGCTCTATGAGGCAATTGCAGATTTGTGTCTTGGAGGCTTTTGTGAAGATTAGTTCTCCATCTGTTTGTCGGTCTTGGTGTCTGCTCTGATACGTAACACGGGAGTCGGGGAACGATTATGTTATGTATATGTATACCTTTGTGGGATTTATTTTGTATTACCCTGTATGAGTATTTTGATGTTATAAAACCATTTATTTTGTAAAATAAGTCGGTTATGGATCTTTTCGTTTTATTCCATAATTGACCTTTCCTTTTGTTGGAAAAAGTTTCCCTTTTATGTTTATTCCAGTTTGTGTTATGTATCAAATATATGAGCAGGGATTGTGTTTTCTTTCTTTTAATGTGGCATCCTTGTTTCTGTCGGAAAAATAAACTTTTATTTACTCTGATTTAATTATGTATTATTTATTCGCGATGGGAATTGGGGTGTTACATTAGTGGTATCAGAGCAGGTCGGTTCGTCCGACCAAGCTGTTGAGTCAGTTGGTGTGACAGTTGAATACTGTCGTTGTTGTTTGTCCTTTAGTAGGTGATAGGTGTGTGAAACACTGTCAGTACTTTCTGGTTTTTCTATTTCGTTGTCTGTAGGAGTTAGAATGAGATAAGTGGGGGAGAAGCTGGTGCTTCTCCAAGTTGCTTTAGGTGTGGAGCATTGGCTCAGTGTGCCATTGGTTGCAAGATTGTAAGTGTTATTTGGACAGTGTTGTTCCCGATTCCAGAGGGTATACGGAGGTAAGGTTTATGTTGACTAAGGATTGGTGCCTTAGGTAGTTTTGTGCACAAGATGCAAGAAATGCTATTATGGTTTGGTAAAGACGGTTTATGCCCCATCATGATTGTCGGCTGTCTATTGACAAATTGAGGAATTGATCACCCTTAATCTCTTGTTGATAGTAGACGGAATTATGTTGGATGGAATAGATGTGTCTTTCCAGCTTTGATAGTATGTGCAATGAATTGTTTGGAATTAAGAAAATGGTTACAGATTGCTTTGTTAAGTCGATGAAGATTCTTATATCTGAAGGTGAGGCGGATTCGAGGTTTTTGTATATTGGTCAAGTTGGAATGTCTCTGAGGGAGAATGATTGGGTATTATTAATGGTTGTTCTTAGAGAGTAAAGTGTGAACTCAAATTTGACAAAGGTAAGGATTGGAGGTTTGGACATGCTAAGTAAGTAGAAGAACGTTTAGGACGTGAAACTCAGATGTTGGTCATGTTGGTAATGATAGTTTTCTAGAGATTGGCAGAAAGGCCACAGTGATGGGCTGCCAGTGGTGCGTGATTTTCAGATGTGTTCCCGGATGGAATATTGTATGTTAGCATTAGAAGTACCCAGACTAATAGAGCAGTTGGAAGATTTACGAGAAAGGAGAATTGTGAGGCCAAGTGTGTCGTCTTGGAGAGCTCCAGTATGGTTAGTAACAAAAAGGAAGGATAATTGAGCGGAATAACAAGCATGATGTGTATATGATATTGAGACTTTGGAAAGCGAAACTTAGAGTTCTGGTGAGGTTTGGAGTCTTTGGAGTTTTAGAGAATTAATGGGAATCTTGAGAAAACCCTTATGTGTGGATGTAATATTTGAGAGTTCTTTTGGTTGGTGGTTACTACATGTTGGGATTTATGAGAATTTGGACTGTCAAGAGACTAAATTGTGTATGGATTACTGACAGTTGGATATGGTAACGATTGAGAATAAGTGTCCACTTTCAGGAATAGATAACTGGAATGGTTTGGTTGAGTTGGAGTGAAATTACAATTGGTTGGAATGTTTGATAAGAGTGGCGAGGTGTGTGAGTTGAAGCTTTGATCGACGTAATGTGACTGGTTAGGTTTGTTATCATCGGGATAGGCTGTTATTTACTCGGTTAAGCTTGTATGTGAGTAACCAGTTACCCAGTGAAAAGTTTTGCAAAAGCTTTAAGAATTTATATCTTTTGGATTTTGGTTGGGAATTACAACGTACAGTGATGGTAAGGGTGTTAGTAATGCGTCTGTAATGTTTATGGAGTAGAGGAATCGTACCTTCCATATTTATTTGGATAAGTTCGTAATGGCTTTGATTGAGGATATTCGGATCTGTTATAACTCAGAGGAAGAACAGGTAAAGTGTTTGTGATTTGAATTACAAGTGTTGAAAAGAGACGAAGTTTTATGCTAAGTTATTCAAGTGAGAATTTGGGTTGAAAAAGGTAAGTTTTCTTGGGTATGTTATTTCAGATTGAGAGTATGGTTAATGGATCCATCGGAAGTAGATGCAGTTCTACAATGAAAGACTCCGAAGTCGGTTAAGGAGATTAGGAATTTTTGGGCTTGGTTGGTCGTTACTGCAGGCTATGGAAGACTTTGCTAAGTTTGTACTTCTGTTATCTCAGTTGACTTGCAAAGGGCGAGTCATTTGTTTTGGATGTTCGTTGTGAGTAAGTTTTGGTGAGCGGAAGTAAAGATTGACTACGGCTCCAATTTTGATTATGCCTGATCCTAATAAATTGTTTGTGAGGTATTGAGATGTGTCTTTGATGAGTTTAGTCAGTGTGTTAATGCAAGAGGGTAAAGTCGTGGCTTATGCTTTAAGACCATTGAGGATTCATAAAAGGGTCTATACTATTTTGGAGTTGGAATTGGTTGCGGTTGTATTATGTTGGAATATTTGGAGGTATTATCTTTGCGGTTCTAGGTTCGAAGTGTTTAGTAATCACAAGAATAGCGAGTACTTGGTTGGTATGAAGGGATAGAGTATGAGACAACAAGAATGGTTAGAATTCGGGACGAGTTATGAATTTGGCTTGGATTATCCTTCGGGAAAAGTTAATGTTGTGCGTGATGAGTTAAGTTGGAAGTTTTTATACATGGTTGTTTTGATGGTCAGAGAATTAAAATTATTTGAGCAATTCAGAGACGTGTGTATGGTGTGCGAGATAACACATTAGAGTGTGAAAGTGGGTATATTAAAGTGAACAGTGATTTTTGGTGAATATGAGAAAGAGTTAGACCTTGGATGTGAGATTGGTAGACTTGATAGTTTCGAGTAATCAGAGTGTGCAGCTGAAGCGTAATGTGGTACGTTTTGTATTTGTGTGTGTGACTGATAAGAATTCATAAGTTGAACATTGGAAACGATGTTGTGTCGTGGAACTTTATGTTCTTGTTTGTGTTGTTGCCTCGTTTCCATAGTGTTGGTTCGAGTGTGAGTAGCTAATTCCTTTGTGTGTTCGTAACTCGGGTATTCTTTGAGTCGTGAGTTAGTCGTCAGGTGCATTGTATGGGCTTTGCATCTTATCGTTGTAGTTGTTGTCATGTCGTTGTTGTAGCTGCTGTTAGCAAGGTGGTTTGTCAGTTTGTATTATTCGTGGTGTGCCCAGTGTTGGCATGTTAGTTGGTTAGTCGGATGCGAGAGTCGTATCCCGAGTTGTTCGTATCAGTTATATTTTCGAGGACAAAAATGTCTAAGTGTGGGAGAGTTGTAACGCCCCGATTTGGTTAATTCTATTTATTTATTTCATTTATGTGAATTTTGTGAAATGTGTGAATTTATTGTATTTTACCTGCTAATTGAGTTAATTGGTTAATTTCTCTGATAGGTAAAATATTTGCAATAAATTATAATTTCTTTTCAACTTTTATTTCCCGAATATATTTCATCGGTATGTTTATGTTTTATCGCATTTTGAGAGCGTTTGCGAGATATTTGAGCTGAGGGGTAAAATGGTCATTTTGGGTAGTTAGATATTTTGTTATAAAAAGAGAAATCGAGAGAAAAGAGGGAGAAAGGAAAAGAAAAGAAAGAAAAGGGGAAGAAGAGAAAGAGAAGAGAAAGAGAAGAGAAGGAAAAAGAGAGAAGAGGAAAAAGAGGAAAATTGAGGAAATCTTCGTTTCAAGCGCGAATAATCGGGTAAGGGTGAGAAGTTTCGATTATATCTTGCTTGTATATGTATATGTGTATGTTTTCTTGGATTGTTTGGTGATTTTCTTCTAGTTTTCATTTTAGGTCGAAATGAGATAAACGAGTAGAAATCGATGTTTTCACGGTCGGAAATCGATATAAACTGTATTGTATGATCACACTGTGTGTATGAACAATCGTTGATATTTGTTTTGCTGTTGGAATTGAGTTTGGGTGAAAAATAGGATTTTTGGGTTGGATTTTCGAAGAGGGTTTTTCTGAAAATCGCAGAGACCGCTCAGCGCGCTTCTAAAAAAATGAAATCTCACGAGTCAGAGCGGAGCCCGCTCAGCGCGGTCTGGGCAAAAATGAAAAAAAAAATTCCGAAACTTCAAAAATTCATAACTTTCAAACCGTAAGTCCGTTTTGACCCCTGTTCGAAGCATTGGAAAGCTAATGAAATATTCTTTCTGTTAAAAATGGTTTGGAGGGTAAAATATGATTTAATTAATTCGTGTTTTTGAAAAATAGTCGGGTTGTCGGGTTTTTATCGCGTTAAATGCGTGCGGTTGGTGTTTTACAGTGTGTTGTGCTATTGTTATATAACATGGAGCTTTTATATGGTTTATATGATATCGATGCATGTGATAATTATGTTGTTGTGTGGTAAAATACATTGTTTGATTGAATATCAATGTATGTTGTTATGATGTTTTGTGAGATTGTTGTGGTTTGTATGTTGTTGAAGCATGTGACAAGTTGTTATGATTGTTGTGGTTGATGGTGAGTAATTTTTGATGTGAGTTGATATGAGTGTATATGCTAAAATGCTAATTGTGGTGGTTGTGGATTATGATAGAATGCATTGTTTATGTGAAATTCAATGTGTGTTATTTGGTGGCCTTATGGCAAGTAAGTGCATTATTTGAATTGATTTCCAATGCATGAATAATGATGATGAGATAATTCATATTGTTGAATTATGGTGATGCATTTGATTGTCATGAGTTCTTGTATGTAAGGCATCATGATATGCATCTTGTGATGTCGTGTACCCTAGTGGGTGTGAGCGACGAATCGGTTCCAGAGGGAATCCTCTATAACATCGTGTGCCTTAAAAAAAAAGAGGACCTAAAGCGATGATTATAGACGATCGTGTGCCTTATACAAAGAGGACCTAAAGTGATCGGATCGTGTGCCTTATACAAAGAGGACCTAAAGCGATCCATAAACATCGTGTGCCTTAAAAAAAATAAGAGGACCTAAAGCGATGGGGAACATCGTTTGCCCGACGAGGAGTTACATTAAGTAACAAGCGATGGTTCCAATAGTTCCTGAGTGAACTAGTGATGAGATGATGGATGGATGGTACCGCATATGCATTGCATAGAGTCGTTGTGTCGGTCTCTGTGCATTTGCATAAATCATGAATGGATTGATTATGTGTGAGAAATTGTGATATGCATTTTTGCTAAATGGATTGTGCATGATTGATATGCATTTGTGAATGGAGTAATTATGTGTTAAGTTTGTGATTGGATTGGTGGATTGATATGCATTCGTGTTAAATGCATTGGTTATGAATGATATGTTTTGTGTATAGACATATGCATTATGTGTGAACATGTGGTTATATGGAGATAATTGATATATGCTATATTTTGTGGTGATGGGGTGGTGTGGTTCCATATGTCATAATTGTGGTTGGATTAGGTGTGATATGTTTTGCATTTGTGGCATGCTTTATGTGTTAGTATGTGATGGCAGGGGTGAGTTGATTTATACATGTGTTTGAATGTGTGTTTGCATATAATTATGCAATCTTGATTTAGTTGTATTTCTCACCCTTCTGTTGTGGTTTATTGCTCTATGAGTTAATTGCATATTTGTGTCTTGGAGGCTTTTGTGAAGATTAGTTCTTCATCTGTTTGTCGGTCTTGGTGTCTGCTCTGATACGTAACACGGGAGTCAGGGAACGATTATGTTATGTATATGTATACCTTTGTGGGATTTATTTTGTATTACCCTGTATGAGTATTTTGATGTTATAAAACCATTTATTTTGTAAAACAAGTCGGTTATGGATCTTTCCGCTTTATTCCATAATTGACTTTTCCTTTTGTTGGAAAAATCTTCCCTTTTATGTTTATTCCAGTTTGTGTTATGTATCAAATATATGAGCAGGGATTGTGTTTTCTTTCTTTTAATGTGGAATCCTTGTTTCTGTCAGAAAAATAAACTTTTATTTACTCTGATTTAATTATGTATTATTTATTCACGATGGGAATTGGGGTGTTACACAAGTTCTGAAGACGGAAGACTTGAAAGATCTGAAGATCCAGTTATAAAGTCTCTACTCATGCTTCAATTAATTACCATCAGAAGCCTCTGAAGATTTGAAGAAAAATTTTACCGTTAGCAATGACTGTACACCGTTCTAAAAGACCAATCCCATCACTTCTACAGTTAAAAGAAGATATGGCAGTACAACTTTAATCATTGCATAATGACTCTTTTCAAATGTCCAAAAGCTCTCCAACTGCTATATTTTACTTGGCTATTTAAAGGAAAGGAGTACGCGCTTCTGAAGGTGTCGATGTAATGATAGCCACAACGATGAGTTCTCATTGTAACACTTAATATCCAAAGCTATCAACATTAACACACGACCATTATTGTTGAAGCTCAAAGATCATCATCATTCAACACAACAACAATCAATTGGAACAGAAGATGTTGATGAAGAAGACAACATTGCAAATCAGTCAAGTCATCAACCACCTTTTCGTCTGAGCTACATTGAAGATCTGAAGCAAGGAGTTGTTGGTCAAAGCTTGCTCAACCAAGACGACGAAGAAGAAGAAGATCTACAAGATGTAATTAACTTTCAAATCAACATACATCTTCGTAGAATCTTAAGATAGCAAGGAGATGTTGCTCACATCTTGCTTGAACACTTGTGTGTTCTTTTGTACTTAAACTTAGGAGTAATCTGCTTGTTAAGAAGCATCTTTGTAATCTCCAGTTTAACTAATTCTATGTGAATTAGGATTCCTTGAGTGGTCAGTGTGACCGGAGACTTGAGAAGACAATGGCTTGGTGTCATTGTGGTAAATCCTGAAATAGGGTCGTTAAACGTTATATTCGTTGTGACGAATCCCTGAACGTTTAGCTGTGAAATCCTTGCAGTAGATCTTGCGAGATTGGAACCTGCAGGTCAATATTCATTTTATTCATTAAGTTGAATCCATGAACGGTTCATTATGTGTTAGTCACAGCTGCGGTTGTGCAGGTTATTAGTCACCGGCTGTTGCCCGTACATCTGTAATCAGATTGGTTATAATGGATTAAGTAGTTGTGTTCAAGGCGAAATCACCTGAGGAGGGTGGACTGGACTAGCTTGGGAATGGCTTAAGTGAACCAGGATATATCGTGTATTCTTTACTCTTGCTTATGCTTTAATTTATTGTTTATGTCTTACTCTCAAATATCAGAACCTTACATAAACAAATCAGAACCTTGCAACTTAACTCTGATAAGCTTCTGCACTGCAAGTTCTGAATCAAACAAGTTTTATTCAGACTCTTCTTGTTACTTATGCCTTATGCAGTACAAGATCTTAATGATGCATCTCGAGTTAGAGCCTCTCAACGAACTCTGATATTCTTTTAGCGCTTTAACGATAAAAGGTGAAAAAGTTTTAAGAGTGAAAACACAATTCAAACCCCCCCTTTCTTGTGTCTTTCTTGCACCTTCAATTACTGCCTCAGTCCCATATGCTAAACAGAAAGGGGTTTCCCCGGTCAAAGAGTGGGGCATAGTACGGTAGGCCCAGAGCATGTTGTGCAGCTCCTCGACCCATTGATTCTTAGTTTCATCCAGTCTCCGCTTGAGACCTCGTAGGATTACCTTGTTGGCTGCCTTAGCTTGCCCGTTCGTCTGCGGGTGCTTGACGGATGCGAAGTGTTGTTTGGTGCCCAGTTGGGCGACGAACTCTTGGAACTTTTTGTCCGAGAATTGTGTCTCGTTGTCGGTGATGATTGCCTGGGGGATGCCGAAGCGAGCAAGAAAGTTTCACTTGTAGAAGCGGAGTATGTTATGGGTCATTATTTTGGCTAGATCCTCTGTTTCTATCCACTTTGTAAAGTAGTCCACGCCTACTATCAGGTATTTGTTCTGGTTTGATCCTATGGCGAATGGTCCTAGGATATCCAGGCCCCTTCATGCGAAGGGCCACGGGGAGGACATTGCTTTGATCTCATTGGGTGGTGCCAAGTGCATATCCCCATGCCGTTGGCATATGTCACATTTTTTAACATGCTTCTTCGTGTCATGCTGCATGGTCAGTAAGCAATATCCTACTCGTAGGGCTTTTCTGGCGAGGGGTCTTCCTCCGAGATGCTAGGCATTGATTCCCTCGTGGATTTCGCATAGGACATGGGCGACCATTTCTTCCTCAACACATTTGAGGAGAGGAATGGAGAACCCTCGCATGTAGAGCTTATTTTCGACCAGGACATAGGAGCAGGCTCTGCGCCTGACTGTGCTGGCTTCCTTTGGGTCGAAAGGTAGTTCGTCCTTGGCGAGGTATTTGTAGATTAGGGTCATCCAGCAATTGCTCTCGCCAATGAAATGCACGTCGAGGGTCGTGGAAGTTTTCTCGATGCTAGGTCGAGGAAGTACCTCCTGGATGACAAATTTGTTCCCTCCATTCTTTTTCATGCTCGCCAGCTTTGACAAAATATCTGCCCGAACTTTGTGTTCACGGGGAACATGCTTCACCTCTACCGTTTAGGGATTGGATGGATTTATTTGAGTTCAGTGTAGAGAATTCAGAGAAGGCCCTGCATTTGTCAAGGTTGGCTTCGATTCCTCTTTCTGTTAGGTAGAATCTGAGGAACTTGCATGCCCGTACACCGAACGTGCACTTCTCCGGATTGAAACGCATCATGTACTTCCTAGCCTGCTTGAAGACTTTCTTCAGATGGAGCGTGTGATCGGATTCCTCATGGGATTTCACGATCATGTCGTCCATGTAGACTTCGAGCATATCCTCGATTTCTCCTCAGAAGACTTTGTTCATCATTCTTTGGTAGGTAGCACCGGCGTTTTTTAAGCCGAAGGGCATTATGTTGAAGTAATAGTTGCCTGATTTAGTCATGAAAGTTGTGTACCTTTTATCGCTTTTGGCTAGGGGTATTTGGTTATAGCCCGAATACGCGTCCATGAAAGATAACAATTTAAAACCAGCAGAATTATCAACTAATTTGTCTATGTTGGGGAGGGTATGTGCGTCTTTAGGGAAGGCCCTATTAAGATCGGTATAGTAAACACACATGCGCCATTTTCCATTTGATTTCTTTAAAATTACAACGTTGGACAACCAAGTAGTGTACTTGGCCTCCGAGATAAAATTTGCCTCTAGGAGGTCTTATACAGCCTGTTCGACAACCTCCGCTTTCTCCGGAGACTGTTTTTGCCTACGTTGAGATACTGCCCTAAAGGCGGGGTCGATGGTGAGATGGTGGCAGGCCACCTCAGGATCTAGCTTGGGCATCTCTGAGGCGCTCCATGCAAACAGATCTGCATTATCCCAGAGACAGGCTTTTAACTGCTTCTTCACTAGGTCGGGGAGGCTGGTCCCGATCTTCAGTCCTTTCTGGGGGTCGTCACCGAGCAGGACTAGTTCGAACTCGCCATCTGGGATTGGTCACATCGGATGGGAGGTCTCGCCGCTGCTGGTCGATGTGGAAGGGTTGTTCGAGCTTGGCTGGATCTCCTTCCCCTTCATTCGCTGGTCCCTCTGGTCATCCTTGGAGAAACAGATGTCGAGGTCGATGGAGTCGACGCGGGGCAGCGGCTTTGCATCTTCGGAGTTGCAGGTCAGAGTAGGCTTGCTGGGAGTCTTCAGGCTAGTGGCGATTATGTTCATCCCTTTTGAGGCTGTAAGTGTAAATGCGCCTAAGAGGGGGGGGGGTGAATTAGGTTCTTAAAAATTTCTTCGATCTTTTTACCGGTTCTTGGTTATTTTTTCGTTAGATGATAAGTGCTTGAAAGTAAAGTGCGGAAAGGAAAAATGACACAAGAGAATTATAGTGGTTCCCCTCACAGCCCGAGAGTACTCCACTCCTCCTTCAACACGAAAGAGAATTCACTATAGTTTAGAATTATTGTACAGCCTAATCACACCAATGGTGATGCTTACTATCTAACCTATAGGTAACTAAGTGTATGAAGAACAATCCTCTTCAAAACACTCACTTGTTTCCAACAGTCCTGGACAACAAGGTAATACAAAAAGTAATCTTGATAAGAAGTAGATGTCTTGAGAATATGATATTATCAATCTTGATGATCGATCTTCTCCTTGAAATAAATATCACTCAAATGAAATATACAAGTGTTCTTGAATAAAATGAGATGAAACAATGATAATGTGTGAAATTTATGCAAAGGTTTCTCTCAAAAATATGTTTGAATGAACACTTGAAGAATAACTGAAAGATGAAAAGAATGAGTGGATTTTTTATTATGAAATTTCTAGGAGGTAAGTTTTAATCTGAAAATGACATGTATTTATATTGATGAAAGCAACCATTCAAAAGTCATGGCAATGGTTAGAAAAATTCTGAATTTAATAAGATAAATGATGTAAGAGATGCCATGAAAAGATATAATGAAAAGGTGCATTCAAACAAAACATTTTTCAATTTTAAATAAAAAACACTGTTTCAGTACGTTGTAAATTGTGGCGGTTGTTTGGTCTGTTACGTCGTTTCAAAACGCCACAATTTACCAAATAATTTTGAAATTTAAAATTTAAAATACTGGTTCAGAACAGTGTGAATTATGGCGGTTTCTGGTGCTGTTACGACAGTTAAAAACGCCATAATTTACCAAAAATTTGTCTAAGTGTGAACCAATTTTATACAACATCTATTGATTTACCCAAGTCAATAGATTATATTTGAAAGTGATTTAACATGGTTCAAAATAAAAAAAAACAAATAAATAAATAAAGTAAATAAAGTTTCAAATGTATGATAAAAATATTTTGTTTTTTAAAGCTAGAAATAATGATATATTTTCAACCACATGAACCATGTATGCAAGTGAATTTTGAAGATTATTTTGAGAACTATTTTATCAATATATATTGCATGCTTGAGACACTTTTGAACACTTGTATGCAACCATATTGATAAGTGAGAGTTATACCTTGATTATACTTGAGAATTCTTCAAGACTTGTAAAAATTAAAAACTTTGTGCTAACTTCAATGTCTTGATCCATTCTTTTTGAGCAAGCATAACATCTTGAATGAATAATGTTGTCTTCATCAAAACCATTGAGAAGCTTGCCTTCACAGAGGTAGCCTCTAAACATCTTCTCGCTGCTTTGATGTCTCCATGCATGGTGGCAACGAGCCCCTTGGAAGTGTAGTACTTCATCTTCAGGTGCACGGTTGAGGGCACAACTACCAATTCGGCCAGAGTTGGCCGTCCGAAGATGCATTGGTAGAGGCATGGGCAGTCAATGACCAAGAACTGGATTTTGATGGACCTGGCTGTTTCTACTACCCCGAAAGTGACGATCAACTCCACATACCCCCACAGCTTCGTGGCTGACCCGTTAAAGCCTTGTAGGTCATAGCCTACGTAGGGCGTTAGGTGTATCTCATCCAGCTAAAGGGTGGAGAATAGCTGGGAATACATGATGTCGACCGAGCTGCCTTGATCGACCAGGATTTGCCGAAAGCCAAAGTTGGCCATTTGAGCTCTTACGAACAGAGGAATGTTGGAGTTGGGAGCTCTGTCGAGGAGTTCCTCATGGTAGAAGGTGATAGGAACTGACTCTCCCTGGACCTTATCAAGTGTGGAACTCCGGTTTGAGCTCGTGTTAATGAGATGCTCGAACTTCCTCTTGACGGATCCCACAGTCACCTTATTGAAGCCCCCTCCGGAGATGACAATGGCAAAGGGGAAGGTTTCTCATGGACTGTGTGCAGCGAAGTAAGGAGGGATGTTGAGCCCCTCGGGGACGTAGAAGTCTTTAGGCTGTGAGATGCTCATGGTGACTTGAAGACTGGTCTCTTCTGAGGAAGGAACCTCCTCTTCAACCTTCTTTGACTCCAGAGAGTCCTACCGAGAAGCGTCCTTCTTCTTGGAGAATTATGTCAGGTGCCTTCCCCTGATTAATATCTCAATTACATCCTTCAGATGGATGCAGTCGTCAGTCATATGGTTGTGGCTCTTGTGGAACCAGCAATACTTCGACTTATCTATATTTGGCTTGGACGATATCTATTTTGGGAAACAGACCTCTGCTTGCCGAAACTCCAAGTTGGCGCATGTCGTAACCCTAAATTTGACCTCTTTTTTTTTTCTTTTTTTGCATGAGCATGTGCATTCGCATCGCTGGCATACTCATTCGTACTTTTTCTCTATGGTTTTGTTGCAGGAATATTCAGGTTTTCTAAGCCTGATTAATCACATCCTCACAAAGTCATCACATCATAAACACAAGCAAAATATAAGGGTTTCTATGCCTATTTATCAAATCAAAAGGTCGGAAATCAGAACCATGACCGTAGCACATTTTTCAAGCAAAATTGGGCAAGTTTTGACTAGTTAATGAGTTAACCATATATGGTTAACCAGTTAACTGTGAGAACAAGATTTGGTTCTGCAATATTACTTCTAATTTTTGATGATATCAAACGAGTATGTTTGTATAAACAATTTCGTAAGACTAATGTTTGTTACTTTGAGAATCTAACAAACAGGTTATGCTTCCGTTAATTGGCGTGGACATAATGCTAAAAGAATACTTTGCCAACGCGTTTCACTTGATGTGCTAAATCTCTTCAAACGAATCTGAAGATCATAGACTCTGATATAATATATAAAGAAAACAAGTTCTGAAAATATGAAGACTGAGGTTCTGACGAACGAAGTCCAAATGCTGAAGATTTTCGCTCTCTGATAAAGGTTCTGAAGACCTAACCAATAGTCTGTACTCATGCTTCAACTAAATACTATCTGAAGCCTCCGAAGATATGAAGACAATTTTCTAAGTGAACAAGGTTCTGAAGACCAAGTGCTGAAGACTCCGAAGACGCTGCTTTGAGGACTCCAAGACTTTAAGATCTTAAGAATCAATCTACGTTTTCCCTTCTTACTCATGATTGCAGTAGCCTCTGAAGTTAAGAAGATTAGAAGACTAAGCAATGAAGTTCAAACGAAGATATCTTGGTAACTGTGCAAAAGTTCAAATGAAGATTTCTTGGTAACAGTGCCAACGAAGATATACTGACAAGACAGGACACAAAAGGTTTTATATGTCCTCACGTTTCTACCAAACCGCCGTCAATAGTCATGATTACCTTGCAAAGGCTACTTTTACTCAGCTATAAAAGGACTTAAAGACTCAAATAATGATAACAACTGCTCCGCTTAACAACACGCTCTATCTTGCTATTATCATTCAAAAAGTCATTTTCTGTGCTGTAAAATAGTTTACATATTCAGCTTGTGCTAGAAGCAATACCTTGTAAACAAACCTTGTTCAAACTGTTGTTTGAAGTTCCTTGAGAAAAACCTGGTGAGGTTAAATTTCTTGAGAAGTCTAGGACTAGTGAGAGTCTTAGAGGTTGTTCCTTAAGAGAGAACAGTGTGGGTTGATCTCTTGAGAAGTCTAGAACTTGAGAGTTTTAGAGGTTGTTGTTAGTCACCAGTATTTTGGCTTGTGCATTGTATTAATCTGTTGATTAGTGGATTAAGACCTCGGTTGAGAGAGGCGAAATCACCTTGGCGGGTGGACTAGATTTTGAGGAATTCTCAAGTGAACTAGTATAAACATACTGTGTTATCTCTTTCAAGCTTCATTAAGATTATCATCCATAAGTTAAAGAGTTATTAAAAGGGGGTTAGAATCAAAGAAAAACTTTATTTTGAAAAACCAATTTAAACCCCCCCTTTCTTATGTTTTTCACACCTTCAATTGGCATCAGAGCTCCGGTTCTGAGGTGATAAAAAGGTTGAGTTTTTATCAAGCACTTAACAGTGTTCAGTACCGATCCAAGTGTGAAAAACAAATGGTTGAACCTGAACTAAATGTTACCGCAAATGAAAGAGATTCTTATAGTGCAAAACCTCCTATCTTTGATGGGGAAAAATTTGACTATTGGAAAGACAGAATTGAAAGTTACTTTCTGGACTTTGACTTAGATCTATGGAATCTGGTAGTTGATGGCTACAGTCACCCTGTAGATTCTAAAGGCAAAAAGATTGCCAGAAGTGCATTAACAGATGCTCAAAAGAAGACTTACAAGAATCATCACAGAGAAAGAACGATTCTGTTAAATGCAATTTCATATACGGAATATGAAAAAATCACAAACAAAGAAACTGCAAAGTCTATCTTTGTTTCCCTCAGAATAACTCATGAAGGCAACGCTCAAGTCAAAGAGACAAAGGCTCTTGCACTAATCCAGAAATATGAAGTCTTCAGAATGGAAGACGATGAATCTGTGGAAACTATGTTTTCAGGATTCTAGATGCTTGTTGCAGGACTCAAAGTTCTGGATAGAGGTTACTCTACTGCTGATCATGTCAAAAAGATTATCAGAAGTCTTCCTGTCAAATGGAGACCAATGGTAACATCCTTGAAACTAGCAAAGGATTTAAACAACATAAGTCTTGAGGAATTAATTAGTTCTTTAAGGAGTCATGAAATAGAACTTCAAGAAGATGAATCTCAGAAGAAAGGTAAATCTATTGCTCTAAAGGCTAAGTCTGAGAAGAAAAAGGCATATCAAGCAGAGGAAGAATTGGAAGAATCTGAAGAGGATTCAGACGAAGATGATATATCTCTCATATCAAGGAAGATAAGTCAACTATGGAAATACAGAAAAAATAAGTTCAAAGGACCAAGAAGAAGATCTGAGCCTACACATGGTCAAAAGAAAACTTATGGAAGAGAAGTTACATGTTTTGAATGCAAGGAGCCTGGACATATCAAGAATGATTGTCCAAAGTTCAGTAAAGATGGAAGACCTAAGAAAACTAAAAAGGGTCTTATGGCAACATGGGATGATTCAGAGTCAGAAGAAGACTCTGATGGAGAGCATGCCAACGTAGCATTCATGGAAAATACCAACACAAACGATGTCTTATCAAAAGGAGAACTATTAAGGTTTGACGACAATAGAGAGGTACTTTCTTCCTTATTTCGCTCTGAACTTGAAATAGGATTATCTGAACTTATGGAAAGATATCAACTCCTTCTAAGAAAACAGAAAACTCTGAAAAAAGACTTTTGTGGTTCCTTCAGAGGATCTTACTAAAAGCAAGCAAACTATTTCAGAATTAAACGAAAAATTATTTTTCTTAGAAAACTCAAATGCTGCTTTAAAAAGTAAAGTCCTTAACTTAGAAGAAGAGATCACTTCCAACATAACCAACACTAATGAAGTGGTCAGATATGATAGAGCTTTTCAACACTTTCTTGCTAAAAGCATAGATAGAAGTAAAATGGCTTCAAAGATCTATGGAGTTAGCAGAAATGGAAATAGAGGTCTAGGATATTCAGGACCATCACAACCATATGATGAAACCAAGAATATCAAACTAATACCTCTATCTAAACATTTTGTGTGTGCTGACACTAAACTAAAATGTCCAGAACCAGAAGGTTCTAAGTCTGTTATATCACAAACACAGACACGGAAGAAAGCTTCCAGACTCAAATACTATGCATAAATACCGCACTATTATCCTGCTGCACGAAAAGCCAAAGGTGTCAGAACCTCTGGAGAGACTAATGTGAAAGGACCCACAAAATGGGTACCTAAGAATAAGATAGTGTATGTTTCAGATATCCTTAATGGCGCCACTGAAACACCAGTTATGGTTCCTGGACAGTGGATGCTCGCGACACATGACGGGAGAAAAGCATATGTTCCAAGATCTGAAACTTAAGCCTGGAGGTGTCGTTGGTTTTGGAGGAAATCAGAAGGGAAGAATCATTGGCTCCGGAACTGTTGGTAATGGTAAACTTCCTTCTATAAATAATGTTCTTTTAGTTGAAGGTCTAATGCATAATTTATTATCAATTAGCCAACTTAGTGACAATGGTTATGATGTTATTTTCAATTAAACGTCTTGTAAGGCTGTTAGTCAGAAGGATGGATCTGTTATGTTCAATGGTAAGAGGAAGAACAATACTTACAAAATAAAATTATCAGATTTAAAACATCAAAATGTAAAGTGTCTTCTGTCTGTCAATGAAGAGCAATGGGTCTGGCACAGACGTCTGGGTCATGTTAGCTTGAGAAGAATCTCACAGCTGAACAAGCTTGGACTTGTCAGAGGTTTTCCAACTCTGAAGTACTTTTCAGATACTCTTTGTGAAGCATATCAGAAAGGCAAGTTTTCAAAAACTTCTTTTAAAGCAAAGAATATTGTTTCTACCTCTAGACCATTGAAACTTCTTCACATTGATCTATTTGGACCAGTGAAAACTGCTTCTATCAATGGTAAGAAATATGGACTAGTCATCTTTGACGATTACAGTCGTTAGACATGGGTAAAATTCTTAAGACACAAGGATGAGTCACATTATGTGTTTGCTTCCTTCTGCACCCAAGTGCAAAACGAAAAGACTTGCAAAATCGTCAAGGTCAGAAGTGATCATGGTGGAGAATTTGAAAACAAAGATTTTGAAAAACTTTTTGATTCACATGGGATATCTCATGATTTTTCTTGTCCTAGAACTCCACAACAAAATGGAGTTGTAGAAAGAAAGAACAGGACTTTACAAGAAATGGCTCGCACCATGATCCAAGAAACTGACATGGCTAAGTACTTTTGGGCAGAGGCAGTCAACACATCATGTTATATTCAAAATAGAATCTCTATAAGACCTATCTTGAATAAAACTCCTTACGGATTGTGGAAAAATAAAATTCCCAACATTTCTTATTTTCACCCCTTTGGATGTATTTGTTTTATGTTAAACACTAAAGAGAATCTTGGCAAGTTTGATTCCAAAGTACAGAAGTGTCTGTTGTTAGGATACTCTGAACACTCAAGAGGCTACAGGGTTTATAACATAGACTCACGGATTATGGAAGAATAAATTCATGTCAGATTCGATGATAAGCTTGACCCTGAAAAGTCAAAGTTAGTTGATAAGTTTGCAGGTTTAGAAATCAACTTTTCAGAACCTAAAGAAAAAGTAGAAGAAGTTAAAACTCCAGAGGTTCCTACTCACAATATCATTGATGTATCGTCTAATACTCCACAACAAAAGAAAAAGAGAATCTCAACTTCACACCCTGAAGAACTAATTATGGGTAGCAAGGATGTTCCCATCAGAACCAGATCAGCTTTCAAACCCTCTGAAGAAACGCTTCTGGGATTGGTATCATTAATTGAGCCAACAACAGTTGATGAAGCTCTTATGGACAAGGACTAGGTTCTGGCAATGGAAGAAGAACTTAACCAGTTCTCAAAGAACAACGTATGGAATCTTGTCCCAAAACCTAAAGATGTCTATATAATTGGTACTAAATGGGTTTTCAGAAACAAGCTCAATGAAAAGGGTGAAGTCATCAGAAACAAGGCACGACTTGTTGCACAGGGTTACAGTCAACAAGAAGGGATTGGTTATAATGAAACTTTTGCTCCAGTCGCCAGACTTGAAGCGATACGATTATTAATCTCCTTTTCAGTAAATCATAACATCATCTTATACCAGATGGATGTTAAGAGTGCATTTCTGAATGGTTATATATCAGAAGAAGTTTATGTCAAACAACCTCCTGGTTTTGAAAACTCAGAAAAGTTAGATTTTGTTTTTAAACTTAAAAAGTCTCTCTGTGGTCTGAAACAAGCTCCCAGAGCTTGGTACGACAGATTGAGCAAATTACTTTTAGAAAATAACTTCACCAGAGGCAAAGTTGATACTACTCGCTTCTGTAAATCATTCAAAAATGATATTCTTATAGTTCAGATTTACGTTGATGATATTATTTTTGGTTCTGCTAATCCTTCTCTATGCGAGGAATTTTCAAAGTTAATGCAAGCAAAATTCAAAATGAGCCTAATGGATGAGTTAAAGTTCTTCCTGGGAATTCAAATTGATAAAAAACCAGAGGCTACTTACATTCATCAAAGTAAGTACACCAGAGAACTTCTGAAGAAATTCAACATGATGAATTGTAAAATAGCTAAGACTCAAATGCATCTAACATGCATAATAGGGAAGGAAGAAGCAAGTGGTAAGGTTTGTCAGAAGATGTATCACGGTATGATAGGTTCTCTTTTGTATCTAACTGCTTCTTAACCTGATATATTATTCAGTGTACATCTTTGTGCTAGATTCCAATCAGATCCCGAAGAACCTCATTTAACTACTGTTAAACGAATTCTAAGGTATCTGAAAGGAGCAACTAACCTTGGCTTGATGTATAAGAAAACATCAAAGTACACTCTTTCTAGTTACTGCAATGCAGACTATGCTGGAGACAGATTGGAAAGAAAGAGCACATCTGGAAACTATCAGTTCCTAGGGAACAACCTAATCTCATGGTCAAGTAAGAGACAATCAACAATTGCTCTCTCAACAGCAGAAGCAGAATACATATCCGCTTCCTTATGCAGTACGCAGATGCTATAGATGAAAAATTAGCTAGAAGATTATCAGATACACGAGAGTAACATTCCTATCTTCTGTGATAATACTGCTGCTAGGGCTGGACAACGGACCGGGTTGGACGGTTTCGGGCCCAAAAGCCTCACCCAACCGAACCTGTGGTTGAAGAATATAAACCCATTTCCGCCCATTTTTTTTATCAGTTTTGCTGGGTTGGGTTATGACGGGTTGCAGGTTAATATGTGCGGTTTAATCGGGTTATTGGATTGATTTTTTGTTGAGCTCAATGACACATTTTGAGCTACAAATTACTACAACTTAAATTCAACATAAATCAAATTCAACATAAATCCAACTGACAAACATAAATTCACTGTCAACATAAATTCAAATTACAATTTAAATAGTAATAGTACTATCAACTACTATCAATGACCTTCCAATAAGAATAATGTCAATAATGCAACCAACTTCGCCTTCCAATAAGAATAACTTCATTAATGCAACCAACTTCTCAACTCCCTCAAGTTGCACCATGAATAGCATTCTCTCTGTAGCATAAAATGCAGTATTATAAGTTAAAACATCCCCACTAAGCAAAACAGTTCCTAAGTCAAAACAGTCCTAATATACACTTACTATAAGCATTCTCACTGATGATTTGATTCATAGAGTATACATCTCATTTCCATAACGCAGTACAACACCTGCACCAGACTTTCCAGGATTTCCACTGGATGCACCGTCGAACTCGAGGATACAGGAACGCTGCAAGATAGAACAGAGTTATGATACTAAACATTTACAGTTCACAGTCATTTGGATGTGAGCGTGTGTGTGCGCAACAAAACATTGTGTATATACAAACAAAATAGATAAGCAAATTAACAGATTATTTCTTTTTTGCACATCTCATATGACAGATTATAAAGGTGTTTTTTCCTCATGGAATGGAATCTGAATCCCTTAAAAAAGCTTACTACACAATCACTTCTTGGCAGAGAGAAATCACCCTAGAACCCTTTATGGATTTTTCAGACAGGCTTTGGTTTTTGGATAAGGCAATCTGTGTAAACGAATTTTATCATCATGTCTACATTTCCACTATCTTTCCAGCATTACAATTTGATGTAAAGAAGATTTTAAACCTAATCTGTAGAACTTGATTATAAGCCTGATGGATTTTTTCAAAAGATTCTAGGAATTGTCAAGGATAGCGTTAAGTGTTAACTGAGGTGTTGTATAAGTACACACAATTATTTCATGATCACTAACAATGATAAATGAGTGTGCCTGATATCTTAGACAAAAAATTAAGAAAACAACATGAATATAAATATGTATAAACTTAAGTCTGCAAACATTAAAGCATGAGAAAAAAAAATAATACAACAATTGTATCTAATGCACATACAACATACTTTTGGTCTCTATTGATAAGTAAATGGACATCCCAGGGCTAGGCCAAACTGTAAAATAATACCACAGTAGTCAAACACAATTAGAATTCAAGATAAAGCTATAATTAATGAAAATGGTCTTGACAATACACTTTAATTCTATTGCAACTGAATCATAATTTTAGAATCTCATTCAACTATAAGCTTTAACACACACATATTATGTTATGAATAAATAATAATTTAGTTAAGATCCAATTATAATGACTAAGTTATTCTACTAAAATTAAGATCCTATTAGAAAGCATTCCCTAAAGTTTTTGACACAATTGTACTGATGTATCATAATTTCCAAGCTGAGTTAAAAGTAAATAAATGGTTGTGAAGGTTTAGAAGTATAAGCATAGAACATAATTACATAAACTGATTCATGAAAAATATAAGCATAGAAAATTGACTTCTTACAGTAGTGATTAAAGTGATTATAAGCATATAACATAATTAAACAGTACTTCATAAGCAGTAACATAGTTTGTAGCTAAGTGACTTGTAGTAGTACCTTCTTAGTTCTCTTTATCTTGTGAGCAACCTTTATAATCCTGCCAGCAATCTCCAATTTCCCATTTATAAACTCTGAGCAACCTTGACATGTTCAAGATGAGCAAACTATCCGATGAATGATAAACTACTAAAATGATGATAAACTACTAAAATAAGATTCTAATTTGTAAAAGCCTACATGTTATGCATAAGGACCACACCTGCAAGGCCACATTTGCCTTCAAAATCAATGCTTAGACTTGCAGTCACTGACAAGAACAACATCGTTAACCTGCAAAAATATACACCTGTAACTTTATCTATTGGACATAATAATTTGACTTAATTTGAAAGAATGTATTAAGTTATATCTAACCCTTTTTTTCTGTTTGCCTAGCTAGTTTCTTCAAAATTCAAGTGACAAAATATAAATACATATTCTTCATTTGGCCATTGATTAGTGATATATATAAGTCATATATGACTCAAAAAATTCAAAAAACATATTTGACCTGAAAATTAGACAACATAAACATTAGATATCAAAAAATAATAATGTACCAAGTAGATAATGATATACATACATCCATTTCAAGCACAACCAGAAGGTTGTGGCTAAGACTGTGATGATGAGACACCCCTTGCTGCTGAAGACATTTGTTGAAACCCTAAAATAATGAAATAAATATTTTTAGAAAGACATAATTATATAACAATAAAACATTTTATTTATTCAAAATAAAGTAATAAATTTACCTGTTACAATGTCTTCTGAAAGCTCAAAATCTTCCATGAGGTTCATGTCTTTGAAATAAGTAAAAGAAGGCCTTAACCAATTCTGGGTGCAAATCAAAGCCTCTGCCATTTCAGCAGTTAGAGAGCTCTTATAGGTTTCTATGACCCTCCCAACTGTGCTAAAAGCACTTTCGGAAGCAACGGTAGAAACTGTTGTGGCAAAAATATCTTTAGCCATTGTAGATAAAATAGGATATTCGGCTGAATTGCATTTCCACCACACAAGAATGTCAAAGTTAGGATCCCTTTTAACACACTTACTAGAATTATACCCCTCAAGCTCATTTTGTTGATCAATCGAGTCTTGTTCCTCTAAATGTTGCTCAAAAGCATCGGCTCTAGCCATAATTGAAGAACGGGCAGCAGATGCAATTGTTTCATCATAGGAGACATTGTTTCCACCACTACCAAGAGGGTGTGTGGAATTATGTTTTTGATCATAAGCTTGCTTATACCAATCATACAACTTTTGTAAATCCTCTGTTATAGATTTTATCAAGTCACTACCAAACTTTGATCCACGTCCATACATGTCCTTAAACGTCCACTCTATGTAACTCAACTTGTATCTTGGATCAAGAATAATACCAAAATATATCATCTTGTTCATCTTATCAGCACTCCCCCAATATTTATCATACTTTACCATCATATCCCCACCAACACTTGCAAAAACATCATTTAAGTTCATGGCAGCTTGTTTCAACTCACAATATATGGCAGACACTTGGTGAAAACAAGTATGCAAACTCACATTTTGAGAGGTAGAAAAAATCTTAGTTGCTCCATAGAATAACTTTAGAAAAGCGCTAAAAGCCCTAGCAGTGTCCCAATCATCACTACTAGGGGGATTACCTTTTCCAAAGAACTCCCTATAGCTCGATTCTTCATCCTCAAGCTTTTCAAAAGCGAGTTGAAACTTCTCCGCAGCCTCTAGCATTAAATATGTCGCATTCCAACGAGTTGAAACATCAAGACATACCAATTTTTTGCAAGTTATTCCAGCAAATTCAATGCATTCTTTAAACTTGGCAGCCCTATGAGGTGATGACTTAACAAATCTAACAGCATCCCTAACACTAGTTACGGATATATGTTTATCTTTCAAACCCTCATTTACCACCAAGTTCAAAATGTGAGCAGAACACCTCATATGAAAACACTCCCCATCTCCCATCAACCCATTCATATTTGCTACTTTTTTCTTCAGATATGTCACAGCAACATCATTTGAAGTGGCATTATCAACAGTTATGGTTGAGACATTCCTAATTCCCCAATCCCTTAACACTTCTTCAATCTTCCTACCTACAGTGTCACCCTTGTGGTCTGGAATTACGGCGAAGTTTATAATTCTTTTTTGATACTTCCACTCGTTATCCACAAAGTGTGTCGTAAGGGTCAAGTAGTTGAGATTTTGTATAGAAGTCCAGCAATCAGTAGTCAGTGCTACCCTATTACAATCAGACTTAAAAAAGGCCTTTAACTTTTGTTTTTCATCAAAATGAAGCTGAAAACAGTCCTTGGCTACCGTACGCCTAGATGGGATGGTGAATTGGGGCTGCATTACTTGAGAATAAAATTTAAACCCTTCACCCTCTACTGCACTAAATGGCTGCTCATCTAGAACTACAAAAACTGACAAAGCACTTCTACAGGCTTTCTTGTCAAATTTAGAGTTGACTTGAACCAAATTGCCATCTACAGTTGGGTATGTTAGAATAGTTTGTGTGGGGTCAGTTGACACAACAAGGGGCATCCTAGGACATTTTTTAATATGATGGTTTAGGTTGGTGGTGCCGTGAGTCCTAGGGTCACACAAGTATTTTTTATGGCAATGTTTGCAGGCTGCAGTGGGTGCATCAACTAGGTCATCAGGTAATCTAACAAAGTGTTCCCAGCAAGCAGATGATTGCCTAGAACCACTTGCACTAGATTTCCTCTTTTTTGTAGGTTGTGTAGTTGAACCTACTTCATTAACTGGTGGATTTTGATTAGGCTCACCAGTCACTGAAATAACGAATGAGCCATTATCAAAAACTATCAATCAACAACTACCAATCAACATTCCAATTCACTTAAAAACAATGACCAAACTCATATTTATAAACACATTGCATACACTTAAATCATACTAGAACATACTCCAAAATACTATGATTAAAAACAATAAAGACAAGACAGAGTGAGTATATATGCCCTTCTTAACATAGAAAACAAACACATAATTCTGATGAGAATAGAAGTTGATTATCACTAATATTAAATAAGTTGAATCAGTAAGTGACCAATTCAATCCATTCGGTACTAACTTCAGCTAGTTTTTACTCCAACTTTTCCAGCATAATTTCAACCATTATGCTTCCTTTCATCAGGTCACATATTCACCTCAATTATGCTTCAATGATAAAAGTATAACATGGAAGAAGTATAACATGGTAAAAGTATAACATGATACTCTTTTCAATCCAAAATTAATTAACATACAACTGTAATTCAAGCTAAACCTAAAACAATTAACACACTTACAATTACCTTGATCCATTCCACTTTGACCTTGATCCATTCCACTTGGTGAAAGAAATTGTGTACTGTAAAACACAAACTAGTTAAATACATTAAGTTACAAGTTATTAGATTTTATGTGTTGAGAAAAGTGAAAACAAAATAGAACATGAGTTATGTATTTACCTTAGTCTTCACAAAAGTAATTATTCATGCAAGGGTAGCAAAAATCACGTTCCAATATCCAAAGATCAGTCCACAGCAATAAAATATCATGCAAAATAAATTCTCAAAGTTAGAAACATTCCATACACCAGTCAGTAGCATAAACTTTACATGTGTAACTAGATAATATTAAATACTATGATGCAAAATACACCAGTCAGTAGATTAAAAACATTCCATACACCAGTAGATTAAAAACATTCCATACACCAGTCAGTAGCATACTAACAGATGCAAAATACTATCATGTGTAATCTAACAGTAGCATATATTAAATAATATGAGTAAATACTACATGTGTAAGGTGTACTAGATATATTAAATAATATGAGTAAATACTACATGTGTAAGGTGTACTAGAGAAAGCATATATTATGAGCATATATTAAATACTATGAGTAAAATCTAACAGTAGCATATATTAAAGATTTTTCATTTAATATCTTATAAAAGAAGGGTGTAACAGTTGTAGCATTCAGCATTACTCATCATTTGGATATACTCATCATTTTAAGTTGTAGTACCAAACACACACTAGTTGGATCCACAAATGTAATTACTATATAAATTAGATAATGTAATTAGTAACACCTTAATCAACATTCTAACTCATTTAGTCAACGTACCATGTTACTAATTCTAGTAAGTTAAATGTTGCTCAAGGTTGATTAATTTGTAAGTGTGCCATGTTACTAATTACAGTAGCATAAAGTAACTCTAACAGTAGCATAAACTAGATAAATTAGAGAAACAAGTAAACAAGTTTAAGGTGTACTAGATAAATTAGATAAATTAGATAAACAAGTTTAAGGTGTACTAGATAAACAAGTTTAAGTTATAGTATTCATAAACTCTAACAGTAGCATAAACATGATAAATTAGAGAAACAAGTAAACAAGTTTAAGGTGTACTAGATAAATTAGATAAATTAGATAAACAAGTTTAAGGTGTACTAGATAAACAAGTTTAAGTTGTAGTATTCATAAACTCTAACAGTAGCATAAACTAGAAACAAAACAACAACAATCCCTAATCACCTGAGACATTCATAAATTAGAAACAAAACAACAACAATCCCTAATCACCTGAGACAGTGGCATAAACTAGAAACAAAACAACAACAATCTCTAACAGTATTCATAAATTAGGGTTAGAGTGAACTGAGACATTCATAGAAACAAAACAACAAAATAAATTAAAAACACAAACCCTAACACCTGTAGAGTGAGAGAACTGTTGTTTAATCCCCTGTAAACAACAACAATCATCCATAAACCATAAATTAAAAACCTTAGATTCATAAACCCTAAATTAGAAACCCTAAATTCTAACTAAGAGTGAAAGAATTGAGAGTAGTATATGAGACAGTTAGAGAAAACTTAACCTTTGTGAAGATCTGGGAACGAGAGAGTGAGAGATACGGGAACGAGAGAGTGAGAGATACGGGAACGAGAGAGTGAGAGATATGGGAACGAGAGCGTGAAACAATTTTGTGAAGGAAGAAAACAAGAGTGAGAGAAATGACCAGGAAGTCTGAGTTAGTGTGTGAGGTATTACCCTTTCCCACACACTTAACCAAAATGAACGCATTTAGTAGTTGGGCGGGTCTGGGTACCCGTGGGTCCATTTTTGGTACCCGGTCCGCCCATTAGAACCCCCTTTAACTCGGGTTTGGTAACCCGCTTGACCCGTTGGCCCTATCCAACCCACCCAATCTCTTTTTTTTCCGGTTTGCACCGGGTTGGGCCGGGTATGCGGGTGTTGTCCACCCCTAACTGCTGCTATTTGTTTAAGTAAAAACCCAATCTTACATTCTAGGGCTAAACACATAGAAACAAAACACCATTTTATCAGAGACTATGTTCAGAAGGGAATGTTATGCTTAAAATTCATTGATACAAACCATCAATGGGCTGATATCTTTACAAAACCCTTGGCTGAAGATAAATTTCAAATTATTTTAAAGCAACTGAAAATAGACTTTTGTCCAGAGTAAGTGTGCGTCAGAATCAAATGTGTTTAGTTAGAGGAAGTAATTGTTTAAATCTTCAGAACTACTTTGTCAGAAGTGTCTCCGTTCTGATGAAAACTTTTGGGTTATCTAGATTCTAAAGTCATTATAACGTGTCATTTACTTAGAAAATGATTTCTGCATACAATTTCGAGTATGTCTAAATCATTACATTTATTCAAATTAAATGAACAGTAATTTTCTTGAAATTGACTTAAAACTCAATTACATTCATCCCCAGTACGGTGTCTATACCCTTAGTTTTCAAAAACATTTTAAATACTCACTCAAACGGTGTTATTTCTACTCTCAGTCGATTAGAAACCCTAAAAATCCAAATCGTCTCTCTCTCTCTCTCTCTCTCTCTCTCTCTCTCTCTCTCTCTCTCTCTCTCTCTTTCTCTCTCCTTCAAACACTCAATCACCGTCTTCATCTTCTCTGATCTCAACCTTCATCATGATGAACACCATTCAACAAGAAACTGTTCGCTTCTCCAAAGAATTTAAAGCAACACTGAATCCCTCTCAGGAGTTACCCTCTTCATCCATCGCACATTCTACAACTTCCGCGACCACCGCAACGATCACGTCGACTTCCTCATCTCTTCCCACGATCGATGCAAACCATGTGACGTAAAGAAAACCCTCAGTTACTTGTGTTATTCATGCAGACAAGCTGACCGTTCTCAAGGAACTAGATATTGACTTTGACAATCTTCATGCAAATGGGTTTAACCTGAATGATCAACTAAACACTCAAGGATGGAAAAGTTATTTTGACAGACTAAGAGGTCCCACCTACGAAGATCTAGTAAAAGAATTCTGGAGACTAGCTGAAACTGACGATATTCATGTTGTCTCCTTTGTTATTGAACAAAAGATTATTATCACGGAGAAGTCAATCTCAGATCTGCTAGAAATAAAGTTCTTGGAAGGAAAAAGGGTTTATGGAAAGACCGAGAAATCTGACTCTGTCATCAACAAAGCAATTTTCAAAAATTATCAATCTGGGACAACAGAGTAAAAAAGCAAGGATTTGCGTGATAATCTGAGGATCTGGCATAAGATTATTCTTGGGTGTATCAATCCAAGACCTTCAAAGAGTGCTGCTGACTTCTTCAATGCAAATCAAAAGTACATGTTGTACTATTTGCACAAGAATGAGAAAATGTGTCTACCATCAGTTCTGTTCTACTATCTAAGGGATATGGTACGCAAGACAAGAACAACAGCCTCGCCGGAAAGAAATATTGTAAACTACATTCCCTTCGGAAGACTTATCTCTGATATATTTGTTGAAAGTGGCTTAGTGGAGTATCTAGTCAAAGAAGCCAAATATACAGAATACCTGACTGCAAGCATAGGAGAGGCTTTCAATGTTGTTAACCTTAAGCATATGAAAATGGTCATGAACGTTAAATTGAAACCCTTGTCTATCTCTCACGACACTGTGATAAAAAACAGACTTCCAGTAACAGACTATCCTATCTATCACAAAGGAGATCATATAAATACAATTGCTGGATTCGTTGCCATAATGAGAGAAGAAGGACATGACATAACCAAATTCAGAATTGAAGATGTCGCTCCAAAACCTAAATATATTACTAGGAGTAAGAGGAGGCAAACTAAAGAAGATTCTGAGCCTAAGAAAAGGAAGAAGGATAACAAAGCTGAATCTTCTAAGGCTTCCACTCTACAGTCTCTTCTTCTTGGGAATACCAGTAAGTCTGTTATCAATACTTCCGTTTCATTGAATGTTACTAAAACTGCTACTGCACCATCATCATCTCAAGCTACCTATATTCCCACCTCAAATCCACAAGTCAGCTTCAAGCCACCATCTTTTTCAATTCCACCATCACCAATCTCTATTCCTATAATTCCACCATCACCAATCTCTATTCCTGTAAATTCACAAATTTCCTTTCCATCAATCAGTACACCTATCCAATCCGAAGCAATTCCTACATACACTTCATCAACAACCACCTTAATCATCCAACCAGATATATTCGTCCCACCGATGTCCTACGTTTTTCATCAGAAAATCATTGCTGAATCCTCAATCCAACACTCTGATCTTCCATCTCCAAATTCTGAACCTCTCATGGTTTCAGTTACCCCAGAGGTATCTTCTCCTACTGATCAACAAACGACTGAACATGTTCTTACTGAGATTGTTTCTCAGCCAGCACCGTCTGAAACTAACTCTACTGAACCTGACCTTACTTTAGTCATCTATGATGTACCCCTTCCAACAACCCTTGAAGAATGCATTATTCAATTTTGTAACAAGGCGTTAAAGAAGGTTACAAAGTTAAGAGCAGAAATGAACACAAGTGTCCAGCCTCTAGAGCTTGAAAATTCTTGTCAAAACTTCCAGAAATGGTTTGATTCTGAACTTGCAAGAATTGCAAGCTTCTCAGATGCCACTATAACTGCTGGAGTTCAGCTGGCAAAGGAAAAAGCAGAAGCTAAAGAGCGGATTAGGGAACTCAAGTTTTTGGCCGCAAAACAGAAAGAAGCTGGAGAAAAAGCTGTTGAAGAAGCAAGACTTCTAGCAGAAAAGGCTCCTGAAGAAGCCAGATTGGTGCAAGAAGCTAAAGCCACGGAAAAGGCCAAGCAAGATGTTGTAGTTATTTCCTCATCTGACCCTGCTGTGAAGCATTTGGATAACGCAATTGAAGAAATCAGAGGAGAACAACAAAAATTCAGAGAAAATTTTGAAGAACAAAAGACTGTCAATGCAAATTTCCAAAGCATGCTTCAGAAGATTTTGGACAAGATGTCCTCTGGAAGCACCTAAGCTCGTCTGTATTTCTTTTGTTTTTCACTCTTGGACAACAATTATTTTTTATCATGACAAAAAGGGGGAGAAGTAATGAATGTGATATTTTAATTCTCATAGTCAATCTCTAAAAAACAACGTTGTTTACATGCTAACAACTGTTATTTCTATTAGATTGTTTTTCTTTTCAGGAACTCTGATCCGATTCAAACGTCATGAAGTTAATATTTAGAAAATCAGAACTCTGTTGAAGAAATTAAAATTGAATCAAGACTACGATGATTTCAGTATCTGACCTATTGAAATTAGGGGGAGTCCATCCACAGAAATTCACCAAGTCTAAGACTCAGGGGGAGTACCTCATACGAAGGATAAGCATTCCTTAAAACCTTTTATTACTCTTACATTATGTACAAAATTGTGTCATTAAAATACTTAGTTTTGTCATCATCAAAAAGGGGGAGATTGTGAGAACAAGATTTGGTTCTGCAATATTACTTTTAAGTTTTGATGATATCAAACGAGTATGTTTGTATGAAAAATTTCGTAAGACTAATGTTTGTTACTTTGAGAATCTAACAAACAGGTTATGCTTCTGTTAATTGGTGTGGACATAATGCTAAAATAATACTTTGCCTACGCGTTTCACTTGATGTGCTAAATCTCTTCAGACGAATCTGAAGATCATAGACTCTGATATAATATATAAAGAAAACAAGTTCTGAAAATATGAAGACTGAGGTTCTGATGAACGAAGTCCAAATGCTGAAGATTTTCTCTCTCTGATAAAGGTTCTGAAGACCCAACCAATAGTCTCTACTTATGCTTCAACTAAATACTATCTAAAGCCTCTGAAGATATGAAGACAATTTTCTAAGTGAACAAGGTTGTGAAGACCAAGTGCTGAAGACTCCGAAGACGCTGCTTTGAGAACTCCAAGACTTGAAGATCTTAAGAATCAAGCTAAGTTTTCCCTTCTTACTCATGCTCGCAGTAGCCTCTGAAGTTAAGAAGATTAGAAGACTAAGCAACGAAGTTCAAACGAAGATATCTTGGTAACTATGCAAAAGTTCAAATGAAGATTTCTTGGTAACAGTGCCAACGAAGATATACTGACAAGACAGGACACAAAAGGTTTTATCTGTCCTCACGTTTCTACCAAACCGCTGTCAATAGTCATGATTACCTTGCAACGGCTACTTTTACTCAGCTATAAAAGGACTTGAAGACTCAAAGAATGATAACAACTGCTCCGCTTAACAACACACTCTATCTTGCTATTATCATTCAAAACGTCATTTTCTGTGCTGTAAAATAGTTTACATATTCAGCTTGTGCTAGAAGCAATACCTTGTAAACAAACCTTGTTCAAACTGTTGTTTGAAGTTCCTTGAGAAAAACCTGGTGAGGTTAAATTTCTTGAGAAGTCTAGGACTAGTGAGAGTCTTAGAGGTTGTTCCTTAAGAGAGACCAGTGTGGTTTGATCTCTTGAGAAGTCTAGAACTTGAGAGTTTTAGAATTTGTTGTTAATCACCAGTATTTTGGCTTGGGCATTGTATTAATTTGTTGATTAGTGGATTAAGACCTCGATTGAGAGAGGCGAAATCACCTTGGCGGGTGGACTAGATTAACTTGAGGAATTCTCAAGTGAACTAGTATAAACATACTGTGTTATCTCTTTCAAGCTTCATTAAGATTATCATCCATAAGTTAAAGAGTTATTAAAAGGGGGTTAGAATCAAAGAAAAACTTTATTTTGAAAAACCAATTTAAACCCCCCTTTCTTATGTTTTTCACACCTTCAATTGGCATCAGAGCTCCGGTTCTGAGGTGATAAAAAGGTTGAGTTTTTATCAAGCACTTAACAGTGTTCAGTACCGATCCAAGTGTGAAAAACAAATGGTTGAACCTGAACTAAATGTTACCGCAAATGAAAGAGATTCTTATAGTGCAAAACCTCCTATCTTTGATGGGGAAAAATTTGACTATTGGAAAGACAGAATTGAAAGTTACTTTCTGGACTTTGACTTAGATCTATGGAATCTGGTAGTTGATGGCTACAGTCACCCTGTAGATTCTAAAGGCAAAAAGATTGCCAGAAGTGCATTAACAGATGCTCAAAAGAAGACTTACAAGAATCATCACAGAGAAAGAACGATTCTGTTAAATGCAATTTCATATACGGAATATGAAAAAATCACAAACAAAGAAACTGCAAAGTCTATCTTTGTTTCCCTCAGAATAACTCATGAAGGCAACGCTCAAGTCAAAGAGACAAAGGCTCTTGCACTAATCCAGAAATATGAAGTCTTCAGAATGGAAGACGATGAATCTGTGGAAACTATGTTTTCAGGATTCTAGATGCTTGTTGCAGGACTCAAAGTTCTGGATAGAGGTTACTCTACTGCTGATCATGTCAAAAAGATTATCAGAAGTCTTCCTGTCAAATGGAGACCAATGGTAACATCCTTGAAACTAGCAAAGGATTTAAACAACATAAGTCTTGAGGAATTAATTAGTTCTTTAAGGAGTCATGAAATAGAACTTCAAGAAGATGAATCTCAGAAGAAAGGTAAATCTATTGCTCTAAAGGCTAAGTCTGAGAAGAAAAAGGCATATCAAGCAGAGGAAGAATTGGAAGAATCTGAAGAGGATTCAGACGAAGATGATATATCTCTCATATCAAGGAAGATAAGTCAACTATGGAAATACAGAAAAAATAAGTTCAAAGGACCAAGAAGAAGATCTGAGCCTACACATGGTCAAAAGAAAACTTATGGAAGAGAAGTTACATGTTTTGAATGCAAGGAGCCTGGACATATCAAGAATGATTGTCCAAAGTTCAATAAAGATGGAAGACCTAAGAAAACTAAAAAGGGTCTTATGGCAACATGGGATGATTCAGAGTCAGAAGAAGACTCTGATGGAGAGCATGCCAACGTAGCATTCATGGAAAATACCAACACAAACGATGTCTTATCAAAAGGATAACTATTAAGGTTTGACGACAATAGAGAGGTACTTTCTTCCTTATTTCGCTCTGAACTTGAAATAGGATTATCTGAACTTATGGAAAGATATCAACTCCTTCTAAGAAAACAGAAAACTCTGAAAAAAGACTTTTGTGGTTCCTTCAGAGGATCTTACTAAAAGCAAGCAAACTATTTCAGAATTAAACGAAAAATTATTTTTCTTAGAAAACTCAAATGCTGCTTTAAAAAGTAAAGTCCTTAACTTAGAAGAAGAGATCACTTCCAACATAACCAACACTAATGAAGTGGTCAGATATGATAGAGCTTTTCAACACTTTCTTGCTAAAAGCATAGATAGAAGTAAAATGGCTTCAAAGATCTATGGAGTTAGCAGAAATGGAAATAGAGGTCTAGGATATTCAGGACCATCACAACCATATGATGAAACCAAGAATATCAAACTAATACCTCTATCTAAACATTTTGTGTGTGCTGACACTAAACTAAAATGTCCAGAACCAGAAGGTTCTAAGTCTGTTATATCACAAACACAGACACGGAAGAAAGCTTCCAGACTCAAATACTATGCATAAATACCGCACTATTATCCTGCTGCACGAAAAGCCAAAGGTGTCAAAACCTCTGGAGAGACTAATGTGAAAGGACCCACAAAATGGGTACCTAAGAATAAGATAGTGTATGTTTCAGATATCCTTAATGGCGCCACTGAAACACCAGTTATGGTTCCTGGACAGTGGATGCTCGCGACACATGACGGGAGAAAGGCATATGTTCCAAGATCTGAAACTTAAGCCTGGAGGTGTCGTTGGTTTTGGAGGAAATCAGAAGGGAAGAATCATTGGTTCCGGAACTGTTGGTAATGGTAAACTTCCTTCTATAAATAATGTTCTTTTAGTTGAAGGTCTAATGCATAATTTATTATCAATTAGCCAACTTAGTGACAATGGTTATGATGTTATTTTCAATTAAACGTCTTGTAAGGCTGTTAGTCAGAAGGATGGATCTGTTATGTTCAATGGTAAGAGGAAGAACAATACTTACAAAATAAAATTATCAGATTTAAAACATCAAAATGTAAAGTGTCTTCTGTCTGTCAATGAAGAGCAATGGGTCTGGCACAGACGTCTGGGTCATGTTAGCTTGAGAAGAATCTCACAGCTGAACAAGCTTGGACTTGTCAGAGGTTTTCCAACTCTGAAGTACTTTTTAGATACTCTTTGTGAAGCATATCAGAAAGGCAAGTTTTCAAAAACTTCTTTTAAAGCAAAGAATATTGTTTCTACCTCTAGACCATTGAAACTTCTTCACATTGATCTATTTGGACCAGTGAAAACTGCTTCTATCAATGGTAAGAAATATGGACTAGTCATCTTTGACGATTACAGTCGTTAGACATGGGTAAAATTCTTAAGACACAAGGATGAGTCACATTCTGTGTTTGCTTCCTTCTGCACCCAAGTACAAAACGAAAAGACTTGCAAAATCGTCAAGGTCAGAAGTGATCATGGTGGAGAATTTGAAAACAAAGATTTTGAAAAACTTTTTGATTCACATGGGATATCTCATGATTTTTCTTGTCCTAGAACTCCACAACAAAATGGAGTTGTAGAAAGAAAGAACAGGACTTTACAAGAAATGGCTCGCACCATGATCCAAGAAACTGACATGGCTAAGCACTTTTGGGCAGAGGCAGTCAACACATCATGTTATATTCAAAATAGAATCTCTATAAGACCTATCTTGAATAAAACTCCTTACGGATTGTGGAAAAATAAAATTCCCAACATTTCTTATTTTCACCCCTTTGGATGTATTTGTTTTATGTTAAACACTAAAGAGAATCTTGGCAAGTTTGATTCCAAAGCACAGAAGTGTCTGCTGTTAGGATACTCTGAACACTCAAGAGGCTACAGGGTTTATAACATAGACTCACGGATTATGGAAGAATAAATTCATGTCAGATTCGATGATAAGCTTGACCCTGAAAAGTCAAAGTTAGTTGATAAGTTTGCAGATTTAGAAATCAACTTTTCAGAACCTAAAGAAAAAGTAGAAGAAGTTAAAACTCCAGAGGTTCCTACTCACAATATCATTGATGTATCGTCTAATACTCCACAACAAAAGAAAAAGAGAATCTCAACTTCACACCCTGAAGAACTAATTATGGGTAGCAAGGATGTTCCCATCAGAACCAGATCAGCTTTCAAACCCTCTGAAGAAACGCTTCTGGGATTGGTATCATTAATTGAGCCAACAACAGTTGATGAAGCTCTTATGGACAAGGACTAGGTTCTGGCAATGGAAGAAGAACTTAACCAGTTCTCAAAGAACAACGTATGGAATCTTGTCCCAAAACCTAAAGATGTCTATATAATTGGTACTAAATGGGTTTTCAGAAACAAGCTCAATGAAAAGGGTGAAGTCATCAGAAACAAGGCACGACTTGTTGCACAGGGTTACAGTCAACAAGAAGGGATTGGTTATAATGAAACTTTTGCTCCAGTCGCCAGACTTGAAGCGATACGATTATTAATCTCCTTTTCAGTAAATCATTACATCATCTTATACCAGATGGATGTTAAGAGTGCATTTCTGAATGGTTATATATCAGAAGAAGTTTATGTCAAACAACCTCCTGGTTTTGAAAACTCAGAAAAGTTAGATTTTGTTTTTAAACTTAAAAAGTCTCTCTGTGGTCTGAAACAAGCTCCCAGAGCTTGGTACGACAGATTGAGCAAATTACTTTTAGAAAATAACTTCACCAGAGGCAAAGTTGATACTACTCGCTTCTGTAAATCATTCAAAAATGATATTCTTATAGTTCAGATTTACGTTGATGATATTATTTTTGGTTCTGCTAATCCTTCTCTATGCGAGGAATTTTCAAAGTTAATGCAAGCAAAATTCAAAATGAGCCTAATGGATGAGTTAAAGTTCTTCCTGGGAATTCAAATTGATAAAAAACCAGAGGCTACTTACATTCATCAAAGTAAGTACACCAGAGAACTTCTGAAGAAATTCAACATGATGAATTGTAAAATAGCTAAGACTCCAATGCATCTAACATGCATAATAGGGAAGGAAGAAGCAAGTGGTAAGGTTTGTCAGAAGATGTATCACGGTATGATAGGTTCTCTTTTGTATCTAACTGCTTCTTAACCTGATATATTATTCAGTGTACATCTTTGTGCTAGATTCCAATCAGATCCCGGAGAACCTCATTTAACTACTGTTAAACGAATTCTAAGGTATCTGAAAGGAGCAACTAACCTTGGCTTGATGTATAAGAAAACATCAAAGTACACTCTTTCTAGTTACTGCAATGCAGACTATGCTGGAGACAGATTGGAAAGAAAGAGCACATCTGGAAACTATCAGTTCCTAGGGAACAACCTAATCTCATGGTCAAGTAAGAGACAATCAACAATTGCTCTCTCAACAGCAGAAGCAGAATACATATCCGCTTCCTTATGCAGTACGCAGATGCTATAGATGAAAAATTAGCTAGAAGATTATCAGATACACGAGAGTAACATTCCTATCTTCTGTGATAATACTGCTGCTAGGGCTGGACAACGGACCGGGTTGGGCGGTTTCGGGCCCAAAAGCCTCACCCAACCGAACCTGTGGTTGAAGAATATAAACCCATTTCCGCCCATTTTTTTTATCGGTTTTGCTGGGTTGGGTTATGACGGGTTGCAGGTTAATATGTGCGGTTTAATCGGGTTATTGGATTGATTTTTTGTTGAGCTCAATGACACATTTTGAGCTACAAATTACTACAACTTAAATTCAACATAAATCAAATTCAACATAAATCCAACTGACAAACATAAATTCACTGTCAACATAAATTCAAATTACAATTTAAATAGTAATAGTACTATCAACTACTATCAATGACCTTCCAATAAGAATAATGTCAATAATGCAACCAACTTCGCCTTCCAATAAGAATAACTTCATTAATGCAACCAACTTCTCAACTCCCTCAAGTTGCACCATGAATAGCATTCTCTCTGTAGCATAAAATGCAGTATTATAAGTTAAAACAACCCCACTAAGCAAAACAGTTCCTAAGTAAAAACAGTCCCAATATACACTTACTATAAGCATTCTCACTGATGATTTGATTCATAGAGTATACATCTCATTTCCATAACGCAGTACAACACCTGCACCAGACTTTCCAGGATTTCCACTGGACGCACCGTCGAACTCGAGGATACAGGAATGCTGCAAGATAGAACAGAGTTATGATACTAAACATTTACAGTTCACAGTCATTTGGATGTGAGCGTGTGTGTGCGCAACAAAACATTGTGTATATACAAACAAAATAGATAAGCAAATTAACAGATTATTGCTTTTTTGCACATCTCATATGACAGATTATAAAGGTGTTTTTTCCTCATGGAATGGAATCTGAATCCCTTAAAAAAGCTTACTACACAATCACTTCTTAGCAGAGAGAAATCACCCTAGAACCCTTTATGGATTTTTCAGACAGGCTTTGGTTTTTGGATAAGGCAATCTGTGTAAATGAATTTTATCATCATGTCTACATTTCCACTATCTTTCCAGCATTACAATTTGATGTAAAGAAGATTTTAAACCTAATCTGTAGAACTTGATTATAAGCCTGATGGATTTTTTCAAAAGATTCTAGGAATTGTCAAGGATAGCGTTAAGTGTTAACTGAGGTGTTGTATAAGTACACACAATTATTTCATGATCACTAACAATGATAAATGAGTGTGCCTGATATCTTAGACAAAAAATTAAGAAAACAACATGAATATAAATATGTATAAACTTAAGTCTGCAAACATTAAAGCATGAGAAAAAAAAATAATACAACAATTGTATCTAATGCACATACAACATACTTTTGGTCTCTATTGATAAGTAAATGGACATCCCAGGGCTAGGCCAAACTGTAAAATAATACCACAGTAGTCAAACACAATTAGAATTCAAGATAAAGCTATAATTAATGAAAATGGTCTTGACAATACACTTTAATTCTATTGCAACTGAATCATAATTTTAGAATCTCATTCAACTATAAGCTTTAACACACACATATTATGTTATGAATAAATAATAATTTAGTTAAGATCCAATTATAATGACTAAGTTATTCTACTAAAATTAAGATCCTATTAGAAAGCATTCCCTAAAGTTTTTGACACAATTGTACTGATGTATCATAATTTCCAAGCTGAGTTAAAAGTAAATAAATGGTTGTGAAGGTTTAGAAGTATAAGCATAGAACATAATTACATAAACTGATTCATGAAAAATATAAGCATAGAAAATTGACTTCTTACAGTAGTGATTAAAGTGATTATAAGCATATAACATAATTAAACAGTACTTCATAAGCAGTAACATAGTTTGTAGCTAAGTGACTTGTAGTAGTACCTTCTTAGTTCTCTTTATCTTGTGAGCAACCTTTATAATCCTGCCAGCAATCTCCAATTTCCCATTTATAAACTCTGAGCAACCTTGACATGTTCAAGATGAGCAAACTGTCCGATGAATGATAAACTACTAAAATGATGATAAACTACTAAAATAAGATTCTAATTTGTAAAAGCCTACATGTTATGCATAAGGACCACACCTGCAAGGCCACATTTGCCTTCAAAATCAATGCTTAGACTTGCAGTCACTGACAAGAACAACATCGTTAACCTGCAAAAATATACACCTGTAACTTTATCTATTGGACATAATAATTTGACTTAATTTGAAAGAATGTATTAAGTTATATCTAACCCTTTTTTTCTGTTTGCCTAGCTAGTTTCTTCAAAATTCAAGTGACAAAATATAAATACATATTCTTCATTTGGCCATTGATTAGTGATATATATAAGTCATATATGACTCAAAAAATTCAAAAAACATATTTGACCTGAAAATTAGACAACATAAACATTAGTTATCAAAAAATAATAATGTTCCAAGTAGATAATGATATACATACATCCATTTCAAGCACAACCAGAAGGTTGTGGCTAAGACTGTGATGATGAGACACCCCTTGCTGCTGAAGACATTTGTTGAAACTCTAAAATAATGAAATAAATATTTTTAGAAAGACATAATTATATAACAATAAAACATTTTATTTATTCAAAATAAAGTAATAAATTTACCTGTTACAATGTCTTCTGAAAGCTCAAAATCTTCCATGAGGTTCATGTCTTTGAAATAAGTAAAAGAAGGCCTTAACCAATTCTGGGTGCAAATCAAAGCCTCTGCCATTTCAGCAGTTAGAGAGCTCTTATAGGTTTCTATGACCCTCCCACCTGTGCTAAAAGCACTTTCGGAAGCAACGGTAGAAACTGTTGTGGCAAAAATATCTTTAGCCATTGTAGATAAAATAGGATATTCGGCTGAATTGCATTTCCACCACACAAGAATGTCAAAGTTAGGATCCCTTTTAACACACTTACTAGAATTATACCCCTCAAGCTCATTTTGTTGATCAATCGAGTCTTGTTCCTCTAAATGTTGCTCAAAAGCATCGGCTCTAGCCATAATTGAAGAACGGGCAGCAGATGCAATTGTTTCATCATAGGAGACATTGTTTCCACCACTACCAAGAGGGTGTGTGGAATTATGTTTTTGATCATAAGCTTGCTTATACCAATCATACAACTTTTGTAAATCCTCTGTTATAGATTTTATCAAGTCACTACCAAACTTTGATCCACGTCCATACATGTCCTTAAACGTCCACTCTATGTAACTCAACTTGTATCTTGGATCAAGAATAATACCAAAATATATCATCTTGTTCATCTTATCAGCACTCCCCCAATATTTATCATACTTTACCATCATATCCCCACCAACACTTGCAAAAACATCATTTAAGTTCATGGCAGCTTGTTTCAACTCACAATATATGGCAGACACTTGGTGAAAACAAGTATGCAAACTCACATTTTGAGAGGTAGAAAAAATCTTAGTTGCTCCATAGAATAACTTTAGAAAAGCGCTAAAAGCCCTAGCAGTGTCCCAATCATCACTACTAGGGGGATTACCTTTTCCAAAGAACTCCCTATAGCTCGATTCTTCATCCTCAAGCTTTTCAAAAGCGAGTTGAAACTTCTCCGCAGCCTCTAGCATTAAATATGTCGCATTCCAACGAGTTGAAACATCAAGACATACCAATTTTTTGCAAGTTATTCCAGCAAATTCAATGCATTCTTTAAACTTGGCAGCCCTATGAGGTGATGACTTAACAAATCTAACAGCATCCCTAACACTAGTTACGGATATATGTTTATCTTTCAAACCCTCATTTACCACCAAGTTCAAAATGTGAGCAGAACACCTCATATGAAAACACTCCCCATCTCCCATCAACCCATTCATATTTGCTACTTTTTTCTTCAGATATGTCACAGCAACATCATTTGAAGTGGCATTATCAATAGTTATGGTTGAGACATTCCTAATTCCCCAATCCCTTAACACTTCTTCAATCTTTCTACCTACAGTGTCACCCTTGTGGTCTGGAATTACGGCGAAGTTTATAATTCTTTTTTGATACTTCCACTCGTTATCCACAAAGTGTGTCGTAAGGGTCAAGTAGTTGAGATTTTGTATAGAAGTCCAGCAATCAGTAGTCAGTGCTACCCTATTACAATCAGACTTAAAAAAGGCCTTTAACTTTTGTTTTTCATCAAAATGAAGCTGAAAACAGTCCTTGGCTACCGTACGCCTAGATGGGATGGTGAATTGGGGCTGCATTACTTGAGAATAAAATTTAAACCCTTCACCCTCTACTGCACTAAATGGCTGCTCATCTAGAACTACAAAAACTGACAAAGCACTTCTACAGGCTTTCTTGTCAAATTTAGAGTTGACTTGAACCAAATTGCCATCTACAGTTGGGTATGTTAGAATAGTTTGTGTGGGGTCAGTTGACACAACAAGGGGCATCCTAGGACATTTTTTAATATGATGGTTTAGGTTGGTGGTGCCGTGAGTCCTAGGGTCACACAAGTATTTTTTATGGCAATGTTTGCAGGCTGCAGTGGGTGCATCAACTAGGTCATCAGGTAATCTAACAAAGTGTTCCCAGCAAGCAGATGATTGCCTAGAACCACTTGCACTAGATTTCCTCTTTTTTGTAGGTTGTGTAGTTGAACCTACTTCATTAACTGGTGGATTTTGATTAGGCTCACCAGTCACTGAAATAACGAATGAGCCATTATCAAAAACTATCAATCAACAACTACCAATCAACATTCCAATTCACTTAAAAACAATGACCAAACTCATATTTATAAACACATTGCATACACTTAAATCATACTAGAACATACTCCAAAATACTATGATTAAAAACAATAAAGACAAGACAGAGTGAGTATATATGCCCTTCTTAACATAGAAAACAAACACATAATTCTGATGAGAATAGAAGTTGATTATCATTAATATTAAATAAGTTGAATCAGTAAGTGACCAATTCAATCCATTCGGTACTAACTTCAGCTAGTTTTTACTCCAACTTTTCCAGCATAATTTCAACCATTATGCTTCCTTTCATCAGGTCACATATTCACCTCAATTATGCTTCAATGATAAAAGTATAACATGGAAGAAGTATAACATGGTAAAAGTATAACATGATACTCTTTTCAATCCAAAATTAATTAACATACAACTGTAATTCAAGCTAAACCTAAAACAATTAACACACTTACAATTACCTTGATCCATTCCACTTTGACCTTGATCCATTCCACTTGGTGAAAGAAATTGTGTACTGTAAAACACAAACTAGTTAAATACATTAAGTTACAAGTTATTAGATTTTATGTGTTGAGAAAAGTGAAAACAAAATAGAACATGAGTTATGTATTTACCTTAGTCTTCACAAAAGTAATTATTCATGCAAGGGTAGCAAAAATCACGTTCCAATATCCAAAGATCAGTCCACAGCAATAAAATATCATGCAAAATAAATTCTCAAAGTTAGAAACATTCCATACACCAGTCAGTAGCATAAACTTTACATGTGTAACTAGATAATATTAAATACTATGATGCAAAATACACCAGTCAGTAGATTAAAAACATTCCATACACCAGTAGATTAAAAACATTCCATACACCAGTCAGTAGCATACTAACAGATGCAAAATACTATCATGTGTAATCTAACAGTAGCATATATTAAATAATATGAGTAAATACTACATGTGTAAGGTGTACTAGATATATTAAATAATATGAGTAAATACTACATGTGTAAGGTGTACTAGAGAAAGCATATATTATGAGCATATATTAAATACTATGAGTAAAATCTAACAGTAGCATATATTAAAGATTTTTCATTTAATATCTTATAAAAGAAGGGTGTAACAGTTGTAGCATTCAGCATTACTCATCATTTGGATATACTCATCATTTTAAGTTGTAGTACCAAACACACACTAGTTGGATCCACAAATGTAATTACTATATAAATTAGATAATGTAATTAGTAACACCTTAATCAACATTCTAACTCATTTAGTCAACGTACCATGTTACTAATTCTAGTAAGTGAAATGTTGCTCAAGGTTGATTAATTTGTAAGTGTGCCATGTTACTAATTACAGTAGCATAAAGTAACTCTAACAGTAGCATAAACTAGATAAATTAGAGAAACAAGTAAACAAGTTTAAGGTGTACTAGATAAATTAGATAAATTAGATAAACAAGTTTAAGGTGTACTAGATAAACAAGTTTAAGTTATAGTATTCATAAACTCTAACAGTAGCATAAACATGATAAATTAGAGAAACAAGTAAACAAGTTTAAGGTGTACTAGATAAATTAGATAAATTAGATAAACAAGTTTAAGGTGTACTAGATAAACAAGTTTAAGTTGTAGTATTCATAAACTCTAACAGTAGCATAAACTAGAAACAAAACAACAACAATCCCTAATCACCTGAGACATTCATAAATTAGAAACAAAACAACAACAATCCCTAATCACCTGAGACAGTGGCATAAACTAGAAACAAAACAACAACAATCTCTAACAGTATTCATAAATTAGGGTTAGAGTGAACTGAGACATTCATAGAAACAAAACAACAAAATAAATTAAAAACACAAACCCTAACACCTGTAGAGTGAGAGAACTGTTGTTTAATCCCCTGTAAACAACAACAATCATCCATAAACCATAAATTAAAAACCTTAGATTCATAAACCCTAAATTAGAAACCCTAAATTCTAACTAAGAGTGAAAGAATTGAGAGTAGTATATGAGACAGTTAGAGAAAACTTAACCTTTGTGAAGATCTGGGAACGAGAGAGTGAGAGATACGGGAACGAGAGAGTGAGAGATACGGGAACGAGAGCGTGAAACAATTTTGTGAAGGAAGAAAACAAGAGTGAGAGAAATGACCAGGAAGTCTGAGTTAGTGTGTGAGGTATTACCCTTTCCCACACACTTAACCAAAATGAACGCATTTAGTAGTTGGGCGGGTCTGGGTACCCGTGGGTCCATTTTTGGTACCCGGTCCGCCCATTAGAACCCCCTTTAACTCGGGTTTGGTAACCCGCTTGACCCGTTGGCCCTATCCAACCCACCCAATCTCTTTTTTTTTTCGGTTTGCACCGGGTTGGGCCGGGTATGCGGGTGTTGTCCACCCCTAACTGCTGCTATTTGTTTAAGTAAAAACCCAATCTTACATTCTAGGGCTAAACACATAGAAACAAAACACCATTTTATCAGAGACTATGTTCAGAAGGGAATGTTATGCTTAAAATTCATTGATACAAACCATCAATGGGCTGATATCTTTACAAAACCCTTGGCTGAAGATAAATTTCAAATTATTTTAAAGCAACTGAAAATAGACTTTTGTCCAGAGTAAGTGTGCGTCAGAATCAAATGTGTTTAGTTAGAGGAAGTAATTGTTTAAATCTTCAGAACTACTTTGTCAGAAGTGTCTCCGTTCTGATGAAAACTTTTGGGTTATCTAGATTCTAAAGTCATTATAACGTGTCATTTACTTAGAAAATGATTTCTGCATACAATTTCGAGTATGTCTAAATCATTACATTTATTCAAATTAAATGAACAGTAATTTTCTTGAAATTGACTTAAAACTCAATTACATTCATCCCCAGTACGGTGTCTATACCCTTAGTTTTCAAAAACATTTTAAATACTCACTCAAACGGTGTTATTTCTACTCTCAGTCGATTAGAAACCCTAAAAATCCAAATCGTCTCTCTCTCTCTCTCTCTCTCTCTCTCTCTCTCTCTCTCTCTCTCTCTCTCTCTCTTTCTCTCTCCTTCAAACACTCAATCACCGTCTTCATCTTCTCTGATCTCAACCTTCATCATGATGAACACCATTCAACAAGAAACTGTTCGCTTCTCCAAAGAATTTAAAGCAACACTGAATCCCTCTCAGGAGTTACCCTCTTCATCCATCGCACATTCTACAACTTCCGCGACCACCGCAACGATCACGTCGACTTCATCATCTCTTCCCACGATCGATGCAAACCATGTGACGCAAAGAAAACCCTCAGTTACTTGTGTTATTCATGCAGACAAGCTGACCGTTCTCAAGGAACTAGATATTGACTTTGACAATCTTCATGCAAATGGGTTTAACCTGAATGATCAACTAAACACTCAAGGATGGAAAAGTTATTTTGACAGACTAAGAGGTCCCACCTACGAAGATCTAGTAAAAGAATTCTGGAGACTAGCTGAAACTACGATATTCATGTTGTCTCCTTTGTTATTGAACAAAAGATTATTATCACGGAGAAGTCAATCTCAGATCTGCTAGAAATAAAGTTCTTGGAAGGAAAAAGGGTTTATGGAAAGACCGAGAAATCTGACTCTGTCATCAACAAAGCAATTTTCAAAAATTATCAATCTGGGACAACAGAGTAAAAAAGCAAGGATTTGCGTGATAATCTGAGGATCTGGCATAAGATTATTCTTGGGTGTATCAATCCAAGACCTTCAAAGAGTGCTGCTGACTTCTTCAATGCAAATCAAAAGTACATGTTGTACTATTTGCACAAGAATGAGAAAATGTGTCTACCATCAGTTCTGTTCTACTATCTAAGGGATATGGTACGCAAGACAAGAACAACAGCCTCGCCGGAAAGAAATATTGTAAACTACATTCCCTTCGGAAGACTTATCTCTGATATATTTGTTGAAAGTGGCTTAGTGGAGTATCTAGTCAAAGAAGCCAAATATACAGAATACCTGACTGCAAGCATAGGAGAGGCTTTCAATGTTGTTAACCTTAAGCATATGAAAATGGTCATGAACGTTGAATTGAAATCCTTGTCTATCTCTCACGACACTGTGATAAAAAACAGACTTCCAGTAACAGACTATCCCATCTATCACAAAGGAGATCATATAAATACAATTGCTGGATTCGTTGCCATAATGAGAGAAGAAGGACATGACATAACCAAATTCAGAATTGAAGATGTCGCTCCAAAACCTAAATATATTACTAGGAGTAAGAGGAGGCAAACTAAAGAAGATTCTGAGCCTAAGAAAAGGAAGAAGGATAACAAAGCTGAATCTTCTAAGGCTTCCACTCTACAGTCTCTTCTTCTTGGGAATACCAGTAAGTCTGTTATCAATACTTCCGTTTCATTGAATGTTACTAAAACTGCTACTGCACCATCATCATCTCAAGCTACCTATATTCCCACCTCAAATCCACAAGTCAGCTTCAAGCCACCATCTTTTTCAATTCCACCATCACCAATCTCTATTCCTGTAATTCCACCATCACCAATCTCTATTCCTGTAAATTCACAAATTTCCTTTCCATCAATCAGTACACCTATCCAATCCGAAGCAATTCCTACATACACTTCATCAACAACCACCTTAATCATCCAACCAGATATATTCGTCCCACCGATGTCCTACGTTTTTCATCAGAAAATCATTGCTGAATCCTCAATCCAACACTCTGATCTTCCATCTCCAAATTCTGAACCTCTCATGGTTTCAGTTACCCCAGAGGTATCTTCTCCTACTGATCAACAAACGACTGAACGTGTTCTTACTGAGATTGTTTCTCAGCCAGCACCGTCTGAAACTAACTCTACTGAACCTGACCTTACTTTAGTCATCTATGATGTACCCCTTCCAACAACCCTTGAAGAATGCATTATTCAATTTTGTAACAAGGCGTTAAAGAAGGTTACAAAGTTAAGAGCAGAAATGAACACAAGTGTCCAGCCTCTAGAGCTTGAAAATTCTTGTCAAAACTTCCAGAAATGGTTTGATTCTGAACTTGCAAGAATTGCAAGCTTCTCAGATGCCACTATAACTGCTGGAGTTCAGCTGGCAAAGGAAAAAGCAGAAGCTAAAGAGCGGATTAGGGAACTCAAGTTTTTGGCCGCAAAACAGAAAGAAGCTGGAGAAAAAGCTATTGAAGAAGCAAGACTTCTAGCAGAAAAGGCTCCTGAAGAAGCCAGATTGGTGCAAGAAGCTAAAGCCACGGAAAAGGCCAAGCAAGATGTTGTAGTTATTTCCTCATCTGACCCTGCTGTGAAGCATTTGGATAACGCAATTGAAGAAATCAGAGGAGAACAACAAAAATTCAGAGAAAATTTTGAAGAACAAAAGACTGTCAATGCAAATTTCCAAAGCATGCTTCAGAAGATTTTGGACAAGATGTCCTCTGGAAGCACCTAAGCTCGTCTGTATTTCTTTTGTTTTTCACTCTTGGACAACAATTATTTTTTATCATGACAAAAAGGGGGAGAAGTAATGAATGTGATATTTTAATTCTCATAGTCAATCTCTAAAAAACAACGTTGTTTACATGCTAACAACTGTTATTTCTATTAGATTGTTTTTCTTTTCAGGAACTTTGATCCAATTCAAACGTCATGAAGTTAATATTTAGAAAATCAGAACTCTGTTGAAGAAATTAAAATTGAATCAAGACTACGATGATTTTAGTATCTGACCTATTGAAATTAGGGGGAGTCCATCCACAGAAATTCACCAAGTCTAAGACTCAGGGGGAGTACCTCATACGAAGGATAAGCATTCCTTAAAACCTTTTATTACTCTTGCATTATGTACAAAATTGTGTCATTAAAATACTTAGTTTTGTCATCATAAAAAAGGGGGAGATTGTGAGAACAAGATTTGGTTCTGCAATATTACTTTTAAGTTTTGATGATATCAAACGAGTATGTTTGTATGAAAAATTTCGTAAGACTAATGTTTGTTACTTTGAGAATCTAACAAACAGGTTATGCTTCTGTTAATTGGTGTGGACATAATGCTAAAATAATACTTTGCCTACGCGTTTCACTTGATGTGCTAAATCTCTTCAGACGAATCTGAAGATCATAGACTCTGATATAATATATAAAGAAAACAAGTTCTGAAAATATGAAGACTGAGGTTCTGATGAACGAAGTCCAAATGCTGAAGATTTTCTCTCTCTGATAAAGGTTCTGAAGACCCAACCAATAGTCTCTACTTATGCTTCAACTAAATACTATCTAAAGCCTCTGAAGATATGAAGACAATTTTCTAAGTGAACAAGGTTGTGAAGACCAAGTGCTGAAGACTCCGAAGACGCTGCTTTGAGAACTCCAAGACTTGAAGATCTTAAGAATCAAGCTAAGTTTTCCCTTCTTACTCATGCTCGCAGTAGCCTCTGAAGTTAAGAAGATTAGAAGACTAAGCAACGAAGTTCAAACGAAGATATCTTGGTAACTATGCAAAAGTTCAAATGAAGATTTCTTGGTAACAGTGCCAACGAAGATATACTGACAAGACAGGACACAAAAGGTTTTATCTGTCCTCACGTTTCTACCAAACCGCTGTCAATAGTCATGATTACCTTGCAACGGCTACTTTTACTCAGCTATAAAAGGACTTGAAGACTCAAAGAATGATAACAACTGCTCCGCTTAACAACACACTCTATCTTGTTATTATCATTCAAAACGTCATTTTCTGTGCTGCAAAATAGTTTACATATTCAGCTTGTGCTAGAAGCAATACCTTGTAAACAAACCTTGTTCAAACTGTTGTTTGAAGTTCCTTGAGAAAAACCTGGTGAGGTTAAATTTCTTGAGAAGTCTAGGACTAGTGAGAGTCTTAGAGGTTGTTCCTTAAGAGAGACCAGTGTGGTTTGATCTCTTGAGAAGTCTAGAACTTGAGAGTTTTAGAATTTGTTGTTAATCACCAGTATTTTGGCTTGTGCATTGTATTAATTTGTTGATTAGTGGATTAAGACCTCGATTGAGAGAGGCGAAATCACCTTGGCGGGTGGACTAGATTAACTTGAGGAATTCTTAAGTGAACTAGTATAAACATACCGTGTTATCTCTTTCAAGCTTCATTAAGATTATCATCCATAAGTTAAAGAGTTATTAAAAGGGGGTTAGAATCAAAGAAAATTTTTATTTTGAAAAACCAATTCAAACCCCCCCCCCCCCCCCTTTCTTGTGTTTTTTACACCTTCATTAACACCCTTTTACAGTGCCAAATTCAGCTTTTGAACAGTTGTTAATCGGTTAACCTTATTTGGATAATCGATTAACACCTGCTATTTCAGCAAAAATTCAGCATTTTCATCACATAACAGCAACTCTCTCCACTCTCTTTTGGTCTATTTTATTCTAGCATTGTGTGGAATATTCTAGACCCTTCAAGACACTCCAATGCATCACTTTGAATTAAGTGCACCGTGTTCCTTAATTTCCAAGTATGTGAGCCTTTGATTTGGATTTACATAGGGATTGCTCCACCGAGTTAAATAACTAACTAACCGAGTCAACTTCCGACTCGGTGAGTTAAGTGTAACTAACTCCAAATCAAAGCTCACTCTAAAGCATATTCCAAACCTAGCATAATCCAAAGCTAGTCTCTATATAAGCAAACCCTCACCATTTCACAAAGGGCCTTCAACCATTTCAATCATTTTTCACTCTCTTCACTCTCAATTCTCTCATTTCTCTATGCATTTTCTGCAAGTTCTAAACATTCATCTTCATCTTCTTCCCCAAACCACACTATAGCTCAATTCCACCATTGAAGAGTAGTGAATTTCACATTAAAATTGCTTACTCTTAAGCTTAAACCTCCATCATATTGAATTACTCCTTAGATCTCTGCAATTACAGCAACTTCCATTTGCAATTCAAGTAATTACTCCAATCGTTTCGGTGCAAATTCGATTTTCGGTGCATTTTCTCGTTTTTTGCTTGGTTTTGCTACGGTTTAAAGTGCAATAGCAGAATTCTCTGGTTTTCTTGGATTTCTCTCTCTACATCTCACTCACAACAATCACCAAGCCAATTCTTCAGCTTGTAGGTTGGTAGCTCTTACTCTACTCACTGTTTCGATCAATTTCGCGCGTTTACGATGTAGTTTCGATAGTTTTTGGTGTTGATTAATCATGTGATTGTTTAAACTTTGACCTTCATGTTTAATGATTTCAATTGATGATTAATTGCTCCTATTTCATGTAATTTTCGTGCACAAATTCATATCATAGCATGTGGTAGTTTGAATAAGTGATTAAGTGGCTGAAAGTGCTTTTGAAAATTGATTTTCTGCTACTGTCACAGTGTTAACAGGTTAACCATATATGGTTAACGGGTTAACCGGTTTTTTTTCACGTTTTGCTGAACTTTTCAAGTGGTTAACCGGTTAACCATATATGGTTAACCGATTAACACTGTGACAGAATGTGAAATTTGCCTATTTTCAAGTTTATTTTATCTCCTTTCCTCTATTAACTTCCATGGATTGATATGCTTGATATTCATGGATGTTTTATGTGTTGTTTAACCTCTATTTGAAGCATGCTTGCAAACTTTCGATGCACGATTTGTCGATTATGTAATAATTTGCAATCTTGACAATACATGTTCATGATCATTCTTGCACATTTTTGCTCACTTGATTACATGATTTGTATTGATGTTTGGTACTATTTGCCATGCTATTTGCATTGAGTTTGTTCCTTCTTGAGCAAATTTAATCATGTACAATCAATAATACTCACATTGCTTTGACGATATTTCGACTCATGAAAGATTGTTGGCTTGCTCATTCCCTTTGATCGATTGATCGAAACCATGTTTCGATTAGTCGATCCTCCCTTGCTTCTCTCTCTAGGATTCTTTAGAGCCTTGTTCTCTTGATCCCCTTCTGAGTCGGAGATTCGCACGACGCACTGGAGAACTGTACAAATTGGCACTGTTATGTTGTCTGTTTCAATTTCCTCACTACACTGTGGTGTTAGAGAAGGGATGAGAGTGGAGAATTCCTACATTCATCTTGATTATTTTAGGTAGGGGATGAATTACCCTGTGCCTAGAATAATCGTCTCTATCTCCAAACTGTAGTGTCTCTCAATCCTCAGTCGAGTCGATCCTTGATCACTCTTGTACCTTTTAATCTCTCCTTGATCAATCACCATTCTCTTGGTTAAATATCATTATCTCTTGAGTTAACACCCGTCTCTTGCCACAATATCCTTTTCTGTTGGTCAATCATTGCTTATTGATTCCCTAGAAGAGTCTCAATTGGTTACTTCGGTTATTCACAGTCATACAGTTAAAACCAATGCTTTATTTCCCCGATAAATTGAAATCCTTTTCTTCGGTCAAACACAGTCTTTCTGTTAACACAAAAACCCTTGCGGAGTTCGCAACCGTCTCTTGGTTCCTCTCCGTTTGATTGGTTAACCACTGTCTGCCAGTTAAAACACCAATTTGCACCTTCTTCTCAGTTAACCACAGTCTATCTGTTAGCATACTGAGCTCCTCTTGGGTTAATCACCTTCTCTTGGTTAATCACCCATTTCTCAGTTAACCACAACCCGTCTGTTAACATACTTAGCTCCTTTTGAGTTAATCACCTTCTCTTGGTTAATCACTCATTTCTTTTTGGTTAATCACAGTCTTTCCATTTACACCGAGTCCCCAACAGTTAGCAACCTTCTTTTGGTTCAAATACTCTTTCTTTGGTCAAGTACTATTGGTTCAGTCAGTGTACCGATCGTCCTTTGGGTCATGACCTTTGCTTGGTCCCACACCCGTCCTTTGGGTCATGACCTTTGCTTGGTCCCACACCTGTCCTTTGGGTCACGACCTTCGCTTGGTCCCACACCCGTCTTTTGGGTCACGACCTTCGCTTGGTCCCACACCCGTTCTTTGGGTCATGACTTTCGCTTGGTCCCACACCTGTTATTTGGGTCAGGACCTTTGCTTGGTCCCACACCCATTATTTGGGTCACGACCTTCGCTTGGTCCCACACCCGTTCTTTGGGTCACGACCTTCGCTTGGTACCACACCCGTTCTTTGGGTCACGACCTTCACTTGGTCCCACACCCGTCCTTATGGTCACGACCTTCGCTTGGTCCCACACCCGTTCTTTGGGTCACAACCTTCATTTGGTCCCACACCTATCCTTTGGATCACGACCTTCGCTTGGCCCCCCACCTGTTCTTTGGGTCACGACATTCGCTTGGTCCCACACCCTTCCTTTGGGTCATGACCCTCACTTGGTCCCACACCCGTTCTTTGGGTCACGACCTTTGCTTGGTCCTACACCCGTTCTTTGGGTATTCCACGTGGTCCCACACCCGTCCTTTGGGTCACAACCTTCGCTTAGTTCTACACCCGTTCTTTTGGTTGATCACAGTATACCTGTTAAAACCTTTCTCCCCGCATGGCTTTAATCTTTTCTTTCTTCGGTTAACCACTGTTTCTCAGTTAATATACCTAAATTCCTTTAGAGTCAAACAACTTATCTTTGTTCAGTACTCTATATTTTGGTTCATCACAGTCTGCTTGTTGTCACCAACCTTTTTTCCCCACAGTGTTTTAATCTCTTTCTTCGGTTAACCACTGCTAGTCAGTTAACATACCGAACCCTTACTCCCTTGGTTTTGACACCTTTTCTTTGTTTGGTCCCCAGTAGGATCGCTAACTCTCTGATTCCCAGCATAATCCTTTTATCCTTTTACTCCCCAGTGGAGTCTCTATTATCCTTTTGCTCCTTTATCTTCTTTGGTTTTGACACCATTTCTTTGCATCCCCGGCGGATTTTTCTCTCCTTCTTTTGCTCTTGGTTTTGACACCGCTTTCCTTTTTCCTTTTTCTGTCTTTGTTCCCCGAAGGTTGTGACTTCCTCATTGCACTATAAGGATACGTAGGCACGAGATTGCGAAATCTTGGCGAGCCATCTTCTTCCATTCTTCATCTCTATCCCTGGTTCCCTGAACTACGACGCTGTGATTTCCTCATTGCACTATGAGGGTACGTAGGTACGAGGGCCCTAATCCTCTGTGAGCACTTTATTTCTTTTTCTTTTCTCTTTTCTCTCCTCTTTTTAGCTAGAAGCCTTTAAATAGATAACCTATCCAAGCCTAGAAGCAAGCGAAATGGTTCTCGTCGAGTACGACAGATGCGTAAGGTGCTATTACCTTCCTTTCGCATAACCGACCCCCTTACCCGTTTCTCTTCACCTTGGGTTTTATCAATATTTTCCCTGTCCTTTGGGACTAAATAAAGTTCGGTAGCGACTCTGTTGTATCTTTGAGTGTTCGATTCACTCAGGTATAATCCCGCCAGCTTCAGCTGGCGACTCTTCTGGGGAGTCCTTGCTCTTGCAAGTTGGCGTCTCGCCTATTTCTATTTGTTTCCTAGCTAGCTGGGACTCCCCAGCTTCAGCTAGCGACTCTGCTGGGGAGTCATTGCTCTTGCAAGTTGCGGTCTCGCCTAGTTTTTTTTACTTTCTTGCTTGTTTGGGTGTTTAACTTTTACTCGCATTATTTTTATGCTCTAGCTTTATGTTTACTTACTGCATTCTTTACTGCTTTGAATATTCATATGCGGTATATTTTGGATATCTGCTATATTTTTTGTTGTTGTTGGGATGGGTAGATATTATTGGAGAGATAAGTCCTAACACCGGGCTTGAGCATGCACGTAGGCTAGAACGTGGATAGTCCCGAGGCTTGCGTTTTGCGCATTGGGTTATCACGAGAGCCACATCCCAGATCCTGATACATTTGAGAATACTTTCGTTCTATGATAATTCGCTACGACGGTGGGTTTTCATCTTGAGTCCTATGGTTTGGGCGACCTTTCTAGTGACCACCTTGTTGAGTCTAGATCACACCTGTGAGCGGGGTATTGGGTTTTGCAGGAAACCAAGCCTTTTTATACCTTTGTTCTCTCACGCATTTCAGATCTTTGCACCTACACAGAGTTACATATGCAGACTATCCAGAAGATGTTGCATCTCTAACTTACATTTTTGCATACTGTTAATGCATCATCATCATGCCGAACTTTTGAACCTGAGTTATTGCATCATCATATGTATGCTGAACTTTTGCATCATCTAACCTTTGCATCATTGGTTGTTGCATATCTCATTTGCATTCCATCCCCATAAACAACATGTGCATACATACATTTGCATTGCATACATCCAAACTAGAAAAACTCATCTTCTTTCCTTCATCAGCCAGAAGACAACGATTCTCCGACGCTGAAAGCCAAAGAATCATGGAACAGGTTGGGTATGAGAATACAATGCGCAAGGAAGGCAAGGTTGACATGGTTGTGGAACTACTTCTGGACAGTATGACAATGAAATCCTCAGATCAGGTTATGATGGATGAGCAATCCCATAATGGACAGAAGGTGGATAAGATCACGAATGCGAAGTAAGTAATCTACCGGTTCACCCCTTGTCTAATCAGAAGACCACTAAAGGCAATCAGAAACAAAAGCGTAATCAAATCAAAAAAGGGAACAATAATCAAGGGAGGAGATGTCCCCGTCTTAATCCAATTCCCATGACTTACACGCATCTACTACCTGTTCTGATTCATGCTGGGGAAATAGTTCCTAAAGAGATCGAACCAACCAACTTTCCTTATCACCCTAAGCATGATCCAAATGCCACATGTGAATACCATGTTGGGTATGTGAGGCATTCTACAGAAGCTTGTGTCATCTTCAAGAACAAGATTCAAGAGCTCCTCGATCAGAATTTGTTATGCTTTACAGAGAAGTCTTGCCAAGACTCTGCACCTGTGATTACTGAAACATCCGCTGAGGCAAAGAATAGAGGTTCTTCTACTCATGTGTTTATTCCTCCAGCTGGTCAACCTATCAGACAATACCCCTACCAAGGGTTTTCAGTCTGCTAATTCTGGAATGCCTTTTGCCTATCCTGGGGCACCCTCTGTTGTTGCACCTCCACTTGCTTATCCTGGGGCACCCTATTCACCGTATGGGATCCAATTCGGCCAAGCTGTTAATCAGATGGTTAATCATGGATTGATGTGCCCTGTTCAAGTGTTCCCACAATATGCTACTCATTAGATTCATACTCAAGCACCTCTGGCTCCTATGTTGTACTATTCATTCTCGCATGTGGCTGCAACCCGATATCAACAGCCTCCTCAGACTCATAATCGGCAAGCCCATGGCCGAGAGCGTCAGAACCAGCACAAACCCCAGAATAATCTAGAATGAAGGAATTATCCTCTAGATCCGATTTCCGTGACATATAGTTAACTTTTCCCATATCTGGTTCAGAACTCGTTGGTGGTTCCCAAAGCTTTGAAGCCTCCTCCAAAACCATTGCCACCTGGGTATGATCCCAATGTGAAATGCGGATATCATGCTGGGTCGGCTGGACATTCAACCGAGGATTGCAACGCTTTTAAAGCTAAAGTCCAATAGTTGATTGAAAAGAAACACTTAACTGTTCAAGATGAGAAACTGTGGGTCAATGGAAATCCCTTGTCCATGTAAAGGCCAAGATTGCAAAAGAATCCATTGAATAAGCATGTGAGCACTTCCTCAATATCGGCAATCATCATATCATTCCATCTTTTCCATTTGTAATCTTCTTGTTTGTCACGCATTGTTCACTTGTAAAACTTGTTTGTTTTTAGATGATAATAATAATGAAATGAATATGCATGTTTTGAATAAATTCAATCATGTTCACTCATGCTTTTTATCAGTATCACACATTTGATCAAGCAAAATCAAAAAGAGAATGATGAAATCAAAAAGACATGAGATTATTGTGTGTATGCTTTTGAATAAAACCATGCCGACGATGTAAGGCATTTGTTCAAATCCCCAAACACTGGAGGTATAAGGAAGATAATCCCTAGTCAACCCCTTTGGGCCTTGAAGTAGGAGTTTCTTCTGTACACATAAAACCATCAATCTTAACCAGGGGCAGGGTAGTCTTCAGTTAGTTTGACCATGCGTTCAAATTTCAAAAGAGGAGTACCCCATTTTTAGGATCAACCACATCCTACCCATCGCGAGAGGTCGGAAAATCAAAAATCCACAATGGTTGTCCCTTACCAATCAAAGGAGCGAGGTAGTCACAACTCTGTCAAAGCAAACACATGTCACACGATTTTGTTCAAAAAAAATAATCAAAATCACAAGTATAAAAAAAAGCCCGCTTAGTCAAAAACAAATTACTTAGGCAAAAATCAGGGCATCCCGGTAGACTGCAAAGTCAAAATAATCAGTCTACGCAAAAATTAGGGAACACAAAAAAGAATAAAACAGAGAATCAAGAGAAAAATTCTCTTCAAAAACAAGTTCGTGTGATCACATGTGACAAAAACAAAAGGGTGAGTGATTGTCGCTCCAAAACCCTCGTCGATTCCTTTACCATCACACCTACCATTCAAAGCCCCTTTTGAAAGGTGAATGCTTGTGTCAAACTAGCTGAACGTATGACTGGAAAACATCAAGGAGAATGGGTGGGTTAAAATAAATTTTGAGCCTTATATCCTTTCTTTCTTAAACCATGAACCAGGCCATGTTACAACCCGTAAAAGACCTAATTGAAGCAGGGTTTATTTCGAAAGCATACTACAATGAAATTGTGTCAAATCTGACTCCTGGAGATTTGCTTATCATTTGTGCTGGTATTGACATGGCATTCTAAATAGTGATTCATTCACTATGTGTCATAATCTTAGTGAACATACTTAGATTTTAAAACTGACATATGCATGGCATTAGCATTATCATTTTCAAAGCAAAAAATTTTTGCTCGCGAACAAGCACTTGACATCAAGGAAAGTTTCCAAAATGGAAAGTTTGATCATCTTAAGGGGTAAAACGCCTAAAAACTTCGTTGAGTAAAAGGGCCTTGCCACCTCAAGATTCAGTCAATTTGGGGCAATCATGTCGAGACCCGACAAACCTCCAAAAATCGGTCAGCCAAGGGCAAGATCACTTCAAGGCTCATACTAGGGCAGGCCACCTCAAGAGCATAAGAATCCAACCTCTCCAAGAGATGGTTAATCAGGGGCATACTGTTCTGATACACTAGGGCAAGCCGAATCAAAATCATTTTATAACACAACTGTTTCTTACCTTGCGACTGGGGCAATCAATGCAGATACCCAACAGACTAGGGAAGAGATATGCTACCAAGGTACAAGTTCTCTCCCTATTTTGAGGCAAGAGCAATGGTGCATCAACGACTCCTGATCCTGAAGTAGGTGTCGGGGAATCACGTCTTTATGGCTTACACCCTAACCCCAACTCTTCCGCCTCCCACAACAAAAGCACTTGATAGGTTCTCAATAACCGTTGCATAGACCATTTTCATGCATTAATCATGTCATTTTACTCATGCCTATCATTTATCTGGTATAACATGAATCCTTGACATAAGCCCGGTCATACTTAACATCTCTTCAAAACTTGATCACTGACATTCTACATTTAGTAATCGTCATCGCATAACATTGCATCCTCAAACGCGTAGCATATCAATCAAGATGTAGCATTACGCCATACAGGTTCAAACATGCGTCCCAGTCAAAATTCAGTACTCGTCTGGTAGTCAGTTCTCGTCTGAATTATCTCTTTAAAATCCAGTTCTCATCTGGTAGTCAGTTCTCGTCTGACCAATCTTTATCAAATCCAGTCAGTTCCCGTCTAATTTATTCAAACTTTTCCAGTCCTCGTCTGGCAAACTTTTTCAAAGTCCAGTTCTCGTCTGACAAATTTTTTCCAGAATCTTTTCAATTCTTTGGTCCATCCAGAACCTTTCTAGTCCTCTCTGGTCCGCCCAGAACCTTCCTACTTGCGACATAACATCTTAACTAGCACCGTTGCATAAAATGATATCAAGCATCATGTAGGATAGCACATACATAGCATATGCATCAAGCATACTCCCCTTTGACTGATTCGTCTCCCCAGCAGATATTCAGCCAAACATTTGTAAGTTATATGTGTGCCTAAGAGGGGGGTGAATTAGGCTCTTAGACAATTATCTGGATTTTTGACGGTTTTTGAATTTTACTTTCCTAAAAGTTTCTAAGTGAGGAAAGCGGTAAATGCGGAAAGTAAAGAACACCAAGACGTATAGTGGTTCCCCTCACAGGTCGAGAGTACTTCACTCCCCTTTCAACATGAAAGAGATTTTCACTAATGTTAGATCTTAGGACAAGACACACCTAGTCTTCCTATACAAGACTCTAACAATCCACACCAAGAACACCCTCTTGGATTTTACAAGTTTAAAATCCAACCGAGAATCAACCTCTCACAAATGGACCTCTTGTATCCACAATCTGGATAACAAGGTTTACAACCAAACAATCTTATATCCAACAATCCTGGAAAAATAAGATATGTTACAACAAGAGTTTTTGAAACAAGTTTGTAGTATATAAATCCTATGAAGGATTTCTTCTCTTTCAAATATGAAATTTCAATATCATAAACTCTATAAGTGCTCAAATGATACTTTTATGTATGTAATATGAAAATGGTATTCAAAAAGTATCTTGTATAAAATTTCTGTTATGGCAAAATATGCTTAGAGATTGTAGAGAGTTTTTTGAAAGAGGTGAATTACAAAAGAAACTTTGAATTCAATATATAGTGTGCATGCACCCATTCAATAATCAAGGCAATGCTTGAAAGAATTTCTGAAAATTATTATACAATGAATGGAAAAAAAATGCATGCAAGAGGTATCATGAAAAGGTGCTTTTAAACAAAGAATTTTTCAAAAAAGCTTCAGGTACAATCGATTGCATCAGAATGACAATCGGATGCACCAAGTGTAACATGCAAAAAATTTGAAAATTTAGCCTAGTACAATCGATTGCATCAGGATGACAATCAATTGTATCAGTGTAAAAATTGAAAAATTCTTAATGCAAATGATTCTAAGCCATATACCATAAAAAAATATGACCAAGACTTTAGATAAACTTTGAAAAATGTTTTCTCAAGGTTTTAAATGAAAGAATGACTTTTTAAAACATGATTATAAAACTCGAGCACTAAGATTTGTTTTAGACAAGAATTTCATATACCTTAAAGTTTGATTAATCTTATCCTGCAAGAGTAGTCAAGTCTTATGCATTTCTTCTTTTTCCTTCTTTGAGAAATCTTCAAGACTTGAATTAATATGAAACTTGTTCTACCTTTGAAGTCTTTGATCCATTTTCTTTTGTACATAAAACCTTGAATGAACATTATTGTCTTCATCAAAACCATTGAGAAGTTATGTCTTCACAACATTCACCTTTTCAAAACTCCTCTTTTGTCTCCGTCGGCCAAATTATCGATCTACTTTTTTATTTAATCCCCTTCTACCTCGAATCATCGAAAAGCTGACACAATTCGAACATTCAGGTCCAAGAGGATTAAATAGGGGCAGCTGTCGTAACCCAAAATTTGACCTCCTTTTTTTTCTTTTTTTGCTTGAGCATGTGCATTCGCATCGCTGGCATACGCATTCGCACTTTTTCTCTATGGTTTTGTTACAGGAATATTCAGGTTTTCTAAGTCCGATTAATCACATCCTCACAAAGTCATCACATCATCAACACAAGTAAAATATAAGGGTTTCTATGCCTATTTATCAAAGCAAAATGTCAGAAATCGGAACCATGGTCGTAGCACCTTTTTCAAGCAAAATTGGGCAAGTTTTGACTGGTTAACGGGTTACCCATATATGGCTAACTGGTTAACACCCTTTTACAGCGCCAAATTCAGCTTTTGAACAGTTGTTAATCGGTTAACCTTATTTGGTTAATCAATTAACACCTGCTATTTCAGCAAAAATTCAGCATTTTCATCACATAATAGCAACTCTCTCCACTCTCTTTAGGTCTATTTTATTCTAGCATTGTGTGGAATATTCTAGACCCTTCAAGATACTCCAAGACATTTACTCAAATGCATCACTTTGAATTAAGTGCAACACGTTCCTTAATTTCCAAGTATGTGAGCCTTTGATTTGGATTTACATTGGGATTGCTCCACCGAGTTAACTAACTAACTAACTAACCGAGTCAACTTCCGACCCGGTGAGTTAAGTATAACTAACTCCAAAGCAAGCTCCAAAGCATATTTCAATCCTAGCCTACTCCAAAACTAGTCTCTATATAAGCAAATCCTCACCATTTCACAAGGGACCTTCAACCATTTCAATCATTTCTCACTCTTTTCACTCTTAACTCTCTCATTTCTCTCTGCATTTTCTGCAAGTTCTACACATTCATCTTCATCTTTTTCCCCAAACCACCCTAGAGCTCAATTCCACCATTAAAGAATAGTGAATTTCATATTAAAATTGCTTACTCTTGAGCTTAAACCTCCATCATGTTGAATTTCTCCTTGGATCTCTGCAATTACAGCAACTTCCATTTGCAATTCAAGTAATTACTCCAATCGTTTCGGTGCAAATTCGATTTCGGTGCATTTTCAAGTTTTTTGCTCGGTTTCGCTATGGTTTGAAGTGTAATAGCAGAATTCTCTGGTTTTCTGGGCTTTCTCTCTCTACATCTCACTCACAACAATCACCAAGCCAATTCTCCATCTTGTAGGTTGGTAGCTCTTACTCTACTCACTGTTTCGATCACTTTCGCGCGTTTACGATGTAGTTTCGATAGTTTTTGGTGTTGATTAATCATGTGATTGTTTGAACTTTGATCTTCATGTTTAATGATTTCAATTAATGATTAATTTCTCCTATTTCATGTAATTTTCGTGCACAAATTCATATCATAGCATGTGGTAGTTTGAATAAGTGATTAAGTGGCTGAAAGTGCTTTTGAAAATTGATTTTCTGCTGCTGTCACAGTGTTAACCGATTAACCATATATGGTTAACGGGTTAACCAGTCTTTTTTTCACGTTTTGCTGAACTTTTCAAGTGGTTAACCGGTTAACCATATATGGTTAACTGGTTAACACTGTGACAGAATGTGAAATTTGCCTATTTTCAAGTTTATTTGATCTCCTTTCCTCATTTAACTTCCATGGATTGATATGCTTGATATTTATGGGTGTTTTATGTGTTGTTTAACCTCTGTTTGAAGCATGCTTGCAAACTTTTGAAGCACGATTTGTCGATTATGTAATAATTTCCAATCTTGACAATACATGTTCATGATCATTCTTGCACATTTTTTGCCCACTTGATTACATGATTTATATTGATGTTTGGTACTATTTGCCATGCTATTTGCATTGAGTTTGTTCTTTCTTGAGCAAATTTAATCATGTACAAACAATAATCTGCACATTGCTTTGACGATCTTTTGACTCGTGAAAAATTGTTGGCTTGCTCATTCCCTTTGATCGATTGATCGAAACCATGTTTCGATTAGTCTATCCTTCCTCGCTTCTCTCTCTAGGACTCTTTAGAGCCTTGTTCTCTTGATCCCCTGCCGAGTCGGAGATTCGCACGACGCACTGGAGCACTGTACAAATTGGCGTTGTTATGTTGTCCATTTCAATTTTTGCACTACGCATTGGTGCACGATAAGGGATGAGAGTGGAGAAATCCTACATTCATCTTGATTATTTTGGGCAGGGGACGAATGACCCTGTGTCTGGAATAATTGTCTCTATCTCCAAGCTGTAGTGTCTCTCAATCCTCAGTCGAGTCGATCCTTGATCACTCTTGCACCTTTCAATCTCTCCTTGATCAATCACCATTCTCTTGGTTAAAGATCATTGTCTCTTGGGTTAACACTCGTCTTTTGCCTCAATATCCTTTTCTATTGGTCAATCATTGGTTATTGATTCCCAAGAAGAGTCTCAATTGGTTACTTTGGTTAATCACAGTCATACTATTAAAACCAATGCTCTATTTCCTCGATAAATTGCAATCCTTTTCTTCAGTCAAACACAGTCTTTCTGTTAACACCGAAACCCTTACGGAGTTAGCAACATTCTCTTGGTTTCTCTCCCTTTGATTGGTTAACCACTGCCTGTCAGTTAAAACACCAATTTGCACATTCTTCTCAGTTAACCACAATCTATCTGTTAGCATACTGAGCTCATCTTGGGTTAATCACCTTCTCTTGATTAATCACCCATTTCTCAGTTAACCATAACCCGTCTGTTAACATACTGAGCTCCTTTTGAGTTAATCACCTTCTCTTGGTTAATCACTCATTTCTTTTTGGTTAATCACAGTTTTTCTGTTAACACCGAATCCTCAGCAGTTAGCAACCTTCTTTTGGTTCAAATACTCTTTCTTCGGTCAAGCACTATTGGTTCAGTCAGTGTACCAAACATCCATTGGGTCACGACCTTTGCTTGGTCCCACACCCGTCCTTTGGGTCACGACCTTTGCTTGGTCCCACACCCGTCCTTTGGGTCACGACCTTCGCTTGGTCCCACACCTGTCTATTGGGTCACGACCTTTGCTTGGTCCCACACCCGTCCTTTGGGTCACGACCTTCTCTTGGTCCCACACCCGTTCTTTGAGTCACGACTTTCGCTTGGTCCCACACCTATCCGTTGGGTCACGACCTTCGCTTGGTCCTCCGCCAGATCTTTGGGTCACGACTTTCGCTTGGTCCCACACTCATCATTTGGGTCACGACCTTCGCTTGGTCCCACACCCGTTCTTTGGGTCACGACCTTCGCTTGGTCCCACCCCCGTTCTTTGGGTCAAGACCTTCGCTTAGTCCTACACCCGTTCTTTGGGTCACGACTTTCGCTTGGTCCCACACCCGTCCTTTAGGTCACAACCTTCGCTTGGTTCTACACCCGTTCTTTTGGTTGATCACAGTATACGTATTAAAACCTTTCTCCACGCACGACTTTAATCTTTTCTTTCTTCGGTTAACCACTGTTTATCAGTTAATATACCAAAATCCCTTCAGAGTCAAACACCTTTTCTTGGTTCAGTACTTTATCTTTTGGTTCATTATAGTCTGCCTGTTGTCACCAACCTTTTTTTCCCTACAGAGTTTTAATCTCTTTCTTTGGTTAACCACTGCTAGTCAGTTAACATACTGAACCCTTACTCCCTTGGTTTTGACACCTTTTCTTTGTTTGGTCCCCAGTAGGGTCGCTAACTCTCTGATTCCCAGCATAGTCCTTTTATCCTTATACTCCCTAGTGGAGTCTCTAGTATCCTTTTGCTCCTTTATCTTCTTTGGTTTTGACACCATTTCTTTGCATCCCCAGTGGAGTTTTCTCTCCTTCTTTTGCTCTTGGTTTTGACACTGATTTCCTTTTTCCTTTTTCTGTCTTTGTTCCCCGAACTACGTAGGCCCTGACTTCCTCATTGCACTATGAGGATACGTAGGCACGAGATTGCAAAATTTTGGCGAGCCCCCTTCTTCCATTCTTCTTCTCTATCCCTGGTTCCCTAAACTACGGCGCTCTGATTTCCTCATTGTACTATGAGGGTACGTAGGCACGAGGGCCCTAATCCTCCGTGAGCACTTCCTTTCTTTTTCTTTTCTCTTTTCTCTCCTCTTTTTAGCTATAAGCCTTTAGATAGATAACCCATCCAAGCCTAGAAGCAAGCGAAATGGTTCCCGTCGAGTACGACGGATGCGTAAGGTGCTAGTACCTTCCTTTCGCATAACCGACCCCCTTACCCGTTTCTCTTCCCCTGGGATTTTATCGATGTTTTCCCAGTCCTTTGGGACTAAATAAAATTTGGTGGCGACTCTGTTGTATCTTTGAGTGTACGATTTACTCAGGTATAATCCCACTAGCTTCAGCGCACTTTGAGAGAATCTTCTCCTGGGAGAAGGTCAGTGGAGTGTATTTTTGAAAGTGGCAAGAAGGCCCTTTGTTGTCTCGGGACTCCAGTGGGTGGTCATCTCGTCTTCTCTCTGCTCCCCGATGAGATGTCGAGGGGTCGTCGTGCTTGGAGGACCTGGCACTCTCTTAGTGCCTCGAGTCTCGGGCGGAGCTCGCAGCTTCCTTCTCTTCGTACTAGATGTACGTCTGTGCCTTGAGGAGGAAGGCGTCCAATGTCGCTGGAGTCTCAATGCCAACTGCCTTGGCAAATTTGGTGCGGGGATGGAGTCCTTGCACGAGCAAGTATTTCTTCATATCGTCGATCGTGGAGACTTGGACGACTTCTTTGTTGAACCTTTCGATATAGGCTCGAAGAGGTTCTTATTTCCTTTGAATGATGGCCTCAAGGGAGGCTTCTGTCTTTGGGTGACGACGAGAGGCCATGAAATGCCTGAAGAACATCCTCCTCAACTGCCTCCAAGATATGATGGATTCATCGGGGAGCTTCTTGTACCAGGTCATTGCTCTCTTCCTTAGTGTGGTTAGGAACAATCTGCATTTGATGACGCCTCTGACGCCACGGTAATCGAGCAGGGCATCGATATTCTCGATGTGCTCGTCAGGATCTGTAGTGCCATTATATGTTCCTAGGGATGGAGGCTTCTCTAGCCCTTTTGGTAGGCGTGTAGCCATGATTTCTTGGGACAATGGGCCCCGAGGCTCGTCGTTACTATTGCTGCTGAACCGCGAAGGAGAGCAGGTACTTCGTCCAGGGGGAGGACGGCAATCTCGATGACTGGATCTCATATGATGGTCTGCGGATTAATGGACCTCAACATTGCCAGTGTGATCGGGGAGGGAGACGAGGTGGCTCCATCTCTCTACTGATGGACGTCGCTCCTAAGAAAAGGGGTTGCTTCGTCAGTGTCAGTCTTGCTGACGGGGAGGACGACATTGTTGCGAGCATCGTGGATATTGTCATGACTGGCCATGATCGGAATCTTGAAAGAACTGCTTTGGTCTTGGATTTACTAGGAAAGAAAGACGGGGATAACAGAGTTTCCCACAGATGGTGTCACTGATCTTATCGGCTGATCAGAACCTGAAGTGGGCCAGAGACTACGTCTGTGATGCTAGCTTTCAAAGATGAGGAGGGTGTGTACCTGCAAGGCACTCTGATGCTAAAGCAAGAATCGGGAGATGAGAAGGCAAGTACAAACTATGTATGTCTTAGGATGATTTAAAATACCTGACCCTCTCAAATGAGAGGGTTTTTATAATGCCCCCAACGCTTGGCCATTGGTCCCTATTTTCGGGGTAAGATATTCGCTCCCAAAGAATATGTAACTGACAAAAACTAGCCGTTGCCACGAGCAAGGGCGTGGTCGCGGGCACGGGCGTTGTGATTGTTTATGGATGGTGGAACCGTGCATGACAGGCAGAAATGTGAGGAGGGGCAGCTGATCCTAGGGATCAGCTAGCCAGTTTTACTCAACAGAGGGGCAGAGGAGAGAATGTTTCCTTTTACATTTAACCGGCAGGGCTTAGGCTATTGGGCCGTTATGGGACCAGAAGTGGATTGGGCCATGCCTAGCCATTAGGCCAGTCTATAACAGATGTATTTTGTATGATGTCAAAACTAGAATACTTTAGCGTTTATTTACATTGAACTGTATCATTTGGGTCTAGATGTGCATTTTAGCATTAGGAAGCATATCGATAATTTTTGAAATGGTTTAGAAAATATTCAAGCATCAAGAAATAGTTTTATGCATCAAAAATAAAGTTTTGTGTGTGAAAAACAACTTATAAGTTGACACATAGAAGACAATTTCTTCTATAGGTTGACACATCCATCTTTCAAATCAACACATATGATGCAGTATTAAAGCATGTAGGCTCTATCCATGTGCCTCCTCCTATAGGTCGACATATGACCTTTACACATTGACATACAACTTTGATATGTTGACCTATAGACCAAAAATCTTTATTTTTTGCATTATTTTCCATTCCCTTTGCTTCAGACTTGCATACATATATATACTTGATACATGCATCATTTCTAGTAAGGTTATAGAGAAAACCTATACGAAACTGGGATTTTAAATCATTCTCATCACCTTCCACCTCTCTACTATGCATACATAAAATCAAACTACACAAAATCATTTTTTGATTGGGTGACATCTAGATTAGGGTTGATAACGTCCAATTTAGGTTGTTTGTATTGTAAATTGGGTTAAGTTCTTTGAGGGTTTCAAATAAGAAAACTGAGATGAGGTTTTCCTTCAAGATCATTAAGGGATTTGAATATTTTAGACAAGATTACGCAATTCGAATCTGATCAAGTGAAATCCTTGGGACAAGTGGTACCTTGCAAGGCAGTAGCGTGCGACGGTGGATCGTATTGGTAAATCTTGGGTTTCAACAAATGTGTGCTTGGAATTAATTTGACCGAGTGAAAGCCTTAAGACAAGGGGTGCCTTGCAAGGAAGTACCGTAAACAGGTGAATTGAAGCGACATTGTTGGTTCTTTGATCAATCTTTGATCAAGGGTTTTGGATGTTCTAGAATCAACATCAAACTTAGGGTTTGTAGGGTTGGATTGTTACATCTCTTGTATTCATACTTTTGCAAAGTAAGGTTAATTGCACTTATCTCAACTCGAATTTAAATTGATGGCAGACGTACCCATAGCGAGGTCGATTGGGGAACTGCCTAAACAAATACTTGTGCTCTCTCTCTCTCTCTATCTCTCTCTCTCTCTCTCTCTCTCTCTCTCTCTCTCTCTTTCTCTCTGTCTCTCTCTCTCTCTCTCTCTCTCAAATTTATGTTAGCAAATTATTGAACTCATTATTCGTTTGATCAATTCGTTTGAGAATTATTTTTTATCACATTTTGAAATAAGTTTTGTTGAGTTAATCATAATCTATTTGATTATGATTGGATTTTAAGATCAACAAAACTAAGCAAATTTCCAAACGATATCGATTGCACACTAAGTGTTCGATAAATCGCCTTAATATTGTTTTTGTGTGTTTTGATCATTGGGAATAAGTTTTATGTATAGCTTTGCATTCAATTGGTTTTGATTAATAGTTGTTGGACAATTTGTATTCAGTATCATACGTTTGTGTGCCTTTATGCATATCTGAGCTTCTCGATAGAGGTTTGGTTAGACGATTTGATTCGGGTTGTTTTCGCGGTGCCATAAAACTTTTCAAATCAGTTTTTGCCAAAAGTTTTTAACTTGTGATCTATTCACCACCCTCTAGATCGAAGTCTATCGTCTGACAAACATATTGTGTAAAACATATTAATCCTTTCTCATCATTTGTATACTTTCGTTACGGTTTATACGCATATCCGATTCTATCAATAACGGTTCGGATAAACGAATGTCGATTCAGATTTGTTTCCGCTTGCCATAGAAAATATTTTTCATATCACAATTTTTAATTGAAAAATATTTTATTGACGATCTATTCCACCCCCTTATAAATCGTTACCCTTGTGTAACACTTAGGGTAAGTCGTAAAAAAAATACTGTGTTGGGAATTACAATGAGTAAAAGGTGTCTATTTTATAGGAACAAACTAGACAAAGAAAATTCCTATAATTATATTGATCGGGTGGATTTGAATAGAAATATATGTCTAACCTTGATTCCCTGTACGGTAGACATGACATAATTATCATCTGAATTATCTCATTTTCTCTTAAACTTTGCCTTGTTGGACCTCCTTATAAACCATACGAATTACAATGTTAACAAGTTGTTAATATACCTAATATATGATATCATGTGTCCCAATATCTAATTATTTTTTAATGAAAGACATTGACATTACATTGTTTCCTCATGTGGATCAACAACGCTCCTCTAGAAGCACTTGGAAGAGGCACAATTGTTGATATTCTTAGTGTTTGTAGAGGTTCATTCAAATGATGTTGGCCTAACTTATTTGTTAAGAGTTTTACATCGGACAATATATAGCATAAACATGTGTTTATAAGTGGGGGCAGTCTTCACTCTACCAACCGGTTTTGTAGGGTTGAGTTAGGCCCAACCACATTTCTTAACATGGTATCAGAGTCTGGTTTAAGATCCGGTGTGCCACCTTCTATGATTTTCGCTATCGGGACACCCATCATTTATTTTCACGCTCCAGTTGTTTAGTCCTGAACGTGAGAGGGTGTGTTAAGAGTCTCACATCGGACAATATATTGCATAAACATGTGTTTATAAATGGGGGCAATCCTCAATCTACCAACCGATTTTGTAGAGTTGAGTTACGTCCAACCACATTTTTTAATCGTATTCGTTAATGATAATGATGGTTGTTCCATGATGTTAAGTGTGAAGTACAATATGTGGATATGTTTAGTTACTAAATTAAAAAATACATAAAAATAAAATAAAATACGTAAAATAAGTTGATTGATTGATTTGATGTGTAGAATAATTTATAGACTGGTGTATATTTTTAAAGAAAACTATCTTATTGTTCATAGAATATTTGTCTTCATAAATGATGTCTCATTCATCTATTTATGTGGATAATGTGTGTGAAAATATTCTCTATTTTCGGACACATGATACTTCAGGTTCGATGTAATGGCTACATCTTTTGGGCATTATTATAAACAATAAATTTTTTTTTAAATATATTAAATAATTGATATATCTGATATATTTGATATATAATAATGTTTAAATACATAATTTATTTAATAAATTTATAAAAAAATTTATTATTTATAATAATGACCGAAAGGTGTACCATTTTTCTCCATGTTTCATTGCCCATATACCTAGTGCACAATTTTCCTTAGATCATGATTGCGTAATCTTCACCCCTGCAATTAGTGACATTATTAGCACATAACATGATCATAATGTTTAATTATCTACTTCTCTCGTGTTTTGACTTAGTCTAAGATCATGTGGGTCCTAGTAGACTTGAGAACAATTATGTTATTTTTATAAGCAAAAACATTCATTTGACTTGTTACAAATTAGTATAAGTAAAAAACATTAATTTTATTTCATTTAACTAAACTATTTTATTCTAAAAAATTAATTTTTTTAAGATAAAATTAAATGCAAATTATATTTTATTTAATTTCTTTCTCATTTTTTTCATAAACAACAATCAGTTAAATCGTTTTTACATCTTCCCATTAAATATATTTAAAAAAAAAACACAAAACTTTAAATTTTATTAATAAATATAAAATATTACTTTTTAAATTATAAATTAATATAGAGTAGTATTTGATTGCGTTGATATTCGTCTAACTTGATATTGACTAAAGAGAGTTTGCTTATCCATTAATTGTCTTTGCCATTTTAACTAACATGGAATCTATTTTCAATATATAACTAACTTTAAGAGTTTAATATATATAAAATGTTCACATTAACATTTAAAAAGTATACTATATTTCCACGTGGCATTACAAAATCTAACTATCCTTATCAAAATGAGGTCATATGTTTTAAGTAAAAGATTTAATGGTTATGCACGGACAGTGTTACTGTCATTTAATAAAAAATATATTTTTTCTGTCTTATAATGAGTGTTTCAGTTGATTTTTTTATAGATTAAAAAAAAATAAAGGAGACAGAATGATATTTTTACTTAAGTACACTATCCGATCACTATTATAAGCAAACAAAACCTTTTTAGATTCATTAAATAAATGATGTATCTGGACATTATTATATATCAGATACATCAATTATTTAATGAACCTAAAAAGTTTTTTATTGCTTATAATAGTAACCAGAGGATCTACCCTTATGATGTATTGGGAATGATAAAAGTAATAATAATTAGAGAATAAAATAGAAAAAGTTGTATTGAAAATTGAAATAGGTCATACATTTTGAAACACCATTTTATTTCAAATGGGTCACTCATTGTGGGACGGATGGAGTATTATTTTGTCTGTCATGTCATATAATTATTTTAAAATTTTCAATATGCTTTGGGAGAGAAAGCAAATTAAATGCAATTTGCATTTAATTTTACCTTGAAAATGATAAAAGATGATTTTTTCTCTTATATTTTGGGACAAGAAAAATACACTTTTTTCTCTTATATTTTGGAACGGAAAGAGTATAAAGTTGTTATTCGTTGACAGTGTAAAAAAAAGTTATAATAGATCACTTTTTTCCCTTAATTAAATGTCACTGTATAAACTGTTTTACAACTGTGCGTATCTTTTAAATATACTACTTTATTCTGTGCAATTGAATTGAATGAATAAGTGCATATAAATTATATCTTAAAATAAATTTAAATTTTAAAAAATATTTAATTATATGCATTAATTTTATAAAATTATTTTAGACTGCATCACCTATTTTTTTATCAATTAATCATTCTCGTTAAATATTTGTAAATATTTAATAAAATGACAGTGAAATTTATGAACAGTTGTGGTTTTAACATTGCACATAAATTAAGTCATTTGAAAAAAATACTAACGTTGATAATTTGATATTTCCAAAAAAAAAAGACTAAAACAACCATTAACCAATGTAACTAACTGCTCCTACAAAATCAACCAACAGAAACAATCCATCCTCACAATTTCAACACAATAATTTCTGAAATCCTTTTCGTCTGTGTTTTGCATGGCAGTGTCACATTCACACTTGAACATTTCAATTCAATGGGAAAGAGCAAAAAAGTTGAACAAAACAAATTAATAGTTGTTGAATTCAAAGTTTCAATGCATTGCAACGCTTGTGAAAGAACCGTTGTAAAAGCCATCTCCAAATGTAAAGGTACTCCATCTCTTATCCTTTTCAATGGTGTTTTTCAATTTCACCCTATAATGTAGTGCAACCATGTTTTTTTGTTGTTAATTAGGAGTGGAAAAGTTCATTACAGACATGAACCAACACACGGTGGTGGTAACGGGACGAATTGATCCGAAAAAAGTATTGAAGAAATTAAAAAAGAAGACAGGAAAAAAAGTCGAGATTCTGTCAAACAAGGACGAGGAATCAAACAGCGAATCAGACAGATTAGTTATAATACCACCTCTTCCCTTTGAAAATGATTGTTGCATAGAAACAGAAGATTTGATGATGTTCAGTGATGAAAACCCAAATGCATGTTCAATAATGTAGAAGATTCTACACTATTTGTTGTTGATATTATTTATTCTTACACTTAAAATATTGATGGATGGATTGGGACACTTGTGATGCATGTTATGTCTTGTTCTCTTCATATGCTTAATTAACGTATTTAAACTTTCAACTATCTGAAATGGCACAATAAGTGCGCCACTGAAAAATACAGGATCAATTCTTTTAGGTAATGTCATGAATCATGATACACTTAAGTGCTTTTTATATATTATCTGTGCAATAAAGTTTAGAGTGAGGGAATCTTCGGCAAAACTTGCAAATTCATATTTAAACACAAAAATTGATATATTTGGAAATGAATTAGTCTTGCTAATTATCATTTACAATATAGGTTAGTGATGGGAAAGTCTAATTACTAGAACATGGAGAAAATGACAAGAGAATAGTGCGAGACGAAATAGGCATCTTAATTTGACTCTGTCATGATTCATGAACTAACTTCCTACGCAAGTTATCTGTGATTAATTGTCAGTATTAGCCTATTTGGCAACCTGCATTATCTACTTAAGTAATTTACATTGTTAATTCTTCATGTTACACAAGATGAAGTAATCGTAAATCGTAATGCATGTGTATATTGAGGGGAGTTGTGAATTCAATTCCTTTGTATATTTTTTCTTATGACATGACCTCTAGTGCCTCTCTTGTCTGGCCAAGTATGTTGAAAACTGTTGCTGCTATGTGAGAGGGTGTAAGACCAGCCATAGACAATTGGTCATTAGGTGATCCGTGGTCGATGTAACGGTCGGGAAGAACCACCGGCCTCCACTGCGTAGTTGTAATGCAAATCAAAACGTATGAGTAACTAGTAACTATTTTAAGTTGAGATTGAAAATAAAGAAAAAACTTGTTTGCTTTCTTACCTTTAATTTTCCATCTAGAAGGCCGTCAAGTGCCATGAATTGAGCAACATGAGAACCAAATCCTCCAATTGATCCTTCTTCTACTGTGATCAAAACCTCGTGTGACTTTGCCAGGTTGCGAATCAAGGATCGATCCAATGGCTTGCAGAAACGGGCATCAGCAACGGTTAAGCGCAGGCCATGACGTTCCACTAAGGAAGCTGCGGCTAAACAGTTCTGAACGGCTGTTCCGTATCCCAAGAGGGCTACTCTTTCACCTTCAATTAGTATCCTACCTTTCCCAATCTGTTAAAATGCCAGAGCACTGATATTAAGTCATTTGTATTAAGGTTAAATATATGTTTAGTCCGTATAAAATTATGAACATTTTGGTCCCTATAAAAGCAAAATAAGAAGTAAAAATGAACAAAATTTATGTCTGCATGAGTATGGGGATATAATCCCAACTTTACCTCAAGAGGAATGCCTTTGTATTCATTTGGGAGTTCAACACCGATGCCATTTCCCCTCGGGTATCGGAAACAACTGGGTCGATCATCAATGGCTGCTGCAGTGGCAACCATGTGGCAAAGCTCTGCTTCATCAGAAGGAGCCATCACCACCATGTTAGGGAGGCATGCCATAAAAGTGACGTCGAAAGTACCACTATGCGTAGGACCGTCTGAACCAACTAATCCAGCTCTGTCCATTGCAAATCTTACAGGCAGTTTCTGTAAATCCACATCATGTACCACCTGTGGTATAGACATGGGATTCATACTTTGAGCACTGATTTCATATGGTATAGTGCTATAAACTAATCATATCATGAAAACTAAAAGTAAAGAACTCGTACTGCAAAGTTTTTTTGTATTTTGGGAGAGATGTTCTTAGTCTACCTGATCATAGGCCCTTTGCAAGAACGATGAGTAAATTGCACAGAAAGGCTTTAGGCCTTCACAAGCCAGACCTGCAGCAAATGTAACGGCATGCTGTTCTGCTATCCCGACATCAAAGCATCTTGTTGGGAATCGGCGATGGAAGAGATTCATGCCAGTTCCACCTCCCATCGCAGCATGGATTGCGATAATGTCTTTGTCAGCTTTAGCTTCTGCAATCAAAGCCTCGGCAAAGTATGTTGTGTAAGACTGTGTAGCCGCCTTGGCTTTGAATTGCTTTCCAGTTGTTGGATCAAACTTGGCAACTCCTACAAAATAAAACCAACTCACATATCTGTGAGGAATATAGCAAGTCAAAGCATATAGGTCACGAAACAATTAGATTTTCATTTGAGATAATTGAATATGCTTCTCAAGGAAAATAAGATGGATAGTAATTGTTCAAAACTCAAATTGAGAGTGTCACATCAAATATCTGAAACCAACGCGTGACCTATTTATTTTGTGAATTATGAACAGGAATAGATAAGCTCCATTACCATGGTACTTGTCATCCGCTTTCTCTGCGTATGGATATCCACGGCCTTTTTCGGTGACAACATGGATCAATACAGGACCAGTACTATTAGTACTTTTGACTTCTCTGAGAATGGCGACTAAATCGTCAATGTTATGACCATCAACAGGACCAATATAGTAGAGTCCAAGCTCTTCAAAAAGTGTTGATCCAGAACCACTGATCATACCACGAGCATACTCGTCAACTTTAGCAGCCAATTCATGCATAGGACCTCCAATTCGTTTTGTTACTCCCTATCAAAATATTATCATTTTGTCAATAAAAAGCTTCAAGTATACTTTAGTTGCCGCATTTGAGGTAACTCATCGATGATATTATTACTCACCTTGGCAACCTCTCTCAATTCTCTAAGAGGTTTGTTTGATTGTAACCGACTAAGTGCACTACTCAAAGCTCCTACAGGTGCTGCAGGTCCATCAAGAGTAGCAGTTGGTAAGGAAACTTGTTTGTTGTCATTCAAAATAACAATCATGTCAGAATCAAGATATCCAGCATTGTTCATAGCTTCATAAGCTTGACCAGCCGTCATAGCACCATCACCAATAACCGCAACTACATCATTCTTTCTTCCCTTCAGATCTCTCCCAACAGCCATTCCTATTGGTTCAAAATGAATTGCCAAAATCAAATCCAAATCAAAATATCACATGGTTGAACTGAAAAGGAAAAAAACGCATACCATCATTCAATTCTATTATTCATTCATGTAAATACTATATGTTGCCCGAAAAAGCATTGTCTTAAACTATGAAGCATTGACACAAACACATGATTGACCATGACACGCAATGAAGTCAAACATGAGATCTTAAGTAGGATCGATCGGCTCGTGAAAGATAGTAAAACTCAGATCGTTAGCACAACATGTAGGATCCTACCGAAGGGAAAATGATAATTTCATATATATATATTTATACACATACATACACAAAAACATGAAAATTACAATTCAGGCCCAAAAAAAGGCCCAACACATTTTTTTACGATCTTGCTTCAAAAAGCTCAATCATGACTACACGGGCGACAAAAACAATCTTTCTCTAGTCATAGAACTCTCAAGTATCCTTGGCACGTAAAACCTTACAATCTTAAGATCCAACACTTGATCTTGAGTACACCACTGCCACGATGACACCGGTAATTATTTGGAAAATGGAAGCTATTGAATGTAATCATTTATATAAGTGTATGACACGTGTCGGACACATGACATACCTTCAGACACCGAAGTCTCGGTGATGAATAATTTTTTAGATGAAGATAGTAGAGAGAAGAATTACCAAGTCCAGCTGAAATAGTAGTTGAGCTATGACCAGTGCCAAATGAATCATATTCACTCTCAGATCTTTTTGTAAATCCAGCCAATCCATTAGTCTGTCTAATAGTATGCATCTTATCTCTTCTCCCAGTGAGTATTTTATGAGGGTATGACTACAAAATCAAATCACAAAATTTCAATTTAGAACAAGTATCAAACTTCGAATCATCCTCAACAACCATAGACAAAACACCAACCTGATGACCAACATCCCACAAAATCTTGTCCTGAGGGGTATTAAAAACATAGTGAAGAGCAATAGTGAGTTCAACAACACCTAAACTCGAACCTAAATGACCTCCAGTTCTTGAAACACTGAAAATAACATCAGAACGAAGCTCATCCGCGAGCTGTTTCAGTTCCTGAATGAATCATCAAGGTTATAAAAATTAAGAATAATGACATTATTTTAATTTGTAATTACAGAAGAAACAGCATAGTAATAATAATAATAATACCTTGGTTGAGAGATTTTTCATATGAATTGGATAGTTAATGGTGTCAAGTAATGGAGTTGGGGGTCTCTGTGAGTAATACTCCCCGGTTTCTGAAAGTGAAGCGTGAACTCGAGTTCTAGCATACTTTTTATTGACTTGGTTGAGTCTGTTTTGGGAGGGAGAGAGAGAATGAAGAGGCCGTTGAGATTGAGATACAGAGTGAGAAAGCGTTGTTTTAGGATGAAGAGAAGGTGTGATAAAAGCAGGACAAGGGAATGTGCAGAGATCCATAGAAAGAGAAGAAGAAGAAGAAGAAGAAATAAATGGAATAGAGTGTGTAATGTATGGAAGAGGAAGAAGGGAATAAATTAATGAATGTAACAACCTTTGTTTTGTTGGTGGGAATGGGAATAGATGGGATGAATATAAATTGGAAAATGCAAATAAGTCTAATTAAGTTACTACTAAAGGATGAATATAACATTTTCATCATGAGCCAAAAATATAATATTTTGCTTACAAGTGTTTAAAAATATTTGTTATAAATTTTAATTTTTTAAAGAATACTTTAATTTTTTTACAATAACGTGCATTTATATCTAAGTTTTCTTTTTAGACAATTAAATGATAACTATATGTTTAAGAGATTAATTGGAATACACTGTCAGTGTAAAACTATTTTACACTGACATCCAATTAAAATGAATCATTTTGACACAGGAGAAGAGAAAAAAAATAAGAATTAGTTATTAAAATAGTTTAATTATAATTTATTTATTTTTATTTTTAATTTCTCTTCTCATGTGTTAAAATAATTCATTTTAATTGAATATTAGTGTAAAATAATTTTACATTGATAGTGTATTCTAATTAATCTCAATATTTAATCAAGAGGGTAAGTGAGGTAAGTTAATTGGTATCGATAATTCAGTTAAATAAGTGTTACAGTTGATAGATTAAATTTTTAATAATTATGGTATTTTTATATGTGAAATGGGAAATTATAATTAATGGCCAAGGGAGTAAATTTATTATTATTATTTAAAAGGGAGATGTGGGTGAATGAGAGCGGAGTGGAGAATTGAAATTATGGGATGGGATTCGGACAAGCATTACAATTTAGAGGGTGGCCACTCATCATTCACTACATTGGGCCACGTCACCAGAAATCTCAGGTGGATAGATTTTTAGATAAAATTAAAATTTAATTAACAATATCAACTCACTTTAAATTTACATTGTGTTTTGTCCAATAAAATTTAATTAATAATTTTTTGTTTTTTTAATTTTAAAACTTGTTGTATACATTTAATTTAAAAACTATTATGAAGAATATAAAATAATAAAATTTATTTATTATTTTTTTTTAACAATATCAAATAATAAGTGTTTTGAAAATTGAAACTGATCGGTCGAATTAGGAATCAAAGGGGTTATCAACCTAGTTTGATTGTTGGATAGAGTAAGTTATTGAACCAGTGAAAATCGACCAAAATCAACAAACCAATAATTTTGAAAAATTGACGGGTTAAATACTTGCTTTTGTTTTTAGACAAAACGTCATCGTTTTGATATTTTAAAAAATAAAATAAAATTTAAATATAAGTGGACTTTGTTCAAAACTTATTTTGAACAATTTTCCCTCCTTAAAATTATATTTATTAGACATTAAGATATTTTGTTATCTGTTGTAATTAAACATTGTTCAAAATTTATTTGAATTTGTATTTTATATTATTTTGTTGTGTGTGATAAGTGTGTTTAGAAATTAAATTTAAAAAAATGGACTTGTAAAATTATGATATGTTGAAATCTTGTAGATGTCATAATGTTTTTAGAGACTGAGTCATTCGGCCCGAACAGTTTAATAACTACTACTTCCGTTCCTTTTTATAAGAGACAACTTATTTTTTAGGTTCATTGAATAATTAATGTATCTAGTCTATAAACTGGCCAAATACATTGATTATTCAATGAACCTAAAATGTGAGTTGTCTCTTATAAAAAGGAGCGGATGTAGTATTATCTTAGTCCCAAATTATAAGTCACTTTGTTAAAAAAATTTGTCTCAAATTATGAGTTATCTTACATTCCCAATACAAAATTAATGACATATTCCCTAATATACTCTCAAATATTTATTAGTATTATTTATTTATTCAACTCTTTTAATTTTTCTCTCCTGTATAGCATTAGAGCATCAACATCCATCATATCCATATAAATTTTTTAAATGGGCCCCACATAATTTTTTATATTATTTCACTCTTTCCAATTTTATAAACAACTCAACTATATTTATCAAATATCCATATAATTCTTCAAAAACTTTAAAACGTGTGCTACCAAATTACACAATATATTCACATTTATATTAATTTAGACACTTTTTAATGAAAAATTTAAACAAAAAAGAAACAAATTAATGAAAAGGCAGTGTAGAAGCGTGTGTTACTGTAACAACTTTGTCAAACTAAAGAACGTTGATTATATTCAATTATCCAATAGTTTCTGACACAGTAGCATAAAAGATTGTGTAGCAACGTTACAATTTTACCGATAATTATGCTCTTACTTTAAAATCATACATAATTTGTCTTTTCCATAAAGTAATAATTAAGTTTCTTAATTCGTGTGAAATACCTAAAACGTCTTATAATTTGGGACAGAGGTGTTAGATCAGTTCAAAACCTTATGATTTCTACAGATATAAAAATCAAGAACAGAACTATAAAATAATTCCTATAAGTCGATATAGCATCAACTTGTATCCCTTAAACCCATATCCGAATACAATTATGAGAATGAAGGCGGAAGCGTACCTGAATTTGTCATTGAAATCGTTGAAGGTTTCGGGTATGTGATCTTCCGATTTGTAGAGTTCCTTATGGTTCATTGAATCTCCTCTGATGGGGATGAAGAGAGAAAACCTCATAAACCTTAATTTGTTCGTACTCTACAAATGGGGACCATAACCCATTTAAATAACCCTAGGGTTATTTCTTAGTTTTCAATATTCTAATTTGTCCCTTCATCAAATTAGATATTGACTTACAGTATCTACATAATAACCTGACCTTTCATGACATTTATGCTTTTAGCTACAAACTTAATATTATATTAATTAGACCCCTTTAAGTCTTGAATAATTAAAATAATGACACTAACACCTTAAATGTTACATTTGTGACCCAAAATTCTAACAATCTTCCACTAGTCACATATGTAACTTTACACATATGATAGAATTTATGAGCTCAAAATTTGCCATTATTTTTTTAAGCATATCCAAGGTATATTGTCCATTAGTCATGTCAATATACAGAATGAAGGTGATTTTTATTATATCAGTCATAACTAAACCCATCAATGATCACCGATAGTGACACAACTAAATGACATAGATCCATCATGAAATGTGTAGCATGAAAATCACATGAAGTTGGTCTTTATATATCGATTTTCAACTGGTCCTACTTTACTATAGTGAGATCATTCAATAACTTTATTGTACAAAATGTAAACTACTGAATATCAAACTTTATTAATTGGAAAATATCCAAAATCATAGTATGCATACATAATACCAAACTTAGAACATAAAATTCATAATTTACTAACTCCCGCTAAACCAAAGACTCATCTAACGATAAAACACCCATGCGAGCAGTGTACTCGTGAAAGACCTTGGGTGGAAGACCTTTTGTAAGAGGATCTGCTATCATGGAGTTTATCCCCAAGTGTTCTATGGAAATCTGTCGACTTTGTACCATTTCCTTAACAACTAGGAACTTGATGTCAATATGTTTTGACTTAGTCGAACTCCTATTATTGTTGGAATACAGGACGGTTGATTTGTTGTCACAGTATAACTTAAGTGGCCTTTCAATACCTTCCACAATCCGCAATCCAGTGACAAGATTCCTCAGCCAAATCTCATAGTTGGATGCCTCATAACATGCTATAAACTCTGCTTCCATGTTGGATGAAACCGTAAGAGTTTGCTTAGTACTGCGTCAAGAAATTGCACCACCAGCCAACATGTAAATATAGCCTGAAGTGGATCTTTTACTGTCTTGGCATCCAGCAAAATCTGAGTCAGAGTATCTGGTGATCTCTAACTGGTCTGACCTCCTATACGTGAACATATAATCTTTTGTTCTCTTTAAATACCTCATAACCTTTTTGGCTGCTTTCCAATGATCCATTCCTGGATTGCTCAAATATCTTCCTAACATCCTAACTTTGAACAAAATATCCGGACGCGTGCACACTTGGGCATACATCAGACTCCCTATTGCTGACGCATAAGGAATCTTTTGCATTTCTTGAATTTCTAAGTTTCCTTTTGGGCACTGACTGAGACTGAATTTGCCTCCCTTAGCAATTGAAGTATCTCCTGATTTACATTCCTGCATGCCGAACCTTTTATGTACCTTTTCGATATAGCTCCTTTGTGATAATCCTAGAATACCACGAGATTGATCTCGATGTATCTGAATTCCTAATACAAATGATGCATCACCAAGATCTTTCATTTCAAAATTTCTTGATAGAAATTTCTTAGTTTTGTGCATCATTCCTATATCATTTGTGGCAAGAAGTATGTCATCTACATACAAGACCAAGAAAATGTATTTGCTCCCACTGAATTTGTGATACACACAATCTTCAACAACATTCACCTCAAAACCAAATGAGAGAATTACTTCGTGAAACTAGTGATACCACTGACGAGACACGTGCTTTAGTCCATAAATGGATTTTGTCAATTTGTAAACCATATTCTTTGAGTCTCCTGACACAAAGTTTTCTTGTTGCATCATATAGATTTTTTCATCAACGTTGCCATTGAGGAAAGCTGTTTTGACATCCATTTGATGGAGTTCCAAATCATAATGTGCAACAAGAGTCATGATTGTCCTAAAAGACTCTTTCGATGAAACCGGAGAGAAAATATCTTTAAAGTCAATCCCTTCCTTTTGAGTATAGCCCTTAGCCACAAGACGAGCCTTATACCTCTCCACATTACCGTTAGAATCCCTTTTGGTCTTAAAAATCCATGTGCAACCAATGGGTTTCACACCTTCTGGTAATGGGACAAGTTCCCAAACTTTATTGTCTTGCACGAACTTATACTTCTCCTTCTTTGTTTCGATCCACTTTTTCGAGTTGGAATCCTGCATGACTTGACGGAAGTTGATTGGATCATCTTCCAGCATACCATTATTTTCCTCATGTTCTTGGAGAAAGACTATGTAATCATCCAGAATAGCATTTCTCCTTTCTCTAGTGGATCTCCGCAAAGGTATTGGTTCTTGTAACACTTGTTCTTGAGGATTTTGAGTTTGTTCTTCATGAATTACCAAATCATCTTGAGTTTGAGGAATTGCAACAATGTCTTGTGCAGGTTCCGTACTTGCTTGATCAAAAGCAACTATATGAATTGGTTCTGAAATTGTTATCGATTCTTCCTCTAAGACAAAGTCTTTAACCTTATCTTTCCCCCAAACTTAATATCCTCAAAGAATGTGGTTGTTCCCGTCTCAAAAATTGAATTTAATTTGGGATCATAAAATTTGTATTCCCTAGATCTTTCAAAATAACCAATAAAGTAGTTGCTCAGTGTTCGGGAGTCAAACTTCTTTTCATTTGGCCTATAAGCCCTTGCCTTAGCTGGACATCCCTACACATAAAAATGTTTGAGACTAGGCTTTCGCCCGGTCCAAAGCTTATAAGGTGTTTTGGCAGCTGCTTTTGTTGGTACTCTATTTAGAATATAAGATGCAGTCTTTAGTGTCTCTCCCCATGGTGACTCTGGCAAGGTAGAATGAAAAATCATACTCCTTACTATATCTTTAAGAGTTCAATTTCGTCTTTCAGCAACACCGTTCATGCTAGGAAATCCTGTCATGGTGTACTGTGGGACAATTCCACATTCCTCTAGGTATTTGGCAAAAGGCCCTTTATGTTGTTCACCTGAACCATCATATCTACCGTAATATTCACCGCCACGGTCAGATTTGACTTTCTTAATTCTTTTGTCAAGTTGATTCTCAACTTCAGCCTTAAACGATTTGAACACATCCAATGACTGAGACTTGTCATGTATAAGAAATATGTATGCATATCTAGAATAATCGTCTATGAGTGATATAAAATATTGTTGACCATTCCAAGAAGGTGTCGGAAATGGTCCATAAATATCTGTATGTATCAATTCTAAGACATCTGTAGCTCTATATGTACCAAATTTCTTTGTTTTTGTTTGTTTTCCTTTACCGCATTCAACACAAACATCAAAGTTTGTGAAGTTAATGGAATCCGAAATTCCATCTGACACTAGTCGCTCAACTCTATTTTTAGAGATGTGACATAGGCGTTTGTGCCATAATGCTCTTGAATTGTTGTCCTCAATTTTACGCTTAGTACCACGTGGTTCAACATTCCAGGATTCTCCATAGGTAGCTATTGTGTCAAGCAAATATAGATTATCATGACCTATAAGTGAACCAGTCCCAAGAATATTTGAATTGAAAGATAGCTTGAACATATTGTTTCCAAATGAACAAAAATAACCTGATCTGTCCAAATAAGAAACTAAAACCAAATTCCATCTAAATGACGAAACCACAAAAGTTTCTTTCAAATCCAAATAAAATACGGTACACATTAATAATCTAAAATTCCCTATAGCTTCCACCTCCACCTACTTGCCATCTCCAACATAGATGTATCTTTCAACATCATTTGGATTCCGGTAGTTCAGGCAACCCCTAATTGAAACACTGATGTTAATAGTTGCACTAGAGTCTAACCACCAATTGTTTCTAGTTACTAAAGCTAAATTGACCTTAGAACAAACCAAACCATGACTCATACGATTGGAGCGATCCCACTTCTCATAATCTTTCCTCTATTCAGAGGTACCAAATTCCATAGGAGAAGGAGGTTGCCTCATCATTAATGCAAGGTCAAGATCCATGCAGCCAAGAACAATTTCCATGTTCTCATTCCAATCCTTAAAATCTATCCTATTCAGAACCTGAACCTTATTCATATTAGCAGATACTGAAGCAATTGTAGCTGAAAAAAGAACAAAAAGCAAACATTTTAAATATACTCACATAAACAAATAAACTGAATCATCAATGTTGTTCAAATAAAGGCGTAACCCATCTCAAGATACTCAGTGCACCACCAATATGAAGTCTTTGGACAATAATATCGACTGCTAGTGGTACTTTTGTCGTAACGATCAAACATTGATAATAAAAACATGTCGAATAATAAACCCTCTTTGGATTGATTTATTATTCACATGTAGGACCTCATAATTATCACATGTTTACCATCACATGCGCATCTGAAAACTGGTCAACCACCAATTGTCCTTTTGGTCAATTGATACTCGCATGGACAAACATATACACAAATCATAAAAATATTTAACATTTTTCATAAACAATTGTTATAAAAGAGGTCACTTTGGCGACTTTTTCATTTCAACTACTTACCTAAAAAAATTTAAATTACTGTATAAAAATACATTTTGTAGCCAAATGCGAACAAAATTGAACCGAAGAAAAATTAAAATTAAATCCAAATCAAAAACACCAATGCATTTTATTGTACTGTTACGACATTATAAAAAGTTTAATTTCAAAATATAAAATGACATATACTATTTATATCAAATAATAAATAATATAAAAAACATATAATTCTTTTAAACCAAAAAATTTATAATGCAGTTATTAAAAAGAAAATTGATCCTTGTTTTTATCCTTATACACTGCATAGAAAGACTTAGAGAAAAAATTAAACAAAATTATGAACAATTTCATTACGCACTTAAGATGGAACCATATCGTCATTTTTATTACCTTTAGCTGCAGAAGTGTTGGTTGTTAGGTACAACAACTCTATATATAACATTATCCTTTGATATGCATCTAAGTGCAATTTACATAGGAAATATTTATTTGATCAAAAATATAATATTTAATAATGGTTAGAATATAAACAGAAGAAAACAGAGAGATAGGGATGAATCTAGTCGTCTAATAGAATGACTATTATTTGGAGATTATAAGTGGCAAAGAGTATTCTAGTCAAAACCAACAAAAGACACTATTATAATAATAGCAAAAAAGTTTCTATATAAGAGCATATAAAATTGACGATAAATTCAACCTGACATTTAATTTCAGATTCAAAATTTTGAGCACAAAATTTTTGTAAGATCAAAATGGATCTCAATCTTAGAACCCTAATAAAAAAACTCATAAATACAACATATATTGATTTATACAATTGGAAGATCAAATGATCCTAAATAACCCAAAAACAAATTGAATTAGATATGGGTGACTCTGATACCACTTGTTAGATCCATTCAAAAGCTTATGATTTCTACCGATATAGAAATCAAGAACAGAACTCTAAAATAATTCATATAAGTCGATATAGCATCAACTTGTATCCCTTAAACCCATATCCGAATACAATGATGAGAATGAAGGCGGAAGCGTACTTGAATTTTCCATTGAAATCGTTGAAGGTTCTGTGTATGTGATCTTTCAATTTGTAGAGTTCCTTAGGGTTCCTTGAATCTCCTCTGATGGGGATGAAGAGAGAAAACCTCATAAACCTTATTTTGTTTGTACTCTACAAATGAGGACCATAACCCATTTAAATAACCCTAGGGTTATTTCTTAGTTTTCAATATTCTAATTTGACCCCTCATCAAATTAGATATTGACTTACGGTATCTACACAATAATCTGACCTTTCATGACATTTATGCTTTTAGCCACAAACTTAATATTATATTAATTAGACCCCTTTAAGTCTTGACTAATTAAAGTAATGACACTAACACCTTAAATGTTACATTTGTGACCCAAAATTCTAACATGAGGGGGTATATAATTTTGTTATAGAGATCAGTTTATGTAATCGGGTTATTTGTTTTAATCTGGTTTAGTCATGTGGTTAGACCAATGACTCAGTAATTCGACCAATGAACCAGTGACTCAGTACCCTCACTGGTTTGATCATCGGTCCAATTTTTAAAACATTAACAATAATAAAATGATTAATAACACCCTAAATTATCCTTATCAATATTATAATCCACCCTAGCAAAAGAACATAATTATAATCTAACTAAAGACCAAATTAAATCACTCTTTCATTCTTTCAACATAAGAAACGAAAACGTAATTGGGTCTAACTCAACCCTACAAAATCAGCTTGTAAAGTTAGGATTGTCCACTTATAAACACATATTCAAATCATATATTATTCGATGTAAAACTCTTAACACACACCCCTTCACGCATAGGACTGGACATCTAGAGTATGGAAATAAATTGTGGGTGGCTCAGTAGCAGAAACTTAATAGCAAGTGGCTCGCCACATCTTAAACGAGACTATTGATACCATGTTGAGAAATATGGTTGGATTTAACTCAACCCTACAAAATCTATTTGTAGTGTGAGGATTATCCATGCTTATTTTCACATGTTTATGTCATATTTTATCCGATTTAAAACTTTTACCACACTCTTTCGCCCCTAGGACTTGACATCTAGAGCATAGAAATAAATGGTGGGGATCAAATAACGAAAATTTGATAGCACGTGCAGGGTCATTCCAACATATTTTTAGGTTTAAGATAGAATTTTAAATTAAATTTTTTAATATAATAAATATATTTTTCCAAAATTAATATAGTTTGGATTTTTTGGATGTAAGTCATTAAATTATTATAATAAACTTTATTTAATTTTTATTTTAACTGATAATAAAACTAATTTGTCTAAACACTTTTCTTATTATTAAAAATATATATAATTGAAAAACAAAGCCAAAATTATAAAATAAAAAATATATATCAAGTTTCCTATTATGTCAAAAAATTAAAAAAAAAATTAATGATTGTTATTATTATATATTCAAGATAGGCGTTATTATTTAATTGACATATAAAGTAATTTAAAAAAATTCTTAAAAATGTCAATTAGCTAAATTCATATAAATATAAAATAAAAATTTTAGGCGCTAGGCTTGGTAGCCTACTTCTATGGTTGATCCTGAGCTGGTGGGTCACAAAATTTTAAATGAGACTCTTGATATAATGTTAAAAAATGTGGTTGGGCATAACTCAACCATACAAAATTGACTTGTAAGGTGAGATTGCCCCCACTTAATAGCACATGTTCAGGTCATATATTATCGGATGTGAGACTCTTAATACACCCTTTCACGTCTTGAATTTGACATTTAGAGTGTGGAAATAAATGGTGGATAACCCAATAGTAGAGTAAGGCTCAAAGATGTTTCTTAACACCAACTAGTAAAATACTTGTGCGTCCGCACGAGTAAATTATTTGATATGGTATAAAATATATTTAGATACATATGTAAATTTAAAATGAGTTACTTAATTGTAAAATGAAAATGATTATATAAACTTAATTGTATTAGATATCCATACCAAAAAAAAGGGGGTTGTGAGATGAAAAAAGACAAAAAAAAAAAGGAAAATTTTGATATTTAAAAATAAGGATTTTACCTCTAAAATGAAAGAAATTGTTTATTAAAATAAAGTATGTATTGTGTTGTCAGTGATCCGTGAAAATAAGTATTTTATTATCATATTTATGTGCTAATTCTCTGTCTGTATTATCCATCAACCATCTTTTTTATATGCAATATGTATTAAAATGAGTACAAGAGGTACTCAACCCTAATACAAAAGGAACCAACAAGAAAATAAAAACAAAATCTCTAAACCAACACTACCCAGAGTCAAGGGAACCCGCCGGAAAGAGAAAACATAGCTCCTAAATCAACAGTTAAGAAATACAACCCAAATGATTAATAAAACAAGAACTTTTATCAGACACAAGATGACCTTTGGAATTAACATCGAACCAATCCCATGAAAGAGATTTCTCCAAAGTCACAATTTCGACGTCCCTTTAAGCCCGCTACTAAAAAGTATATCATTTCGCACTAACCTCATAGACTGAGTGACAACAAACCAGGAAAAAAAGATGGAAGTTTTTCTGAATTCTACCTTTCAGGAAATTTGTACAAGTTGTCAAATGCGCAACCATCTTATTAAAAGGAACATAAGAATAATTGATATTTTTTGAATCAATAGATTTCGAGTTTAGTTTAAAGTAGAAAATTCATCTTTAAAAGGATGAGTATCATTTTCCACATGTGACTTGTTGTATTTAAAAAGGTAGAAAAAATTCTGATAAGCAAAGAGATTATATTAGATGGGAGCACAAGGGGTGCCCAACCGAATACAAAAGCAAGAATAAGATGGAACTACAACCAACAATAGGAGCAAAAATAAGAAATTAATCAAAACAAGAATTAGGATTCTCACACCAATCCAACCAAAGATTTTCCTTTTTGAACTTTTTGAAAGCCACAAGCCATTCCCAAGAGAAAAACTTTATATTCCCTAACATATCAAACTTGTTTAAAATCCCCTCCTTGAATAAAATTGTGTTCCTACATTTCCAAATAACCCAACAAATGAACAACCAATTTAGATTAAGTCGAAAAATTGAAATTGTTTTGCTACAAAGTTCCCTAACACAATTCACAAGCAACTCCTCCCCCAAATCAATCTCAACACCCAACCACTCCCAAGTCCTCCTCTAAATAAGTTTAGATTTCTCACAATTGAAAAAAAGATGATCAAGATCTTTAATGGTGTGGGAACAAAGTGAACAAAATAAAGTATGAGTACCTTGAATAACTCCTCGCTTAGCAAGCTCAACCTTTGTTGGTAATTGTAGCGGGAAAATTTGAGATTAAGTTACTGATTAACTTAGCTTATAAAGTAAGAGTCACCACCGCACTTTTATTTTTCCAAGGGAATGGGGAAAAGAACAAACAAAACGAAACCAAAAGAAGTTTTAAAACAAAACTAATAAAAACAGAGACAATGGTAAATGGTTGGTTATGCAATGAGAAGCTGTTAGCACCCAAAACATCTATAGTACTCTATAGGAACCTCTTGAAAATCTATGTTTGGCTTAAAAGGCGTTGTTTGAAAAAGTTGGTGGAGAGAATGATGGAATGCTAAGAGGGGTGAAACGATCCAAATTTTGTTGAATTCGTGTGCACCCTCATCATGAAGAAAGTGTGACCTGAAGTTGCTCAAAACTCAGCCAAATCATGTGTTTTAAGGATCATTTTGCTTCTGGGAACTTCATTAATCATGTTTAGATGAAAAACACATGATAATTTGGCTTGTAATTGAGAATTAGTGTATTCCAAAATTCTGATCATGGTGATATCTTCAGCTTCAAGTAACCATGTTTAACTCAATGGGGCATCTTGTACACGAAGCTTTTTGATTCCATTCTTTTTGCAACTTATTAACATCATAACAAAGATCACAATGTGCTAAGAAAGGTTGCATTTGGATATTTGTGGAAAAATTTATGGGATGTTGAAGTTGGCACAAAAATCTGGCAATGCAAGCTTGAAAAATTCTAAGTCCAAAGTGGTTGAAAATGACCTATAATGTATCAATGAATCCCGTAGCCTTCCGAGCACAATTAGCTTTTTACCCTTGAAGAAAAATTGTAGAGATCATTTCAAAGAGTAAGAAGCAAAAAGAACCAACCTAAAATGTTGAAAATTGAAGAAGTTATGATTCTTGAAAGTTGAGAAAAAGTCACTTGAAACCTATAATGTCTTCAAACTTTTGATGATCATTCAATCAAAATTGGCTCTTGTCATATAAACAGAAGTTGTAGAGGATATTGAGAAGAGTCACATGCAAAAACAAGCATTCAAAAATGTTGAAAATTGAAGGAGTTGTGATCCTTGGAACTTTGATTTTCAGTGTTGACTTTTTAGGCCAAACCTCTTGAAATCAACTTGTGATCTTGGACTTTCCTTACATTTCAAGGTACATGGATGATCATATTGTAGCGCGATTTTTGTGGTCTTGAAGCACTATCGCTCGGGTACTACAGTTCGATTCATTTTTTATCCTGTTAAGTTGATTAAGGAAGGGAAATAGATGTCTCCAATTAACCCGGCTCGCATACTGAGGTTAAACAGTCAAAACTGTTGGTTTACAGAAGCTATTAAGATGTGGACCAAACTTCGGTTTATTTTGTTAAAAACATAATGTCATGGACTGTTTGCGAGGTTTTAGGTAATGTGTTTAGATTTTATGCTTTTGGGTTGATTTGATGGAGATACTGAATTTTGGGTTTTTGATTAGTGTGCTCGCTAAGATTTTTCAATCTTATGCCTACGTATTCCTGTTTAACGAAACAGGGAAATCAGAGCGATCATAGTTCCTCCTATTCTAAGGGAGGAAAAGGGTTGTTTTGGTGTCTTGTTCAAAGCCCAAGACATGAAGCTAAAGGTGATTTGTATCTTGTTCAAAGCCCAAGATGTGAAGCTAAAAGGGTTCTGGATGAGAGAGAATTTGTCATCTCTAAAGAGGAGTTGTTGATGTTTGTATGCTGTGAACAAGGCACAAATTGATGCTAAAAGATTGATTGACTCAACCGGGGATTTCTCTATACAAAGCCTAAGAGGAGGCTAGTGACCCAACAAGAGGTTGTTTTTTATTTGTCTCATACGAAGCCCGAGATAGAGGCTAAAAGGGTTGACTCAACAAGAGAGTGCTAACAAGTGACTGACTCAAAAAGAGAGTGCTTTTATATGTGTCTTGTACGAAGCCCAAGATGGAGGCTAAAAGGGAAATGACTCAACAAGAGAGTCTTTTTTATCTGTCCTATATAAAGCCCAAGACCGAGGCTAAAAAGGTTGACTCAATAAGAAAGTCTTTTATACTCAACAAGAGAGTGATTTGATGTCTCGTACGAAGCCCGAGATAGAGGCGAAAAGGGAAATGACTCAACAATAAAGTCTTTTATACTCAACAAGAGAGTCTTTTAGTATCTCGTACGAAGCCCGAGATGGAGACGAAAAGGGAAATGACTCAACAAGAGAGTCTTTTATACTCAACAAGAGAGTGTTTTTATCTGTCTCGTGTAGCGAGCGATTTTGGACGCGGTTCTTAAGCGCTGGTCGCTCTCTGCGGTTGAGCTTAAATTGCAGGTCGATTAATTTTTTATCCTATTAAAGCTGATGAAGGAAGGGAAATAGATGTCTCTAATTAACCCTGCTTTGCATACTCAGTTTAAACAGTGGTCTGTTAGGTTACGGATGCTATCAATGTGGGGGGGCCTTTGTACTGGTTATTTGTATTTTCACCAATACTGGTTTTTATCTAGACAGAAGGTTTCTGGCGGGGAAGAAGGATTAGGATGTTAGGACTGGTGCTTTTTGAATTACTGCTTTTGATTGATGGAGATATGGGATTTGGGTTTTTTGTTTAGTGTGCTCGCTAAGATCTTTTCTTTCGATCTTATGCCTACGTATTCCCGTTTACTGAAACAGGGAAATCAGAGCGTTCGTAGTTCCTCCTATTCTATGGGAGGAAATGGTTGTTTTGGTGTCTTGTTCAAAGTCCAAGACGTGAAGCGAAAGGTGATTTGTATCTTGTTCAAAGCCCAAGATGTAAAGCTGAAGAGTCTATTTGTATCTTGTTCAAAGCCCAAGATATGAAGCTAAAAGTGTTGACCTTAGAGAGAATTTGTCATCTCTAAAGAGGGGTTTGTCTGTTACGACTGTTTATAAAGGATAATTACTTTAACTGGGATATGCGAATCCGGCAATGCCATAATTTCCTTTATAGGGGTTTTAACCTGAAGGAGAAGACTTTAACTCAGTGTAGAGCAATGCCATCTTTCCTTAGGAATTTCTCATGCTAAAAGAGGGACAGTGGCATGGATGTAGATGATCCAGAGGCTTACCGCTTACAGCGATTAGATGAAGGGGAAGGAGTGGTTGATGTTTGTGTACTGTGAACGAGGCACAACTTTGATGCTAAAAGGTTGATTGGATTAACCAGTGGTTTTCTTATACAAAGCCTAAGAGGAGGCTATTATGTGTCTCGTACAAAGCCCGAGAGAGAGGCTAAAAGGTTTTGGCCCGACGATGGAGTCTTTTGGTATCTCGTATAAAGCCCGAGATGGAGGCGATTTGACTCAACAAGAGAGTTTTTGTACCTCGTACAAAGCCCGAGATGGAGGCTGTTGTTTATTCGGCTCAATAAGAACCTTTTTGTATCTCGTATAAAGCCCGAGATAGAGGCGAAAGGGTGATTGACTCAACGAGGGAGTCTCTTATATGTCTCGTACAAAGCCCGAGAGAGAGGCTAAACGTTGTTTGACTCCGCTGGGGAGGATCATTGTACAAAGCCCAAGAGGAGGCTAACTTCACTGGAGAAGGATCATTATACAAAGCCTAAGAGGAGGCTATGGTAACTGTTTCAGTTAAGTGACAGGTCCAGTATACTAATTTTAAAGAGAAAATCAGTTCTTATATGAGCAATACTGTACTCAAGGATTTGATTCAAGGATCCAGGTTATTCCTGTTCTTTAAGGAAGCGGGAAATCCGAAGGGTATTGAGACTGTCCAAGTCTACGGGTTTCCTTCCTATTTAACAAAGGGGTCACTTGAGAATGTCTTGGAGACTCAAGGATATTAGACTGTCCGAGTCTAGAGTTTCATCTTTTGTACTATGCTTTGAGAAATAGTAGTAGACTCTATGAAAGGACTGTTCTATGCAAATGACTAAGTTCTGTTCCTATACCTCTAGGAGGTCGTCGGGACAATTTGTACGAAGCCCAAGAGGAGGCTGGAAACTTTTAAGAAGTCGATCGGTCCTTGTACTAAGCCTAAGAGAAGGCTATCATTCCCAGAGGAAGAGATCATTATACGAAGCCTAAGAGGAGGCTGTGAATACTTCTAAGAAGCCGTAGGGTCCTTGTACTAAGCCCAAGAGGAGGCGGGGTTGCTTTTAGGAAGCCTGTGGGTCCTTGTACGATGCCCAAGAGGAGGCCGATGCTTTTAAGAAGCTCGTGGGTCCCCAAACCCCGAGAAATTCAAGGCAATGCTATTCACCGAGAATAGATCAAAGTCAGGAAAGTTCGAGAATTTGGAAGAAACTCAAGAGATGCAATTCACGGAGAAGAGATCATCTCTGGGGAATAGAGTTTCTTGACAACTTCTATGAGTGACAGTCTATGAAAGGGTTCACAGAGAATGTTGCCTTTCATATCTCCATATTGTTTAACCCCAAGAGGAGGGAAGACTGTGTCTGGTAATCCTATGGGGATCTAGTTTAGACTATTTCTAAGAGTGATTGAAACGGCTTTACCTAGTGCTAGATGTAGTTGCCGGGGAAACTCTAAATATCTATACTATTATTACACAGTTGATATGAGTTTATGAAAAAAGACTTACAGCGAAACAACCCCACAATGCAGTTATATGTATATGAAAACGGTAAATAAAAGCAATAACCACTTACTCGGTTGTAGAGCTTCCATGCTGTTTGGTTAGTTGTTCAACAAAGAAAGATTGAAAACAACAGTATATTCAAAATCAAAGGAGAAAGTGCTTTGAAAAAGAAAGATTTGGGGCTTACAGCTCAAGGAGAGGCCCAGGGTTTTATCAGTGAGCGCACTGTTTGAATTTGTACAGAGGGACTTATACAAGTGACTGTGGCCCAAAAAATTGTTTTCTGTACAAAGGGATGGGTCTTACACTCTCTCAAGAGGCCCAAAAATTGTTAAAGAAAAAGAGTGGGGCTTATAACACGAGGGTAGGCCCAGTTTGTTTTTCCGTTTGAAATGGCGATCGTGCCGAGATTTTCTTTTAACGCGGAGGGACTTATACAATAAGTGAGGCCCAAAGTGATTTTGGTTAAAAGGGGATTGGGTCTTACACTCTAATAGAGGCTCATGAGTGTTTGACAACGATTTGTTTTGAGTGAAAATCAAAGAAACCCTAATTTTATTCTTTAAAAATAAATATTTAAAGAAAATCAACGAAAAATACCAAATAGGTTTGAATCAACCACTTGTGATTTTTGTTTAAGGTTTAAAAAAATGAGGTATAAATCACAAGAGATATTAAAACTCATTTGGTCATGATTTTTCAAGATGAATATTCATTTTAAAATGCTTAAAAACAAATAAAAATGAATTTATTCACAAAAATACTAATTATATTAAATAAATAATACAAACTTAATTTTTTTGTGGAATAAAATATTTCAACATTTTTGTGATTTTTTGCAAAAGAACCAATAAAAAATAATTAAAATTGAAAGAGTTATTAATTTTCCAAATAATTAACAAAACATGAAAATAGTTGGAAAAATAGCAAAATGTGAAAAAATCACAAAATGGCATGGGTGGGGTTTGAACCCACGACCTCAAGCATACAAGGCGCGCGCCTTACCACTGGGGTGGTGATACATCCATTGTTTGAAACAAACCAACAAATACACAAGTCATGCCTTGGTTTTGGCTTGCCCAAAGCAAGTTTTGGCTCAAAAACGTGAAGGTCATAACTTTATCAATTCTTAATGGTTTGAGACAAAATTTATATGCATCTGGGCCAGAATTTCATAAGGAATCCAATGGTGGTGGTAGTTTTTTCAGATCACACTCCCTCCTCAAAACCCGATAGTGGTTTTGAAAATGACCTATAAATGCATTTTCTATGCTACAACTTGGTACAAGCATGTATTACATGGTGAATTAGCTCAAACACAACATATATGACATGTATGAGATGTTTATGATCAATGGACTTCAAATGCACACATGTTTTGGTGAGTGCAAGTTGAGAGGCTTACCCTTCTTTGAGATTTTGGAGGTTTCTCTGCAATCTCCCAACCCTCTTGCTCCAGATATGATTTTATGCTTTGAACCACCTTAAATGATCCCTTGGATGCTTTTAGGATGATTGGAATCAGCTGGTACCTGCAAAAACACAAACTATCCCTTTCTTGCAAAAGGGGTTAAAAGTGACCAAAATAGCAACTCCCTCAAATGGTGTTCCAGATGGTGGGAACCATTTGGGATAATTCAAAGATGATATTTGGAGTGTGTTTGAGGTTTTATCTGGTTTGGAAAGTGACTGAATCAAGACATTGCTTGAAAAATGCAAAAAGTGATATTTTGAGGTTTTGAGAGGTGACTTTGTGATGTTGTGATTACAGGTCACTTTTGATGGTTTGCACAGCTTACATATGATATATATGAGGTGTGTGTGTGATTAGTTTGGGTGGAATTGCTCTCTAGCTCAAAAACTCAGAATTACTTGCTTTGGAAGGCAAGTTTGAGGTGAAAGAAAAGATTTTGAGGAAAGCATCTGTTTGATGGCTTTGGTGTACTCAAACTGAACACAATTGAGCTCTATTTATAGTAGAGCAAGTTTGTTTTGGGATCCACAGTGAATGGCAACTGCAGCAGGTGTTTGTTCAATGTTGGCCAATGGAAATGCAAGTCTCCTCTAGCCATTGACTAGAGGTTAGGGCACAGGGCTGTGGTTCCCTTGGTCTTGGATAAGTCTTGACTGATTTCAGATGAGAATGGCTCAGTCCATGCCACCTTGATGCTTCCATTGAATGCTTTAATCCAAATTTGGAGTCTTGTCCCTATTTTGGCCATTCTAGGTTCAACATGCTATTTCTTGTTCCATGGACTTTGGAGGCTTGGCTCAGTGATTGTCCCCTTTAGATTCAATCCTCAGATGTGTCCAAGTGGATAGGAGCATTTGAATTTGGCTGATTTTGACAAATCGAACAAAATTGCAAATTCTGCCTTGCCTTGACAGATTTCAGCAAGGCAACTTGCCAATGTCATATCTCATGGTGTAAATTGAATTTGGTAATGCTCTTGACCATTTTGGAAAGCCCTTACATGATACAACAACTGTTTGAACATGTTTGGTTTTGATCTCTTTTGAATCCAAGTGAAAAATCCCCCTACATTTGGCAAAAAGTGAAGACAGATTTGGACTTAGTGAAAATTTCACTAAGTGTTGGAAAAAGTGATATTTTCATTTTTCAGCCACTTTGATCACTCAACAACTCAAAATCCTTAATGAATTGGACTTAGGTCTAGTTGAAGTTTTTGTAGAGGGTAATTAGGGCTACAAATCCATCTTTGGATGAGGAAAAATGGCTTTGTGGTTTAGGAGTTATGATCCTCCAAAGTTGGTACCCTTGTCACTTTATTTTTAACTTAGAAAATTTTCTAAGTTTTTATGGTTACCCCTTTTACAAGTTATCCAACTTTTCTTGATTTTTCTTGATGAATGATGATTCAAATCATACATTAACATCATTTTAGGGTTAAAAATCCATTTTGGTGAAAAATCTGAAAAAGTCAAAGTTGACTTTTGTGCACAGTTGACTTTTTATCAGATGAATTCCAAACTGTGTCATTCTTCATAAAATCATGTCCTTGACCTAAATCAAACTTTATGGACATGTTCCATGGGTGTCATAGGGCATATTGAATCATGTCTTAGGGCTTGGGAGCATGTCCTGGTCAAAAGTCAAAGTTACAGTTGACTTTTTACTTAAAACCCTAATTGTGGTGCAGATGAAATTGAGACTTGTTGCTCAAGCTTCTTGGATTAATCCATTGTTCCAAATGGATCAATATGGTATATTAGAGACCCTTAAACCCTCTCTTGAGGTCTTGGTTCATGATTTGTCCCAAAAGTCAACTTAGGGGTGAATTAGGTCAAGAAACCCTAATTCCTGATTTTTGATGTATGCATCCCCTGAGGCAAAATTGACTTGATGGATGGGTCCATGAGGTTCCATGGAGTATATTAGGTTGTGTATTGGATCTTTGGCTTGTGTCCAGATGAAATTTTTCATCTGGAGGCCCTGGTCGACCAAAACCCTAATTTGGTGATACTGGCGATCTTGAGACTTGATCCACCTAAAAGGGAGCAGCCTTGCGCTTAATCCTTGAAGTGGGAGTCCTTTTGATCCATTGTGGATATTTGAGAGTGTAGACAAGTTGAAGATCATGTCATTCCTTGATTGATCCTTTGTCTAAGGCTCTGAAAGGGCTCGAAACCCTAATTTTGATTGTAGTGGATGCTCACCCATCTTTGGGGAGACTGATGAAGCATGATGGTTCCTCCATACTGTGATGATGATTCTCACAATGATGGGAAATCTTAATGGTCAAAATTTGGGGTATGACATCTCGTACGAAGCCCGAGATAGAGGCTAAAAGAGAAATTGACTCAACAAGAGAATCTTTTTTTATACTCAACAAGAGAGTGATTTGTTGTCCCGTACAAAGCCCGAGATAAGGCTAAAAAGGGTTTGACTCAACCAGAGAGACCTTTATATCTGTCATGTATAAAGCCTAAGACGGAGGCTAAAAAGGTTGACTCAATAAGAGAGTCTTTTATACTCAACAAGAGAGTCTGAAAAGGTTAGCTCCGTTGGGGAGAATCATTGTACAAAGCCCAAGAGGAGGCTGTGTTACTGCTGAGGATTAGATCCATAGGCAGGCAAAAAGGTGAGGAACTCTCACGAGAGAGACCGGGTTTCAGAGTGATCAATGTTTTTTCCCATCTTTGAAAGGAACTTGAGAATATCTTTGAGACTCAAGGGGTTTTATACTGTCCAAGTCTAGAGTTTTATCTTTTGTACAATGCCCAAGAGAAGGCACGGGCGTTAAAGGATGAGTATCAACCCTAAAGTGGGCAGAGGTTTGACACTGGAAATACTGTTCTAGCGAAGGATGACTAAGTTCTATCTTATACCTTTAAGAGGTCATCAGGGTCCTTGTATTAAGCCCAAGAGAAGGCATGAGAACTTCTAAGAAGCCGAAGGGTCCTTGTACAACGCCCAAGAGGAGGCGGGGATGCTTTTAGGAAGCATGTGGGTCCCCAAACTAAGAGAAATTCAAGACATGCTATTCACAGAGAATAGATCAAGCCAGGAAAGTTCGAGAATTTGGAAGAAACTCAAGAGATGCTATTCACGGAGAATAGATCAACTCTGGGGAGTAGAGTTTCTTTGACAATTTCTAAGAGTGACAGTCTGAGAAAGGGATCACCGAGAATACTACCTTTCTCTTTGTTCCATATTGTTTAACCCCAAGAGAAGGGAATACTGTATAAGGAATCCTACGGGGGATCTAGTTTTGTTTGTATTTAAGAGTGATCAACAGGGCTTTACCTAGTGCTAGACATAGTTGCCGGGGAAAACTCTAAAATAACTATACTATTATTACACAGTTGATATTTGACGAGTATATAAAAGGATGTGAAAGAAGACTTACAGTGAAACAGCCCCACAATACAGTTATATACATATGAAAGCGATAAATGAAAGCGGATAAACACTTACCCGTTGTAGAGCTTCCATGATGTTTGGTTAGTTGTTCAACAAAGAAAACTTTGATAATAATATTATATTCAAAATCAAAGGAGAAAGTGCTTTGAAAAGATTGTTGGGGCTTACAGCTCAAGGAGAGGCCCAAGTTTTAACGATGATTGCACCGTTGTTTTGAGAACTGTACAGAGGGACTTATACAATATGTGAGGTCCAAAATTGTTTTATGTGCAAAGGGGATTGGGTCTTACACTCTATTAGAGGTCCAAAGTGTTTATTTAAAATAAAAGATGGGGCTTACAGCTCAAAGGAGATTCCCAGAGTTATTTGTTTGAAAACGACAATCGTGCCGAGGTTTTTGAAAACACAGTGGGTCTTATACAATGACTGAGGCCCAAATCATTTTGGTTTCAAAAAGGGGTTGGGTCTTACACTCTATTAGAGGCCCAAAGTGTTTGAAAAAGTTTGATGAGGTTTGAATTAATCAAAGCCCTAATTTGTTTTCAAAAATATATTTTAATTGAATAAAAATTCAATTAAAATGATCAAAATTGTTAAACATGTGTGAAAACAAATTGTGATCTTGGATTAATGTTTCAAAAATCATGTTTTAGTCCACAAAATGATTGGAAACCAATTAAATTTGGAAAATCAAGAAGGAAAAACATTTTACATGTCAAAAAACAAATAAAACATTAATTCTTTGCAAAAATATCAAATATATGAAATAAATAATATTTTTGGGATTTTTTGGTAAAATAAAATATTTTAACATTTTTGTGAATTATTAAAAAAAGAATCAACTCAAAATCATTAAAACTCAGAGAGAAATTAATTTTTGAATCAATTAAATAAAATCACAAAATTCAAATATTCAAATATTCAAAAAATGGCGCCAAGAACACGCGCCACCCTCTGTTTCTGCAGATTTGCGTTTTCTCTCCAATCTCACTGAATACTTGATGAAATCACACAAACCACATATCAATCTGCTTGTTTTCACCTCACGATCATGTCTATGGTCTCTTGTAGCTGGTGATCGTGTTTTGTGTTGGAGGTGTTACAACTAGGTTCCAATGATGTGGATAGCTTCCCTAGGTGGCAAGTGATGTGTCTGAGTGCTTGGAATGGTTTGAAACAAGATGGAACTGAAGATGGTACCTCAAATGCACCTTTGTCAAGAACTTGAGCAGTTGGCAAGTGATTTTGTGAAATCAGTGTTCCAAATATTGTTTAAGTGTTTGGATCACTTCCGTATGATGTTTATGAGGTGTGTGTGTGTGTGTGATTGGTTTGGTTGGAATGACTCTTAAACTCAAAACCCGATAGTGACTTGCTTTGGAAGGAAATTTTGGAGTGAAAGAAGAGATTTTGAGGAAAGCATCTGTTTGATGGCTTTGGTGTAGTTAAACTGAGCAAAAATGAGTTGTATTTATAGTAGAGCAAGTTTGTTTTGCAAGCAATAGTGAATGGCAACTGCAGCAGAGGTTTGGCCAATGTTGATCAATAGGAATCCAAGTCCCCTCTAGCCATTGACTAAAGGTTAGGGCATAGGCTGCTGGTTCCCTAGTTCTTGGATATGTCTTGACTGAATTCAGTTGGAAATGGTTCAACCCATGCCACCTTGGTGTATCCATTGAATGCTCCAAAACAAAATTGGAGTCTTGTCCCCTCTTTAGGGATTTCTAGGTTTGACATGCTATTTTTAGTTCCAAAGACTTGGGAGGCTTATGGATCAGTGTTTGTCCCTCATTGGTCCCTCACTGAGGTGTTTAGATGGATAAACTTGTTTGTCATTTGCAAAAATTGGCCAAATCGAGTAAAATGCACAAATCTGCCTTGCCATGATAGTTTGCAGCAAGGCATATTGGCATTGTCATATCTCATGGCTCAAGTGGAAATTCATGGGGTTCTTGGCCATTTTGGAAAGCTCTCATATGATACAACATATGTGTGATCATAGTTTATTTTGATACCTTTTGGATCTGAGTGAAAAATGCCCTACATTTGGAAAAAAAACAAGGCAGATTCTGACTTAGTGAAAATTTCACTAAGTGTTGGAAAAAAGTAACATTTTCACTTTTTGTGATTTTGGCCATTCCATAACTTGAAATCCATGAGGAATTGGAATGAGGTGTAGTTAACACTTTTAAAGTATGCCATGAGAGCTACAAATCCATCTTTGGATCAGCCCAAACGGTTGCTTGGATCTCAAGTTATGATCCTTGGAAGTTGGTACCCTAGCCACTTTGTTTCATAACTTAGAAAAATTCTAAGTTTTTATGGTTACCCCTTTTACAAGTTATCCCACTTTCTTTGATTTTTCTTGACGAATGTTGATTCAAATCACACATTAACATCATTTTAGGGTTAAAGAACCATAATTGTGAAAAATCTCAAAAAGTCAAACTTTGATTTTTGTGCACAGTTGACTTTTTATCAGATGAATTCCAAACTGTACGATCCTCTATGAAATCAAGTCTTTGACATAAATAAAACTTGATGGATTGCTTTCATAGGTGTTATAGGGTGTATTGAATCATGTCCTAGGTTTGGGAGCATGCCCTAGTCAAAAGTCAAAGGCACAGTTGACTTTTTCTGCGAAACCCTAACTGTGGTTCAGATGAACTTGAAACTTGGGAATCAAGCTTCTTGGATCAATCCATTGCTGTAAATGGATCAATGTGGTGTATTGGAGACCCTCAAACCATGTCTTGAGGTCTTGGCTCCTGTTTTATCCCAAAAGTCAACTTATGGGTGAATTAGGTCAAGAAACCCTAATTCCTGATTTTTTATGAATGCATCCCCTGAGGCTAAATTGACTTAATGATTGGGTCCATGATGTCCCATGGAGTAATTCAAGTTGTGTTTTGAAGCATTGGCTTATGCCCAGAGGAAAGTTTCCACCTGGAGGCCTTGGTCGACCAAAACCCTAATTTGGTGACACTGGCGATCTTGAGGCTTTGATCCACCTGGAAGGGAGCAGCCTTGTGCTTAATCCCTTGCTGTGGGAGTCCTCTTGATCCTTTGTGGATGTTTGAGAGTTTATAGAAGTTGAAGATAATGTCATTCCTTGATTGATCCTTTGTCTAAAGCTCAGAGAGGGCTTGAAACCCTAATTATGATTGTAGTGAATGCTCACCCATCTTTGGGGAGACTGATGAGGCATAATGGTTCATCCATATTGTGATGATGATTTGCATAATGATGGGAAATATTAGTGGTCAATATTTGGGGTATGACACATATGAACCCAAAATAATGTACCCTTGAATGTACTTTGATTAGTTTGACCAAAGCTTGAGATAACTTGGTGATGAAGGCGTGGAAATAAACACATGAACCTTTGAATTTTCTTGAGAAACAAGCTACTAAACCTTGAGATATCCTTGATAAAAATGAGATTGAATGATACTTGAGATCAAACACTTTGAGGTTTGAGGCCATGACTTAATGAGACAGCCCTTGCGAACCAATGGTTGATCACACTTTGACTTGAGGGACCAAGACCCTAGCTGAGGAACCATGCTTGATGCTTTTGATGCTTGATGCTTTTGATACAAAACCCTACCTTGCAAAGAAACAAAAGGGACAAAGCATATTTATTGATATTTTGATTAGTGATTAGTGAAATATAAAGCATATAAACATAAAGGAAAAGATACAAAGAAAGGTGCTTAGTGATCTCTACAAAGACAACCCTAAAGGATGAGAGGGTTAGAGAAGAACCAAGTTTGTGGTCTTAGGGTTACAAATTAGAGTATGACAGTAACTTTTTAAGCAAAAGTCTTCACTCAAAAATTAAAATCTTGCCAGGAGCTTTAGTATTCCATAAAGACGTTAAAACCCTCTTAAGATCCTCATGAAGTAAAAAATTTGCGTTACACACATGTTGAATTCGCTGGTAACTTGATTTAACCGCAAAACCGGCCGTATTTTCCCCCCAAACAAACTCATTCATCTGTCCCCGAAGTGGATGGTACTCAAACAAAACCTGCAGCAAGCTCTTACAGTCGTTTTACATCTGACGACAACGTCACAGGAAACAGTTGCTGCAACTTCCAACCCAAGTGTTATCCGTCCAAACTCTGCACTCTGCCACTTTCCAATCTGGAGCACCTGCAAGCATAAAGAGAGAAGGATATTGCATGTTACATATCATACATGTAAAAAGAAAATGGTTGCTCTCCTGCTCACAGGTTCTTCCATCTCTCATGTTCCAAATCCAATGACTGAAAAACCATGAAAAACAAATACATAAAAAGAATAAATTTTGAAGAGAGAGAAGAAATGCAAATGAATGGCTGAGATTACAGCAAAATGGACAGCAGGAGACAATGCACAGGAAAAGATCCAAATCCATGTAAAACACATTTTTTATCTTTCTTTCTTTTTTTATCAAAAACGGTATGTTTTTAAGTTTCCACTGAAATATAAACATTTTACAATTGACTAATATTTGAAAAAGAGCAACACTAATATTTCTCAAATTTTATTATTTACAATTTTATTTTTGCAATTTATATATTATGTTCAATTTTTTGACGAATCTAATCATTTATAGTTAATATTGTGTCCTTTTAAATTTAAGCTCTCATACTCTTATTACTCAAAACTTGAAATTAAATTGAAGATTTGCTTATATTTTTTGTGATAATATCATATCTATTTTTTTTAATTCTCTTTTTATTTTGGTTGATAAATTGAGATTCGTTTTTATTTTTCCATTTTGGTTCATTCCTTTTTTTTTTCTTCTTAGGATATTTTGTTTTAAATCTAATAATTTTGATTTTATTTTATATTTTTATATTTACACAATTGATGTAAAAAAACATTTTACATCTAAATATAGAAGAAACATCCCTATTTTTCATTCTTTTTCTCACCCTATCTTTTCCTTTTTTAAGTTTATGTATTTGGTTTAACATAAAAAATAATATAAAAATCAAATATATTAATTTTTATTGATCAAATGTTTCTTATAAAATCGATCTGATAAACTATTTGTGATAATATATAGATAACAATTTTTCGCAGTAAACAAATATCATCATTCAAATTGTCACAACTATATGATATTTCAATCAAGATCAAAAGGTTTATATATGTAACTGAAATTGTAGTCATGATATCGTCTGATGTTATTTTTTAGTTTTAATGTTTTGTTAAATGTGTGTATGTGATATTAACTATTCGCGTATTTGTAATTTGTTCGCTATTTAATTTGCATTATGTCCCTTGGCTATTTAGATTTGTACCTTAGTCCCCTCATTACTCAATTAATTAGAACATTGGTCCATGATTTTTTATTCATTTTTTAGCCCTTGCAAGTTGGTTTTTGTCGTTTCATCTAGTGTTTCTTAAATCACAAGTTAAAAAACTTGAATCAAGGTGTTGAATAGCTTGATTTCAAATCTTGTACATTTCCTGACTTAAATCATACAATTTAAGAAAGTTGGAATTTGTCCCTGTGTGATTTGATTCGAATCACAAGTTAAACTTGACTCGAATCACAACTTTCTTTGAAAGCTAGAGTTTGGCCTTTCCAGATTTGATTTAAATCATGACATACACTTGACTCAAATCACAACACAATTTGCATCATGGTTTGAACTTGACTCAAGTCATGGGTTTGAATAGTGATTCCAATCATAACTTGAAATTCCCAAATTTCCATCTTAGATTTAAATAGTTGTCTCTTTGATCCAAAAAAAAAAAATTTCTCTCATTATGAACTTTTTCCATAATGAAAGAAAGATGAAACTTTTAGACAAAAAAAATGCCAATTTGTTTTTTCTTCTCTAGTGTGTCTATTCCTAGCAGCTTTGTATCTTTCTCTTGTTTGAAGAACAACTTCTTTAGTGTAATTCATGTCAAATTACATATCCTTTTTGTTACACTTTAAGTTTGTAATTTGTTGTTGAGGGAAACCAGAGAAAGATAGTTGATAAATCTTGTAATGTTTCATTATTGATCAAGCTCATGATAACCATCAAGAACCAAGACCCATTTTATCCTAAAACTCAAGAGAACCTTTCTGTGTGTTATTCATTTTCCAGCATCTATCTCCTTATTTATATCTTGCGATTAACATCCTAGAATTTGGATCTTGTGGGAATTAGAGAGAGAGAGAGCTTGTGTGTGTGTGTGTATGTGTGTATGTGTGTGTGTATATTTATATATATGTGTGTGTGTATGTGTGTAAGTGCGTGCACGCGCGCGCGTGTGTTTTTATGTGTCTGTGTGTGTGTGTATATGTGTGTGTGTGTAAGAGAGAGATAGAGAGAGAGAGAGAGAGAGAGAGAGATTCTTTGGAACTTCTCATCATCTTCAGCCTTAGTCCAAATTCAGTGTTATGGACCCTCATCTCTAAAGATTGAGCGTTTGAGGAAGGCTAATGGTACATTAGGGTATCTAATGTTTTTGTTTGAAATTTGTTGTTTGTAACAGGTGCATATATCATTTCTTGAATGTGGTTTAGACTCTGAGTTATCTATCAAGAGGAAAGTTTCAGTATACTCCATGGAAGACTTTGGCGAAGTCGAGTATAGACTATTCGTAAGACGGAGTTGGGAGTTGTCTAAATTTGGCGATGTTGTGTAAAGGCTGTTCGTAGACTAACTTGAAAGTTATCTAATTGAACGCTTAGCTAACTGCAATCCCTCAGACAAGAGATCTATGGGATCAAGGTGAATCACCACATACGAAGAATTTGAGCAGTTCATTATGGATAACAAGGTTATTGAGTCAAAATCATTAAGGATATTATTTTGCTAGCAGTTTGAGTATCTGTATTAATAGAGGAATTATCGTGTGTGACATTTTGTTGTAATCAAAATGTGTGTATCAAACTTATGAAAATAGTTGAAGATCATTATTATTTTCCAATGGTATTAACACCATTAAAGAGTGGAATAGGCAAAGCGAGGACGAACGCTGACCCACAATATATCTTTGTGTACATTTCTTTCTTCCCTTATATCCTTTAATTTTCTACATTTATTACTAAAACCATTGCATCATTTGTATGCCATTTAAATTATATCTTACCAATAGATATTTAATGTGTAAGCTTAGGTACGAGATGCATCAAACCTATTGGATAATTATAAATATTATTATGTTTTGAATAACTTTCTATGTAAAGGTTTTTAAATCACTTTGTTTAAAATTGACATTGGTTATCTTGTAATCGATTTTCATTAGAAAGAATCATGCCTTTAGTGATATCTTGTAAAACGCTTAATGGATTAATTAATTGAGAAGCTTTCAATCTCTATTCGTGTTGTGTTTTGCTTTTGCGTAGTTTAAAATCTCTTATTTTGTTTTATGGGACCTAAAATATTTTTGAAATAGTTTTTTTTGGGTATAGGTCTATTCAACCTCCCCCCTATATACCTTTTTGTGTCCATATTCTCACCCAACAATTGGTATTATAGTAGGGCTTTTGATCAAAGTCTTGCGACTCCAAAAGTTGAGGATATGGTTCCTTTTCGATCCTAGACGAGTTTTTCTATTTGTTTGGAAGCTTATGTAATTCAATAAATCCCAATAATATTACATTGATTTCCTAATGCTTGATCATTCATTCCATGTGTTACATATATTAACTCAAAGTAAAGCCTTACTAGTATTTTCTTCAATCATCAATTGTATTTAAGATATTCTCTAAGTTTTTTATTCATCTAGGGTTTAACTAACAAAATTTTGAGATATGGACAGTGTAACTGGAAACTTGACACTATGTCTTAAAGTTTATTCTTGATTAATCCTACTTTAGATAGATATGCATTCACATATATCAACATGCTTGAGTTTTATGAGAGATTAAAGAAAGAAGCAAAAAGCATCTTCTAGTGACCTAATCTTCCAAAGTTATCGTAAAAAGAAGATTAAGGCAGTTTGTAACATTTGGCAATGCTCTCTAAGTTCTCAACAGTTGCCAAAGATTCAAGGGTTTCAAAATGTCTCTTAAAGTGCTAATAATCGTCAAAGAGTTAAATCAGTTATATGATATTGTCAAGATATATCGATTAATGATAATCAGAACACCCCCCATAAAAGTTCACCTAAAGTCTTATGAAGGAGAGTCGGATAGTGGTTTTTAGACGTATAAGAAGAGTTGAATCCAATTTGTTTATGATTGACCGTATTTTAGCTCATGTTATTCTTGTATTTGATTACTAATCATTTTTCGTGTGCATCAAGTTAAGCCTAGATTGCCAGAATTGGTATGACTGTTCCACCCCTCCTTTATTCTTTTTGTTTTATGCATAAGTGTATTGTTTGTTTGAAATATATTTGTTGTGTCATGTTTGTGCATTTTATATTTTACTCATTCAATTATCTCATGCATCGATTTAATTTTTTTCGTCCGGGTATAGTATTTACATTCACATTATTCATTCATTCACACATCATCACTTATTTCTAACATTAAAATATTTTGGCATTTGCATCAAAGATACTTTTCATCGAAATCCTCATTTAAAACCTTTTGCATTTCATTAAGTCTTTCTCATGCATTAAAATTTTTCAAAATTTTCTTCATGATTCGAGTCATAAGTATATATTGATTTGAATCACAAAGTTTGAAAATTTTGAGATTTGGGGTTGTAAAAATTGTTTTAAGTCAGTACTTGTACATGATTTGAATCACAGTTCTATTTTTGAAAAATTTAAAGTATGATTCGAATCACACTTATAACATGATTCGAATCATGAAACCAAAACTCACGTTTTAACTTGTTTCAGTGCTCATTTTCTTTTTCACTTCATTTATACTCATTTTCATATTTTTCAAGCGAAACTTCTTTTTCCCAAAATTTTTAAAATCATCTCATATCATTCATTCATTATCAATCATCATCATCTCATTTCAATTGGTAGCATGTTTCATCACATCTCATCAAACCCCTTTGGATCCAACCTCTACACTCGTCAAAAAGTTCAATTGGTATTATCTTCTCCATTCACCATGCATTCAAGTTCATATGACAAAGGCAAAGACAAGAAAGTAGCAAGCTCTACATATCTCATTGCTCCTTGTCCAAAGAAACCTAGAACTATGGTGCAAGCATCAAAGGATACTCCACATGCTCGCGTTGCTCCCAAGAGGCTAGTTGCTCAAAATCAGACCCTTTCAGCCATCAGCCACAAGAACATCCATTTGCTATCTGAAGAGAGTCTAAATGTGTTTGCTGAAAAGCTTCTGAACAAGTTGATTGAGTCAAAGTATTTTAGAGACAAACATGTTGAATCTGATTTGAATGTGAAACTCATCCAACCCTTCGACAAACACAATTTGCTAAAGTTCATTGGATTGAACAAGAAATTCAATCAGCATCACATTAAAGCTTTATACTGCAACCTGGATTTATCTCCTACTGGTTTAGTAAGTAAATTCAAGGTTCGTGTAGTTAAATTGGATTACATTGATTTTATTGCTCACTTTTGTTTGAATTATGTTGGTATGAATGTCTGTGTTGCAAAATCACCAGATTATGATAGGTTTTCTTTTGTTAAGTCTATCTTTAAGTATACTTTTGATGATCAATTGGACATGGATAATTTTCACATAAGCCAAGTCAAAATTTAAAATGAGAATCCTTTATTGGATCATAGTCAAAGTTTTCTACAAAAAGCTGCGTAATTGGGCTAGGGTGACGACTTTGATCTGTATTTGATGTGGGTACTTCTACATTGCAATTGCATCAATTGGGTGAAGTTTATCATTGAGAGGATGTTTCACTGCAAGTAAACTCCAAATAGGCCTTTGTTGTTCACATTATTTGTTCAATTTATTTTAGAGCTGAATGGTATTGTATCTAATGAAGCTGATTTGTTGGAAGCTTTGAAAATGTTGGAGGAGTCTGTTATCTTCATGATGAGGTATTACCCCGATGCATATGGTGTTTAATTTTTATTAGAGAAATGTGAAAGGAAGGCGTATGAGGACAAGTTTATGAAACGAAAGAAGAAGAATGAAGCTAGTTCTGCAGGAGAAACTAGTTCATCTTCAGTTAGTTTGTTGTCTGCTTATGCGAAAGCATATTGTGATGATTGGTTATGTAAAATATTGGTTGATAATTAAGTACATGAAGAGTGGATTATGGGTCGTATTGAAGCTATGGCCAAAGAAGCAGAAGAGGGAAAAGAGAAGATCATGGAAGAAATGCAAGCAAGCAAAGCAAGAGTGATTGTCAAAGTTTCTACTTTGAAAGTGCCACATAACATATTAGAAGTTCTAAATTTATTTTCAACATTGATCATGAAGCTGATATTCTTGCTCCTGATCCACTTGTAGCTGATTTACATTGATCATTTACCTATCATGCATATCATTACATCTCATCTGCATCATGTTATTTATAGATATTTTGAATAGTATCTGGTGTTGTTTTGTAAAGTCCGCTTTATGAGTTTTGATTATGCACTTGGTGGTATTAGTTAGCCATGTTTTCTTAGTATCTCTGTGTGATTTCTCTATGCTATCTCCTTTGACTTGATCATTTCTCTGAAATTGCGTCTTTTATGGTAATATTTGTATGCTATTTATGTGGTGCTTTAGTTCGTTAGTGTGGCATTTATATTTTAGCTTTTATGCTATCATGGATTTAGTTATTTGAGTGTTTTTATTCTTTTCTCTTTTTGATATTTGTCAAAAGGGGATAAGTTATCTAGATATTTTTTATACTCATGCACAATAAATGTTTAATGCAGGGGGAACCTGAGAGCTTAATAGGTTGTACAATCATGTGTTTAGCTTCACACCAAATTCAATTTTCAAATTCCAAATAAGCTCAAGTTAAATTGATAAAAAATAATGTCTCCAATTTTTCCAAACATAAAAAATGGGGAGAGTGAAATTGCAGTCATGATATCATCTGGTATCGTCTTTTAGTTTTGATGTTTTTGTCAATTTGTGTGTATTGTGTTATTTATTATTCGTGTATATGTAATTTGTTTGTTATTTGATTATTCGTGTATTTGTAATTCATTCTCAATTAATTCGTATTATGTTTGTTATGACTATTTAGATTTTCACCTTAGTCCCCTTATTACTTAATCAATTAGAATGTCGGTCCATAATTTTTAGTCCTTTTTTAGCCTTGCAATTTGGTTTTTGTCGTTTCATCGAGTGTTGCTTGAATCACAAGTTAGAACACTTGAATCAAGGTATTAAATTTCTTGATTCAAATCATGTACATTGTCTGATTTGAATCATACAATTTAAAAAAGTTAGAATTTGTCCTTGTGTAACTTAATTTGAATCATAAGTTGAAACTAACTCGTATCACAACTTTCTTTGAAAGCTAGAATTTGGCCTTGGCATATTTGATTCAAATCATGAAATACACTTGAATCGAATCACAACAAAGTATCACTCGAATCATGGTTTGCACTTGACTCAAGTCATGGGTTTTAATAGTGATTTGAATCATAACTTCAAATTCCCAAATTTCCATCTTAGATTTAAATAGTTGTCTCTTTGACCCCAAAAAAAAAGAATTTTCTCTCATTATGAACTTTTTCCATAATTAAATAATGATGAAACTCTTACCCTCTCGTACAAGTATTAGGTTGCATATTTTAGCGTGCAGGTGATAACACATCATGAGGCAGATCTACTATGCAAACAGATAGGCAGTGCGTAAACTTGAGTGGTAAGCATCTTTTCTAGGTTTTGTCTTGTAATGCTTGTTCTGATTCATTCAGTTCTCCAACTTAGTGAGTGCTTTCATTTTCAAGCTCTTTCCAAATATGCCCTAATGTTTAGATCTTTCACTCCTTACAACATCTTCTGGCTATATGGCCTTCTGGTAAGTGAGTTTTCCTTAAAACAACCTTTTTTGTCGTGTTAGAGCTTATCACCAGAGTAGTCCTACACAAGTAAAAGACACATTAAACTCACAAAATAGATCACATAGTGTGCTCCATGCTAACTAAGCTAAAAATAAATAAAAAAAAACATACTTAAATCCACCTAATAAAGCTTGTTAACACAAAATAAAATCAAGTAGTAAAGGATCACAAATAGTGAGTTATCATATGTCTATTTTATGAGCTAGGTATTTAAGGGTGTTGAGGCCAGGTATTAGAAGATTGATATGTTTTCCCCGACAATCATGATAATTGCAAGGAAACTTGGGCCCAACTTTCAAGGGCGTTTGGTAATGGTAAACACCAACTACTCCATTCGACAGGTCTTGAAGAAACCAGATCTTGCAGGGAGGATGGTATCTTGCGCAATCGAGTTGTCTAAGTATGATATCCAATATATTCCCATATGATGTATCAAGTCTAAGGTGTTATTTTATATTTCTGGTAGAGTTTAGCTCGTAAATAGGCGAGGAGATCGCACATACATGAATATTTTTTGTAGATGGCGCCTCAACACTGAAGTAAAGTGGTACCAAAATATTACTATAAGGTCCATATGACCTCTTGCTCGAGTATTTTTGAATTTTGAATCCAAAGCCAACAACAATTAAGCCGAATATGAAGCCATCATTGATGGTATGTTCCTCACCCTTGAGATGGGCACTTCGAGCCTTTAAGCCAGGAGCGAATCACAACTAGTGGTGAACCAAGTCATTGGAGAGTAATAGGTGAAGGAGCTCCAACTCATCAAATATCTGAAAAAGGTATAAAACTTATTTGAACGTTTCAAAGCTTTTCAAATAACACATATGCCTCAGGAACAAAACTCTAGGGTTGACATTCTCTCTAAGCTTTCCAGCACAAAAAGAGTGGTACGTAATTATACTGTAATTCAAGAAACTCTCGCCACCCCCCAATATTGAGGAAAATGAAATCAACTATCTTGAAGTCACCCAGACCACGAGCTAGATGACACCCATAATATGCTATTTACATCAACAGGAACTGCCACTAGACGAGTTTGAAGCAAAGAAGATTCGAAAATATGTAGCAAAGTACAACATGATGTTAGGAAAGCTTTTAAAAAATGGGAAGGGTTTTCCCCATGCCGAGATGTATGGGAGAACATGAAATCATCCTAGTCCTCACAAAGGTACACTAAGGGGCTTGCAGTAGTGAAATTGAAGGACGAACATTGGCCCGTAAATTGCTAAGGGCGGGGTATTATTGGCCCACTCTGATGAGGGATAGTGAAACATTTGTCAGTAACTGCAAAAAATTTCAAAAGCATGCTAATCTGCAATATGCACCAGTTGATGTCCTCTATTATGTCATGTCACCTTGGTCGTTCTACCAATAGAACATGGACATTTTGAGCCCTTTCCCACTAGCGCATGGCCAACTGAAGTTTTTGATTGTTGGAGTAGACTATTTCACAAAGTGGATAGAGGTCAAAGTTATCTCAAAGTGTTGGTGTAAGCCCTAGAGGCCAATACTTTTGGTACTTGTATCGAATTATTTATTAATAATAAAAGGCATTTCTTGATTATGTTTGTTTTTCCAAAGTGATAAAGTCCCTAGAATAGCTAGTTCGTTTAATGAAATATTAAGTGTGACTTAATCATGAGATTTCATTAAACATAAGGACATTATTCTTAAAGTATCCATAGTCGAGCTTCAATGTGAAATGG